>VOIT01000056.1:0-698964 GCA_031010545.1 Laburnicola sp. JP_R_19
CGCGTCGGTGGACTGCAAGGGGAGGAGAGGGCGACTAATAGGTATCGATCAAGGCGAGAGAGGGTGCGGGCAGCCCAGAGACGATGAATGTCGAAAAGTGTAGTTCCCCAGGCAGGGTGAGGAAAGTTGGTTAGACGCGATCGGGACCGTGCGACGCGCGCCGTGGAACAACGCACATTGCCCGCGGCAGGGATCTAGTTTCGGGTTGTGATTGGCGTTTCGATCACGGAAACCAACGCCACTGTTTGGAAAGTATTCAACGGCGTTGGCCAAGCAGATGATGTTTATTGGTTTACAGCGCCGAACAGCAGCTGGCATCTGTTGTTTATTTTGTTGATGCTTTTGCCCCGCACCAATGCAGGGCAAAGGAAGTCGCGACCGACACCGTGGCGTGCACGCCACTTTCAGCATAAACTAAACCCCTTCTATTAACTCAACAGGTCTCACATGCGTGGTGTGCGAGATGCACAATGCTCTGAATCAATAGTCAACAATCGGCCTCGTCAACCCTCTCGAAATAATAACATTTCCAGTATGCCCGCCCAATACCAGCATCTACGTTGCCAAATCAATGCCTGGATCCATCACTCATGAACGATTTGCTTCCTGAACCCATGATAATATTGATAAGACACGAAAGCTGGAATATTCAGCCGCCTATCTAACGCCATCCCTCCCCCGATCCACCAACTCCACCTCTCCATCGCCTTCCTCATCCCTCCTCATCCCCTCCCTATTCCCCTCCCTATTCCCCTCCCTCCCTCTTACGATTACCGGACTTTCTAACCTGACCCCTTGCCCACGGGTTACCCTTGTTTTCAACCGCCCCACAATCCCATCTACCCACTCCGCCGTTCTTGATTACCCCCCAAACCTTCTCTCTCTCTCATCGATATTATCGACAATCTGCGGACTCTCCTCCGCCTCGACCTTGAACTGATACTTGAGGCAGTCCTTCACAGTAACGAGACCTGTAAGGCGCCCACGGTACTCGATGAGTATGACGCGCGGGCCCATCTTTTTGAAGAGTTCCATGACGGTCTCGAGGGGGAGGCGGGGGTGTACGGCCAGGGGTGTGGGATCGATGAATTTAGAGAGGTCGACGTGGAGTTGGGCCGAGGTAGCGGGCATGGTGTCAAAAGAGGCGGATGGTGGTACGGCGGAGGGTGTATGGGGGTCGGTGGTGTTGGTGGTAAAGGAGCAGCGTGCGTGGCCGGGTGCCATTTGGTCTTTCTTTGCTCGATCGATGGCGTATCGCAGCTCCGTTCTGCCTATGTAGCCGACCAGAATCTTAGATTGCGCATCTTCTACTATAGGGTATCCTTGGTACTGGGTCTCCCTGACGATGCGCTCCAATGCTCGTAGTTCGAGGCCTGTTGCGGGCAGAGATACGACGTGCGATGCCATGACTTGCGATACAGGCACACCGAATGTGTGCTCTTCTTTGTTATCAAGGAATGGGTATCCGTTGAGGTATATCATTCGATCCGCAATACCTCCGTGGCCAAAGCGCTCACTCACTGCCTTCGTAACACCGACCACGATCATAGTTGGCAGGATGTAGGTCAAAGCACCTGTGAGCTCGAACATGATGACCACGACTGACACAGTTATGTGCATGATCCCACTTAATGCGGCTCCAGCACCCAAAAACGCATAGGTGCCCGGTGTGATACAAGGAACATCCGGCTCGCAGGCGGCGAAGAACGCGGAGTCTGGGAATGACTCGTGTAGATGTTGGACAAAGATACCCACCATTCTGCCGAAAGAAGCTCCTACGGCCATGGAGGGTACGAAAATACCAGCAGGTACCTTGCAACCAAAGGAGATGATGACGAGGAGTGTGCGGAGTATTGTGGCGATAGCCAGCGACAGTATCATATGCCAGCGGTTGTCGCGTCTGGGAATCGTTAGCAGTGCAAGCATGAAGTGAATAAGTAAACTTACTCGCAAAGCTCGTCATAATCGTGGCCGCCTCACTCCAAGAAGAGAATCTCCATGCTCTCGGTCATGTCGATTCTGAGAAACATGTTCGGATAGCAGATGATGGCTGTGAGGACAGCCAGAACCACCGCCTCCATGATTTGATAGTCGCCCAGATACTTCTTCCTAAACACCTGTACCCTGAGGTTCCACTTGATGACGAAAGCGCCATAGAGACCACCAAATGCCCCAATGATGAGGTAAAACAGAATCTCAAAGAAATGCCATGATCGATCGTATTTCACCTGAAACATGACGAGGCCGGTCCTGAAAGGGTTCATGGCCGCGAGAACAGCTGTCGCAACAAGGGCGCAGAGGAAACTCCGCCACAGTGTCTTGAGCGGGAAGTAATTTGACATCTCCTCCAAGGAGAACAGCACGCCTCCGATCGGGCTACCGAAAGCGACAGCGACACCCGCGGCAGCACTTGCACTGAGGATCTCCCTGGTTTTTGAAGCATTTCGTCGGTACTTGTCGAAGAATCTCGATATCACATTCCCAGTGCAGACCGCGTAATGCACACTCGGTCCCTCTTTGCCTACCGACAACCCCGAAGCGATGGCGAGCGGCAACCCAATCGACTTGATCAATAGGGTCCATGCCCCTAAGAATCCCTTCATCACGAAGCCTGCGATGATACATTTCATCTCCGAGATACCCGACCCCGCTGCGTACGGCGCAAAGCTCTGAACCAGCGTCGCAGCTGTCAGGGAGAAGAGTGCCGCGAAGAGTATATAGAGGACGTAGTTGATGGGCCAAAAGCCGCTCCAACGCTTCCATTCGGGGCAGCCTATACCGTGTTAGCCCTCTTCCGTCTCATGGTGCTCTTTCTATCTCTCCAAGAAAAGCCATACGCACCATTCTCAGCGCCCCAACAGCAGAAATTCTCGTTCAAGTAGAAGGCCGTCTCGCAATGTCCCAGCTTTATATCACCCAGCCACTCCGTCACGATGTTCAAAGACGCCGCAATAAGCCCAATGGCAGCGCCCACGAGCGTGACCACAAGCCAAGCTTGCCCTGCATCATAAGCTTCGTATATTCTTCTTCTCCATCCTATTCCACCTCTGCCCCGGAGCCCAACACCATAGCTATCTCGTTGCTTGCGCCGAGCCTTCCGCCTAAGCTGCTCCCGCGCCGCATCCTGCACCCAGTCAATAGTCGTGAAATCTTCATATCGTTTTATCTTTGCGATTTCCTCGACGAGCGCATGGTCGGCGGTCGCGGCGCTCGTGGCCTCGGGGTCGTCTTCGGGGTCTGGCGGGAGCGACGTGGATGTTGTGCGGCGGCGTAATGAAGGCGCGAACGACGAGGAGCGGGTCAGGGGAGCGCGGGACCGTGAGCGCGAGCCTGAGGCACGATTCATCGCATGGTCAAAAGGGCAGTGGGAAGAAGACGGTGCGCGCAGGTGTTTGAGCTTGTCATTGTCCGACAGCGTAAGCCGGCTGACGTGGAACCTGCGCACCCCTAGAACCTGCGCACCCCACCAAAACGCGCACCGCGAACAAAAAGACGCGTATTTTATCAACGCCTATTATAGTTGCCACTCTATACACATAGATTGAAAAGTAGTATCAGCTGCTGCCCTCGCTGTAGTTGCGACACGTCTCTGAGCTCTAGGCCTAGAGTTCTGAGCCTCTGTAGCAGCAGCTTGATCAATCGCACGCTTGATACTCTCGACGTCGGCAAATCTCTGATTGTAATCAATAGTAACCCGTTTACGCTTCCTCTGAGAGCTAGTAGCCTCTAGTTGATACTGTAGCCGAGAGATCTCTGATTCCTGCCTGCTACTCGACTATTACCAATAGCTATTGCCTTACTCGCTTTCTGGAGCAGTCGGCGCGTAGATCTTGATAGGTTTTCTGATCTCTCAATAGCTCTCTGAGCCGCGTACACGTCTTGGGGTTTCTGAGGGGTGCGATAGAGTATATTAATTGCGCCGAGATCCTGAAGTGGGCGTGGCGGCGTTGCTGGTCTGCCAATAACCTGTGAGGATTGAATTACCTGGTTAGGATGTAGGGAATAAGGCCAGCAGCGCGCCAGCCAGCCCGAATTACTCTCTCTGAGAGGCCTTCCTCTCTGGCTAGGTGGTAGTAGCAAATAAATCGCTCTTTCTTGATAGGTGCGGCGTCGTCGAGGCTCGCCAGGTCGCGGATGAGATTTCTAGTTGACTTGATTACTGAGAACCCTGATAGATCTAGTGGCTGTAGGAGTGTGTTGAATGAGGTGGTAGAAATAGAAGCTCTACTCGAGCCTGCTTACAAGCCCAGAGGAACTCAATATCCACATGGCTACTATGCGCGTCGCAGAGGAGTAGTCGGTATTGGCCACCCTCGGGCGCTGTTTCTGGTATAAACAGCCGGCGCAGCCACTCAAGGCCTATCTCCTTTGAGGTCCATCCATCTCTGAGGTTGTATAGAGCCAATTTGGTATAGATGCCGGAAACCAGGTTGTCTGTAGGCTCTGGCCCTGAATATAGCGGCGCAGGGCAGCTTCTGCCCTAGAGCTGATACAGCCTCAATTATTGAGACCCACTCGCGATTCTCTGGCGACTTGATGTGTAAGCCTTCTTTTTCTGGCTACTGCGAGCACCCTAGAGTTGGTACCTACACCAAGGGCAATACCAGTCTCATCAATATTCCAGATATTCTCTGCCTGTATGCCAGCCTGATTCTGGACGCGCTCAAAGAGCTCAAGAAACGCGCAGATCTTCTGGAGTAGCTGCCTCAGCGCGACTAGTATCTAGCTTTCTCCCAATAACAGAGGCAACGCGAGGGTTGCGCCGTATGAAGGTTTGTATCCCACGCTTGCCTAGAGGCTCGACGTCGCCGTTCATACGGAGAATCGGATCGCCATTCTTGCTTGCGCGCGTGTGAGGGAGGGTAGCCATTTGCGTCCTGCTCAAGGATCCACTCTACTAGGAGTTCTCCTGATCCGGCGTCAATCGCTGTTGGTTGGCGTGGCTGGCTGGCGTGCTTGTTCGTTATGCACCTAGTCGAGCGCGTAGGGTGGATGGAGGAATACGTAGGCCTTTGCAGCAGCTCGTTGCTTGTAAAACACCGGCATTGAATTGCGCGATAGCTAATTGTATACTCTGCTCGCGGGCATCCATATTGAATAAGAAGTGTTGATAAAATACGCGTATTTCGTACGGGTACGCGTTTTGGTGGGGGTGCGCAGGTTCTGGGGGTGCGCAGGTTCCCCGTCAGCCGGCTTATTACATGGGAGGTCGAGCTCTGGCTCGGAAACGTCCGCGCCACAGATGTGTGGCGTAGCACGAGACGTCGAGATACCATCTGGTGAGCTACCTTATATCCGAAAAACCACAATGATGCGATTCTGCTTTTCATGAGTCAAAACCATCATCAGTGGCAATTCTCTTCGGTACAATGTTTTCGCATCGCATTTCCTCATAGTGTTCGGTCCTCTGTCGCTTTCTGGCACATGAAACACCTGGGCATGCAATGCAAATTGTTTCTAGGCAAAAATAGTGCAAGGCAACAAGCATGTTGAATGAGGTACGACTGCATCCTATATATACATTATTGGTGCAGAAGAAGCTAACAGCTTGGGATAGAACGAAGCGTAGCTGTTCAAATATTGTAGAAGCTTGATCAGGCGTGTTACAGCCGCAGGCTGCCAGAGAACCTTACCATACAGTAATCAGCTAAGCAAAGCTTCTCTTGTTCAGCCACCTTTCTACCAAGGCCAGCCCCTCTTTTGGCTTGTCATACGGCACCATATGTCCAGCGCCGTCAACCGTACTAAGAGCAAACGTCGTCTCTCTTCCACTAGCCGTCTCAATCCTTACCTCCTTGAACCAGCCCACTTCTTCACCGTCATGCTTCCAGGACTTCCTGGGTTGTGCAACAAACGCTGGTTGGCCTTTCCACGGCATGGACTCGGCCCATCTAATATTGCCCGCAGTGTTACAAGCAAGATCAAAGTTGCCCTGATAGAAGAGCACATCGATCCCGTTTTCGAGCAAGTAGAGAACCTGAGGTTGCATGCTGATCCCAGGATCGCCGGTGAGACCAAATAGTGTCTCAAACGCTGGGTTGTAGATGCTGTAGTTTTGAACTGCTTTTGGGACATTTAGGGCCTCGAACACACGTGGGAGGTTCAGGTAATGCTCAGTCCACTCGGCTTCGTAGTAGCAGAGGTCGTTGCCAGACTTGCACGGGTTACTGATATCGAAACGGTTGCGATCGCCAAACGCGCCCGATTCGCCATCATAGAACTTGATCACACCATCCCAGCAAACCCGTGCGCCGGCTTCGCATATGGCGGGATCGGGATAATCGTAGCACAGGCGGGCCAAATCAAGACAGCGAGGCAGGTTGGCCGCCATAATATCGCAGCGCGTCTTGTTAAACACTGCCTCTTCCACACCGGGATTGGTAGTGCATAGTGTTTCCCAGTAACCGAAGGCGGTGTCCATTGGAGAGACGTAAGCGCTACCTACGAAGATCGATTGAATGTTGACTTGCTGTCTTTTCGGATATAAGATATTCTGCGAGACGATTTGCGCACCTAGAGCTGGACAATAATGACCCCCATAGCTCTCGCCGGTGATATGGAAGTCCCTCTCAGCAAGACTGGGGAATACATCGCCGACAAATATTTGAAGGAAGTGGTGTAGATCTTCTGCGGTTGTGAAGCTTTCGGATGGGTATTGGACGCCTTCGTCAACGTAGGAGAAACCAACGCCTGCCGGGGAATCAATGAACAGCAAGTTCGTATTCTTGCTCCATCCGTATTCATTATAGTAAGTTCCGTTTCCATGTTCATTAATCAAGCACGGCCCGAGTTCTTGCAGCATGCCGATCATGGACGAGCCACCGGGCCCGCCGGTAAGCCAAAGAACGAGTGGATCGTCAGATGGGGAACCCTGTGACTCGAAGTACCAGAAGAAGAGATGTTTCGAACCGACATCTAGCCAGCCAGTGTACTGCTTCGAATGTGCATCGCAGAGAGTGTCATTCTGTTGCTCTTTGATCCGAACTGAGTGATATTCCGAGTATTGACTTTGATATGTTTGGTACGCTTCGACATCTGGTGTCTCTTGGAACGGCACCTGCGATAGCCGTCCGGCGAAGGCTATCGCAGGTAGAAAGGAAGCAATGGCGAGCTTCATTGCTACCTTATCGACTGTACGGACCTACGTGTACGAACACACAACAGACCGCGCGAGTCTCTAGGCCAAATTCAATACAAATGATTGAGGAAAGTAAGGCTGTGAGATTTAGACGTGAGATCGAAGTCGTACGTGAGACTTAGGTGCTCAATCTCGAGATGGCCAAACTACGATCATTGCCTTTCCAGGTTAGCAGGAACATGGGAGCTCCTGGGGGAACAACACTTGTGAACTCCGACCTTTCGGAGTCAATTTCAACGTGGACCTACGCGCTGCATTATTGTTCACCAATATTTGCGGCCTAAGCTTTCGCTATTTAAGGAGAGGTTTTGCAAAGAGTCGTATTCATCGCTGCGTGTTACAATAGTACTGCAAGCAATGCCGAAGAGACAGTCCAATTTAGCATGTGCGGTACTCTTGCACGACACTTTGATTTATCTGGATATGCTTTCTGTATTCCAGTTCCGACAAACAAATCGCAGAGCGAGATAGACGGGCGACTCTCTTAAATGTCAGAGAACAACATAGAAGGCGGACAGTCTCTAAAAGTTCACCCGCGGCCTTCATTCGCGATAAAGTGGATGCGTGAATTAGAATTAAGTATGCGATCTTGATCGTAATTGCCGTTGCGGAGTGCACATTTTGGACGAAACCGAGCTTTTAACAAGCATAGGATGCAATTTCATGCAATACATCAGGGAATTAAAAAAGTGTCGATGAATGACGACGAGACGAGGTCAAGTTAAGTCGACCTGTGCACGGACTCCCGCCCATAGAACCTCGGAAAGATCGCGTCAACGCGTCGAACTCCCCCACGCCGTCCGCAAGTCTTCCCACTGCCACCTACACTCGCAAACTTTACTCGAGGCACCAACTTGTGCGCACTCTCCCACATCGTAACACAACCGCCTCAATCCTGCAATCCCGCCCCGATATCACCGCCCAAGATGCCGTATAACAACACCCCAATCGCACCCTCCAAAGAAGTCAGCGGCCAAGTCTCGCTACCTCGTAAGCTCTCCCCTACCCGGTCTCAACCTCACAGACGGAACAAAAAGAAACTCCACACTAACACACCCACGCAGTCGCGCGTGTCCAAAAAATCATAAACGCAGACCCGGAGCGCCTCCACACATCCAAAAACGCGGCCTTCGCCATCGCCCTCGCAACCGAGCTCTTCATCCAACACATGGCCAGCGCCTCGCATAACGTAGTTAAAGCAGAGACGCAGAAGAAGCCCCGCCGCAACGTGCAGTATCGCGATGTCGCGGCCGCTGTGTCCAAGACGGATAATTTGGAGTTTCTGGTCGATGTGGTGCCCAAGACGGTGCTGTACAAGGACTGGAAGAAGAAGAGTGAGGGGGGGAAGGAGGCAAAGAAGGTGGTTGTTGAAGGGGAGGGGATGGACAGGGAGAAGGAGGATGTGGGTGAGGGGAGTGCGTTGGATAGGTTGATGACTAGTGGTGCTAGGGGGAGGAAGGTTGTTGGTGGGCTGCTGGGGAAGGAAAAGGGAAAGGACAAGGAGGAGGATGATACGCCTGTACCTGCGCCTGCACCTGTGACTGAGGCCGAGACCGAGGCCGGTGCTGAGGCTATGGAGGTGGACGAGGACGTGATGGAGAAGGAGGCGAAAGAGGGACCTGTGGAACGTGTAGAGGAGAGCGAGCCCGAGGACGATGGCGCGGCGATGCAGATTGAGATGGAGATGCGAGGGCCGAGGAAAGCCACTCCAGAACCTCCGCGACGATCGGGCGGGTTCACTGCCATCAACGGGAGAAGGAAATGAGGGCGCGGAGCGAGCATCCGTCTTCTATTAGCTATGCATGGGACCGGCGTTTGGGGATCTCAATCAGGATATCAAGGATACGAAAGGGAAAGTTGGGCCAAGCAATTGCATCAGTTCTTCATTTCCGTCATACATGGAGATCTGGAGAGATGTGTAATTCCTTAGCGGAATCCACGCTATCATACAAGTAGAAACCAGATTCTTCCAGCGTCCTCAGCCATGCCAAACGACCATCGCTCCTCATTCCCACATTTCCTCCAGCACGCTTCGAGGGTCAATTGCTTTGCACTAAGCTATTTCTTGACCACGTGCTTCAATGTCGGCTCCTTTGCCGCTTTGCGCTCACCGAGATGCGGAAACATTGGCCCTTTAGAAGCTGCATCATCCGGGCTGTAGACGTGGACCTCATCCAGAAATCCCACGTCAACTATGATCCCTTCTAGTAGCCTCCTTGTGTTCTCCCACGGTACCTGAAAGAGTCCCGCGTTGATCTTGCACATCCTGAATTCCACGATCCGGGGAGCATGGTCGGTATATCCGAGCAATCGCATATCACCAAGGCTATGTTCGCGATAATCTACTCGGCCCACCTGCATCATCAACTGGCATATCGCCCTGTCCGTGTTGCTCAGGATGACGTTCGGCGGATCTTTTGCCTTGCCAACTTTGGCGCTCGTGAATAAGCAGCCGATCCAATGCTTCGGTATGGTGCTGTCGATTTCGCACGGCGGAATGAGCAGACAAGTACCCGTGGGAACGGGGTTGTACTTTGGGTTATAGGTCGTAAGACAATGCTTCTGATAGACCTTGTAGGCGTCAGGGTAGCGCTTGCGAAACGCTGCGGCAATCCCAGCACCCCACTTTCCCTCGGTGTTGCAGGCGTGGACGAGAACAGCGTACTCGGGTGCCGCAAAGAGGTCGCCAGTGTGTTCGTAGACCTTGATGTTGGTCGTAGCCTTTGCGGGAGGTCCATCGACTGCAGTCTCCGAGGCGGTATTCTGCGAATCCATTGTGGTTGGTGGTGTGGATTGCGCAACCAAGTCGAGATAATTTCTTGGTATAGAGGGGAAGGAGGTTGAGCGCTGTGGTGGTGTGAGGAAGCAGGTATGCGGGTGGTTTATATGGAGAGGGGTTTCCTATCGCAGAGGCTAGCTCGGTAATTTAAGCGATAAAGTGGAAATGGGAGCAAGTCAGAGGGTTATCAGTGGGTGAAAGATCAGTATATACAGAAGTGAAGGACCTGGGCAGGAGGCATGAGCCAGGCTGGCTGCCTATGATTAGGCGGTCTTCCCCTCACATATAGTCCCAGGTACTATGTTCGTTTACAAAAGCGGGTGAAACTATTGTCTTTTAACCTGGTTTTGCCACACAATGGAATGTTTGGTGTTTGTGAGGTGACCTGTGTTGTGACTCAACTTGTGAGTGAACATGACGTTCCGCAGAGCTTGCCGGATTCGTGCCAGCCAATCAGCGGCGTCCCGAAAACACCTCGTCAATCGCCCTTCCAATCTTCGCCCGACCTCATCCCGTACAACCTGCAGCTCCATCCCAGCGCACACACCGACCCTCCGCATCCACGATGCCCGCCCTCGCAAACACCACCCGTGCGATCGCCCGCTCATGGACCCAGCACTCGCTGCCCGTCGCCCGGGCGGGCTGCGCCGCCATGCAGTCCCGCAACATCTCCGAGGTCTCGTCCACGTCCAGCTTCGACAGCCCCTTCAAGGGCCAGGGCAGCTCCACCGCGATCCCATCTTTCGGCGCCTACAAGAGCAAGTCGCGGAGCGGCGAGCACGGTCCTAAGCTGGTGCAGTACTTCATGGTCGGCACAATGGGCGCGTTGACGAGTCTGGGCGCGAAGGCCACCGTGCAAGGTAGGCACCCCACAAACTATGGTGGAGCTCCGGAAAGGGACGCATTTCAATGCGGAGGTCTATTGAAGGACGTCGAATAGCCATTGGCCGTTTTGCAGATGGACTGGGGGCGTGCCGCGATGGCAGCAATGTGTGCTAACGATTTTGCGTTGCAGACTTCCTCGTCAACATGTCCGCTTCCGCCGATGTCCTAGCTCAGGCAAAGGTTGAGATCGATCTCGCTGCCATCCCCGAGGGCAAGAACGTGCGTTGCCAACTATCTGCGATTGCGGAGACAAGGAGCTGATGTGGGACAGGTCATCATCAAGTGGCGAGGCAAGCCTGTGTTCATCCGACACCGTACCGAGAGCGAGATCAAGGAGGCCGAAGACACAAAGTGGGAAGCGCTCCGTGACCCCCAGTCCGACGCGGACCGTGTGAAGAAGCCCGAATGGCTGATTATGCTTGGTACAGACCACCCGATTGAACCTTGTTAACAACGACGGAGTGCTAATGGACGAGCAGGTGTCTGCACCCATCTCGGTTGCGTCCCCATTGGTGAGGCTGGTGACTTTGGCGGCTGGTTCTGCCCCTGCCACGGTTCCCACTACGACATCTCTGGCCGCATAAGAAAGGGACCTGCGCCCCTCAACCTCGAAGTACCAGAATATGACTTCCCCGAAGATGGCAAGGTGGTTATCGGTTAGGCGACTTGTGTATAACGTAGAAAGTGAGGCGATGGTGGGGTGGAAGGCTGTGTCGATAGTAGCAAGCATCACAATTTCCTTGATCAGCTTTTCTTCTATAGATTCCGCTCATGTGCAGTAGGATGTACAACAAAGTAGAGTCTCTGTTCGAGAAGCGTTCATTTCATTCATATATGCCGCATTTGACGACGTTTTTACTCTGTGGGTATACCTTCGCCCATGATCTCCCACGGTCCGTCATTATTTAGAATCGTCACACCTGCCTATCCGTCATAGGCGTCATGTATCGTCAAGAACTTACTGTCCACCGCCCAAGAAGGATTTCACGGCATCCACTGCGCCCGCAAATTTATCCGCCTCGATCAATATCACATGAGCCATGGGCTTCACACCCATCTCCTGAAACGCCCTCTTACTATCACTGGCACCCTCGTCCACCGGACTCTCATACTCGAAGCTCCCAAACCCCACAGCATGTTTATGGAACACCTCATCCTCGGGGTGAAAATAAAACGTCTCCTTCTCCTCTCCCTTTGCGCCCTTTTTCTTCTTGCTCGGCGGCTGCTCTGCTGCCGGTAGGCTTGATTCCACTTCGACGTAGGCTTTTGAGAGCACGAGGTAGTGCGTGAAAGCGTAGGGCTCTTTTTCGTCCAGCGCCCACTGGATTTCTTCTTGCAGCATGGTGTACATGGGCGGGATAATTTCGTGGGGCATGTTAACGAAGCGCTCGGTGAGGATGAGGCCGATTTGCGCAGGAGAGTCTGGAGCGAGGAGAGTGGTGAGGGGGTTTAGGGCCGGGGTATTAGTGGCGCGTCGGGTGAGGTAGGCGGTTAGGTCTTTGATAACCTGTTTGTCCTGCTCCGTATTAGTATAGCCTTTACTGAAGTGCAACAGCGAATCGACGGACCCTGTGAGTCGTGAGGTTCAGCACCGTGAGGAACGCAAACGGGTCCGACTCATTCCCATCGCACTTGACTGTGCTGCCCAGCAGCGGTTGTGAGAGTATCAAGTCGGCGAGTTCGGATAGGTTGAAGAGTTGCGCGTCGATGTCGAGGAGTTGTCGTAGGAGGGTCTTGAGGCCGTGGAAATCGACTGCGGGCTGTGGGTCGAACCATTCGAAGTCTACGTTGAGCATGTCCATATCCTGCTTTTGTGAGCTTCGTCCTCGCTCGCTGCGCAAGGCGGGGGAGAGCGTGGGGCATGCGCACCTCGTCGCTATCTGAGTCGTCATTTTTTAGCTTGTTCTTGCCGTCTGGCGCGTCGGGGAGATCTTCTGGATCTTTTTGTGACTTTCGTTTCGCCATTGTGTGTCATGTACCGTCTATGCGATAGATGGCGATGGTTTTCGTGATAATTTCGAACAGAGCTGGCAACAATCGAACCAATCACAACCGATCCCAATACCGTGGGTCACCACCTCGTGCACGGCCCCACCTCGTGCACGGCCAACACCAAATCTCCCGTACTTTCAGAATCGCTTTACACCACCAATATACACCCAATGGAGGCTGCCCTAGAGTCGTTAAAATTGCTGAAGCTTGGAGAGAAGCCTAATTATACTCAGGCTGCGAAAAAGTACGGTGTTGATCGAACGTTGCTGTCGAAGCGTCACCGCGGGGTTATCGGCAGCTATGCGGAGAAAGTCGATAATATGCGCCTTCTTAACTCTACACAGGAAACTGAGCTCGTACAATATATTGATAAGCTCTGTGTACGAGGGCTACCACCTACAAGGGAGATGATACGGAATTTCGCAGCAGAAATAGCAGGAAAAGAGCCAGGAAAAAACTGGGTTGATCGCTTTATTGCGCGGCATCACATTGAGCTTGTATCTCGATGGGCATCCGGCATCGATTCCACACGCCACAGAGCTGACTCTGCCTTCAAATACGCCCTATACTTTAAGCTCCTGGACCAGAAGATAACTCAGTACGATATCGAGGCTCGCAATATCTACAATATGGATGAGAAAGGCTTCTTAATCGGGTGCTGTCAAAAATGAAGCGCGTGTTCTCCCGCCATCGATATGATCACGGAGGCGTTAAACAAGCACTCCAGGACGGCAACAGGGAGTGGATAACTACGATAGCCTGTATTTGCGCCGACGGCAGCTATCTCACGCCTGCGCTAATTTATCAGGCTGTTTCTGGTAAGATACAAGACTCATGGCTTCAAGATTTCGACCCCGCAGAGCACAAAACCTTCTTTGCCTCATCGCCCAGTGGATGGACCAACAACAAGCTAGGGCTCGCATGGCTTGAACAGGTGTTCAATCGCGAAACAAAAGCAAAGGCAAGACGATCATATCGTCTACTCATCCTTGACGGCCATGGCTCACATATATCGATGGAGTTTATCAAGTTTTGTGACGACAATCGGATTCTTCTGGCCATCTATCCTCCCCACGCTACCCCCACCTTGCAGCCGCTCGATGTCTGCCTTTTCAAGCCTTATCAACTGCCTACTCAAACGAGCTCTCCGAGTTCATGTATAGCTGCCAGGGCATCTCCGCGATTACAAAAAGAGACTTCTTCCGCTGTTCTATAAGGCCTGGCATACAACGTTCAAGGAAAAGACGATCTTAACGGCTTTTAAAGTCACAGGGCTTTCGCCGTTAGTCCCAGAGGCTATACTTAAGAAGTTCAAAATAGAGGAGACTGAGAGGCCCTCGTCAAGCGATAGTACTACTTCCGTACTCAGCGCTTCAGATTGGAGAAAGATTGAGCGATTACTGCGCCAGGTAGTGGAGGATATCCACGATCGACGCTCCCAACAGCTAAGCCAGACGATTCACGTGATGGCTGTACAAAAACAGCTCCTCCAGCATGAAAACGAGCGACTCAGAGGGGCCCTTGTCAATGAGAAGAAGCGCCGTCAACGTGGCAAGCCTCTATTACTTGAGGCACCGCAGGAGTATAATGGTGGAGCTATATTCTGGTCGCCATCCAAAGTCAAGGACGCCCGCGATCGCCAAGCACAAAAGGATGCCGACGAGCAGCTACTACAACAACAGAAGTCCGAGGAGATCAAGCGTAGGGAGCAGCAGAAGCAGGAGAAGGCTACCATGCTTGAAGAGAGCAGCGCATGAGAGAGGTGGCCAAAGAAATACGCCTTCAAGAACAGCGCGAGAAGGCCGTGCAGAGCGAAGAAGCTAGGATCGCGCGCGAAGCCAAAAAGCAACTCCAACAAGACATACAATTCTCCAAAAAGGTTAATAGACGCCGTCCAAAGGCCTTTGCACCACCTCCTCAAGTCTCTAAGGAGACAGAGGATGTTGGTGTGGATATATCATCTGTAGTTGATGTGGTGCCTACACCCGGCCCTGCCACGCGCACCCGCAAAGTACGCCTTCCACAGAGGTATCGCACGTAGTTTATCGTTGCCAATCGATCAAATAGGTCCTTAAAAGCCCTCCACTAAAAAATCTCGCGATAATACAATATATATGCGACTCTACAGCTTCAAAAGTTGTGGGTGTGGGCATCTGGAAACCGTGCACCAGATGGGGCCGTGCACCAGATGGTGACCCACGGTATCGGCTATTGCCGATATATTGGCAATCACGATTAGCAATATTGGTGCACAGACCAAGCTCAACTTCAATATTTAAACATCTATATTTTTCTATATACAAAGCCTGTCTTAGTTTCGCCTCGTACGGCTACTTATCCTAGACACCTCGTAAAGGTTCAGGCCTAGGGTCTAGGTACTGTGGACACCCTCCACAGCTGGGTATAGGCAGTTGCTGTAGACATCCCCTACAGCTAAGAGTGTAGAAATAAAAAAAGCTATATCGTACGTACCTTATGCTAAAACAATAGCATTATGGGGCCCAGCCCCAGGCATATCGTCGTCGTCATCCTCAATCAACAACGGCCGTGCTGCCGACCATCCCTATCAGGCCCACGAGGAGCCAGGCGCAGAGGTCCACCATTAGGAGCATCGTCACCCCATCTCGTACGGAGCAGCGTGCTGCGTGGTCTCTCCACTTGCAGTTGGCACATGCCCCGCCAAAGTGTCCGGCTACCGGCGGCACTCTGGGAATGGTCGTGGGCCTGGTACAGCAGTATGGCAGCTGCTGCATTCGGTTGCCACTCCCACACCACGAGATTGTATGAGGATGGTGTTGATGTACGAAGGACGATGCGAGCCTATTTGATTGAGTCGTACGCTGCCTCGTACGATCTCCACATCCTGCCCTGGAAGGGCTAAGACTGCTCGTCCTTGCGGACTATGCACATATGGGGCCAACTGCTGCCCTCCAACACGGAGAATAGGGTTCGCATTCGTACCTGCGAGCTGGGCGGCAACGACGGCGGCGTTGTAGATGACAAGAGCCCTATATAATAGTTAGTCTCGTACGATAATGAAAGGGGATAGCGGAACAAGTGGCCTGTAGTTGAACATGTAGCAATTGTACAAACTTACATGGTTGTTGTTGTTGTTGTTGTTACTGTTGCTGCTGCTGCTGCTGCTGCTGCTACTATTGAGAAGTTAGCTTCGTACAAAGTAAAGGTGGTGTTTTAGCAGGCTGAACAAACTGCTGCTTAGGCTCGTACGAAAGAAATTGATGTGGTAGTACTTACAACGTGTGTGTGTGTTTAGTAAAGGTGAAGAACCTGCGCAGTTGCCTTTTGACGTCGCTGCCGGCGGGGCTTGGCACGCCAAGCCCTGCTTGAGGAAGTAACGATATAGTACCAAAACAACAAAGTTTTGGCTCGTACGATAACATACTATTGAAAGTTATCTATAAGCAAGTCTCCTCTCTTCCAATCCCGCCCACATTCAAGCTTCTCAAGTATAGCAGCCGTTGTTGAAGTTTTGTCCCATGAAACCGTACGACGGCCACCTGAGAAGATTCGCTCTGGCTTATCACTCATAGATGGTATTGAGAGAACCTCAATTGCCCAAGAGGATAGCTGCGGCCATCGCTGCTTCTGTGTATCCTGCAACCACCACTCAATAGCTGAAATTTTAGTATTGTACGAGACTGCTTCATTACAGTAGTTCTCAAATTCATCCTGACTCTGACGCCGGCTGTGTTTTTCTCTTAGGTTCTGACGAAGCTGCTCAAATCTATTAATTGGCTGCTGTTCTGCTTGGTTTGGCACAAGCATAGTATCGTACGAGGAAGAGGTAATACAGTTCTCCCGACGATACTTCTCCCAAAGAGCAGTAACCCGAAGGGTGTAACTTGTGTCTTTAACCCAGGTCGTACGAGCCTCTGGGTTTAGAATTCGAGCAGCTGCGTAGTATGGCGTTTGGTTAAGCTTTGATATATAGTAATCAAGCTTTGCTTTTGAGTTTTCTATTTAAGTTAGTATACTAGAATAACCCTTATCGTACGACGTACTAGTGATAGCGCGAAATGCGCTTCAATAATCTCTACCACTTTAAGAACTCGTTCAATTGTTGATTGTTGACCTTCAAGCCATAGGCTCGCACTGTTGAAAACACCAAGAAAGTTGGCTATTGTACGAAGAAGAGTAATGTCTAAGTTGCTTAAGTCATCTCTTTTGTTAAGCGTTCCTTGGGTAATATGCTGTTTAGTGTAGTTTCGTACAGCATTAAGAACAAGTAGTTCAAGCGTAGTCTGAAGTATTCGATACCAGCTATTCCATCTCGTACGATTGTCAAGCGGAATTGACTTTCTAGCAGCTGCTTTAAACTCGTTCATACGCTGTGGTGAAGCACGTATGTGCACAACGATATTATGGACCTTCCCCATAACGCCCATTTTCGTACGAATATTTATAGCTCTTTCCTTTTCACGCTGCTCATCTAGCTCTTTATCTCTTGCCTCCTCTTCATCGTACAAGCCTATCTCATTCTCTTCGTTGTTACTTAAGAATAGAAAGGCCTGTACATTTAGGTTTAGGATATGACCTATACATCGAAGCCGTGAGTGTGTCTGAATCCAGTTTATGTTCTTTTCAGATGTGAGGTAACTGGCTATCGTACGACATAGTGTGTCGTTTGTAGTTGAGTTATCACCAATAATAACACCAATCTTATCCTCAATTCCATACTCTTTAAGGACTGGAAGCAGAGCATCCCATTGACTTTGACCACTATGGCCTCGTACGATGCGTAACGCAATAAGAATATTGCGAAAGGAGTCCTGAGCATCAACAAAGCTAGCACAGACTCCAAGCAATAGATCGTGACTAGGGGACGTCCAGATGTCAAGCGCAAGGTGGATACGTGTTCGGGACGACTGAAGGCGTTTTCGTACGATGTCTTTTTGCTTGATAAAACCAGGAGGAAACATTCTTTTTGAGTGTATTGTGAGATGTTGGCATAAAGACTAGGCCTTGAGGTTCAACGCTTGGACGAAGGCATGGAATTCTGGCCATTCACATGAGAATGGAAGCCGTCGTACGATAACCAAGTTAAGAAACGTTTCGTCAACAACCTCCTGTTTAACCGTACGCTGAAGGATCTCTTGGTCAAGGTTATCTTTATCGCCAAGCTGGAGGAGGAGCTTCGCGTATAATGAATCCACGGTGTCGGCTGCTATCATACGAATAGCCGAAGTTGTTGTAGGGATTCGAATATTATGAGTTGAACTAAGATGATTTCTCATATTCGTTGTGTTCTAAGCAACGAACTGGCAATGCTTGCACCATATCCATTTTGCTTCAGGCTTCTCCTCCTTTTCTTCTACTGTTGGCGTACGGCAGTGCGCATGGACAGGAGATGTCTTTCGTGATTTCTTTGTTGAAGGAACTGAAAGAGTAGACAAGGCTTCGCTTTCTTCAGCTAATAGAGACATTTTACTTGTTAATTTCTATCGTACAAAGCAAAATGAAGCAAAATTTGCAATGCCAAGCTTTTTTAAACCAATATTGGCAATATAGGCGATATCGGTTGAACCGATAATATCGATTGGTTGCTGATTGGTTCGCATTTTATTGTTGCCAGCACTGATTTCGAACTGCAGAGAGGAGCACGGACGCTTGCCGCGGTACCGGTAGCCCCACCAAATTTTTATTTGTTGGTGCTGCGGGGGAGTCATTCTTTCCCTCCTGTTCTCTTCCTCTTTAGTCAACGCTTCTTTTGTTCTTCTTCTACCTTCATTAAAACTTCAATTGCGCTTCTAGCCAAGATAAGCAACATGGCGACCGACGGCAGCGACCCCATTCCTCCGCACAAGACCTTCGATACCATCCTCGTGCTCGATTTCGGCTCCCAGTACTCGCACCTCATTACGCGCCGCCTCCGCGAACTCAATGTCTACTCTGAGATGCTGCCGTGCACTCAGAAGCTCGCAGACCTCGGCTGGACGCCCAAGGGCGTCATCCTCTCCGGGGGCCCATACTCGGTATACTGGGACGACGCGCCGCACGTCGACCCCGCCGTGTTCCAGCTCGACGTGCCGATTCTGGGCATATGCTATGGGCTGCAGGAGATTGCTTGGCACCACGGTAAGAATGTGCTGGCGGGCGAGAAGAGAGAGTATGGACATGCATATTTGAAGGTGGAACGACATGGTGCTGGCGAGGCAGGAGGGCACGTGGACAAGCTGTTCGCGGAGTTGGAAGACGATATGGAGGTGTGGATGAGCCACGGTGATAAGCTGAGCCATCTGCCTGAGGACTTTGCCACGGTGGCTACAACGAGCAATGCGCCGTTCGCGGGCATGGCGCATAAGAGCAAGAAGTACTACGGCATTCAGTTCCATCCCGAGGTCACACATACGCCCAAAGGCAAGGCGTTATTGAAGAACTTCGCCGTGGATATTTGTGAGGCGAGGACAGACTGGACCATGGGCAAGTTCGTGGATCAAGAGATCGAGCGGATCAGGAAGCTGGTCGGCTCCAAGGGCCAAGTCATTGGCGCTGTGAGTGGTGGTGTGGACTCCACCGTTGCTGCAAAATTGATGAAGGAGGCGATCGGCGACCGCTTTCACGCTGTACTTGTCGACAACGGTGTCCTGCGGTTGAACGAGGCCAAGCAGGTCAAGGAGACGCTGACTGCTGGTCTGGGCATCAACCTCACCGTCATCGACGCCTCTGAGCGCTTCCTCGGCCGTCTCAGGGGTGTCACCGATGACCCCGAGAAGAAGCGCAAAATCATCGGAAACACTTTCATAGAAATCTTCCAGGAGACCGCGAAGAAGATTGCCGCCGAGGCCTCGTCCGATACTGCGGGCGATATCGAGTGGTTGCTCCAAGGAACGCTATACCCCGATGTCATTGAAAGCATTTCCTTCAAAGGCCCGTCCGCGACGATCAAAACGCACCACAACGTCGGCGGACTACCCAAGGACATGAACCTCAGGCTCATCGAGCCGCTCCGGGAGCTCTTCAAGGACGAAGTCCGTGAACTTGGCAAGAACCTCGGCATACCTGAGGACCTCGTCTGGCGTCATCCCTTCCCCGGCCCTGGTATCGCTATTCGCATCCTCGGTGAAGTCACACCTGAGCAAGTTCGCATTGCACGTGAGGCAGATAACATCTTCATCGAGGAGATCAAAGCCGCGGGTCTTTACAGAAACATTAGCCAGGCGTTTGCTGCACTTTTGCCTGTCAAGGCCGTCGGTGTGATGGGAGACAAGAGAGTGCACGATCAGGTGATTGCGCTGCGTGCAGTGGAGACGAGTGATTTCATGACGGCAGACTGGTATCCGTTTGATGGAGCTTTCTTGAAGAAGGTATCTAGGAGAATTGTGAACGAGGTCAACGGCGTCTGTCGTGTGGTCTATGACAGTAAGTTTTCGCATTCTACTATTCAAAAACTTCAGCTAATATGTCTCAGTCACGAGCAAACCTCCTGGTACTATTGAGATGGAGTAACGAAATGAATGAGGCACATGGTGCATATGGGTGCTTGGGAGGATCTGGCATGGTCAACAAGACACACGAATCGAATTTTAGGATATGCGGAATTGGAATGAGAACACATGATAGATATAGACGATATGATACCCTGCATGATAGAAATGATAGACGAATGGATTTACTGGCTTAACGAACTGCTGCCGAAATGCTGCCATGCCATTTCACGTCATTTGCGCCCTAACCGCACCTAGCGACGATCCCTGTGCTAATTTGTCCTTTGTAATAGAATGATGCAGGCGCATTTCAAAGCAATGTTTGAGTCACAAGTCGTATGTGGTAAAGCCGCGGTTGCAGGTTTGGCCTACATGCGTAAGACTTTCCGCATTGGGACTAACACACCTCTCCCCTGCGTTCATGCGTCAGCCAGTATCACCACGCGTGCATGCAGTACGAACGAGGTCCACGAACGCCCCAGGGAATAATCAATATAAATACGGCTTCAAAGCCAGGCACCTATCTCAACTCCTCACACTCCTCATCAAACACCACATTCATCAATTCGTTCAATCAACGTACAAGTTTCTCTCGCCTACCTTTCCCCAATGGCGAACTACAATACCCTCCCCTCCACCGCTACGGGCAAGATTGAGCCTTTCACGATCCATATCGAAGAGCAGCAGTTGCAGGACTTCAAGACGTTGGTAAGGCTCAGTCCTATCGTGAAGAACACGTATGAGAATCAGAAAGGGCGGGTGGAAGAAGGCGGGTACTGGGCCGTGACGAGGGAGTGGTTAGTAGAAGCGAAGAGGTACTGGGAGAATGAGTTTGATTGGTACGTTTGCATCGCAGTTTACAACTTTTATGCTGACGAGGGGCAAGGCGCGAACGAGAAGCCCATCTGAACAGTTTCCCGCAGTTCAAAGCTGAGATTGTAGACGATGACGGAGCGGTGTATTCCGTGCATTTCGCAGCGCTGTTTTCGCGGAAGAAAGATGCTGTTCCCCCTGCGCCGCCGTTGGATAGGGACTGGACGTATGCGGATTCCTCGCGCATTTTGCACAAGTTGATGCTTGCGCTGGGGTTTGGGGAGAGGGGTTACGTGGTTAGTGGTGGGGATATAGGGAGTGGATTGGGGAGAATGATGGCGGTTGCTTATCCGGAAGTCAAGGCGTTCCATTCGAATCACAACCATATGCCAGCGCCAGACGATGCTACGGATGAGGAGCTGCAAGATTTCGAGAGGGAGGAGGGGATTCCGCGATTCGAAGCGTTTGTCGACAAGGCGACGGCGTACAGGCGAGTACAAGGCACGAGGCCAGCGACTCTTTCGGCAGTGCTGGCCTCCTCTCCCATTGCGCTGCTAGCTTGGGTCGGCGAGAACTACCTCGAAAGGGCGGATCCAAAGTGTCCTATCCCGCTTGCCAAGATTCTGGAGGAAGTCTGCCTGTACTGGTTCACCGGGTGCTCAGCGACCACGCTCTATCCCTACCGCGAGGACTTCATGCATGGAATCTACAAGAAAGGGTACTTGCATGGGCAGGAGCATTTGTTCGTCGATAAGCCGTTTGGGTACAGCTATTTTCCCAAGGAGATTGCGCCGATTCCGAAGAGCTGGGCGGAGAGGACGGGGAAGTTGGTGTGGTATCGGAGACATGAGTCTGGGGGGCATTATGCGGCGTTGGAGAGTGGTGAGGTTTTGTTGGGGGATTTGGAGGATTTCGTGGGCGAGGTTTGGAGGTAAGTGACGGATGGATTGAGGTTGTCCATGCCTTCAGTTAGGTGTTCCGACCGCGCTGCGTCGGTATGGAACGTAAAATTGATACAGGCAATGTGTGAGACAACAGGCAACGTGAGAGCAGGGGCGAGGGTCCCTTTCGGACCGATGTTCACATTGTAGTTTTATGATGTTTTCTGTCAGTCAAAGTGAGTCAGTCTGAATTCAACATCCTGCTATGTGTGTCGATGATTACCGCGGACTGCAGAGGCCATAAGAGGGGCCGACAACGGCAACATATTAATAGAAGGATCTTCACACGGAGAATTACCAGGTATCAGTCAGAAGTAATGATGTTGCGACCCACAGTGACGTTTCGCTCATCACGACGTCATAGGTACCAACCCCATGGACGTACATAAACCTCAAACTCAGCATTTTCTCACACGACATATTCCACGCACGACAAACACTCAATTCCCCCTCAACTAATTACCTCGATTTTCGAAACTCTCTCACATCACACATCCATCATGTCTGGACAATCCAACGTCGGCGGCTCCGATGTCTACGAGGCAGGCGACCAGCGCAACTACACAGACGCCAAGATCAACGCAGCAAAGGAGGAGAAGCGCTTCCACGAGGGCCAGGAGAACTCGCACAAGGCTCAAGACTCCAGTACGTTCTGCACCGCCCCATCTTTCGTAGCCTAGTACTTATATGCATGCAGAGGACGAGCGCTCCATCGCCAACAAGCTCGAACGCGAGAGCAGGCGCGATGACGACGCAAAGGAGCTGAGCGAGGAGAGCAAGATGTCGCAGATGGACTCGGCGCTGCCTGCGCGCGCACACGGCAACGAGCCGTCCAAGGGCGCCAGGATCGACCAGGAGTTGAAGGAGGAGGAGGAGGAGGAGGAGCTCAGACGGAAGGGCAAGGGCGACGCCATGCCGGGCAAGAAATAGTTGGCTCGCGCCGTGGCTTGGGGTGAGGGTGTACATGTAGCGGGCGACGACTGTACGACTATCGAGATGATGGGGTAATACCTGCGAACGTACGATAGCACAATGAGACACGATGTCATGGCTGTGCATTTGGCTTCGTCTGTGGTTTCGGTGTGACCAAGGCGTGTTCCATGAATCAGTCACTCCTCAATGATAAATAGGCATGTAAGACAACAGAAGCGTGCGACGAATCTCAACTGCAGACTCTACAATAGATGTACTAACGAGCGATGGACGATTTCAAGAGCTGTGCCGCGCAGGGATTCATCACATGCCCGAACGCTTGGAATATTAAAGAAAAAAAATTTACCCCTCCCCCGCCATCCTTACGAAGCTCTGCATGCATGACTCGCGGCGGAAACAACACCGAAATGTACCGAGCGGCGAGCACCCCTCCACTCCGAAGTCGCCCTTCCTTTCATGCAGCTTATCAAGCCCACCAGCCCCGTCTACAACCTCAACTAACTTGGCGACGCGTCGTATGCCTCTTCTCTCCCACATCCGCCTCCGAACCTCGCTCGCCCTCGCTCGAGCTCCCTTCCGAAGCTCCCCCACGCAAGCCCTCCTCGCTCCATTGCGCCATACGCTCCACCAGCACGCCAGCATGTCGTCCATGGCGCAGAGACTAAAGGGGAAGACGATCGTGATAACAGGCGCCAGTTCGGGGATTGGCAAGTCATGCGCCTTGGAATTCGCGAGGACGCAGCCCGACGATCTGAAACTTGTCATCACGGCAAGAAGGACCGATAGCCTAAAGGAGGTCGCGCAGGAGATCAATGGCTTCGCGAAAGGCGTCCAAGTCCACCCGGTAAAACTGGATGTCAGCAATCCGGACGAAATCAAGAGCTTCGTTGGACAACTACCCGAAGAATTCAAAGATATCCATGTCCTCGTCAATAATGCGTGAGCAATGCCACATTACTCTACAACCCAGATGCAAGAGCTGATACACCACAACAGCGGCCTCGTCAAAGGCGTGGCTCAAGCCCCCAACATCCTCGCCGAGGACATCGACGTAATGTTCTCGACAAACGTAACCGGCCTCATCAACATGACGCAAGCCATCCTCCCCATCTTCAAGGCCCGTTCCGACGGCGGCCAGGGCGACATTATAAACATCGGCTCTATCGCGGGACGCGAGCCCTACCAGGGCGGCTCCATCTACTGCGCCAGCAAAGCCGCCGTGCGTTCCTTCACCGATGCGCTCCGCAGAGAGCTCATCGCGACGCGCATCCGCATCATCGAGATCGACCCCGGGCAGGTTGAAACCGAGTTCAGCGTCGTGCGGTTCGGCGGCGACAAGGAGAAGGCGAAGAAGGTGTACGAGGGTGTGGAGCCGTTGACGGGCGATGATATCGCCGAGGTGGTGGTGTTTACGGCGGGGAGGAGGGAAAACGTAGTCATTGCGGATACGTTGGTGTTTCCGAACCATCAGGTGAGTGGTGCGATTTTGTTGGCTGTGGATATGATGCTGATGGTGAGAAGGCGGCGGCGACGGTTATGCATAGGAAGACGGCGTAAGAGACTGACGTGGTGTAGGCGGGGACGGGTGGTGCTATGTATAGGAAGCCGGTACTGGGAAAGGAAAGGGAGAAGTTATAGAGTATATACTGTGCATATAGGGAAGAACAAGAGAGTCGCGGTTGTACAAACGAGTTTTCAGGAAGGTTCGAGACTTGTTCTGGGGGGGATAGAAGGCATGGCGGCTCGCTCTCTAACATATGCCTTACGCATGTTAGCAAGGCTTAGAAGCTCTTCAGCTCAGGCAAATACACCCGGAACCCTGGCCGTCCTCCTTCATGCCCATGCAACAGATCAATTTAGTCGTGCAGCTTTGATGGAAGCTCTCGACAAGCTCAGGTACGTTGATCATTTCTTGGTTGTCGTTGGTATGGGCAAGTCTTATGATGCAAGGAACATATTGTAATTTGGTGTATTAAGATATATCAAGTAATCTAGCAGGACGAAAAGGGGTTGAGGTATAATAGTCTATTTATTGTAAGTAGGCATGAAGATGGCACGAAGGGTTGCTGGGAGGGAGTACAAACTGGCTGACAACTCATAGTGATCAACCAATCGAAAAGATTTGTAGACAGCTTTACATTACTTGCCAAGTATGTAGAAGGTTCACTAGTAGAACAATCCATCTATCCCAGCCCAAACCCCCTACTGCAAATCACCAGGCGTAAACCCATCACCCACCCACTCCCCACTCCTATTCCCCATCCCCCGCACCAACCCATTAGTCGACAAATTCTGCAGCCCAAACCAAGACGCACACTCCGTCCTATTCTCCTGCGCAGGCACATACTCATGCCTAAGGCTCGATCCGCCATTGCCAAACGCGTCTCCCCGCCGATACTGCGTGTTTCTAAAGTTGCGGAAATGAGACGAGTCGGCGAGCTTGGATTTATTGTGACCGACGAGCCGGATCTTGGCGTTGGCTGAGAGGCCATCTTGTGCGCTGTGGTTTTGCCATAGGCAGTAGTGGCCGGGTGCGGAGGTGCAGTTTGGATGGCCTGGCGAGGGGGGTGGTAGATACGGTGAGGATAGTGAGGATGAGGACGACAGCGAGGGTACTATCGCTTTTGTTTGGTATTGCTCCCGTATTTCGTCTGGAGCTTGTGCTAGAAAGCTATCAGGAATATTCCCCAGCACGAAATCTGGAAGATTACGCCAATGATCTGCACCGGCGGTGCCGTCGCAGATGTCGTGGAGGAGTGTGGTGTAGAAGGCGTTTTCGAGGTCTTGGGTGCTGACGAGATTCTCTATTATGGACATCATGACGTCGACATCGTTCATATCTGTGGACATGGCTAGCGACGTGTGTGGGATCGTTGGCGTTGAAAGTTTTGGTGTGGACGCGTTAGCCCGAACGTTGGTGTGGGTGTGTCGAAAGAAGGTTTAGTTGCGTTATATAATGCTGCTGTGGTAGGTGTTGTGTGAAAGCAAACAAATCTTGCATTGTTCATATTCACAGACGTCAGGTGGAAGATTATTGTTACATACGCAATCCATAATAGACTGTCATCTGATTCATTGTGTACTCATGTCATCTAGCCTGTAGATTGAGCGTGTGATCTAGGTAGACGTGGGAATTCGTGTATATGCGATGACTCAGCATAGAAAGGAGTGAAAGCATGCTATCAGTATCTCAGAGTGTTCAATATGCCACGATATAAGAAAGTATCACCGTATTTCCCTGAATTTCTCGCATTCACCCCCAGGCTAAGTGTGCCCGGGCCAGGTCCTCCAGCGTAGTCTCCACAGCAACTCCTGATGACGCTCCCGCGGCGCCACACGTGCGCGCACAATAATACTGGCTATTCGCGATAAGCACCCGACTCTTTCTAATCTGTCGTGCTCGCCACCCTGTACCCCAACTTCGTCTACTCAACCTCGTTGAAGACCTGCCTCGCATCACTGCCTGCCTACACCTCAACTGCAGCTGAACAAGCTTACCTGCATTACCGCATCCACACCACCTCAACTAGAGAAGCCTTCCTCTCACCACCGCTCTTCGGTAGATCCATTCGACCGAGCAATCACATCTACATCTCCGCCCGTACACACCCACATCAACATCTCAATTCCACCACCGCACACATTCTCAAATGGATCCCTGCTACGGCAACCCTGCCCGCAGCTTCAGCTGGGCCGACGACGACGACGACGAGTGGAGCATGGAGAACTACCAAAAGAGCCTCCCCGAGAACCACATGGAGTGTCCGACCATCGAGGAGATGGGAGCCCTCGTGCGCGATGAAGACACCAACCCCGAGCCCAACTACATCACCGAGTTCAAAAACGAGACCGCACCCTGGTGCTCACCTGACGAAACCTCCACCGCCGCCGCTGTCGCCTCCGAGTACACTCAACCACAAGCCTGGCACCTTCCCGGTGACCGCGCGGCTTACTATCATCCAGATGAGACCTTTTGGCCTGTTCCGCCGCCTAGCCCTTGTTGGCGCGCCTACTACGAGACGGAATACTGCATGGCGAAACCGGCTTTCAAGTATCTGAGCTTCTACGAAAATGGCATACCAGACTACAACAAGCGTGTCAGCTACGCGGCGAACTGGCAACAGTTCAAGGTCAATCGGGGCATGTGCGGGAAAGGCGGCATGATGCTAGTGTGTATGTCTCCTTTGTGCATCGAGCTCGAAATTGAGGGCAAGGAAGAAGAAGAAGAAGAAGAAGAAGAAGAAGAAGAAGAAGTACCTGCTCTGGGGGATGATAGCTCAGTCGAGGACCTTGACCTAACATCAACACCGTCCGATATCTCTCCGATTATGCCGAAGGCTACTCTTGAACACAACCTCGGCGATGACATTTCGAAGGGAGAGACGGATCTGACTTCGACGCCTCCACCTTCGCCCATGGCTATCTCGACCGACGACGTATGTGAAGACACATGGCCAAACGCGCCGCGTTCGCCTACGATTCCCGCATCAAATGATGCCCGCGAAGAGCAAGTTATCGACAGCCCCGAAGCACAATTGCCGCTTCCGGCATCGCCACCACCTTCCCCTACAATCATCGCTACCGATGACGGATACGAAGATATTCCACCGAACACGCCTCTTTCGCCTTCCAACATGACGAGAGACGATGAACGCGACGTTCCCATCGTGGACACACCCAAGCCCACGATGCCGCTTCAGCAACGCAGTACTACTAGCACAGTAGACGAAGATCTCTGCCGCCGCCTCAAAACACGATATCTCATCCACATCGCAAGCGCTATGTCCGGATCAAGCATACTACAAGCCCTTGCTGCGAAGGCCACGCCCAAGGCCGTATGAGCATCTTCGTCCGGCGATGCATCAGCGGGCACGTTGACTTGGTTGTCGCTAGATTTATGTGCACTTTTCTCCGAATGTCGACCAGAAGCGTGCGTGGGATATGAATGAATGAATGAATGCAAGCGGTCCTTCTGCGTTCTGTTCATGAGACAAAGTTCCTAATTGTCACGACCATGCTTACCTTAGATGTCCTGGCAACTGCCGTCAGATCCATGGCCGGCCCGATGTGTACACCTTGGCGAAATGGTAGTGCCGGCCTTGGTGGGTAACGCCACGTGCGGGGATGGTGGTGTAAAAACGCCGAGATCACGTGCAGCCTTCGACTTGCTGCCTTGCCCCACATTTCCCCCACATTTCCCCCACATAGATGCGCATTCCTGTTCGCGTAAATTCGGCAGGTGCATACATATTCCAATAGCGTCGTCGCGCTCTCATGCACTCCTTAATTCCCGGACAAATAAGCTTCGTCTCCTCCGCGCTTGTACTGCTTGCTTGGCCCCTCGAAATCGCCTTCAAACCGCTCGAGCTCGATAAAGCACCTAAGACGCCAGGTGTCCACTGACTTGCTGCTTTTCAAGATAGAAAACCACCACACCGACGTTTCAAACGACTGTTAAACTGGACCATCTGAACAAATGGCAGAGACGCCAGCGCAGAAGGAGGACTTCACAGCCACAGTAGAATCTGAGCTTCACAGAGATGACCAACTCCCTGCCGGCTACTCAGATCCTCACAAAGCCGCGCTTGAAGACAATCCCGAACATGCACAAAAACTCACACTGCCCGTCATTCTGTCCGCTCTCTTTCTCGGCACCTCCTTCACCGGCCCCATCATGTTTGGATTCATTCTGGTCACGCCCATCCTGGTTCAACTATCACAAAAGCTCGGTGGCGCCAACATAGACTTCTGGATCCCATCTGGGTGGGGCGCCGCAGCAGCTGTTGGCTTTTCCATCGCTGGAAAGATATCAGACATTTTCGGCAGACGGCCTGTTATCCTTTTCGGCCAATTTTTGACTGTTATTGGAGGCATCGTTGCGTGTACCAGTAAGACGATGAATCAGTTGATCGCGGGAGAAGTCATTCTGGGACTGAGTATTGGTGTAGTATCTGTCGCCTATGCCGGTACATTCCAAAACTCATCTTCAATTCTGTATTCTCTTTCTAACAGTGCATCAGGTATCTCAGAGATATTGCCAAACAAGTACCGCGGTATAGGCCTCGCGTGGACAGAGTTCAATCTCGCCAGCTGGGCAGTTCCTTCTACTATTCTCGCAAGTACCATGGTATCCAAAGCAAGCTGGCGCATCATGTTCTACCTGTGCATCGGATACGGCGCCTTCAGTTTTATCGGAACTTTCCTCGTCTACTTCCCACCGAGCCATCCGCGACCCGATCGCAAAACGAAATGGCAGCAATTCAAAGAACTGGACTTCGTCGCTGCGTTTCTCTTCACGGCCGGCCTTGTTGTGTTCCTCTATGGACTCAACTCAGGTGGAAATACGTATGCGTGGAACTCTGCTGGAACAATTGCTCCCCTTGTACTAGGGCTTGTTACGTTCGTGAGCGCTTTTGTCTACGATGCTTATGTCCCTGCGGATCCGCTGTTTCCGTGGTATCTTTTCAAGAGCTTTCGGGATTTCTCCTCACTCATTGTCTTGGTGTTTGTCGCGGGGATGGTATTCTACGCGGCTTCGGCACTGAATGCGCAAACGATCCTCTATCTACATACCTCGGATCCGATTAAGATAGGGTTGTATTCGCTGCCGTCTGGGTGAGTCTTACTTATCAACACTTGAAAATCGAAACTGCATAAAAGTATTGTGTCATCAACAATGGGGAGACAAGCTAACCTGAAGCAGATTCGGCCAACTTATAGGCGGATGCCTTGTACCCGCTCTCGTCCACTACATCAAACATGTACACTATCAGCTTACATTCGCCGTCTTCATGCAAACGCTTTTCTTTGGCCTCGCGGCTCTCGTCACGCCAACAAACCTCAACTGGCTCATGGCAATGCAATTCCTCGCCATGTTCCCATTTGGATGGATTACGCTGAACTGCTATACCACCGCTTCACTGAATGTGCCGCAGCGAGATCTCGGAGTTGCAATTGGGCTGATCGGCACCTTCAGATCAGTAGGCGGCTCAATCGGATCAGTGATCTTTTCGTCCATCTTCGATCAGACAGCAGTGAAAGAGGTTACAAAGAGAATTGCAGCGACGGCTCTCGCCGAGAATGTGAATCCATCGGGTATAAGCGAGCTAGCGGAGGCTGTAAAACTTGCTATTGTGGGCGTCCCAGTAGAGGTTGCCAAAACACAGGTTACCACCGAGGTCTTCGACTCGTGCGTTAGAGCGGCTCGATATGCCTACGCTTATGCCTTCCGTGTAACTTGGCTTGCTTCGATTCCATTTGGAGTCATTGCACTCTTGGCTGCTATTGTTGTGCGGGATCCTTCGAAGTACTTCACAAATCATGTCGAGATTCATCTTGATAGGAAGAGAGGGGCGGCGCACAAAGCGCATGGGGGTAAAGCTTGATTAACGGTTGTGAGAGGAGATTTATAAGATGAGATACTCAAGCGATAGGCGTGCCGATAAGAATGGTTTGCGATTGAATCTATGTCTTTACCGCCTTCATCGAGGGTGCCAAGGCGCACACTACCCCTGCCTTTCACTCTGTTGATCACGCTTCAATCTATTCACATCCCTGAGTGGTCATAGCCCATACAATCAGGCACCACGAGGCACGTGAGCTGTCCAAGTCGAAGACAATAGGCCCACAAGAGCGTCCACTTGTTGACTCAACCACACCGCCCACCCTACACACACCCACACAGCGCAACACCACCACCCGCCCGGCCTCCAAAACGTCAACCTGCCTAACCTGCTCCGCCAAACTACAGCCCGGCTCCGACCATTGAACCCGCGCAGTCCTCCCCATCGTATCCTGCCGTCAAGCCCATCCCACCCCCAACAAACACCACCTCCACCGTAGCATGGAAGCCACAAACGTACCCAACGCAGCCACCGCGCCCAGGAACTCCGCCCCACCAAGCAAAACATGCTCCCTCTTCTGCGCCCGCGATCTCAAGCACGCTTTTCCACCTACAAAAGTGCCAAAACGGCACCGCCGACAACTTCAGCTTCATCGAGAGGGACCACTTCGAGGCCCTGTATATGGCGTGCGGCGGCTTGATCGAAGTCACGGATTGCTTTTGGAACCGTATCGAGGGGGGTACCGCGGAGGGATAGGAAGGTTTTGAGGCCAAAGTTGCAGAAGAAGAGGGAGAGTGTGGGGAGTCGCCGCTTAGGAGGTGTGTGGAGGTTGGTGGGGAGGGAGGGAGGAAATGGGCGGCCGGAGGGATGGGGGGTTGGGATGCGGATGGTAGGGTGGAGGTGTTTTGTGGTAGTGAGGCGGAGGGTGGATGGATGGGGCTTGGATGGTGATGGGGTGAGTATTTTCGATGCCTGACTTGTTTTTCTCTTTTTTTTTCCCCTGGAATCGGAACCTTATGCAATAAGTCGTCCCGTCGAGCGGCTCCTCGACTACGGCAGCACATCAACTTCAGCAGCACAGATAGGCTGCACGAGTCTCCTGAGTCAACACTCGGCATGAAACGATTATCGAAGATCAAGAGGCCAGCCGTGGGCGACATGAAGATTGGAGCTGCAAATGCCGAGCGGATGGGTATTGTCTTCCTGTGCGATGATGAGTGTGGGCATGTGTGAGCATGAGGCGTACAAGGGAGACGGCTTTGGTCAGCTCTTCCAGAGGATCGATGCGATACCTATGGGCTTTATTGTACGTAGAGTATAATGTCTGAATGAATACACGATGGTAATCCACGATCAGCACCATAGTGCAAGGAGTGTGTGTTTCAACTAGACTACTGTAACCGCCAGGCAAGAAAGAATGGTTGTCATTCCAATGTCATATGTCATTCATTCATCTTTTATCCGCATCACCTCGTTCCCTATGGACTCAAAAAAGAATGTACCAACAAGAACCAGAAGCTACCAAAAGAAAGAAAAAAAAACTCCATCGTCATTGGCCGGCAACAAGACGATAAGGAAAACCGTTACAACCGTTACAAGCGTTGCGAGCAGAGCCGCCTCCAATACCCCCTCCTCAAACCTTCTCATTCCCCACAATCCTCATCTCATCCACCTCCACCTCCCTCCCCTCCCTCCTCTGCATAACAGCATCCGCCACAGACATAAACACGGCATTCCCCTTCCTCGCCCCCTCACCCACCTTCTCACTATAATCATCATAGCTCCCACCATCATACAACTCCCACCCGAACCGGCTAAACCGATCCCGCACCCCATCATGCATGTTCGCAAACCGCAGCTCAGCCGTCTTCCCCGCGTACCGCTCCAAGTCGGCCTTGAGATCCTGCAGCGCAGTAAGACCTGTAGTGTCGATGGTAACTACCATGCTCATGTCTATGACGACGACGTGCAGAGGGCTAGGCTCGTTGACGATGCCAGCGCGCTTGCGGAGCTGTCTGGCGCGACGCTCGCCGGCTGTGCTCCAGTTGCGTTGGGCGCGGTGGACTTCGAAGGAGACGTTTGCGCCCGAGGAGTATGTCTGGAGAGAGTCGAAGCATTGGCCCGTAAGAGAAAAGGCGTTGTAGAAGATGAGCGACTGGTGGGGCTTGAGGACTTGGGTGTCGGTTGGTATGTCTGCGGACTTGATGGGGGGCTGGTTGTGCGTGAGCGTGGTGATGCGGCGGACGCGCGAGAAGGCTGCGTAGAGGATGTGGTAGACGAGTTGGAAGCCGACGGCGGTGGCGATGCCGATCTCGCTCGACTCGAAGAGCGTCAGCCAGAAGGCGAGCATGGAGGCGACGAAGTCGACAAAGGATGTCTTCCAGAAGTGCCAGAAGATCTTGGGTGGGGAGATGATGGACCAGACGGCCATGACGATGATGGCCGCCAGGGTCGCTTTGGGGATCCAGAAGAGAGCGGGACTGAGCTGGAAAATGGAGAGGATGACGACGCCGCCCGCGATGATGGCCCACACGGGGGACTTGACACCGCTGGCAGAGTTGACGGCTGTACGTGACATGGCGCCGCCGACAGTCATTGAGGAGAAGAAGCTGTTGAAGAAGTTCGTCGTACCCAGGTAGACGAGCTCTTGTGCAGGGTCGATGACATAGCCGTTCTTGCGGGCGAAGCCTTTGGCGATAGCGAGATGTTCGATGACAGCGGCTAAGAAGGGTGTGATGGCTCGAGGGAATACTCCCGAGAAGAGCGCGGCCGGTGGCATTTTTGGAGCGTTGATTCCGTTTGACTGTAGGAGCATCAGCAGGGTTCTTGTAGTCACAATAGAAAGGCACATACCCGGACTTTGCTCAGCGCGAACACGGGATCATCCTTCTCCAGATCAATGTTCTTGTTCAACCCATAGGAGATGCCCGTAAAAAGAACAAGAACAATGGCGCTGCGAGCCAGACCCAAAAACCAAATAGCCTTGTGCTTGCCGCCCCACTTCTGACCCACCTTCTGCAGAGCGACCAGCAGCACAATACCTCCCAAGCCCACACCGACGGTGGGGCCTTTGAAATCCTACACAATGTTAGATGGCCACGTCACAGATACAGCATCGGACACAGACGCACCGGAATCTGTGCAAACAGATCATGAATTCTGTTCGCTGTTCCCTTGCCGACCTTTACGCCAAAGAGCGACGGTATCTGACCGAGCATGATGACGATGGCGACAGCGGAGATGAAGCCGTGGAGAACTGGTATGGAGACGAACTCGAGCAGGAATCCGAGTTTCAGGAGGCCAAAGATCCAACAGTAGATGCCCACGCACATGGCCACCATGGAGGAGATAGCTTGTGCAGAGAAGCCCTCGGTGATGTAGTCCTTGATGATTTCAGCGGTCAATAGACCAAGCAGGGAGGTAGGGCCCGTAGACATGTCTGTTATTGCTGTTAGCAATGCTGAGGTACAACAAGGGATGGGATCTGGCTACTGACCCTTTGATGTGCCCATGAAGAAGTAGAGAAAGTTGGGCAGCCAGCTGCTCATGAGACCGAATTCTCCTGAGATGGTTGCAATCTTCGCGTACGCCAGAGCTTGGGGGATAAGCATCACGCCGACAGTGATGCCCGCGAGAGTATCATTGAGAAGCCATCGCGGATTGTAGTGCGGAAGCCAGTGAACGACGGGTACCTTGTCGCCGAGATAGTGACCCGTTGCACGGGGGAGAGCGCGAATTGCTCGCACTCCATCTCGTCGAGCTCGTTGGATGGTGTGATCGTCGGATACGACTTGCTTGGTCCTACTGAAGAGTCCCATTGTGTTCTAGACGGATAAGGAGAAAGTGTAGAAGAAGGGAGAGGGGTAGTGCATGAGAACAACAGCAAGGCGGATTGCAGATAAGTATACTGAGAATAGTGGGACAGTAGGGAAGCTCACTCGCATTCTATAAATGTTGCGACATAGGTTACAGGAATTATATCCAGGCGCTAGGATACAGTCAAGGACCGGACGCCGAAGGATTCATTTGTGTCCACATATTAACACATTGAAGGCAGCCGAGGCCAATCACCGAATAGCGCAACAGTGTCACCCACCATCAGACAAGATGGATCCGACAACTACGTACTGAACAAGGCCGCAATAGGCCGAATGTCCCTTGCACGCGTCTGTGGGGGTTTCCTATTGTGGGGTCGTCAGTATCGAACATGGGCAACATGTACCAGCGATACGTTTAGACAGGTACACGGAGCCATTTCTGGTGCCGACGTGCGAAACCAGAGCGGCCGGGTAGTCCTAGACCCCAGAAGACGTGGCTTTGTGTTGCAGTGTCAGTGCCTGGGCGCCGCCGTGTCTGCACACTGTGGTGGAATATTGAGACTAGCCATTTTGGTGCAAGTAACGAGAAGGCGACAGGGGGTGGGCAGATCCCAGATCGCCGAGCCCTCAACAAAGCTTGAGAAGAGTCTTGTGCAGCATGACAGGACGAGTATAGTGACCTTGGAGGCTCGAAAGCGGTCAGCTCATGAGGCTGTTCATCGGTCCGGAGAGACGTTTTGGCCAACTAGGATCGAAACACACTCGTGTCAAAGAATCACGACGCCCCGCGCCCGATGATGGCAGTGCTAGCAGCTAGTAGGCTTCCCCGCAGCGGGAGGGTAGGGGGCGCAGTGCACATAAGCTAGGCTAAGCTTTTGGCAGGTGATTGACACACATTGTCAACTGCACACCCATAGCGCTGTTGATGCGTCTCGTGCCACACCATGCACCCTAGGGGATAGTGCGGCCGTGTGGCGTGGATTTCTGGCAGGGAGTGGTTTTCTTGTAAAAGACCACTTGGCGGCCCAACACGCGCGGCGACCCCGCAATTTCCCTCAGGGTCTACGGTACTCCCCCAGGCTCCCGGTGTCGTGTCTCCGTGAGAAACACAACGTCATCATGCTCGCTGCCGCGTTTAGAATACTCCACAGCGCCCATGTCTTTTCAAGAGTAGAATATTGCACAATCGTCAGACTGCTAGTTCCTGGCGGCAAGGATTCTCGTTGATCACACTGCCCAGAAGCTATTACTCACTTGTTCTGGAAAGCGCCCGGTGACTGAATTTCCCTTTCCCTCCCATCCCCAGCTAGTGGTTTGACAGTTTGGCCAATACTACGGTTTATCTTGGTAACGGCAAGGATGCTGCGGTTCGGAAGAGACCGAGGGAGACCATTCCGGAGCCGGATCCAAAACGCCCTCGAAACTTTAATCTACGGATACTGTGTCATTGGCCTATACCGATGGGGGGCGTCGGGCGATGGCAAGGATCGGGAAAGGTCGTCGCCGTGGACTGTGCAACCGGCTGCAGTTGATCACGGACAGGGCTGTGACGAATATTTGCTAGCTAACGCCCATGTCCGCTGCCCCATAGTTAAGCGCCCTGTCGTTTGGAAACGCGCTACTGCGGCAGGCAGATGGGTGGTGTTTATTAAAAGACTGCATGAAGACCTCGAGACTGCCGTTTCCTTGACCATGCCAAACATGTGTGGGTTCTAATCGTACGGTCCCAAGTTAGAGGACAAGATATCTGCCTAATGGACGCTGCATCTGAACTAGAAGCTGGTGAGTAGAGATATATTATTACTTTGAGGTGCTATAGAAGCCGGCGTTAAACACACATTCTCTCGGGCAGACTCCATTATTGGATGCATAACTCTTTCACCGGAGTCCACATGGCCTGGTAGCGGCGAGAACTCGTACGGTCTTGAGATCCACCAAGCCTGTCGAATACCTACACATGGAAAGTTAGGCGAACGGTGAGGCGGTTCGAAAGATAACGGACGAAGCTCGGCGAAGCTATCACGGCGGTTGTAAGGTCACCCAGACTGTAGATGGGTACTTCTGCGTCGGAGAGTCTTGAATTCTGCGGTCGTGATCACACCGCCACAGCTGGGCACCTCCTTTGTCATGGGCACCTGCACCGCCATAGTCACATGCCCGGGTGTGATGGCACTTGACTCATGAAATCTTACGAGATGTGGAACTTTGGAACCTTGGGTGTGGGACTTTGCTCTTTGGTTGTGGAACTTTGGAACTTCGAGTTGTGGAACGTTGGAACTCTGAGTTGTGGAACGTTGGAACTCTAAGTTGTGGGACTCTCGGGCTGTGGCACGTGTGGAAGCTTGGAAGCTTGGAGGCTTGCAAGTGTGCACGCACCACTACATCTCTCGACGGTGAAAGTTGAGAGGGTGAACTTGCCTGGATGTGGATATCCGGCAGGGCCGATCAAAGGTGGTTTCTCCCGGTCTCGGCCGAGACCCACAGGCACTTCACAGTCAGATCACATGATCACATGTATTCAAGATTTTTTGTGCTAAGAGCTGGTACACAGAAAAAAAGGTTATAGCTAGATTTTCTTTTACCATAGTATAGTTGCGGGATGCAGCTTTGTTCACAAAAGAAAAAGAAAAAGGTGGTTTCTCGCAGAGACATGCCTCTTGCCCTACCGTGCCTTGGCAGTCGGTGCGCCGCGTCACCAAAACGCGCCACCCCCCATGCAACACCCCAACTTCAACGCGCGGCATCTCCACCAATATAGACCCAATCAAGGCCGCGATAGCAGCAATCAAATCGCAGAGACCAGGAGAAACTTTTTCGTATAGAGAAATTGCGAAAAAGTTTAGTGTTGTACAATCTACTTTAACGCGCTAGCACTAACACACTACATACGCGCAGCAAGATCCTTACAAAAACTAACAAAATCTCAGCTAATAATAAGAAAAGGAGCTCCTATGGTATATAAGACGCCTTACTAAGCGTGGTCTTCCTCCTACACGTTAAATAATACAAAACTTCGCAATATCTATTGCTAAAAAGGACGCTAGCATATTATAGGTTAATCGCTTTGTTAAGCGCAACAGCGAAGACTTAATATTAAGATAGACAACTAGAATTGATAGCAATCGCCACAACGCTGATTTAGGGGCAAAATATAGGCTCTACTTTAAGCTTCTACACAAGAAAATTACAAAGTATGGCGTAGAGCCTTAGCATACGTACAATATAGACAAAAAAAGGCTTTCTACTTAGTATCACAGGCAGGTTAAAGAGGATCTTTAATAGGCCTCTATATAAGAGTTGCCAAGTAAGGCAATCTATCTAGAACAGCAGCTGTAAGTAGATCTCGCTTATCGCATGTATATGTGCTGATGGATCTACTATTAATCCATTACTAATCTATTAATCTAACGCTAAGACTCTACAATTAAGCTAGGTTAAGGAAATTAACGTTAACTCTTATAGAGTCTTTATTACCTTATTAACCTCTAGATAGTTAAATAACAATATAGGCCTTTAATAGCTTAAATAGGTATTTGATCGCTATACAAAGGAGAAGACTTAACAGCAATAGTAACTCCTAGTCCTTAATAGGAATAGATCTCATATTACTATGAATTTTCTTAACTACTATAATTAGAACAAGATCCTCCTTGCGATATTTCCCCCTCATACTACCTATACGCTATAGCCTCTAGACGTCTGCGTGTTTAAGTCTCTCTCTGCTGTCTACTCTAACAAGCTCTCCGCATATCTATATAGGAGTTAGGGACTATTAACAATCGCCAAAAGAGACTTCTTTACGCTATTCTAGAGGGCCTAGACAATATTAGTTACGCTGTAATTAATTACCAAAGCTTTTAAGTATACAGGTATTTAGCCGCTAGATCCTACGCCTATCCTTAGTCAATTTAATAGAGATAAGTCTCTAGAGCAGAGATTGCGTAAGAGCTCTATGTTAGTACTTAGCGCGTTAAATTAGCGCAAAATTAATCGGCTTTTAAAGGTTATTATTAATACAGGGGGCACTAATAAGGCTAAGAAGCTAAGTTGCACAGTACACTTAATCTTTATACAAAAGCAGCTCCTAGAGCATAAAAATTAAGGCCTATAAGAGACTCTTAAAAACTAGAAATAGTGTTAAATAAAGGGCAGGACTCTACCTCTTAAGCAACTAAATAAGTGGTATAGAGGAGCTGTTTTCTAGTTACCTGCCCGCGTACAGAGGGCGCGCGACTCTCTTAGCTAATAAGAGGCTAAAAAACAACAATTAGAACTCTAAAAAAGTTAGCAAAGAAAGATCTAGATAGCTAATAGGCAGCTTAAAGCTCGTCTACTACAGAAGAAGCGTATTACGCAGGCAGCAGCTTAAGATGCACACGCTAAGGAGAAGGCTAATTAGGCTACTAAGCGACGCCTCTATTAACAGGCTTGTACAGCGCAACAACAACTTTAGAAACATCTTAAATTAGCTAGAAAGGGCAATACAAAGCCTTCTAAGTCTACTACTAGACTTATTAAGAAGAAGAAGCCTGCGCTAGCACCTGTGCGCATTAATAAAGCTGCATCTACTCCACTAACGCCCTTATCGCGCAGAGGCTAAATTATTAGAACACTAAGTAGATATCTATAATCTAAGTAGCTAGCAATCATCTATAGATGTAGGAGACCTTAACCCCAAAAAATCTCGCGATAAAAGCTTTTGTATAGAGCTCTACAGCCTCATGTTGGGCGGCGCGCTCATGCTAGGGTGGCGCGTTTTGGTGATGCGGCGCACCGACTGGCAAGGCACGGTAATTGCAGTCGAGTGTCTTTCGTTTGCCCGGGCGGTGTCGAAGAATCATCCTTGGAAGAAATGCTGGAACAGGCTAGAGCAAGTCCGCGTGGGCCAGGACACCAGTGAAGGCGAAAGCAAAGCAGACGACAAAGGAAGCTCACACAAAAACACAAAGGATGAAGGTGAGTGGTGGGGGTCTCGAGGTCAAGTCGGGTGGGAGGTCGGCGTCGGCAGGGCCGCAACCGTGCGTCGGCTCCGAAAGCAGACGCCCAAAGCGGGCCTAGGAATAATTATTATCGAGTATTGGATGCAGCACTGCAGCAGCAGCAGCTATTCAGCACCACGGTGACTGCGCACCCTATTCTTATCGGCGACTCCGCACCGCTCGCTCGCTCTTCCAGCATGGCCAGGAAGAAAAGGAGCGCGCAGACTGATACGCCTGCGGACGCGAGTGCGAGTGCGAGTGCTGCCAGCCCTCCGCCACCGTCGAACGGCACTGCGAATACGGCGCCGACAGAGCCCTCGACGTCGGCACTGATCATTTGTCGTAACAAGTAGGTCTCATCGAGGCACGTCGCTGGACTTCTTCAGTTTCCACCGCATAGAACGGCTCTGACGGTGGACAGGCATTGGCGCTATATTTCATCCTTCCATGGCCCCTGGCTGCAGCTCCCGCCCGAGGTCCTCGAGTCGCTCGCCCACACCAACTACCTGTCCCCACGCCCGCACCCCATTGACCCCGCCGTGTTCTACGACCTCGTCAAGATCCGCAAGACCGTCGACGAGGCGACCAACCTCGCCGTGCGCGCCACCAGCGGCCTCACCTCGGCCGCGCTCAGCAACTCGCTGAATGCAGGAAACGGCATGCTTGGGGGCGCTGCAGCTCTGGGAATTGGATATGGCGGGCACGGGGGTAACACCAAGCTGAGCAGGGAGCGGAAGCACCGCATGCGCGAGCTGGCGACGGCCAAGCTGAGCCAGGCATATCATTTGGACGAGATTGCCGCCAGTGTGGCCACGATGCAGTCGGCGTCGACCCTGGAAGATGTCGCGCAGTTCGTGCTGCAGAGGAATCCGAATGATGTCGAGGCCAAGTACGTGCACTTCTTCCACGAGAAGATACCTTCGCGAATGATGGCCCAATGTACCCCGCTCGACACCCTGAACGAAATCATAGCGGAGCGGCCGAGTGACGGCTCGCCGCTACGGACACGGGCACTGACGCGCATCTTCAAGGAAGACTATGTGAACTCGGCCAAGGACCTCTCGGAAGCATTGGCTGTAGCGCGGTACATGATGGCCCAGCACCGCGCAGTAAAGGACCAGCTGGTTTTGGCCAAGGCGATGCAGGAGCAATACGGGCGGGATTGGAAACAGGAAATCAAGATACCTGATGAGGACCAGCCCAGTTCTTTGGAAACTCAGCTTTTGTTTCATCGCGCTGGTGTATATTTTACAATAGCCTGCCAGCACGTGCACGCCGCTTTAGATGGCCTGGAAGAGGCGGAAGAAGCAAAAGCGGCAAGAGACGCTCAAGAGGCCGCGGGACAGCCACCGGGTCCCGAGACTCTGGAGGAAGCAGAGGGGAATCGCTATCGCGCCGAAGCACGCAAACAGGTGCGGACGAACGCGAAGCGTGCACTGCGAGACTATACCGCGTTCCTGTCACATTTTGACTACACGCCTGGCATCTCCGCTGCAGTAGCCGAAGACTTTTTGCGGCGTCTCGAAGGCTCAACAAACGGTTCCTGCTCCAAGGAGTCATTTAGCAAACCTGCCAGTCGCCTTCTGGACTCGACCTCCACCGCCGCCTCACCCAGCTCAGACGCCCTTATCCCCCATCGGGGGTCACGTGCCCACCACTCCGACCGCGCTGCCTGGCCCAAGCTTCCTCCTCCAGAAATCTTCAAAATATCGCAACTCTTCGACTCTGCGCCGCCGGCATCGCTCCCCGCTTTTCCTCCACTGAAGGACTCCTCCGAATCCACAGTCTCCGCCGCTGCAACTGCCTTCGCAGACTCTCACGAAAGCATCACGTACCATCCGCTCCTTACCGACGCTCTGCACTCACTCCTTCTCTGCCACGCGCTGATCCAGACGCCGCCTAAGGAACTTCAGCGTCATGCTCACAATGCAGCTCGTCTCGCTCGTGTGTGCGACGGGTACCCGATCTTCCTTGCAGCGCGCTCGCCTGCACGCGCGGACTGGATTGAAGTGTTACGCCGCGCCGGGAACTGGGTCGGCTTGTCCACTTCATGGGAGAACCTCTGTCGCCCCGCCCCACTTCCTGGTCACGGCAAGAACGGCTCTTCGGATCCTAATAAGAATGAGCGTCAAGAGACGGAAAAACAGAAGCGCGAACGTCAAAAGCACGAAGCCATCCTCGAAGCGTTGGCTGATGAGCGCGTCGTAGATGAAGAGTCCTTTCAACGCGCCGTTCGCGCTCGCGAACGTCGCAACAGAGAAGACGAGGAGGCAGAGCGTGCGCGAAATAGCACTGGGGCGTCCACGGGTTCCTCTGCGGATGGTAGTCCGGCCAGTCCTGCGCCTCCACCTAAGCGGTGGGCTCAGGACGACGGGCGTGAGTACCCCATCTCAACCGAGCGGGCAGAGGCTATTTCGCGTTGGGTACGTGATGCTCCTCCCGTGACGGAGGGAACTGGGAAAAAGCGGAGACCAAGACCCAAAAACAAGAAGGCCAATCTGAAGAAGCAAGAATGTACAGGCTTGGAGGGCAGTGTCGATACTTTGAGCTTGCACGAGGACGAAGTGGAGTAGTTGTAGGACTTGGATTCTGGCATTAGGATACTGCCGGCTTGGGTCTTGTTTGACTGCGTTGGTAACCCTGCCCGAGGACGTGGCTACTTGATGTTTAGGTAAAATGCAAGATATTGCTACAAGCACCAAAGACAAGTGCGACCACCTTGATGGTTGGTTCTGTATAGGATGTCGTGTTTGCGCCACATGACTCTTCATGGTACGTTGTTGCGCCCTTCCATGCTGTACAAGACGTGGAGCCAGTCTCTGGACTCTTACCTCGACCCAATTCACCCCCGCAAGCGCCGGGGTGAAGTAGGAAATTGCGACGTCTTTGGCCCGCACGGCAGCAATCCAGCGCCAAATCAACAACAGAGATGGCTGTTCATCATGAATTGTTGCTGCCTTCACGCAGAGTGCGTCGCCTCACTACCAGCGTCACCCAGACTGCGCAACGCCCCCCTATGTTTATAAACAAGCTGGCCCCGTCCTTCTAAAAGGATGTGTCTCTCAGGCCGCGTCGACTCAGGCTCTACAGCACCGAGACAGCCCCACCATGGACACGCAGCCGGACCCGGAGCCGGGCAGTGACGCTTTCGAGGAGTACTGGGCGCAGCGTTTGCAGCCGCTCACCGAGTACCAGCCCTCGCCCCCGCCGAATTCGGAAGGCGTGTCCTCTGACGTAGATGCTCCTTCCAACCAGCACCAGCCTGTCTCCACTACGGAGCCTCCCTATCCTCCACAGGACGACCAACGACAGGCTTTCTCCCACCTCACACTCAACCCTCAACTGGCCGAGCATTTTGCTCCGTACGAGTCGTCCAGCTCTCCTGAGTTGGAGACAGCTGGGTCGGTGCTGCGAGGTCAGCATGTCGGGAATTTTGGCTACGGCCTACGGTGTGTACTACCTGTCGACATAGCTGTATTGGGGAGTCTCTTTCTAACACTTCACGACAGATCCCAGCCTGGAGAGGGAACTCGCGGTCGGCCTCTGATGCGAACACGAGCACCGTCAGTGTCTGCTGGCCGTGGCCAATCTCCATTGCGGTCCAGGTTCTCTTCAACCCCCGCACTTCAGCGCCGAAGTCTTGCTCCGTCTTCGTCGCAGCCCGCATTCTCTTCGCCAGCTTGGTCCAGTCAACAGGCATCACAAAGCCTACAGCGGGCATATAGTGGTTCAATCTCCACATATAGTGGTCCAATCTCCACTCCTATTGTCCCTTCGACCCCGAATATCACCACTCCGGTATTCGGCCCTTCGACTCTCCTAGTACCTCCAGGCCCCAGTATCACCACTCCGGCCTTTGGCCCTTTTCCTCCTCCAGTCAACCCAAGCTCCAACATCACGACCCCGGTGTTCGGCCCTTCGCCCGGCCAAGACAATACTGGAGGGTTAAGCCCGAGGTCCCGCGAGAAGCAGGAGATCTATCATCAGAAGGGAGAAGTGAGGAGGCGCGCGTCTGCGGAACGCGGAAGGAAACGCAGGGCTACCGAGAACGCTGTTGGTGCACCGCAGCCTGCTACAGCTCCACAAGCAGGCGGTCGTGGTCGGGGTCGTAGTGCTGGTCGCCCTAGTGCTACGTCTCAACTATTCATCATGCCCCAAGGCGACACTCGAGGGTCGCAACAGCGATCATTCAGCATGGCTCCACCTCCTCCTCCATACACTCCCGGGTCTTTGATCCGCGGGAGCGCCTCGCTAACTAGCAGTACTCCTAGCTTTGTTACAGACACGTCTAGCTTTATTTCTCCTTATGCGCAGTCCAACGTGAACCGCTCGCTAACTCACCATCACAACAGTCTAGTTACTTCTGCAGTGCCAACGGCATCTACTTCGAACGAACCCGAACAGCAAATAGTCACAAGGTACGAAGACTACAGATGCCCAGTCAAGCTGTATGAGATTGTTCCAGAGAATACGGCAAGCTATCATGCGTGAGTACTCCACGGTTTATGAGACATCCGATCACTGCTTACCATGCATCCATGCATCTAGACAAGCCTGGCTTTACCGGGAAACCAGCAATGGAGAGGCTCCACCACAACTATACATGCACAGCAGCAGGGGCTTCATCGATGGAGGTAACCAATTCACACTCGTCGTCCTCCACAACGCGACCAACCCCTTCGACACACCCGATTCGGAGACGCGCACGACCACCGTCGGCGTGTACGGTTACCATTGGTGGGAGCAGGATTGGATCCACTGGGCGACCTTCAACACCAGCATGTACCAGTGGTTCCAGCAGTGCGAGCGAAACAGACTCATCAGGGAAGTCAATCGATGGAGCCCTGACATGGCCGCCCGAGAGAAGCGTTTCCACAAGGCATATTGGCTATGTGCAAACCGGTTGCCGCTCCAGAATCTGTTGGCGCGGTCGCCAGTCCCCGATCTCCCGCCTGCCAGTGAGGTGGTTGAGGATCCGGTAGTGTGAGTGATCTCAGTCATGTGGAGATGATTTTCCTGCTAACCTTGAAATCGCTATAGGCAGCGCGTAAGGCTGACCAACGACTTTGGCCCCCCCTCAAGGATCGACATGCTCCAGCTTATGGACGACATCGGCGCACCTGACCCCGTTGTTGGGGTAGATCATGTCGTGACGAGCTATCCGCTAGAGCATGACATGTAGCATCGTCACAAGCTCTCCTATCGTTACATACTGGTATGAACTGCTACGCACGGTTACAAACGTCCACACTCGGACGATGATTGCGTCACGACGTTTCGGAAGAGTCGACTAAAAGCATGACATTCGGAAGAGTCGACTACAAGCAAAGAAAAGAAAAAGTTGGGCTGGGTTCGGGAGCTGCTACCTCGCCTTTGTTGACGGGACCCATTTCAGGAACACGTAAAGCTCTCGTGCTGCGAATGGGATTACTCGAGGCACCTACGCTGCATCTCGTGGCCGTTTATCTTGGCTATGTCACTGCGGTGGTTTTGCACTCAATTTTGGCTTTGGATTCTGGTTTCATTTGGAAAAAGCGTATATTTGGTTTCGTAGTCTAGGCCCAGCTGTGACGCCTCAGCCTGGAATGTGCATTGCAGGATTTTGGCTCTTGGAAAAAGCGCCATGGCGAATTTGGATAGGCGACCCCAGGAGGAAGAGGAACCCACGAGGCGCAAATGGGGGATGGTCTCGCACGATTATCGATCAAATGAAATTAGAATATCCATGAGTCGCGAGGACAATGCAGAGACAGCGTGTTTTGTAACCACCGAGGAATCCATGACATGCTCGCTCCACTGATGATACACACGAAACCCATACTCCAGCCCATTTTGCAACCACACTCCCCAGCAGAGCTTGGTACAAGAGGGGGGGAAACGCCAATTGCCCTTAAAAATGACGGGAGCCATAGGCGCCCAAGTCGACCCAATCCCACAAGGAGGAGGTAGACGAGACAAAGTCTGCGAAGAAAGGAACGCGCCGATGGTCCTACACGATGCGCTTGACCTCGAAGAAGCGCTTGATCCACCAGACCTGGAAGATGCCCTCGCCGATCAAGAGGGAGATTTGGAAGATGCTCCACCATTTGACGCGGGAATTTGTGCTTTCGGCTGTGTTGCGGTGGGTGCGTTCGCGGACGATGATGTAGCCTTGTTCGTCTTTGACTTGGGAGACGAGCTCGGAGAGGGAGCGTACTAGGATGTGTTAGTATGGGTCTTTTTTCTTTCTTTGCTACTTTTTTCTGCTGTCTTTCTGTCGCGACTCTGGCTTGTTTGTGGATGAGGGATAGCGGAGTAAGTAACGTCTTACCTTCTTTCTCCAATGGGTCCTGCGGCGCCTCGTGCTCCGGGACGTAGACTATGCCGTGCACGTTGAAGCTGACCTCCTTTGTGTTCGCACCCCAATGCTCGTTGTTGAAGCAGTAAGTGTATTTTCCGTCTTCGGTCGCAATAAAGGAGTGGTCGCCTGAGGAGACGCCACGTTCGTGGACTTGGTATGCGCGAGAGGGTGTCTCGATCTAATGTACCGCGTCAGCCCATGCCATATCATGCCAGACAATCCCAATTCAGCGCCTTTCCCCTTCCCTTCCCTTCCCCGAACCATTACATGGCTGATCCACGATTTGCTTGCAATTGAGAAAACCCACCTACCCAAAAATCAATATCCAGATTGCCACTGCCTCCGAATTCCCGGTCGCCAACTTGAAATGTGACCGTCATCTTGTCGTCCTTGTGCAGCTGCTCGTGGAAACATTCGCGCATGTAGGCTTTCATTTGGATGTTGTGCGCCGAGGCGAGGGCGAGGAGGCTGCTCGCCGCAGCGAGCGTGCTGGGAACAGCATTGTGGGAGTTTGGGGCGGGTGCACTGCGCTGTGGCTGGGCGGTGTTGTGCGCGTTGGGAAGCTGGATGCGATTTGGGGTTTGGTGGTGCTTGGAGATACCAGCTGGCATGGAGGTGGCGGAAGAATGTCGGGCCGGGTGGGTGCGGAACGACATGTGTTAGGAGAGGCTTTGGAGTTCATCAACAACATGGTGGAAATTGCTTATCGATCATCGCGTTCAGTTTTTCGATACTCGTACAATTATTTCTTGATCAATAAGAGCTCCAGAAATACGTGGATGCGCCCGTATGTCGGTACTGCTGTGTCGACCCGTTCGTTCTTTCCTCATCGCGATGCGTACACTCGCAAACATGAATCATGGAGGCGCGCTCTGTAGATCTGGCTTTAATTGTAGCGTGTCAGAAGTGAAGTAGGAAAGAGATGGATATTGGCCTGTGAGGGTATGAGATGGGCTCCCTTGGAGCTCCCCAGGTTACATCGAAAGACTACCATGAGTAGAGCATAATCGCACTCACCACCAAGTCTGAACGAGGATATGTAGGTGCTACAAAAATCGCAATTTCTTATACGATGGGGTTCTTTGTACCTAGCAAAGGCTTCTGGTGCCTGAACGATTGTCTGCGTGCTTGACAGGCGGCTATAAGCCATATTTCATTCCACCAACCTTTCGTCTCATCCGCCGTCATAATCTCTCTATATTTTCTTCCCCTCTGAACCTTTTCTGTTTGCATTAACCCCGCAACACCAACCAGCCCGGTTGCCAAGACAGCGACAGAACGCACTCACTTGAACCCGCACCGCTCACTGCAACTCGCAACCCGACTTTCTACCTCTTTCATTTCTTGGGGGTGGTACGCTCAAAAAGCATCCACTCTCGCCCTCGCTGTTCCTTTATCTGTCTATCTTCCTTCGCCAGAACTTTGACCCGACTCGCATCCCACCATGGCTAACAATGAACGCCCGCGCCGCGTCTCGCTGGCCTGGATCCTCGGCATCGGCAACAAGCCCTTCAAAGATGATCCGCCGACGCCACCGCGACAGACTCTCAAGGGAATGGTGAGCGCTCCGGTGCCCAATCATGTTATGTATCAGCTAACATGCATGTCACCTAGTTGACCACACCCGGTGCGCCTATCGAATGGGCAGCTAGCGACGGCCGCAAGGGTCGTCTAACGGGAAAGGGCAGACCGCGTCTTAAAACCGCCCTTGACGCGGCTGCACTCGCGAAGGTGCCGTCTAGGCCGATTACAGTGGCGGAGACGGCGAAGAAGCATGCTAGACCTGAAGATGCAAAAAATTCTAGCAAGGAGGCGAGTAACGAAACTGGCAAGGAAGCGAGCAACGAGACGAGCAACAAGGCGAATGACTCCGGCGATCTCGACTACAAGCATGACGCGCCCAATCCAGAGGGCTTCACCGAAGACCAAGACAAGATGATCATGCGCATGAAGAACGAGGACGCTAGCGCTCAGTGGGCAGTCATCGCTGAGAAGGTCGGAAAGCCCGTAAGGAATTGCAAGGAGCGCTTCAAGCAGATCAAGCCGGACGGTTGGCTGCCACCCAATGTTAAGGGAAAGGGGAATAACAAGGGCGGTGGGCAAGGTGGCAAGCAGGGCAAGGGAAAGAATCAGAATCAAAATCAGAACCAGAACAAAGAAGAGCAAAAGACGGCGGAGAAAGAGGAGAAGAAGGAGGAGAATGCTTCTGGTGAAGACAATGCTTGGGGCGGTGGCGGCTTTGATCTGTTCGGAGAGTCAGGAGGTGATGCTGCTTGGGATACGAATAAGGACGGGGATGGCAACAATAATGGGGACAGCGGGGCGGCAGGCGGTACAACGAACACGTGGGGAGATTCAGGTGGAAACGACCAGAGCGGCGGCGGTTTCAACGCCGATCAGAACAAAGGCAAAGAGGATGAGAACAAGAATGATTCAGGCGATAATGGCTGGGGTGCTGCGGACACTGGCGCGGGCAACGATACCACTGACAATGCACGGAATACCGACGAAAACAACAATGACGCTGCTGGTGTTACTACTAATACCTGGGGCGATACCGGAAACGCGGGTTGGAACACGGAGGAAACGAACAACGACGCTGCTGGTGGTACTACTAATACCTGGGGCGATACTGGAAATGGAGGCTGGAATACGGAGGAAACGAAGGACGGCAATAAGTCCAACGAGAAGGACAAGGATAAGGACAAGGACAAAGATAACAACGGCTGGGGTGCCCCGAAGTCCCTGACCAAGCCTCGGTCGAAAGCTCCCTCCAAGCATGCCGAGAAGCACCACTCCGGCAAGCACAGCTCTCGCCGAGACTCAGATCCCAAAAAGCACAAGGAAGGCTCTGCCACTGGATCATCCCATCGTCACAGCAGCAGCCGCCCCGCTGAGTACAAAGTCGCCCCCGACGATACCTTCTCGCAGCACGACTTGAAGCTCGTTGCGAGGATACTGCAGCAGGATTGCTCCATGGTGTGGGAGAGGGTTTCGTGGAGGTTCAGGGATAAGACGGGTAGGAATTTGCACCCGGATGTGTTCGAGAAAAAGATTACAGGGAAAGTCGAGAAGGAGAGGAAACATTAAGAGGGTGTGTTTGCGGACATGCACGATTGGTGTATACCCTGCTTATTCAGGCCGCTGAGCGATGAAGCGGGTTGGTGAGCTATCTCGACCCGCTGGTTGGCATCCGACGGGGAATATGTCCTTTATGAGTGGAATCGCGAAGGAGAAGGATATATTCACATCTCCAAATGTAAACGAGAAGTAGCGATCGTCAAAATGGGGAATCGATGTATATCGTTAATCCAATCAATCACTCATGCATGCTATACTTTTGAACTTTCCTAGACATCACAATCTAGATACATCTGAACAACCTTGACGATATGCCCGAACTAAAGATACATAGGGCGATTTGCATCCTTGGAAACAAGAGGTGTTCTGTCCCTCACCTCCTGTCATCATATGTAAACAGTCCGTGCGCTACTTTTCACATAAACCGTTTGCTGTCGGCATAACCGCCGCTAATTTACCGACTGCTCGCACCTCCTCTTTTCAGCACGGCACCACCTCATTCAACTGGCTCTCTCCCTTTTGACCTACAACAAGACGCGCTTGTTCCCAATAGTTCGTACACCCTTCGTACTGTTGTGCTTGCGACACTATATTTAGGCTTTCTACAGACATATACGGTCCACTCTTTGCCTTTAACCTGGCTAACTCACCTATAGTGCCTTCTGTAGCGCGTAGTCTTGAGGCGGCCGAAGAACCTCGGTCATCATCCCCTTCCATCAGCAACGAAAGCGAGTTGGGAGCTGTCAAGGCTCATCTCGCTACCATACGAGACTCCTCACTACTTGACCGGCTCCCAGACGTCAGGCATCTATCGTTCGAAGATCACGATGGTGGTCTCGGAACCAACAACTTCCCGCCCCGCCCCTTCAGGCTACTCATTAGCCATGACTCCGATACGCATATAACCGTGTATAGGCGTAAGACAGCCCAAATCACGTTCATTGCCGAGAAGCAGTCGCCGTTTCAGAGCGCCAATTTGCGCATCGAGTACAAATCGCACGAGATACTCAAGGAACCATTGATCGCCCCGTTCAACCATTTCCAGAAAAATGAAGGGGATGACCTTTCTAAGTTGAAAGCGGTAATAAAGTAATATTTCCTGTGGAAGGGAGTCGTCACGTGGGATCAGTTGGTACGCGCACATTCGGCCAAATTCCTTGGCCAGTTTGTAGCTGCGTTGCGCAAACTTGACGAGTGTTCGAAGTCCACCCGAGAGGAAGGACAGAAGCTTCCAAGCGACAGGTATGAAGTTATTTTTTTCTGGAAATATTTTAGAGTATACTAACAAAATTGGGTCGCCCAGGGCATGCTTCTACTCAGACAGGGCATGTACCGTCGTTCACGCGGGCAACATCTGTCTGGCAGAAAAAGCCAATGGCAAGCATCGAGGAGAATGAAATGGCAGAGCTTGATGGCGGTTCGAACGTCATGAATGAAGAACTTGACCGGACAATGCAGGCTGACGCTCGACCTTATGGTCCTCTTCGATTTGGCCATGATACAAGGGTGTCAGAGAAGGTCTTGAACGCTCAAGCAACGGAAGTTGCTCCTACTGGTCGACCTGGCGATGGAACCCTTCGACCGAAGCGTGAAGGCACCGTCCAGTCCGCGCAGAATTTCCTAGAAAACTTCACGCCAGTCCCGTCCGAAATACAAGGCTATAAGCGAAAGTTACCCGAGGATCACATCATCGAAGAACTCCTGAAGTTCAGACAGGATATGGAAGAGCTTAACACGACCCTGGAGAGTCTGGATGTCCACAGAGATCGATTGGCACAAAAGAAAGAGGCCAAGAGAACTGAGTTCGAAGAGCGTTTCGGCAATTTCTCTCCGTGGCAGGTAATGGAATACTTGTCGAGACAACAGGCCTGCGACGCCAAGCGAACGAAGCGTCATTGAGCACTCGTTTGCTTCGTCTGTACTGTCGACCCTTTACTGCAGGCCAAAACAATGGAGGCGTATTAGCGTTAGTCCAGTGTGAAGGTGTTTAGGCTGCCATGGACGTATCGTGCGGTTCGATTGATTGTGGCGCTTGTACAAGGTGCAGAGGTTGTTGGGGCGGAATGTGATATTTGGGTTGCGGATCCCTCCATCCGCCGCGGAAGTTGACTGGAAGGCGAAGTTATCCGGAGGTTGCACTCAAGCTCCCGCGCTTATGCGATGGGGTCGACACATCTGTGAGAGCGTCGCTCGGCTCTGGAGGAACGCTCCAGGGCACTGGTAGCTTATACTGCAAATGAATGAGCCTTATGATGTGTAATGATATTACGATGGTAAATAAATGTACCACGAAGGTGGCTTTGATACATTGTCCCGAGGTCTGTGATGACACACGTGGAAGGAACTGTCACGTGCGCTTCCCTTCAGCCGCTAGCGCCAACGTCATCAGCCGACGAGATACCCGTGGGACAGGACACCCAAAGTATGTCCGCTTGTACGACGTCTCTCCAACGCCCTTGCAGTGGTCGTTTTGGTGTTGACTCCACGTCTTCTCGAGGTCGACAACCGTTTCGAAAAGTGCTTCCGTCTGCTCGTCGGCTAGTTGTTTGTTCTTTCCAACCGACCGACGTTCACGCGCCCGATCTTTTCCGCGTCACGCGTCGCGACAACCGAATCCACCCGACAAATTTTCCCAGCTCTACCCAACGATGGACTCGGACGCGAACAGCGCGGAAGGCGCTCAGAAAAGTGCTATATGAGCGTCTGAGAGGAAAAAGCTAAATGTCTGTCACGTAAGTCAAAAGCTTCCAGTCAATATCCTCCGCTGTTGTGTTCCATCCTCTTTCAGCTCTTCAGCTTGCCTAAGCTTCATCCACTTCTCAACGCCGGGTGCTGAACACCTCGTTTGCATTTTACACCCTCCTACACCGGCACTTTTATGCACGAAACAGTATTTCATCCTGCTCGCGGGTTTAGACCGTCTGAACTAGATCCGTCCACCTGCCTACACCTCGATACCCAACAGACACACCACAACGAGTTTCTCCTGGAATTTAGACTATACTCATGGTCCCTACATTAACCCGATTTTTACTTTTCAGGCGCGCTAGCTAGGTTGAACACCGACGCCTGCATTCAGACGGTAGCTCTTTGGGTTGTACCTAGCTTGCTTTCTCCGAGGGTCCAAACGGCGCTTTCTTCAGCCCAGAAAGCAAGTTCAACTCAATGAAGAGAAAGAGATCGCAAGATCTGGTGGCTGGATGTGCCTGCCACAAAAAGTTTGAGTTCGTCCCACCGCCCTCTGGCGCCTGCAATCTTGAGCCATGTCACCTACTGCGGATTCTTGCCCAGTATGGCCTTTTGTTAGCGACCGTCTCCAATCTCTGTCCCGAGGATCTCTTCTCTCTGGCAGCGACATCGAAAGCAACGTACAAAATGATTTTCTCTACAGAATCGAGCCGGCTCAACCTCCTGCACAGAATGCCCTGCGACGGCAGCGGTATCGCCATCCGAAGGGCCCATCATAAGAAGTCATCATTTTCCACCAATCCAAACTGCGAAGAATACGTCGAATGCGGGAGCAGTGACAATAAGCGGGTGGTTGAAACACAACCTTGCGCCACCTGCAAACACATGACATGCGATGAGTGTCGCATACACTGCGTTTACCAGAGCTTCTTTCAGCCTCAAGACGAAGTCGATGAACTGCCGTACTACAGTGGCTTCGCTCTTCTTTCTCCACACGAGATGGGTATCTTGACACCAGCCAACTTTGGTCTTGAGTCTACCCTACCCTCGAGGCCATTTCACGACCACGGCTTTCTAGAACCTCCTCTTGACGCTATTCTGGATGTTGCGGGAGAGGAATCAATAGATGAGATTCTCAACTACAACCTCGGAAAAGGCCCTCTAAGGCTTTCAAATTCTTCCACCACACCTCATCCATCGCCTGTAATTCAACCTTTCTGGGACTATACAGAAGAACGGAAGTGTGTTCTTTGTTACACTTGTGCAGGGATGCCCCTATTGGAAAGGAGATTCGCACCCTGTCAATGTACCCTGCGGGCCCATCTACTCGACAGGTGGCTTTGCCTGAAATGTTTCCTGGATGAGCGAACCCAAATGAAGCGCTTTCATGAAGCTCAAAAGAACCACTGTGGCTGTGGTAGCCCAGTAAAAACCGACGGACCTAGCCCCGCCCTACTTTGCTGTCTTTGGTGTTTGGGCTCGATTCCAGAGCCAACCCAGGAGACTTGAGTCAACGGAGGGTGCTTTGTTCAACTTCGCCTTCTGCCGCCAGCTGTACGTTGAGGCGACGGCCAGTATCGACATATCAGCGCCATGCGAGTTTCTTTCCAAGGTGCCGAGAATGTCCAGGTGGTGGAAGATGTTTCAAACAGACCGCCTTCGGCAGACATAGACCTAGGGTGTTGCTGTCAGCGCAACACACTGTGTACCCATAACTGGTGACAAGTCAACGACTTTTTCTTTTGTGTATTATTCCGGGCAGAAAAGAGACGGCGTATTCTTGGCGTTCATCATCGGATTGTTTTTATTTCGAAAAGTGGCTATTCCGTCTCCACTTGCTGTGCTCGCTTGTACACCCTTCCCTCTCATCATGTTCTCAATAGTCACGTATCACTGTATACAACTGCATTCGTTTTTAGTCTTTGACGTAAACTGGTAGGGGTTCTTGTCACAAAAGCGTCCAGAAGTCCTCCTGATTCCTATCCGTGCTGGAACCTGGAAAACAAAAGGTCACGTGATTCCCCTCAGGCCAGGTCTTCTTGTAAATACGTGGACATTGTAAACTTGGATGGACAAATTGACGCTGGATGTAACGACGGGTAGATTGAAATGCAGTCCATGCAGTCCATGTGAGTGCTCCCCTTGGGCAGGAGCAGCCGAGCACACAAAGAATCCGGGGTAAGTGGGGCCGCGACATGGTCATCAGGTGCGGGGAAGCTCTGGAGAGCTTAAAGCTGGCCGCACCCGCCGCCCCCCGCGCGAACGCAAGCAAGCCACTTCTCCTCCCCACCGTCATCCATCATGGCTTTTGGCTGGTTTGGAAAGTCGGACAACTCGCCCACGCGCGCACCAGACGTCCAGATCCAAGTGGCAGACCGCGAGCCCAACAACTTCTACTTGCCCAGCTCCAACAAGAGCGCGCTGCCGCACAAGGCACCCGTCGGCTCGGTCGATGCGGCCCATTCCCAGACGCATGTGCAGAATGCGTCACTTTTCGATGTGGGCATCTTGAAAGATACGCTGGCGCCGTCGTTGGGCCTGCATTCGGGCCTGGCCATCATCGCTTGGGGTGCGGCCAACTATACTGGCCGCGTGGAAGCGAAAGATTGGCTGTGGCCCAGCGGACAAGTCGTCAATGCCTGGTGGTCTGCCGTTGGGCGCCGCCTGTTCCAAGGACTCACGCTCTCTCAGGCTCTTCGTCGCCTCTCGTGGCACGAGCGTCTCGTGTTGACTGGCGTGACCCTGTGGGGTGGACGACTGTTCTACCGCATTGCGCGGCGCTCCATCAACCGGGGGGAGGACGACCCGCGATACGACCAGGTGAAGAAAGATCAGGACTTCTGGGTCAAGTCGCTCTTCACGACTTTCATGCCTGAGGCCTTTTTCCAGATGCTGATCAGCCTGCCGTTCACTGCGCCATTCCGCCATGAGGGAGCCGTGTTGATGGGATACCATCCCATTGTGCAAATGACTGCAGTAGGCTTGTTCACGACTGGATTTGCAATGGAGACCCTAGCCGATTACCAGCTTGATCAGTACAAAGCTGAAGGTGGAACCGGTATCTTGAAAGAAGGCGTTTGGAGCATTGTCCGTCACCCGAAGTAAGTCCTCCGCCATGAAACACCTATCGACCAACTAATGCCTCTCCAGCTATCTCGGTGATGCGTTTGTCCACCTCTCCTTCATCATCCTCCTCTACGGCTCAGACATGCTCGCTCCAATCGAGCTCCTCGGCCCTCTGGCAAACTATCTCTTCCTGCGTTACTTTGGCGGCGACAAGGAGAAAGAAAGCTCACAAACGCGCCGTTACTCGGAATCGCACCCCGCTAAATTTGCCGAGCTGGAGAAGTTCCGCGAGGAGAAGAATGCGTTCTGGCCGCAGACAAAGGAGCTCACGAATAAGTGGCTTTGGACTGTCATCGGTATCGGGAGTGCTGGTGTGGCGATTGAAGAGTTCTTTCGGACCTTCCACTAGATTGACAATATGGGACCCAGGATGATTGCTGTTGGGAGCCTAGGTTTTCTTTAGGTAGGCGAATGGATACGGTATGAATTTAATATCTACATTTTCGCTATGATGACTTGGGAACGAACTTTCACCAGCGCCCTTCAATGGCGCATAGGTACAGTACCAGAAATGTGCTAAGAAGCTGTGGAGACCATGGAGGAGGGCTCGACGCGTTGAATGATATGTGAAAGGAGACTGCGGAGGTTCTAAGAGAGGCGTCCAATCAAGTCTTGTACCAAAGTTTCATAGGTTTATTCGTACATGCACAATTGTCAACAATCAAATCAAACCAAATCTTCGCGCGGATTTAATTTGATTTGTCGATAGGTGACGTTATGCTGGATTTGGAGGATTTGATAGTATTATAGATTTGATAGATTTGATAGATTTGCAAATATGTAGTATACTGAAATCTTCTCTTTGTACTATAATTACTATGTAGAATCGTCCCACTGGCATACGCCATACAAACTGTCAACAGCAGAGTCAGTCAACATACTTTCATCAATCTCGTCGTCAGCATCTATTAAACCTGCTCCCATCCACCTCCGCACACACGTAGAGCTGCTAGCAAGTTGGCTCCAATTTTGCGACGTCGTGGCTCCAACAGATCAAGCTCGCTGAAAAGTCGCTCACACTCACAGCTGGAGGCGGGTATAGTCATTATCGAGCGCCAGCTGTGCCAACGCTGGGTACTTGCCGCGTAGGTTAAGCCAATAACGTACTGGGTTACCTTGTTGATTGAAATCTTCGCGACTCCAACGCGGCTCGTTGGCACGCCAGCGCTCGTATTCATCGCTATAGTCTCTGCCTCGTCGTCGCTCTCTGCTCGATTATAGCGTTAATGGCGTCGTCAATCACGTTTGTGTGTGACTTTGTAGGCTTCGGCTGCGGACGAGGAGCTGGGCGATGGTTATAGAGGCGCCAGAGTTGCTGGAAAGCAGCATCAGCCGCTGCCAATCGAGCTGGGTCGTCGGCCCAAGCCACTTTGCAGTAGTTGCGATAGCGGGGATGGAGTACGATTGCAGCGTAGTAGGCGGGTGAGTCGCTTAGTTTGCTGTAGTAAAGCTTTAGTTTAGCGACAGCGGCGCGTAAGTTAATAGCCATGTGGTCTTCTGGTGCGTCTAGCTGCTCGAAATCAACGCCTCCCAAGTAACTAAGCGCTCTTCGAAAGCAGCGATCAGGTGTTCAAAAGTAGGTATAATCGTAGATAGCGCCAAGCGACCGTTGAGCTTATACTGCTTCTTCCCACGCCCCTCCAGCCGCTCAGTGGCTACTTTCAGCGGCCGCAGAACATCCACGTAGTCAATTATCACCGCCCAGTCTGCAGCTGTGAGGCCGTCCGATCGCATCCACGCCGGCGCAGATAACAGCTTGTTGCCATTATCGCGCGCAGCCTTATCGGCATCAGCTGTCTTCTTAATGTGATGGTTTGCGTAAGCCGTAATAGGTTGTTTGAGAATGATGCCTCGCTCAAAAGCAGCGCAATAGCTATTCCAGCGGGTGACGCAGGCCTTGACTACGGCTAGCAGTAAATCATTGTTGTTGGCGGGGTCTTCGTCATGCGCGAGGTGCTGGAAACGGGCAAAGCTGGAGTGCTGCTTCGGCGTACTGATGTAGTTGATAATGTCTAGGAACGCCTAGAGGACCCAGCCGTCGCCATTCAGCCATAAACTTCTCCTCATCTTTCTCATGTCTTGGGTCGTTATCGTACGCGTCTTTATCCTTGCCAAACATAAAAGTTTGGCCGACTAAGTTGAGAGTATGGGGACCGCAACGGAGCCGCTGCCAAGACGATAAAAACCCATGCCTTTGAGCCAGGTACTCGATAGCCACATCGTTGCTTGCAGCGTTATCTAACACAAAGTAACCCAGCTTCTGCGGCGTTATACCGAACGACAATAGCGTCTTGTCAACGCACTCCCCAATTGCCTCGCCGCTGTGGACGCTTGTGAGCTGCGGCAGCGCCATAGGCAAGTCCATAATCTTCCCCTTGGTGTTGACGTAGTGAGCAACAACACCAAAGAAGCCACGTTTGCCGCCTTTGGTAGTCCAGCCGTCAAAGCTTATGTGGACTTTGCTAACTGCAGTTGACAGCTCAGCTTAACAATCGGCTTCAAATGATCGTACAGTCTCATTACGAACCTTGCAACACTGTTGTGGCTCGCCCACAGCGCTTCTTCAGCAGCTGGGTTGGCGAAACGAAGCATGCGCCTAAAGCTCTAGGTCTCAAACTCGCGCAACGGGTGGTTGTTTTCAACAAGCCAGGTCACAGCAGCAAGCCGAAAAGCCTGTACGTCAAAGTTACCCAGCTCATTGACAACCTCTTGGCTAACCTCCACACCCTTCTTCAGCGCGTCAGTTATAGTCTGTTGACCTCCAGGCAGCTTCGGCAGCTGCTGCCCGCGCAGGGTTATGCGATGGCCGCGCTGTTCATACCCAGGTGCTTTGCGGCCGAGCTTGTAGCTGTTGACACCTCAACGATGCCGCCAGTAACGGTGTTGTTGTGACACCAACGGCACACAAAATAGGTACGTTCTGGCTGACTTGCGCTTATTTCTGCAGCAGTCCTTCGCAAGGCGACGCGGTAGCCGTGCTTAAAGACCCAGCTCTTCTTGCCTGTAAGAGTGCGCGATGGCTTCTCAAAACGCCGCAGCTTGCTCCAATCAATGCCTTCGAAGTCATCAACAAAGCGCGCGTCGAAACGGCCCAGCTCCTCCCCACTATCCTCCTCCACAGTAGTCACCGTAGCTGCCTTTGACGCCGCAGCCGCCGCAGCGATCGCGGGCTGAGACTCCAGCAACTGCAACTCCCATGGCCGCTCGGGCGCTCCTATAACCTGCCCAACAAGCGGGTCAACAGCCACCTCAACGGCTACCTCGACAGTGACTTCGGCGGGTATACTTGGGAATAGCGGCGACGGCGGCGCAGCTGGCTGCGTTTCGGGTAACTTGATCGGCTGGCTGGTAGTGCCGCAAGGCAGCTCATCTCCCTCTAAGGCCTTCTGTGTGAGGACTCGGCGACGTTTGGGGCGGCTATCGTTGACGTTGGCAGCTACAGCAGCGGGTCGATTGTTATCGACAGCGCGTTTGGGAGCCATCGTTGGGCCTGGAGGTAAGCAGAGGCAGCAAAAAGTAAGCGCTGAGCTACTAACAATAGCCGCTACAACAACAAAAGTAGACCGTTTTAATAGCGACGATAGCAATCGGCAACAGAAGCAGCGCGATGGGATGGCTGGGTACGCGACGATTGACGGCTAGGGACGCGTTGACAGCCCCGTACTAGTAAGTTAAGCTAATTACAACACTAGGAAAATCACGACCCTTGCAAATCTACAAGGCCTACAGCTACAGCTATACGGAGGTGCCTTTCAAAAGTCTTTTCCTGGACCGTGCACAGTGGCGCAAGCTAAAAACGCCACCAAATTATTCGTACGAGAGACATCTCTATTCAATATCAACCCAATCATCTACTATAGGAGCTTCAAACCGTCGTACCTTCTCAGTCTTACCCTCTCTATACTCATTACCACCTTCAAGACGAAGAATCTCCTGAATATGCCGCTCAATCCTCTCAATCCAAGCCTGAATCCGCCACTGTTCTAACTCCCCCCATGCCTCTTGCCATACACGCTCTGCCTCAGCTCTTGACCGAGGAGACCCTTTCTTTGTTGTTACTCTTTTCATATGAGGCCAGGCTGGCTCAATCATATTCAAGTCAGGGGAGTTTCCAGGCCATAGTAATTGTACGACCCTAGCCAAGCTATAGAGCCTGTCTTTATAGAAAGACTTATGTGGGCTTGCACCATCCTCTTGAACTATTACCCCAGGTTGAGTCTTCTCACATTTCGTACGAAGGGAATTAGTTTAGGAATAACAACCTGACGGCAGTATCTCCACCAATCAATCCCAGTTTCCGCTCCCTCTTTCAAGCTTACCATGCTTTCTATCCCACTTCCATTGTGGTTTTCGTCCTGGCTGATTTCGAAGGCCCATTCGAGCCAAAGGCGTATTTAGCTCCCACTCTGCCTTAAGAATAGGCTCGAGTTCTCTATTTATAGCTTCTAGTTCTTGATCTGCAATCTTTCTTTCGCTCTTTGTCTCTGCCTTCCAGATATGACATGGGCCTTTTAAGTCGTACGAAAAGCAACCCCAAAACATAAACTTAGAGAACCCCTTCCACTGCGGCCGAATGCAGGACTTAACAAAACGCTCAGAAGGTAGACGCTAAACGCGGTATCCCCCTCTTTGAAGACCATAGACAACAGATGTCTCATCAGACCAGATAACCTTTTTCTAGTCTTCAATTGTCCAGTCCTTATAATTAAGAGCAAATTGATAACGGGCTCGCTTCATCTTATCTGTTAGCCCTAGTTTGCGGGTGGGCTTTGTCTTTCGATATCTAGATACTCTAAGGATTCGCTAGACTGTGATATCTGACACTCCTCCAATCTCTGCTGCGATTTAAGCGCAGGTCTTCTCGCGAGCATATCGATCTCAACAGACCTTTAACAGTACATCTTCAACTAGCTCCTCAGTTTGCTTCTTTGGGCGGCCGGATCGATTGCCATCTTCAACGTATTTGTCAAGGATCGTCTTGCTCTCAGCGGGGTTTAGTCCTCGGGTGATAGCCTTGCGATAGATAGCATTAACCGTGCGCGGCTGGATTCCAGTTATAGACTCGATCTCAGTATTTGAAAAGCCAGCCAGCTTTAGAGTCAAGGCTTGAGCTCGGGTGGCAATGTCGTACGAAGGCATTATCAGGTAGATAGAAGAGTAGCAATGATGAAGATTGAGGGATTTTTGCTATGAGGGGTGCTAGCGCCAAGAGCAGTGGCTTACGCCACCGTGCACGGTCCAGGAAAAGACTTTTGAAAGGCACCTCCGTACGGAGGTGCGTATCAAAAGTCCTTGCCCGCTCGGCGACAGGGGTATCTCAGCCACAGTCCCGATGCGGAAATTGCTCCGAATCTGGTCAATTCTATCGAACTCTACCCTCCTTATACTCATTGCCCCCTTCTAGCTCAATAATCTTCTAAATATGAGTAGGAATACGCTTAATCCATGTCTGAATCTTATCCTGAGGTAGCTCCTTTTAGCACTGCTCCCACGCACGTACTGCCTCTGCTTAATTCTATAGTGCACCCTTCTTTGTAGTATATCGCTTTATCTATAGCTAACAAGGCTTAATAGCGTTCAAATTAGGTAAGTTACTGCACTAAAGTAGCTTCTAGACACCCTATAAGCTATACACGTAGCTCTGCACATAGTGATTATAGCTAGGTGCCTTGTCCTCTTAAACAACTGTTCCTAGTTGCTTAGCTTAACACTGCTTTGCAAAAGGAATTAACTTTAAGAGTAAGATAGTTAACTAATATTAATACTAGTTTATTCCTAAGCCCGTGCCTCAACTAAGCTTGCCATTCTTCTTATTCCACTTCTACTAAGGCTGTCAACCAGACTTAGTACGTAGATCAAGACGCCGCATACTAGTCTTAAGCTCCCACTATTCCCTTATAACAGGCTCTAGCTCTTAATTTAATTCCTTAATTCTTTTAATAGCAGCCTTCTTCTCTTACTTTGTTTCTAGCGTCTAGTAATAATAGGGCCCTCGCCTATTATATAAAAAGCAGCCCTAAAACATAAATTTAGAATAGCCTTTCCACATCTTACAGATACAGCTTCAGACAAAGGCTTTATCTGCTCTCCTCTAAACTCTGTAGCTACCACGCCAATGTAGAAGGATAATAGATATTTTATTAGACTAGATAACGTTCTTCCAATCCTTAATTGTCTAGTCTTGATGTTAAAGACACTAATTAAGTTAATCCTTCTTTATCTTTTTTGTTAATCTAGGTTTCCTTGTTAGTTTAGTCTTCTTAAAGCCTGCTTTCCAGAGAATCTGCTATACTGTTATAGCTAATATTTTAAATCCTTCTTAACTAAGTGCACTAGTAATATTAGTATAAAACTTCTATCTATAGCGGTCAGTGTGTACAATATTAACAACTATCTTAGAGGCCTTAGCCTGTTTTAGTGGTCTGCTAGACCATAGAGCATCTTCAAGGTAGCTATCCCGTATATGTAGTGGCCGCTAGGCTAGGTAAAAGCCGCGTATAATTGCTTGACTATACATTGAATTAATCGTCCGCGTTAGGATTTTAGTTAATTTATTAATCTTGTTGCTTGACTTGCTAGTAGCTTTTAGGCTAATAACAAGGGCACGAGTAGAGATATTATAGGGAGCTATAATAGAGTAGAATGGTATAGGTGTATAGAGAGCATCTCCGCAAGATAGCTAAGGGCGCAAAGGCCACGTTGGCTCGGAGCAGTTTCCGCATCGGGACTGTGGCTGAGATACCCCTGTCGCCGAGCGGGCAAGGACTTTTGATACGCACCTCCGTATAATAACATTAAATCTTCCAAATCTACAAATCAAATCCATCTCTAAGGTTTGATTTACAGCCAAAATTATCCAGGCGGACTTGAACTGATTGATTTGCAGATTTGGTTGCCGAAAAAACGAGATTTCCAAGTAAGTTATACTTGATTGTTGACATATGTGCGTACATGAAGCAGAAGCAGATATACATCGTAGGAAGCAATCTTCGCAGAACGAAACTGTGCGTGATCCGCGGGCCCACGGCTCTGACTCATGGTCGGGACGGCTACAACGTCCTCCTGGTTAGATTACAACTGCAATCGGGATTCGGTACGCTGCAGGCATCTACCTCTTCATTAGTCAGAAGGTACCCTATTGGTAGCCTCCGGGTGCACTGAAAACCTATGTAAGCTAGTCGTAGTCATGCAGGAGGGAATTGATAGGGGGACCACCACTTTTACTAGTGGCACCACCCTGACTAAGCGTCACCATGACTAAGCCGCCAACTCCGCATAGCACCCTAGCAACGACTGTTTATGTTCCTGTCACTGCACACTCCACTAGAAATAACACTATTATAGAACCTCCTTCTAAATCTACTTATCCTAACCAAGAAGCACTTATTTCTTCTGTGCAACAATTTGTGAGGGGCTGAGCGCCCTTCTATAGTTACTCGGCCTGCGGCCTCGGAGTTCTAGGTCCGTGCTCCTGCCAAGCCAGGAGTATATATATAAGTCCATAGCCGGAGTTACTATTAGACTCCATCGAATTCTTAAGTTTACTTAGGCGACTCTGACCTCTTGGTCCAAAGCCCCTTACATAGAATTCGATCAACTCCTTATAACGTGGGAGCTCGCGAGACCTCCCTAAGACGTTAAGGACCCCCCCACGGGACGAACACGTAGTTGAGTTGGACATCGAGATCCCTCAACCTCACGAACGAATACGCAGTTGAGTTGGACATCGAGATCCCTCAACCCCACGGAACGAATACGCAGTTGAGTTGGACATCGAGATCCCTCAACCCCACGGGACGAATACGCAGTTGAGTCGGACATCGAGGTCCCTCAACCCCACGGGACGAATACGCAGTTGAGTTGGACATTGAGATCCCTCAACCCACGAACGAACACGCAGTTGAGTTGGATATTGAGACCCCTCACCCCACGGGACGAACACGTAGTTGAGTTGGACATCGAGATCCCTCAACCCCACGGGACGAACACGTAGTTGAGTTGGACATTGAGATCCCTCAACCCACGAACGAACACGCAGTTGAGTTGGATATTGAGATCCCTCAACCTCACGAACGAATACGCAGTTGAGTTGGACATCGAGATCCCTCAACCCCACGGGACGAATACGCAGTTGAGTCGGACATCGAGGTCCCTCAACCCACGGGACGAATACGCAGTTGAGTCGACGAGGTCCCTCAACCCCACGGGACGAATACGCAGTTGAGTCGGACATCGAGGTCCCTCAACCCCACGGGACGAATACGCAGTTGAGTCGGACATCGAGGTCCCTCAACCCCACGGGACGAATACGCAGTTGAGTTGGACATTGAGATCCCTCAACCCACGAACGAACACGCAGTTGAGTTGGATATTGAGACCCCTCAACCCACGAACGAACACGAGTAGTTGAGTTGGACATTGAGATCCCTCACCCCACGGGACGAACACGCAGTTGAGTCGGACATCGAGGTCCCTTAACCCCACGGGACGAATACGCGGTTGAGTTGGACATTGAGATCCCTCAACCCACGAACGAACACGCAGTTGAGTTGGATATTGAGACCCCTCACCCCACGGGACGAACACGTAGTTGAGTTGGACATCGAGATCCCTCAACCCCACAGGACGAACACGTAGTTGAGTTGGACATCGAGATCCCTCAACCCCACGGGACGAATACGCAGTTGAGTTGGACATTGAGATCCCTCAACCCACGAACGAACACGCAGTTGAGTTGGACATTGAGATCCCTCAACCCACGAACGAACACGCAGTTGAGTTGGACATTGAGATCCCTCAACCCACGAACGAACACACAGTTGAGTTGGATATCGAGATCCCTCACCCCACGGGACGAAACACGTAGTTGAATTGGACATCGAGATCCCTCAACCCCACGGGACGAACACGTAGTTGAGTTGGACATCGAGATCCCTCAACCCACGGGACGAATACGCAGTTGAGTTGGACTTAAGATCCCTCAACCCACGAACAAACACGAGTAGTTGAGCTGGATATTAAGATCCCTCACCCCACGGGACGAACACGAATACGATGGAGGGAACACTAGGGCCTTCCTGCGGAAGGGGACATCCGTCCCTCGCCTAGCGCAACGAGTTACCGAACTCCAACAGCAAGGAGCTACGGAGGCAGACATCACCGCTAACCTTACTGAGGACGCATAGGAGGCTGTGACGAGGCTGAATGCACACAGAAGATTGAGCTGGTCCGCCAGTATCTACGAGACCGAAGGTCAACGGGGCCCCAGGCACCTCCTCAAAGAAGGGGCGGGGCCAGAACACAGGAGACGCCCTCCAAGACGCGCTGGCACAAATCATGAGCCGTCTCGCCAACTTAGAGCAACTCCGAGTCGCACCGGCGGCTCAACCAAACGCTAACGAGCAGCTCCAGACCTCGCTGGGAGTGATCGCCGATCGACTCGCCCAATTGGAGCAAAGTGCCGGAGTAGGGACCGTGCCCTTGGATCCCCCCCAAACGACATTGGCGACACCAACGACTAGCGAAGCGCCAACAGAGCGTCGACGTCCCGATCCCTGACCCGGAGTTGTTCTCTGAAGCCGGCGGGATTACCGCGTTGGGAATACACAATGAAGGCTAAGATTCGCGAGGATCGCCCCTTATTAGGGAACGCAGTTGATTACATTATGAGCAGGCTGACAGGTAAGGCGGCGGACATCGCACTGGCCTTTGTGGAGAAAGGAACCCGTTCCGAGGATGAATTCTGGAACTTCTTGGACACAAGCTTCCGTAATAAGTTAGCGGAGGAGCAAGCACGGAATAGACTGTTCCTCAGCCAGCAGGGCAAAACCCCACTGACGGAGTTTAATGCCAACTTTATGCGCCTGGCCACTGAGGCCAACGAGGATAATCAGGAGAACCTGAAGAGTATTTACCGGAGAGCCTTACGCACGGACTTACAGGATAGGCTAATCACGCTGGAGATCCCTAAGGACTGGGACCTCAATGCTTATGGACAGAGTTAATATGGTTGAGGAAAACATTCGCCGCATGAAGATATCGAAGCCCTTTTACGCGGCGGCCTCCTCCTCCACTAAGTCCACTGACGCTATGGATTGGGAACCTACGCGCTCTAACTGCGAAGACCACTGAAGCAAATCCTCTAAAGACCGAGAAGCGCGCCAAATGGGTCTCCAAGGAGGAGTTGGAGAAACGCCGTAAAGAAGGAGCATGCTTCCGCTGCGGCAAGAAGGGACATGGTGTCCAGAGTTGTTACCTCCGAGCCGCGATACCCCCAACGCAAGCTAGGGCTAGCAAGGCCCGGGAAACAAACAGCGGTGACGAAGATGTTGATGGCTTAGCGGAGTCGGAAAACTAGCCCCTCCCCCGGAAGTCGTCGGAGGGAGGAGACGAAGCGAGCTACGAAGGAACTAGAGGAGAACTTCAACACATACAGGAAGACATGGCCGGATTCAACACCGATCACCGTAAACACTCTCGTTAATGATATCGCCTTTGCGTATACTATGCTTGATTCAGGGTGTTTGACCACAGCCTTTGTGTCTGAGAAGTTCGCCAGGAAAGCCGACCTACAACGCATTAGTTTGAATAATCCCCGTCAAGTGATGGGATTCGGAGGAATGACCTCCTTAGTCCATGAAGCCGCTCGCATGGAGATAGACATCGAGGGCACGTCGAAACAATATGGGCGTACATCGATAGGAAGGAGGAGGACTATGAACTGGTCCTCGGTTTGCCATGGGGAAGAAGAACGCTGTATCAGTGGCCCAGGGAAAAGATCCATATACATAGGGTCCTCCTGCACGAGGGTCAGAGATAAGCAGGGGAAACGAACTCCTGCTCCCAGTCGGAAAGTTTCCGCTACGTCGTTCATGACCCTAAATAGAAGAAACACGAAAGAAAAGAACGGACTAAAGGTTTTTGCCGCATCCCTCAAGGACATCCCAAAAAGCCTGGCCCCAAAGGTCAAGATGGACCCAAGAGACCACCTCCCCGAATGGCTCCTGGACCAGGTAGAAGTCTTCTCAAGGGAACAAGCCGACAAACTTCCCCCGTTACGAGGCTCTGGGATTGATCATTCGATCCCCCTTATTGAGAAGAACGGAGAGATCCCAGAAATCCCCTTTGGGCCCCTCTATAGTATGTCGAAGGAGGAACTGCTTGTTCTCCGTAAGGAGCTAACAGAGTACCTTGACCGCGGCTTTATTCGGGTGAGTAAGTCCAGCGCAGCGGCGCCGGTGTTGTTTGCGAGAAAACCTGGGGGAGGCCTACGATTTTGTGTGGACTACAGGGCACTAAATGCCCTGTCAAAGAAGGACCGCTACCCCTCCCCTCGTCGGAGAAACGCTACAGCTCCTTGCTAAGGCCAAGTGGCTGACGAAATTGGATGTGATTCAGGCCTTTCATAAGTTGAGGATAGCGAAAGGAGAGGAATGGAAAACGGCCTTTCGAACCGATTCGGGTTATATGAGTGGCTGGTAGTCCCCTTCGGACTGGCTAATGCACCAAGCACTTTCCAGAGATATATCAACTTTGTTCTAAGGGAGTACTTGGATGACTTCTGTTCCGCTTATATAGACGACGTCCTTATATTTTCTAGCGGATCTTTGGAGGACCATCAGAACAAAGTAAGAAAAGTAGTGGAGAAGTTGGGCGAAGCAGGGCTGCACCTAGACATCAAAAAGTGCGAATTCGCGGTTACTAAGACTAAATACTTAGGATTCATCGTGGAGTGTGGGAAGGGGATCAGCATGGACCCGGAGAAGGTCAAGGCTATCCAGGACTGGACCCCTCCCACGGACGTGAAGGGTGTCCGGAGTTTTTTAGGGTTCGCTAACTTCTACCGGAGGTTTATAGAGAACTTCTCGGGGGTAGCATCCCATTAACGAAGTTGACTAGGAAGGAAACTCCCTTCTCGGGGGGCAGGAGCAACAGCAGGCCTTCGACCACCTGAAGAAAGTATTCTGCACCGAACCCACGCTAGCCCATTTTGATGCTGAGAAGGAAGGAGTATTGGAGGCTGACTCCTCGGGCTGGGCCTCCGGAGCCTGCTTCTCGCAGTTCGACGCAGAAGGAATCCTTAGGCCGATTGCCTACTTCTCCGCCAAACACACTCCTGCGGAGGCGAACTACACGATCCACGATAAGGAGATGCTCGCAGTTATCAAGGCAACCGAGGAGTGGCACGACATGCTCCGGGCTGTCCCCCACACGCTTGTATACACTGATCACAAGAACCTTACGTACTTTACGAAGTCCAGGAGGTTAGACGAGAGGCATGTGCGCTGGGCTGACACCCTCAGCAAATACAATATGACATTCCAATATAGACCGGGAACTGTCAACTCAAGGGCGGATGCCCTTTCGCGACGCCAGCAGGACATGCCCGCTGACGCTGAAGACGACCGGGTCAAGTCCCGTGAAACCCAACTCCTCAAGAAGGTCCCTTTGGGGAACGGAAATGTTGGGCTCCGAACATCTACCGCCCCAGCGATACGAGCTCTTCCCGGGAGGCTCGACCCCCCCGGAGAAGAAGGGAGCCGGGCCGAACGCGAGGACCAACAGTCCTCTCCTCCCCGCTCACTGGAAGAGTTTCCCCCGGACCGGAAACGCGCCCCCCGGCGGACGCGGACTTAGACGAACTGTGGGCTCGCGGCTTAGAGGAAGACCTGGTGTTAAAGGAGGCAAAGGAGTGTGTCCTTCACCACAGGCGCACTTTCCCCTCCTCCCTGAACCTGAAGGTCGCTATACGAGAATGCGACATCGATGACGCCGGTCACCTCCGGTACCGGAAACGAAGATGGGTCCCAGACTGGGAACCCCTACGGACGATGCTGGTCGCTGCGGTCCACGACTCCCCCGCATCTGGGCATCCGGGGAGAGAAATCACCTACAAAATGGTCGCCAGATCATACTTCTTCCCAGGGATGTCGGATTTCATCCGCAGATTTATTAAGAACTGCGACGTGTGTGGGAGAACTAAGCCGTGGAGAGACATGAAGCAAGGGCTGCTGAAACCCCTCCCCCTCCCGGACCAGATATGGAAGGAGATCTCTATGGACTTCATCACCAAGCTCCCTATGAGTGGAGGGAACACGAACATAATGGTGGTGTGTGACAGGCTAGGGAAAGGAACAGTCCTAGTCCCCTACCAGACCTGGAGGTGGAAACCGTGGTGGAGGCGTTCCTCCGCTACGTCGTAGCCTACCATTGGCTCCCCGATGCTATAACCTCTGACCGCGGAGGTCAATTCGTGAGCGACTTTGGAGGCATCTATGTGAGAGGATGAAGATACAGAGGAGATTATCCTCCTCTAAGCACCCGGAGACCGACGGCACCACGGAACGCATGAATTCCGTGATTGAGGATACCTCCGCGCTTTCGTGCAGTGGGACCAGAAAGATTGGGCCCTACACTGCCCTATGGTGCAGATAGCTATCAACGGGCGAGAAGCCACCTCTACTGGAGTGGCACCATTTTTCCTCCAGCATGGATATAATGTGGACCCAGCCAAGCTGGACGCGGAGACGGAAGCTATCGACCGTCACCGGTGGGATTTGCAACCAGCGAAGTCCGCCGAAGCTTTGCTGCAGAAGTTCCAGGAAGTTTTCGCGTTCGTCCAAGCCAAAATGGCCGAGTCCCAACAGGAGCAGGAGCGACAAGCGAACCGGCATCGGAGGGACGCTCCCGTATTGAAGGAAGGAGACAAAGTTTGGCTCCAGTATGGGGACCACCTGTCCAACTCCCGCCCCAACAAGAAGTTGGACTGGAAAAACGCAAAGTTCGGTTACGCGAGTAGTGGACTCCCACAATGCGGAACTGGATGTTCCACCTGGAGTCCACCCGGTGTTCTCAGTGAATCGCCTACGCCTAGCTGGAGGAGACCCTCTCCCTAGCCAGGCCACGGATGACAGGAAACCAGAGGCTGTCATTGTCGAAGGAGAAGAGGAATGGGTCGTAGAAGATATCTTGGCCGAGAAACCCACCCGAAGGGGGAGGGGGCCATGGAGATTACTATACCAAGTCAAGTGGTTGGACGACGCCAACCCGACTTGGGAACCCGCTGCGAATCTCTCTGCTACGGAGGCATTGGACCGCTGGGAGATGTACACCTCCCCATTCCGAAACGACGATGGAGAGTTACCTGCGGACTTCCGTAGGAACTCCCCAAACTAACGAACACGCTGCAGCTTCCAACACGGGAGTCGCATCTTTAGTGGAGAACTCCGGAAGCCTCCACGCACAGAATATAACGCTAGAATTTTTTTTCCCAGGGGAGGGAGATATGTGAGGGGCTGAGCGCCCTTCTATAGTTACTCGGCCTGCGGCCTCGGAGTTCTAGGTCCGTGCTCCTGCCAAGCCAGGAGTATATATATAAGTCCATAGCCGGAGTTACTATTAGACTCCATCGAATTCTTAAGTTTACTTAGGCGACTCTGACCTCTTGGTCCAAAGCCCCTTACACAATTCGCTCTTAATTATAGCTATATTCTCACAATTCAACACTTAACCGCGAACAAGAATATAGTATTAGGCTGCGATCTTGGTAGGAAATACCACAACCAGATTAATGCACCTAACAGTTCCAAGCGTAGAAAAACCTTAATACAACAAATTAGCTGTCCTTTTTAGCTTTACGGTGCACGCCGCAGTAATGGAACTTGGGATCTTAAGGTGAGGAACCCGCAACATACACATGGGGCTAACAATTTAGTAGCACATCCGCACGCGCGAAAATTCACAGCCGAACAAAGGGCAGAGATTGCTTAACTGTCTAGACTTAATGTCAAACCGCAAGCTATTAAAGCTATTCTTTAAGATAAGAACCCTTTTGCGCTCTTTACTCGCTGTAATATCTACAATATATATATAGCTAAGCGTATTAAGCAATTAGAAGGGAGATTACCAGTGGAACACCTTATAGATCAACTTCTAAAAGAAGGAAACTAGGAACATAGACTATAGTGTGATAGTAGTAAACATATAATATTTCTTATATTCGCGCATAAGAGGTTAATTAAGTTTGCTAACAAATATAATAGGGTCTTCCTCCTTAACTGCACTTATAAGACAAACTAATATATGCCTCTGCTCTATATTATTAGTGTCGCTCTAACAAATGCCAGCTTCTTAATTGCATTTTACTTTATACAGGACGAATAAGCCAAAAGCTACCTATAGGCTCTATACTCTTTCCTTTTACTTCTTAAGCTGCCTATTAAACCTCCTATACTGTGTACAGACTAAGATGCCGCACTTCTATCCATAATTAGCGATAAAGTCCCTTAGTTTCCGCATCTTCTTTGTGTATAGCACATTTATAAAAATGTCTAAGCAAATTGTAAGAAGGAATTCTTAACAAATAAGGAATACAACAACTTCTTTAGCTACTAAATTAAGATTTGTACTGTATATACAGAAGGGCTTTATAAACAAGCTAAAAGCGAGATAGAGGCGTTTCTTACAGATAAGCAGTATGTATTCCGCTACTTGAATAAGATATAGCTTGTACATTAAGAGAAATTTATAGTAGCATAGTCCTAACAGTAGCTATATCTAGGAAATACTACAACCTTATAAGTAGAGGAAGCGCATACTACTATAAAGCACTAGATTACTAATTCTATAGCTAATATCTTGTTAGTATTTAAGCTTACAAAGAAGAGTGTTAAAGGGCAGCTTAATGCTCTTACTATAGCACTTGCTTAGGACCGTATTTTTATTCCTATATTCCCTAGTAAGACACTTTTTGTTAACATTATTTGCAGGGTCTTAAGGCACACTATTGTTCTCCTAGTTTAGCAGCATAACAAAGTCAAACGGGCTACAGGAACGACTCTATTAGCCCAATATACAAACGTTTTTAGCAGAACAATAGGATTGCCCTGCTCCCATCGAATTTCAGATATATTAAAGTCAAAATCGGCTATCAAGCTTAAGGAAATACACCCTTTCTGGCGGATTAAGGAGTCTTCTCTTCCATATAGGTACTAAATCTCTCCATATTCTATTACATATTCTAATATTCTATTTTATTTAGGCTAATCCTAGAACCTCGTCTCTTAACATCTACAAAGCAGCGCTGTTCGCCCTTTCCAACCTCTTAAGGCAAAGCTAAGAAGAGGAGTCCTTCATTATTTAAGGTTGGAGAAGCTAAGGCATTAGAAGGACTATCACGGGGGAGTGGCTTGCCACAAGGATATAAGAAAAGGCCTCCAACCTGTTCTAATTGCCATATAGAAGGTCATACAAGGACTTAGTGCCCTGTCAGATTCACTGTGCTTTCACAGTGTTTCTTAGTAATCCTTGATGGTTCAGATGAAAGGTGGTTGATTTTGATGATGGTTGAGATGATTGATTGTGGAGTGATCTCTGTCGGAGGAGCTGAGCTATCGTACGCAATATCTATCTAGCGCCAAGACACACTAGTACTAGTGCGGAGTAGTGTAACAGTAGTACGCCAGTCTCCTTCGTGTATTTCACAGTGATCTCACAGTGACATCACTGTGAGTCACACCAACTGTCGTTATAAGGAGACTATGTGATCGGACGCACGTGACTACTGGATTTCACAGTGAAATCACAGTGATTTCCAGTGACCTGATATCTGACATGCCCCGTGGGGCGTAGGTAGGGTTGTTAATTTAATTAGTTAATCTATAGAATTCTATTTTAAATATATCTAGCAACTGCGCCTTTGCACATTAATCCTCTATTTGCATTATTAGGAGCGCGATGTTGTGCGTTGGCGGCTTAGTCATGGTGACGCTTAGTCAGGGTGGTGCCACTAGTAAAAGTGGTGGTCCCCCTATCAATTCCCCATGCAGGATTACTAAGGCCGGTACACGGAAAGCTACCCTAGCTTGGCAGTCCGTGCAACGCGTCACTCCATGCAACACCCCAACATAATCGCTCGGCCACAAACATGAGGCTATAGAGACAGCCACAAAAAATAATATCACAAGATTTTCTAGAGTTGAGGTCTCTAAGGCCTGTAGGTAATTGCTAGCTACTTAGATTATTAATATCTGCTTGGTGTTTTAATGATTTGGCCTCTGTGTGACTGTGAGGCGGAAGCAACAGATAAGGCCTCATTAATATCTACAGCCTTACGCTGAGCCTGTTTCTTCTTAATAGATCTGCGAGAAGGCTTTAAGGCCTTCTTATTACTCTTTTGGGATAATCTGATACGTTTCTGAAGTTGACTTTGTGCCTTGCGGGCCTGTTGTTTGAGACGTTGATCTGCAGCCTTATTGGCCCTCTGCTTTGCGCGCGCATCTCTAGTAGCTGCTTGAGCAATACGCCTCTCCTGGAGAAGTCTTGCCTTGAGCTGCTGGCTGGCCTGACGAGCCTCTGCTTGCTCACTTTTTTGAAGCTGTTTTTGCTGATCCTCTATATCTTTTTGGTGTTGCCGATGCGGGCTGCGCGCCGAGCCGCCGCTCAACACCAAACCAGCTCAGCTAAACTTGAAGCTGCAGAGCTCCTACAATTGCTATTATTATAAGAATTCTGGTGATGAGGTCTATGAATCTTAATAATTAATTATAGCTATAAAAATCTACTCGGAGTTCTAATATTCCGGCCCGGCGCGCGACTGAGGAGAGGCTGTAAGGCTGCAGCACCTGAGGCCTCAGCAGCATCTATAGCCTTATTAATAAGCTTTTTTTCCCTTATGCCCTGCTTAGGTAGCCTTAATGCCTTTTTGCTACCTTTCTTAGCTATTTTTTATACGATTCTTGTAGTGTTGCTGAGCCCTGCGAGCCTGCTGCTTCTGGGCTCGCTCAGCTGCCTGATCCGCCTTTTCTTCGCTCGAGCTGCCTCAGCCCTCGCAACGCGCTTCTCTTGGAGTAGTCTAGCCTTCAGCTGCTGCTAGCCCTCCGAGCCTCAGCTGCCTCAGTTTTTTGGAGTACTAGCTGCTCTGCCTCGGCCTCTTTTGCTGTAGACGATCACGTGCCTCCTGCACCTTCCTTGGGGACCAGAAAACAGCACCCCCTGAGTACTCAGTAGGCTGGTTATCCAGCAAAGGCTTGCCACGCTTCCTACGCCTCTTCTCATTGCCTAGTGCTGCTCTTAGTCCCTCATTTTCATGCTGTAGTAGCTGTTTTTGTACGGCAATTGAGTGCACTGTTCGGCTCAGCTTCTTTGCCTTATTACTATTCCCTATATCTACTGCAGCCTTTAGGAGCCGGTCGATTTTCCTCCAGTTAGACGCGCTGAGTACTGAGGTTGAGCTTTCTCTTAATTCCCGCTCGGGTAGGCTGGTCTTAGTGAATCTCTTAAGTATAACCTCTGGGTTGAGTGGTGCTATGCTAGTAGCCTCAAAGGCCTTAATAATCAATAGCTTCCTAAACGAGCTACCCCAAGCCCTCCAGAATAGGCTAAAGAAGTCTCTTTTTGCAATTGACAATAGTCCCTAGCACCTGTGTAGGAAGGCTGAGAGCTCAGCTAAGTAGGCAGTGGAGAGAGGCTTAAACATAACAACGTCGAGCGGCTGTAGCGTATACGTCGAATGAGGCGGAAATATAGCTAGGAGTATCCTATTCCGGTCACAGTAATTGATAAAATCCATAGTAAGGTGGGATCCATGGCCGTCAAGGATAAGTAGTCAGTAGGAGCGTCCAGCTTTCTCCTTAGTACAGCGATCGAACACCTGCTTAAGCCACGCGAGGCCTATCTCGTTATTTGTCCAGCCAGAAGGCGATGAGGTGATAAAGGCTGAGTGTTCCTGAGGGTTGATTTCTTCAACCCAGCTTGATTGTAGGCTACCTGAGGCAGCCTGATAGATGAGGGCTGGATCTAGAGCCGATCGTCGGCGCATATGCAGGCTAGGAGCGAAATCCACTCACGGCTACCATCCTGAATAGCCTGCCTCACCTCCTTGCTCTCGTACAGCTACCTACTAAAGATCCGCTTTGAGCGAGTAGTAGTAATAGCTAGTAGGATGCCTTTTTCCATATTGTACGTGTGCTGAGGCTCGATATCGTATTGGCTAATTTTCTGCTGTAGTAGGTCGAAATATAGGCTGTACTTTGTCTCTGAGTCGGCTTTGTGGCGATTGCTGTCCATTCCAGCTGTCTATCTTGAAACTAGATTAATGCTGTGTCGCTTGACGAACTGATCAACCCAGTACATGCTAACGCTCGTTTTGGCTATACAGGCTGCAAAGTTCTGGATCATTTGCCGTGTAGGTGGTAGGCCTCGCTGAGTGAGTTTTTTGATATAGCGTATAAGCTCCTGCTCCTGTTGAGGGCGAAGTTTTCGTCGGTTGATTCCCTTAGCTGTACGCGACTGCGTTACAGCCTGGTGTCTCCGGGTGAGCGTAGAGCGTACAACGCTATGCTCCTTCGCGATTTTTGTATAGTTGATAGAGTCTCCAGGTTCTTGCGATTGTATCGCTTCAAGCGCAGCCTCAATTGACCCCATATTGGTAGCGATAGGTGGTGTTGAAGCTTGAGGTGTTTTCGTGTTGAGCGCGCATTGAGGCTCGGCGCGCATTGACCCCGCACCCATGGTACCGTGCACGGACGCGCAACGCCCGCCGAATAACATGCTCACCACTTTAAAGATGAAGTTATTAAGCCATCTACAATAGTTATTATTACAAGATTTTGTAGAGTAGTAGTAATTAGATGCTTGTGATTAATTTGTACTATCTAAATCTACTAGGAAGTGTAACGTTGCGGCCGCGGCGGGTGATGAAAGCTGGGGCAGCTGGTGCAGCCTGTGATGCCTCCTTAGCAGCTGCACTAGCACCACGTTGTTTCTGACGCTTGTTGGCTTGAGTAGAGGCTTTTGAGGCCTTGCGCTTGCCCTTTTGGGATAGTTGTATAGTTTTTTTTAGCGTTGCGAGCTGCCTTCTGGCGCTCGCGTTCAGCTGCCTTGTCAGCCTTCTCCTCCTCCCTCACAGCGTTGACAACGTACCGTAGCGAGTACGGCCGCAAGTACGGCCGAGCCGTGCACGGTGTATAGAGTGCGCTTTCAACCTTGAAATTAGCCAACATACAATCTGTGCACGGCTCGGCCGTACTTGCGGCCGTACTCACTACGGTACGTTGTCAACGCTGCTCCCTCACCACCTTGGCTGCCTCTCTCGCCACACGCCTCTCCTCTGCCTCCTGCTCTCGGAGTAGCTTAGCAGCAGCTTGAAGCTCCTTCCTGTTAGCCTTTGCAAGCTGCCTGTCATGCTCTTCCCTCTGCTTCACTGTCTCTCGTGCACGTGCCTCTCTGATCTTGCGCGGAGACCAGAAGACAGCACCACTGTGGTACTCCTGGCGCTGCTGCAAGTTAAGAGGTTTGCCGCGCTTCTTGTGCTTCTTCTTAGCAGTGAGAGCCTCCCTTAAGCCATCGTTCTTATGGTATAGCAGCTCGTTTTGTACTTGGAGTCCGTGGAGCGTTTGGGAGAGCGACTTTGACTCTTCTGCGGTGGTATCCTTTACTGCAGAGCGTACGAGACGCTCCATCTGGCGCCAGTCATTGTTGGTAAGCGCTGAGGACCGTCCTTCACCGTTGTTTTGCTGCTCTGAGGCATCGTCCGCGAAGCGTTTGAGTATAACCTCTGGGTCCATAGGCCATATACCAGCAGCTTTAAAGGACTTGAGGATGGTCTCTGTCTTGAAGGAGGTCTCCCACGCTCCCCAGAACAGCGGGAAGAAGTCTCCCTTCTTGACTGGTACTAGCCCTTGGCTCCTCTGGAGGTGGGTGGAGAGCTCCTTAGAGTAGGCGGTGGAGAGAGGTTTAAACATGACGACGTCGAGAGGTTGAAGCGTATGGGTAGAGTGAGGGGGAAATATGGCTAGGAGTATGCGATGGGAGTCGCAGTAGTCGATAAACTCCTTTGTGAGGTGACTGCCATGGCCGTTAAGTAAAAGGAGACGCCAGTCTCTCCCACGACGCGCTTTCTGCTTCGTGCAGCGATTAAAGACCTGATCTAGCCACGCCAAACCAACGTCGTTATTTGTCTATCCAGATGGAGATGAAGCCACAAAGACGTCGTGTTGCCCAGCTTTAATAGCGTTCACCCAAGCTGCCTGCAGTGAGCTGTTCGCCGACTGATAGATGAGACCTGGCGGCAGAGCCTCCCTATCAGCGCAGACGGCTGCTAAGAGGGTGATCCATTCTTGAGAACCATCTTGGAGTGACGCTTGCACCTCTTTGCGCTCCCACATCCGACGGCTAAACACTCGTTTTGAGCGTCCTGTTATACCTATCATAAAGCCCTTCTCGTCTATATTGTAGGTGTGGCGCGGCTGTATGTCGTACTGCTTTATCTTCTGATGTAGCAAGTCAAAGTACAGCTTATACTTGACGTTTGAATCAGCGTTGTGGCGGAGGGAGTCAATTCCAGATGTCCATTTTGAGATGAGATGGTGGCCGTGTTGGTCAAGAAAGCGCGTTACCTACTTCTCGCTCACGCGCTTGTTGGCTATCTGGGATGCGAAATTTTGTATTATCTCTCTTGTAGGAGGCAGCCCTCTTTTTGTAAGGTCTTCAATATAGTGTACGAGCTCTAACTCTTGTTGTTGGCTGAGGTTTTGTTGATCGCGTTCTTTGGCTGCCCGTGGGCGCTGACAGCCTCGGTGTCTTCGGCTTAGTGTACTTCGGTTCATATGGAACTGGTCAGCAATTATCTGGTATGGGAACTATTCTCCTGGTTTGAGCGCTTCGATTGCTGCAATCGCATCATCGATTGGAGCCATAGTGGTGGAGTTATGAGGTGTTGAAGTTTGGGTTTCGTCTAGGGTTTTGGTGTTCGGCGGGCGTTGCGCGTCCCCGGGCGTTGCGCGTCCGTGCACGGTATGAGGTGACCAGAAAACAGCTCCACCATGATACTTATCTGGCCGATCAAGAGGTAAAGGCCTGCCTCGCTTTGAGCGCTTCTTCTGTATCGATAGGGCCTTGCGGAGGCCATTGTTTTCATGCTCCAAAAGCTGTTTCTGTACAGAGATATGGTGTACAGTTCGACTGAGCTTCTTGGCCTTATTATCTCCGCCTGCATCCACAGCGGCCCTTAGTAGCCTATCGATCTTTCTCCAATCTGAAGCACTGAGTACTGAGGTTGAGCTTTCTCGTGATCCTTGCTTAGATAGTTGAGACTGATCAAATCTATTAAGTATAGTTGTCGGATCGAGCGGGGAGATGCCTGTAGCTTTAAAGGCCCGGAGGATCAATGGCTGCCTCATTGTATTGACCCAGGCCTGCCAGAATAGGCTAAAGAAATCTTTCTTAGCGATTGAGGCCAGTCCCTGGCTGTTGTTTATAAAGGCTGATAGCTCGTTCGAATATACTGTTGATAGAGGCTTAAAGACGCAGACATTAAGAGGCTGCAACGTATGCGTAGAATGAGGCGGATATATAGCTAGCAGGATCCTATTGCGATCACAAAAGTTAATAAAGTCTATTGTGATATGAGATCTATGGCCATTAAGGATTAATAGCTAATACAATCGTCTAGATTTTAGCTTTGTGAGCTGATTAAACACTTATTACAGCTATGCAAGGCTGATCTAATTATTACTCTAGCTAGATTCTGATACTGTAATAAAGGCCTAATAGTGTTTAGGATTGATATCCTTAGCCTAGCTTGATTGTATGTTAATAGAGCTGGCCTAATAGATGAGACCTAGGGCCAAGACAGATCCGTCGGCGCATATACAAGCTATAATTGATATCCACTTATGGCTGCTATCTTGTATTGCTTGCCTTACAGCCTTAGCCTCGTATAGAGGCCTATTAAAGATCCTCTTGGAGCGGGAGGTAATACCAAGCAGGAAGCCTTTCTCGTCTATATTGTACGTATCTCGAGCCTTGATCTGATATTGTTCGATCTTACGCTGTAAGAGCTTGAAGTAGAGCTTATATTTAGCTAGAGAATCAGATTTGTGGCGATTGTTGTCAATGCTAGCCGTCTATTGAGATATTAAGGATTCCTTGTTCCGCCGTACAAAGCGATCAACCTAGGATATTAAGATCTGCTTTTTAGCTATATATAAAGCAAAGCTCTATATCATCTGCCTTGTAGGAGGAAGGCCACGTTTAATAAGCTATTTAATATAACGTGTTCGATCACTCATCCGCGCAGATCACTCATCCGCGCACCCCACCAAAATCGCGACGCGTCTTCCTACAATTGCTCTTCAACAACGCAATAAAATAGGTAGTAAATAGATTTATTAAGTGCGCCCTATCTAGTAGTACACTGAGTCCTTGTATGACCTTGTTCGTGGCACTTGCTGCAGGTTGGCGGTGCTCGAGGCTACCTTGGCTGCCCCGCCTGCTCTACCTGCTGGAGCACCCTTCGGCCTCTGCAGCAAGCAATTGACCTTCCTCTACCCGCATAGCTCCTCCACGGGCTATATACTGTCGGCGCTGCTGCTCTTTACGCTACCGCTGAATAGCCTGTTGGACTTCCTCTCCTCTGCAAGGATCGTTTGCTGAATTCATCGACAAGTTGACACCCTTTAACAACTGGCGGATAGCCTGGGTAGTAGGGCTCTGCAAAGGCCGACTAAGGCGGTCCCTGGATAAATCGAGCCTGCTGCTCTAGCTGAGCAGTGTATGCGGCGTCTCTAACGTCCATGCGGACCTCAGCGTTGGCCGCTGCCCCTGGCGGAGACGGGTCCTAACCACTGTCAGCGACGACAACGCGTTCTGGACAGGCTGGGACTAGCCTGTCGCCCGAAAGCCAGCCTGGATATTCTGCTCTAACAAGACTGTCTCTCTGATGCCTGGGTATATCTGTAAGAAAGTCCTGCTTGTCAATGTGAGAAGACGTGTTGTCGCGCAAGCTCGGACACTTGGTGGCCGTACGCAACCTTTAAGAGGCGAGAAGCAGCCAACATCGAGCGGCTGGAGCAGGTGCGACGTATGAGAGGGCATACAGAGCGTAATAATCTTGTTCTCTGCGCAGTACTTATCGAACTCAGCCGTGCGTGGCTGCCGTGGCCGTCAAGGATGAGTAGTCGGTAGGCCCCTATCGTACGGGCTTCAGTATGTCGGTGGAAGTGCTTTACCCACTCGAAGCCTAGGTCGTCCGTAGTCCAGGCCGTTTGTCGCTAACAGCGATAGTCCAATCAGGTGGGTAGGCCTTGATACCAGCTAGCTTGGTGGAGCTTCCCTTGCAGGATCACGAAGGGTGGGATAGACCAGCCAGACGCGTTGATACACTCAATCGTCGTTACCCACTCGCGATCACCTGGCTGTATAGTCGCCGCACGGCCGACTGTCTCAGAGCTTGTAACGACTTTTGACGTCGCAGCGATACCCATCAAGAAGCCAGTCTCGTCAAAGTTGTAGATATCTGTATCGAGGATGCCGTATGACTGGCGCGTCTCCTCTACGAGCTTGAACCACGCGCGGATCGCGACAGGGTCTTCAGATCTTGCGCGCTGTGAGTGGAACTTGCGATTCCACTTAGTCTGGAGCTCTGCCTGGCGCTTGACAAAGCGCGACACCCACTTCTCGCCGACTGATTGTGGAGGTGGCTCTTGGCCCCGCGCGGCGAGCAGATTGTCTGCCATTCGTCGTACGTTGATAATATGGGGCGGAAATCCGCGTCGGTCGAGGTCTAGGATCCACTCTACTAGGGATTGCTCCTCAGTAGGGTGTAGCTTTCGTTTCTGAACGTTGGCGATAGCTTGAGGGCGAGCACCTCTGGTACGGTCGCGGATAGTCGTTTCAGGGACATTATATAGTCGCGCAGCCTGGCGGCGACTCTTAACCTGCTTATTCTGAATCGCCTGCATTGAGAGACTAAGTCTCCCTTCTTTTTGAGCCTGCTGGACGTGCTGGGGGAGCGGCGTTGCGAGAGTTGTGAGAGGACGCGTCGCGGTTTTGGTGGGGTGCGCGGATGAGTGATCTGCGCGGATGAGTGATCGAACACGTTATTGTAGAAGCTCTATTTCTTGTTGTTGGCTAATATTTCGACGCGCGGAGTTGGCAGCTGCACCTGCTTGTGTGACGCCTTACCATGTTTCCCCGCTCAACGCACAGACCCCACTCAACGCACAGTTAACACCAAAAATCTCTATACTTTCAACCCTCATAACTCTACCAATATGGACCCGATTGACGCAGCTGTTGAAGCTTTGAGATCCCTGAAGCTAGAACGTATAACTCAGGGCGCGAGAGTACGGCGTTGAGCGGTCGCGGCTCTCGAAGCGTTTTCGCGGGGTGCAGGGCACCAATGCGTCCCGGACAGAAGAAAAGCGACTCCTCAACTCTACACAGGAAAAACAGCTACTACAGTACATTGAAAAGCTGTGTACACGAGGCCTACCTCCTACAAGAGAGATGATACGAAATTTCGCAGCAGAAATAGCCCATCAAGAGCCAGGAAAACACTGGGTTGATCGCTATATTGCGCGGCATCAAATCAACCTTATATCGCGATGGACATCTGGTATTGATAACCAGCGCCACAAAGCTGATTCAGCCTTCAAATACGCCCTCTATTTTAAGCTTTTAGACGATAAGATCAAGCAGTACGACATCGCGCCATCAAATACATACAATATGGATGAGAAGGGCTTCTTAATTAGGGTAGTGTCAAGAATAAAGCGCGTATTCTCCCGACGCCAGTATGATCAGGGTAGCGTCAAGCAGGTACTCCAGGACGGCAACAGGGAGTGGATCACGACGATAGCTTGTATATGCGCCGACGGCAGCTCTCTCGATCCTGCCCTCATATATCAGGCAGCTTCTGGCAATATTCAGGACACCTGGTTGCAGGATTTTAATCCTCAAGAGCACCGCGCCTTCTTCGCCTCATCACCTTCAGGATGGAAAAACAACGAACTTAGCATTGCCTGGCTTAAGAGGTGCTTTCAGGAGGAGACTAAGACGAAGGCAAAACGCGACTATAGGCTCCTTATTCTTGATGGGCATGGCTTGCATATTACAATAGAGTTTATCAAGTTCTGCGATCAAAATAGGATCCTCCTGGCTATCTATCCGCCGCATTCAACTCATACGCTGCAGCCTCTAGATGTCTGCCTTTTTAAGCCTCTCTCAGCTGTATATACCAAAGAGCTCTCCCAATTCATGTACAACAGCCAGGGCCTTACATCTATTACTAAGCGCGACTTCTTCCGCTTCTTCTATAGGGCGTATAGGACCGCGTTTGCTGAGGAAACGATTATTAACTCATTCAGAGTTACTGGCATCTCTCCACTGGATAGCAACGCTATATTGAAGAAATTCAAGGATCCAGAGCCTAAGAGGCCATCAAGCAGTGATAGTACGTCGTCAGTACTCTCTGCAAGCGACTGGCGCAAGATTGAACGGCTCCTACGACAGGTAGTTGATGATATCTACGATAAACGCGCCTTACAGCTCTCTCACACGATACATGCAATCACGACTCAAAAACAGCTCCTTCAGCATAAAAACAACCGCCTTAAAGACGCCCTTATCAATGAGAAGAAGCACCATACGCGTGGCAAGGCATTACTACTGAAACCTTCCCAGAATTACGCTGGTGGCGCTGTCTTCTAGTCGCCATCTAAAGTTGAAGCTGCCCGCAATCAACAAGTCCAAAAAGACGCCAAAGCAGAAGAACTACAACACCAGAAGGATCGCAATAAGCTAGCTAGGGAGCAGAAAAAGCAGGAGAAACAGGCTATGCTTCAGCAAAGAGCAGAAATAAGGATGGCTGCAAAGGAGATCAAATTGCAGGAAAAACAGCAGAAGGCTGCAGAGCGCGAAGAAGCCCTACTCGCCCACGCAGCTAAAAAGCAACTCCAGAATAATATACAATTAGCTAAAAAGGGTAAGGCGCGTAGCCTCACAGCTCCTGCACCTCCTACTCATGTTATTGAGGACCTAGAGGCTGATGCTGAGGATCTATCCGTCATTGAAGGGGTGGTAGAGGCATCTGGTCCATCAACGCGCACGCGTACAGTACGCCTCCCACAGAGGTATCGCACCTAATATATCGTTGCCAATCGGTTAAAAAGACTTTTAAGAATGCTACTACAAAAAATCTCGTGATAATTTGATCTATATAGAGCTGTACAGCTTTAAAAGTAGTAGTAGTGGGCATCCTCAAACTGTGCGTTGAGTGGGGTCTGTGCGTTGAGCGGGGAAACATGGTAGTGCTAACGCGTCAGTGTAGAAGTCACAACACTGTAATCCTTTGCAACCTGTCTATATAAGAAAGATTCTCCTAGCTCTCGCGATTCGATTGCTGCTATCGCAGCCTCAATTGGATCCATATTGGTGGAGATATGGCGCGTCAAAGTTGGGGTGTTGCATGGCGGGGTGTTGCATGGAGTGACGCGTTGCACGGACTGCCAAGCTAGGGTACATCTTTTGTAGATCTCCACCTTCGCGGGGATTTTCCGCGGCCGGGCTTCATGAACAGCAACGTGTTCTTTATCATCATACATCCAAGCCCAGGTACTTTGTATCACGCCAACACTAAGCTGACAAACATACCCTATCGCTCTTCAAACAACAGTATAAAACCATTTGAAACCACACCTTCCATCAAGGTATCTCCAGCATCAAACACCAAACACGACACAACCATGTCGACCCCCAAGCTTCATCTCTACCTCATCACCGGCGGCTGCTCCATGGCCCCGCACATCCTCCTGCGAGAAGCAGGTATCCCCTTCGACAAAACGGTATACACCCGAGACGAGTTCATAAAGAACGGCGGATACCCAGCCGAGTTTCTCGCAATCAATCCAAAGGGGAAGGTGCCCGCGTTGATAGTCGACGACGAGGTCGTCACCGAGAACTCGGCCATCTTTACGCTAATCTCGCAGCTTGCGCCATCGAAGAACCTGCTGGGCAAAACACCCCGGGATGTCGTCCGCGCGTACGAGTGGTTCAGCTATCTGGGTTCGTCGGTGCATGCGCAGGGGTTCGGCCCGTTCTACCGTCCGGGACGCTTCGTGGAGATCGAGGATGGGTCGTTGGATGGAAGTGTGCGGGCGGCGGCGACGCAGATGATTCGGGATGGGTATAAGTATATTGATGCGAAGTTGGAGGGGAGGACGTGGGCTGTTGGGGATGCGTTTACGGCTGTGGATGCGTATTTGTTTGTTTTTTATCGGTGGGGTGCTGGGCCCGTGGGGTTGCGGATGGAGGAGGAGTATCCGAATTATGCTCGGGTTGTTGGGGAGGTGTCTAAGAGGGAGTCTGTGAAGGGGGTGTTGAGGGCGGAAGGGCTTGTTTGAGGGTTCTCGCGTGGACATACATGTGGGGTGCGAGAGTTGGAATGGCAGGGCGTTCTAGTCAAGATTTTTATTGATTGAGCTACCCAGACCAAATGTAGCTCCGTAGAGGAGGTCCGAGGAACGGATAGCATGTTGGCGTAGAAGCATCTGTTTGCATGCTGCTTCAGGTTAGAACACACACTAATCCATCATAACTCCGAACTGATATGATTCAAGTCCTTGCTTCCCTTAATCGCGAAGCCCAAGCGATCCCCAGCGCCTGACTATTCACGAGAAAACAGACAAAGGTAACTTCACTTCCCGGCGAGGAGACTCGTATAGTATAGGGCAGGGCTGAAACTCATGTGATAAAGACCGCCACCCTTGAACTCTCATAGCCATTCGCCGCATCTCAGTTAACCACCTCCCAATCCACAGCAGCCAGCATATCATTCAACAGACCAATCATCTCTTCAGCATCATCCATAAACCCTTCAATCTTGCCCTGCAGCTCTTGCAACTCCAACTTCTGCTCCCCCAGCGCTTGCATTGCAGCCTGGATTTCGTTATTGCGCTGTACATCGTCCAACGCCTCCCTCAAGTAGAGCATGAATTCCGACTTATTCACGTTGACCACCTCCGCCGCCTTGTCCAAGAGCAGGTAGTACATAGTAAGCGCGCCAAGCTTTTTCTCCCACGTCTCTTTCTGGCTTCCAGTCCCACCGCGAGGGACGTATCTGAAAGGCGCACTGGTTTCGGCGTTGGGCCAGACGCTCCCATCGTCTTTGATGTCCATGTGCATGGAGTTGAGAGGATCGGTAGCGCCGATATGCACCTGGTGCTCGCCGTGTTTGGAGCATGCTAGTACAGCGAGCTTGTGTATGTCTGGATCTTCCTGGTGCTGGCCGAGGGATATACCGGGGAGGGGTCCGGCAAGATGCGGGATGTAGTAGCGTTGAGAGTTGTGCTTGGGAAGTGTTGCTAGCAGAGAGGAATGCTCGGAGGAGATAGCGGCCTCGATGTCGGCGAGAGAGACGTTTTCGTGCATGATTGCCGCGTAGTTGAGGCGATTGGTTGCTGAGATTTTTTTTATTGCGTAGCGAGATGTAGGGTGTGGCGGTGAAGGAGCGAGAGTGGAACGTTACACAGCTGCTTATTAAGAGTTTGCTAAGTGAAGCCCTTTCATTGCTTCACTCTTGGCGTAGCAAACATGTGTGACGTCTTATCATCTAGTTGAGATTGAACGAGTAGGTGTTCTAGCGTAATTGGAGATTCAGCTGCAGCACAAAAGTTCGAGTACAATCGGTCTTTCTATCGCCTATCCTGGGGTAACACATGGTACTCAGGCTTCTGTCCGAGCATTTTATTGTTTCACTGTTGACAGAAAATAGAGTCCATTATCTGTACAAGTGAATGCTCGGTTCAGCTGGCAATACTGTCTGCTCTTTCACGCATAAACCCTGGAGCAACCATGGCATTGTCAAGGTTTTCTTTGGCGAAATGAGTCACTGCTCAACAATGGTTCTGAACCGTGGTTGAGTCGACCCTGAGTGTACACAACAGCCTTGCGGGGTGCCGAACGATAAGCGCGTCATCAACTCAATCACATGTATTCAAGATTTTTTTTGCTAAGAGCTAGTACACAGAAAAAAAAGGTTATAGCTATATTTTCTTTTACTATAGTATAGTTGCGGGATGCAGCTTTGTTCAGAAAAAAAAAGGGTTTCTTCCCGTAATACCTAATAGTTTTGCAGACAGACGGTCTTCGATGTTTCTCTTCCAGGATTGAATTTCATATACGGATGAAGTTATTATAGAGCCTGACCAGAGAAGTGCCCAGGTGAACAAACGCGGGAGTCGTTGGGGGATGTGAAGGCTCATCGAGTCTACCCAGCATGGTCCGTGCACGGTCTATAGCCAGGGTATCCCTGTCACGCCTGTCGAAAATAATGTCGAGCTGCGAGCATTTGGGCTTGACGACTCTGCACCGCAAAAATGGGCAAAAGAACGGTTTTCGAGGCCAATGCAAAGGCCGCCCATAACGGCCGCCATGTGAAGCGACAGCGGACCGACGGATCGCACGAGCGAGAGGCGCAGGCAAGCGCGCCCGTGGAAGAAGTCACGTCGGCACGGCAGCTGCAGAATGCGCTCGTCTTCGACCAAGGCTCCATTCCCACACTGCGGACAGGTACGCTCCGGGCAGCATCCTGATCTTGGCCGCGTCCAAAACTGACCCATGCAGGCCTCCAGTTGTTCAAAAAGTTCCTCGACGCCATCCTGTACACGACCGAACAAGACGCCCTACCCCGCAAGCGCGCCATACTGCGCGAGTTTCTCGACACCCAGAAGGAGAGGGGCAAAGATGCAAAGGATGCCGTGCTGTTGCCGCAACTCATACAGGCATGGGACTATGGCGCCGAGACCAGCTACGAGATGCTCCTCGCGCAAATCACCGCCTTGTTTGCGCTCCTGCTCAAAGTCCTCTCCACAAGCCCCGACTTCGAACCATATGGCGCACTTCTCTGCAAAAGTGTACTGCAGCCCTCTGTCGCCAGGCGTCTTGTGCGAAGTCTGTCCGCGCCGACGAGCAAGGAGAATGTCATCATGCCGGCTGTGCGGTTGCTCATCGAGATGACCAAGTTCAACGAGGGTGCGTTCGCGAGGGCTGTGTATGCGCGCAAAGACTTTACTTTTGAGCCCAAGATACTGGCAAGGAACATTGGAACATGGAAGAATATCCAAGGACAGACCGCGCTCGAGCTCCAACGGAAGCCTAGCATCAGAACAACCTCTGTGCGTTACTTCCTTGCGCATCTGAAATACCAAGACGAGCGCACCAAGATCGAGATACTGGCCAACAAGGACGTCGTTCGGGCAGTTCTTGATCACTTGACCATGGACCCGCCGCCCCTCATCGCCGAGATCTTCGATGCCTTTAGAAACCACGTTTTCCTCGACAAGACTATTCCCCGGAATGTCAAGAGCCGCATCCTGAATGGGAAAGCGCTTTCGCATATCGCTAGTCTCTATAGATACGAAGCCTCAGAGGGCTCTATAGAAGAGGGCCAGAAAGCCCCAGATGTTCTGGCTCATGAGTTTTTGCGTTTGGTGTGCACATCCCCAGCCTACGGCGTGATGCTGCCGACACAAGGATTCTATCCGCAAGCCACCGACGATGATGACGGCGACGCACCTATAGACGATACTCTGGACTCCAATGGTGATTTAGGCCTGGACTTTGCATCTGGTTTCCAGAAGCTCAGTCCTGTTCGTAATGTCATCCTCTCCGAGTTTCTGCAATCGCTACGTCCTTACGCCAACACTCTACACCAAGAGCTCGTGATTGACATATTCAAAGCGTGTCCCGAGCTTATAGGCGACTATTTCTATAAAAAGAAAGACTTCAATTATGAACCAAAACTAACTTCAACCTGGATCGGCTTCTCCGCTTTCCTCTACCAAACTATCGAGATACCCGTACCGCAGTTCTTCGGTGCATGGAAAAATTATCGTGATGTTCCACCGCCACTCTATAGCCTTCTTCAAGGCGTGCTACCGCAGCCCGTGACTCAACAGGTTCTAGTCAAGTGCTTGAACAACAGCTCGGATCTCATACAGCTTTTCGCCGTTCGTGTTCTCATCGTGGCCTTCCACAAGCTCCGCAAAGTGCTGAAGGAGTTGGACAATGCACGGCTTTCTAGACCAGGGAAGTCCTGGTCGAATGCATCGACCAAGATTGTCCGAGAGTTCAGTCAGCGGTGTCCTCCTATGAAGGCTGTCATCACTGCCTTCAGACAGCCCGCTTTCCAAAAAGGATTAAAACGCGAAGCTATCACTAGACTCCTCAGGCTCTATTACGAAATCACACCCCAAGTAGCGCTTGAAGAGAAATTCGACGTCTCGGTGCCGCTCTGCAACGCCTTAATCCAGGCTGAGAAACTACAAGAGTCAGCAGAGGAAAAGGCTTTCTGTGTGATGGAGCTCGAGCACTGGATACAGATGGCAAGACATTCCCCTGCGATGCGCTGGTGGCAGAAGAATAGTATGTTGTGTCATCTCCAATACAGACTTTGTGCTAACTTTCAAAGAATCCCTCCCTCAGTCGCCTTTTGTAACGCTAATCAAACTCGTCGCGTCCCCAGCAGAAAGCGAACTCTACTCTGGTATCAAGACCATTCTGGTTGGTATTGTGCGTGACCAAGAAATGCTCCAGGTACAGACTGCTCCGGACGCTCTCGATGCCCTTATCGCTAGTCTAAGTTCTCCTTGTGGCCAATCGACCAATGTGCTGGACTTCCTAGACGATTGTTGTGCACGCTTTACCAAAGGCCCGATCAAATATTTCGACGATCTGGATACACTTCGTGCAAAAACCCCGGAGCCAAATTCTGGCATTGGGCCTTTTAGTGCTCTGATGATGACCATCATAGAACAATGGCCTTTCAAGGGTGGGAAGCCCGAAAAGGCCAACCCGGCAGAGCCTCTAGCGCAATGGCTGTCAAAACTTTTATATCTGCTCAAATTAATTGGAGAAGATGAACACGTGCTAGAGCTGGTCCGCGACTCGTTGGTCGACTCAGCTGATCAGGCGTACAAGGATGTGCTCAAGGATTCCTTCCTGTGGAAGATGGGAAAGGAAAAGGTGAAGACGTCTCTCAAGCTCGCCACTGGAGCTGACTTCAGCGGCTCCGAGAGATCTTCTACTTCCCCTGTACTGCCTGAACAGCCCGTAGAAGAGCCTGCCAAAGCCCTGCAAACAATCGATCTTGAATTGCCGCCAGAGGAAGATGAAAAGCACGCTGGTCTCAATCGATGGCGGAAGAAGGACATCGAGGAAAGTATGGATGATGGAGATATTGGCGAACTTCTGTTGTGTCTGTGCTCGAAGCACTCTGAGATTCGCCTCCAAGCTGTCAACAATATCCGGCAGCTCATGGCGACGCTTGACGTACGTTTGTCCGCGTTCCTGTTCCCTAACACTACTTACATAAGAAACAGACAGACAAAAATGATCAGCAACATCTTTACTTACTTCTCGGTGAGGTGCTGGAAACGGTAGAGTCCTCCTACGACTCGAGGCCCTTCCCCTACGTAGGCGGCGTCTTCGCAGCCCGTTGCGTCAAGGTCCTAGCAGAGCCCACCCACTTTATGTTCGGCAAGATCGGCACCTTCCTCACCAACCGTCCGTCGTGGGAAGTCCGCAACATTCCACGAAAATTCTCGCGCCTTATCCTTAATAATGAGCCCGACGAAGACGACGCTTACCACAAAGAAGTAGGTTGGTTCCTCGAATATCTCATCGACTGTCTACGGGCCCCAGAGGATATGGAGATCTTCCGCACAAACAACATCTTTGAGCGTCTCCTCAGCTACTATGCCTCCAAGTCGTGCGCGATATCGTCAAAAGAGAAGATTGTGAGGTTATTGTTGAGGGCTGCGGCGGTTGGGGGTAGTACCACGTTGATAACGAGGTGTGGGCTTGTGAGCTGGATCAAGATGATGCTCGAGAATAATGATTATCGGTATCGCGAGCTGAGGCGGTTGGCGAAGAGGGTGTACGAGCTTTGCGATCAGGAGAAGGTGGATGAGTGGAGTAGTGGGACGGTTGGGGGAATGGTGACTTCGATTGGGGAGGTTGCTGGGTGAAGCTGTCTGATGGCGCCGAAGAAAAACTGGAAAGGTCTATGGCCTGCTTCCGTCGCACTCTTCTTGCTGTGTGGAACTAGTTCTAAGTCCCTCCGTCGTGCATGTCCATGGTGGTGTATAATGAATGGGTGACAACCGCCAGGCATATTTGCACCTTTAACGTTCCGTACAGCTTGTACAAGCATACCGTACTGACAGCAAAGGCTACAAATGTACATAGGAAGCACCCCCTTCATGTTGTCGCCTCGAATGGTATATTACGTAAGCCTTGGATAGGCGAAGCCAAGCGAAGTTTACTGGTAACTCGGGAGATCCTCGGACAGGCAGCTACGACCGCTGCGCTGTGCATCAGCCCAACTACAGAGATCATAAACAATCTCTACTTCGCATCATCTCAGCGCTGCTCAGTTACCGTAAACCTGCCTCGCTCACACCCTTCACTGCAAAGCGACAACCTCGCCTCACGTCCGCCGTGTGACGTCGCCTGCGATAGCTTCTCCGCTTCTCACTGCTGCCCGCAAGGGTCCAGCACGCTACCTACTCCCGATCACAGTCTCTCCCCTCACTCCTCCAATCCACCTCACGACTACAACAAACTCTCGCACACCGCCTTCGCGCACTTAGCTTCTTCCAGGCGCATCCTCCCCGTCTCGGCCTTCGGCCGCATTATTTCCACGCACATCCATCGCTCCACCGTCATAATTACACGGAATCATAGAAACATCATTGTCTTTCTGTCGACGGATTGGCACCTTGCAGCACAGAATCGCCTCGGTGGCAAGCACCCGACGCTTGCCGGCGACCGGCGTCTGACCACGCGACCTCCTTTGATCGCCGTGAGCGAATTCAACCCCAGATAATCACGCCTACCGACCGCAGCCTCCATCCAAGCACGCAGCTCCGCGGCGAGGATGGCAGGCATGAGGTACACGGTAGAGCAGCTGAAGCGCTTGGAACAGTCTCCGCTGGTCAAGAAGCCAGATGCCTTGCCCTCGATCGAGCAATGGATGGACGTGCCGAGCGAGCCAATCAGCAATAACACCAATGCAGGCAACGCCGGTAATCGCAGGCCCCGGACAAATCTGCGAGAGGGCGATGCAACCGCGACCGGTGAGCATCGCGCAGATCGGCCCTTACTGGGCGCCATGGGCCAGTTTGGCAGGCGTGCGAGTACGCGTAAGTCTATATCCAGCGATTCGCACGCTATGGTTGCAGCTATTAACAATCTCTTTTTAGAACACGGTGATGAGCCTGTGATTGGGGGTCCCCCGAAGCTCAACTTCGCTTCCGCTACCCGTGCGAAACCAGGCCAGGCGAAAGAGGCCACAGGCATTACCTCGACCGACGGAGAACATGTGGGCGACCGCTTCCCCCGCAATGATCGTTGGAGGGACGGAGACCGCACTCGTGAGAAGGGCTTTACAAACGGACGACGTGCTCCACGAGAGGAGGGCGAGGGCTGGCAGAACGTAAAAGGCCGCAAAAGCTTGGCACAAGAAGACTTCGACCGAGGCTTTGGCCGCAATGGCGATCGTGACCGAAAGGAAGGGGACACGGAGAATGGAGAGACAGTGCCGCGCCGAGCTGGCCCTCGCTGGGGACGCCGAGAGGAAACCGCGAAAGACGGCGAGGCCGGCAAATTCGGAACTACACCTCAAGGTGGTTGGCGCGATCGAAACCGAGAGCGCGAGAAAGATCGAGACTGGAACCGGAGCGGGAAGGAAGAGGACCCGGAGTGGATGGACGCACCTGTGCCCAAGAAAGAGACCAAGGCTCACACACAGGAAGACTTTCAGCGCTGGAAAGAGCAGATGAAAGCCAAAGATGCTCCGACCGAAGAGAAGGACGAACCGAGAGCAGGGGCGGGCTTCTTTGAGTTACCACTAACCGCGGCCACATCACAGCCGACATTGAAGGCTGCCACCACCCCCTCAGCAGAACTAAATCTAGGAAGCATGTTTGGCACCTGGAGCACCAAGGCTGTTGAAGTGGGCGTGATAGAAGCTAACACAATCAAGGCCAAGCCTGACAAGAAGTCAAGATTTATGAACATGTTTGCGAAGCCGGAAGAGTCTATTTCCCAAGCTCCACCTCCAGCACCAGCGCCAGCATCCCCAGGACCAGCTCCTGAGAGGAACGCAGATCAAGAGGGCTTCCAGCGCATCCTCCAAATGCTCGGTGGAGTCAACATGCAAGGTGCTCCGGCGGCGCAACCAAGTGTCCCCACACCAAGCAATGGTTTACAGGGTGGTGGCATTTCGCTCGACTTTCAGCAGTCCCCACCCCCGCCAGAAATGCAAGAGCGCCGGGCCACATCTCAACAGGCATCGTCGAGGACGCTTGAACAGCAAGCCTTGCTAGAGAACATTCTCACACCCCGATCATCTGGACAGGAGAGTCGACCTTCGCAGCAGTCCAGATTCAACAGCATGTCGCCTGATAACACTCTGTTCGAGCAACTTCGGCTTCCGCGTCCCGACTCGAACCGCCCGGGAGAGGACTACCCTCTCCAGCAACCGCCTCCTAGGAACAACAATCCTCAGGATCCCAATCTCGCTGCCCTCTTGGATTCTCGACGTGAGGTGAACCGAGCTCCTGATAATAAGGCCGAGCGTGACTTCTTGCTAAACCTTATGACGCGCGCAACACCACCCCAGAACCTTCCGCGTCAACCTCCTGAGAACCAGAATATGCCGTTCTATGATCAGTCTAGACATCAACTAGGGCAGTCCAAGGGTCGTGGCGGACTTCCACCAGGCTTCATGGATGAGCGCATGTACCTGGAGAATGAGATGATCCGTCGCGAGGCGGAACGTCGGGAAGTCGAGCGCCGCGAACAACATGTGCGTGAGCTTCAGCAGCAGGAGGCTATGCGCAACAAGAGCCGCGGAATTCCCGTTGACTTCCAGGAACATGATAGAGAAGCATTAGCAGGACTCCAGCGCCGTAACACGGCCGGTGAGATCCCTCGCCAGATGACCAACATGGGCATTCCGTCGCAACATGCGCCTGAGCTTCCATATATGGGCAGCCGCCAACCCGGAATGCCGCCCACTCCCCAAGAAGGATCTAACATCCGGCCTCCACCTGGTTTCCCTGGCCCCATGCGTCAGCCCCCCGGTCTTGGTGGCCCTGGTCCACAGCAGCAGCAGATGGGTCCGGGACCGAGCTTCTCGGCTGGCAACACGCCTATGGGCCCTCCGCCTGGTTTCCACCAGTCGAACAATATGCGTGGTATGTTTGCGGGAGGTCCTGGCAACGGTATGCAACATCCGCCGCAAGGATACTTTCCGCCGCCCACCTATGGACCGCCAATGGGAATGCGTGGGGAGGATCCTCGAATCATGTTCGAGCAGCAGCAGTTCGGAGGACCGGGAGTTAGACAGCAACAGCAGCAGCAGGGTCGACCGCCGAACATGTACTAGCTATACTGAAGATGCCCGCGGATGTCGATGACGATGGGACGGGTAGCGAAGCTTGTGGGATAGGTAACGAGCGTGCCTCACTAGATTGGTGCTGGTTATGAGGTCTCGCTCTTTGCTATTTCATCGTCGGAGTCGGGTTTTCTGTATACAGTTGGCTGGCTATGGAGGCGCCTGGCTTCCCCTCTTCTTCATGGGCTATATACCGAGCGGCATGTCATGTCATGGGCGTATGCGAGCTATCTGACCATGGGAATCGTTACATGTGCACGGTATGGATGAATGGATGGCTAGTATTAGGCATGCTTTGGCTGCGTTGAGACGCAACAGCATGCCAGCCGCATATGGCACAATAATGCAGTCGGTGAATTTGTGTCCAAGTGGGGTTCATGATTTCTTGTGTGTATTATAATCGTAATGATGTGTGAAATACACGTGCGATGTCTATCCTACCTCAAGAGCTGGCGTTCTAAAGATGCTACATGTCACGGTTTTTGTGTAATTGGGAAGGAAGAGTGTGGCCGAAAGCTAGGTAATGTAATACTCTACCTCTACATCTACCTAGCAATTAATGCAATTAATTACTAAGCCTAAGTAGGCGGATAACCTAAATACGCCTTTCTATGTATGCTCACACTCCGCATATTTATTGAAGATCTTCGTCGTGTGGAGATTCTAACCAAGGTCGAACTCCGCATATTTATATAATCGTCTTCTACTCGTTTATCGTCCGTCTATTCATTACAATTACATATCTGTCCAGAGTGCAGATTTCTCAAGCCGTGTTTCTCGTGTCCGTCTCGAGAGTCGAGACTGGTAGTCAGTCACGCTACCTAGGTATGCGCCAGAGCCTCCCCTTCTCTCCCACACAATACCAAAGAGACCAAGATATGGCATGACATGACACGACTCGACACGATGCACAAGGTACGAGCACCTCCCAAGCAAACGACGTGGACCCGATACATGTCCATGTCAACCCCAAGCCCTCCTCACAACGCCAGCATACCACACAAAGAAACACCAGCCACCAGCGCATACACACCGCCCAGCACAGCGCCATAGCCCACAAACCCTGGCGGCGTAATGCCGGCCGCAATCCCGCTCTTAGACGAGCTCTGCGCGCCCCCCGTACCCACGGCCGCAGTGCCTCTCCCCGTCGGACTCGGTACCGTCCCCGTACCTCCGCTCAGCGCCTGGAGGAGCGACTCGCACCCAGACGTCGTACGAGCCGCCTGCGTCGTCGCCATGCCGCTGAAGTCGCAGGCCGGCGACGACCGGCCGTTGTCAATGTAGTACTCGTTGGCGACCCAGGCGAGCTGGTCCTTGGGATTGCATCCGCCGAGGGCACCAAAGTCGCCGGTGGTAGCGTTGTGCGCGATGCCGGCGCAGTAGGCGCCGTCGTTGCGGGCGCAGATGTAGTCGAAGACCTCTTCGTATTTGTCTTCGTCGGTGGATTTGATGTTGCATTGGAGATTGGCGGCCATGCAGACGCAGAGCTGCGGGTTGACGGCGGGCGGGAGCGGGCTGGCTACGGCGTGCCAGGACGTCCCTGTGGATGGGCAGTCGGGCGCGCTGTTGCTGGGTGTGTAGGCGGAGCGTGCGGTTCGCGTTGGGCTGATGGACCCGAGTTCGTTGCGGAGGGAGGTGAAGTCGGGGTAGGGGCTGACGGAGGCGTCGTTGGAGGTTAGTTCCACGAGTCCGTAGTTGTTGTCGCTCATGAACCATTGGTATACGATACCGCCTGAGAAAACGTCCGTCATGTTGCCGTAGAGGACTTGGACTTCGGTGAAGGGGCGGTGGGTAGCGCCGCCGTCGACTCCTTCGATGCAGCCGTATTCGGCGAAGAAGACGGGCACGGGGTAGTCGTGGAAGAAATCGTAGCGCTCGCCGTACGATGAGGCAACGTAGTTGCTGTCGCCGCACCATGAGTAGACATTGTAGCCCCAGAAATCAATCTGCGTGGCGTTGCCAGAGTTGCCGGGTTCGCAGGCGAAGTAGGTCGCGAGATCGTCCCTCATGGGCACATCGGCTGTCGCATAGCCGACCCCAAGCGTAGACCGGTATCCTTGAGACGAGATGTAGCCCTTTGTGTCGCGAACAGCGGCCTTGACGAATGCCGCGGCAGCAGTCTGGTTGCCGGCGCTGACGTTCTCGTTGCCCGCGAAGAAGCCGATGACGTTCTTGTATTTGGACAGCGAATCGATAACGCTGGTGTATCGCTGGTAGAGAGCTACATTCCACTGCGGGTCGTCAGACACGATTGACGTCTTTGGCTCCCCAAGATCGGCGATAACGTAGATTCCGGCGGACGCAAATTGCTCCATGCATTCGTCGTGGTCCTTGGTAGGATCAATCGCATACACACGGAGGACGTTAGTGTAGATCTGCTTCAAGTAGGGAAGGTCGCGCTTGCAGCCTGCGACGTCTGCAAGCGGATCACTGTAAGCAGTGTCCTCGCTTACCATTGGGCGAAGAGTCCTGCTGATACGCAACTCCGCGCAAGTAGCTTCGTGCTTGTTAGCTTGCGATTCAAATGACAGAGCGGGGGACGTACAATTGCGAGCCATTGTTGGTATAGAAAAAGTGTTGACCGTAAACCTCGATGTCAGGAATGTCGTCGTAGCTTGCGGCTTCAACTCGTCCGAGAAACGCCGCCACCACAGCAGCAGCGCTCGCCCAGACAGCCTTCATGTTGCGAGGAATAGGCTTTCAGTGTTGAGTTGGAGAGAGAAGTGCGCCGGTGGGCTGAGCCAGGGAAGACTGTGTTGCGTGGCCGCGTGTCGCCACGGCCCATGCAGAGACTAATTGTAGCCATGTCTCGATCTGGCTGACGTTCACCTACAGGCATTCACTGATCAGTGCGATTGCTTCCATGACGTTCACGCTAAGCAGAGTGGCGGGGTCGTCTTACGAGGTCGGCTGGGTCGGATGCACCACGACCACGCTGCAGTGTGTGTTTTATCGATAGACTACAGCTTCCCTGCTAGCCGCATCAAGCCCGAAAATCTCACCAACGATACGCCTCCCAGTCCTTCAAAGCAAGGGTCTACGCGGCGCCGCATTCCGTCCTTCATCACTCAGCTTGTACATATGACGGGCGCCTTACCCGGTTTAGTCGTGGGGAGGAGTATCCGATACTGTGGAACGCGCGGTGTAGACCAGGGTCGAATTGCCACAGAACGACAAACAATATATGGGATGCTTTTACTACGTCTGGTGTGGACATGCCGAAGCCAGGCCTAAGAATCGATAAGTGCCTTATCGACACATTCCCGAGTTTCAACGCCGGCGTAGATGCATGAGACAATGACATGAATGAGAATATGGATCAACTCCGAGACACACCCTACTCCTCCGCCATTTTCATATCCTCGAAATCATCCAGCAACTGCTCCATCGGTATCGCCAGGCCTGCATCATCTTCGTCGACATCGCTCTCTTCCACATCCATGGCATCCACGTTCTGCTGCTGAGCCTCTTGCTGTGCCTTGTACAGCGCCATACCAGCACGTAGTTCAGCATCCTCCTCCACATCCCTAAGGAACATCTCAAAGTCGCGCTCGATGCGTTCCTGGTCCTGTTTCCTGGGCAGCATCTCCGACTCCTCCCTTGCCATGCGCTTGAGACGCCAGTTGCGCTTGGCCTTCGCCTTCTTGGTGCGCGTGTAGTGCTTCTTGACTAGGACCACATCGGGTATTGTTGAGCCTTGTTTTGACTCCTCCAGTTTGTCAAACAGCTCATTGTTGAAGTTTGTGCCCGACATGTGGTATCCAAGCACCGAGTCACCAACATGCAGAATACCACCAAGATGTGTCCGCGTGTAGTACGTGCTGTCATTAGAGCCCATATCGCTCGCCCTGGCCACCGTTGCCTCGGCGAGAAAGTTGCGCCCCTTTTGCTGCCCCAAAGGCTCAATGTCCAGAACAATGAACTCAACGAGCGCCTGTACGTCTGCAAGGGATCGGAATGGCGTTCGCCAGTAGATTGCGGTATCTATGTCGGCCGTCTGGAGAGTCGCGGGATCTATAAGATTGACTGAGGTTCCGATGCGTTGGCATAGCGTTAACGGTGAGATGTTGCCAACTTTTCGAGCGAGGGCCAAGGGCAGAACTACGAGATCGTCTTTGCACTGCATCCAGTTAGCATACTTCATCGAACTTGAAGATCAGAACTCACAATAGGTACTAGTTCCGCAGAGTAGGAGAACTTGTAACTCTTCGTCGAAGTATGAATATCGTGGCTGATCAGCTCCTGGCTCTTCTTGACGTGGACCGGCACAACCGCCTTCAAGAAGTCTACGAAGCCTTCGGCATGATTCCGCGCCGCGAAGTAGAAGTCAATTCCATCGTGCACCTCCTTGATATTGATGGTATCCTTGTGCGCCCCATGCTTCAATATTGACTGTTCCAAGTACAAAAAGGTCCTCTTGTGCGGCACCTTTTGTCGCACTTGCACGCACGCTCGCCATGTGTTGTGTGTGTAGCTCTTGGCGCAATCTGGGCACTGGTGGTAGTTTTGCGTATATTCCACTTCGAAACTCTGCTGCATAATCGCCCCGTCGCCAAGATCGGACTGCACTGTGATCTTGACCTTTATGCGCCTCGAATGAGGTTCCGTCCAGATGAAGCTCGCGTCGATGATCCTCAACTTGTTCAACCCTCTCAGCTTCTTCAAGCAGAGCGCAAGAAGTTCTCGGGACTCGGGCTGGGCGACGACCCAGGAGTTGGGCGGAGAGAGCCATCGGTCGCAGTCGCGGCACATGTGAAGGGTGGCTTCGCGCTGAATGCCTCCGGTGGCATCGGTCTTGAGCTTTATGCAGTCGTAGCAGAAAGCGCCGGCCGACTGGGTGCCGTCGATAGGGGCGCCACAGTCCGCGCAGAGGACGGTCGCGGCCGTTTTGGCTGTGGGTATGAAATGAAGCGGGGTGTCGACCTCCATGACGGCAACGGGTATCAGATGAATGGCAGGAGAGGGAAGTCCAGCGCGGTGGACCTGTTTTCCTACTAGGTAAAAGCGACGGACAGCGAGCTCGGTGACAGGGCGATGTTGTGTCTATGAGTCGAAGCGGGAGGCAAATGTGCTGCTTTGAAATGAATAATACCCCGCTAAGAACATTATTTCCTGTGCCCTTGCTTATCGGCTGCAGGGGTCGGGCCTTATCAGCACGTGCTCAGCCCTAGCCAGATATCGGCATTTGAATTCACCGATCAAAAGTTCATCCCAGACGAGATCGATGGTGTCAAGCATCCTCCTAACATTACGTCGTCCGTCACCATCATGTCGCTATCAAGAGCCGTGTCTTCGGGCTTGAGGTGCACTGCATGCCCGGCACCAATTGCGCGCGCTTTGCCCAAGGCGACGCCGAACGCCAACGCAGCTCGCGCCTCCTGGATCCCCTCGCTGTCCTTACAGCGCTCAATCAGCTGGACCGCAAGACGCAGTGTAGACAGGAATGATCCAGCCGCAACTGATCCCGAATTTGCTTTTCTCGGCGAGCCGAACAAGGATGCGCAAGCCCATGGCGCTCCTCAATTGTCCTCAATCCCTCCCGAGGAGCTAGAAGCAACACCTTCATCGCCTTTCACCACCTCAGAAGAGCTAGATGCAGCATCATCTCAACTGCTTGAGGAAATACCTCCGTCAGTAACCCCAGAAGCATCGCAGTCCACACTGCCATGGTACCTCCAAAACCGCCCAGCGCCCGAGCCACAGCAAGTCGCCATCCTCCCAGAATTGCCGCCAAATCCGCCACCGCTGCTGCAAACACTCCTCGAGTACGTTGCAAATACTGCAGGTCTCGACGACCTACTGTTATACGATCTACGCCACCTCGACCCCCCACCAGCCCTCGGCTCAAATCTCATCATGCTCCTCTGCACTGCCCGCTCCGAAAAACATCTACACGTCTCCGCCGACCGCTTCTGTCGCTACCTCCGCCGTGAGCACCGTCTGCGCGCCAACGCCGCCGGCCTACTCGGTCGAAACGAGCTCAAGATAAAACTCCGAAGAAAAGCGAAGCGCATGAAGATGCTTGCGAATGTGGGCGGTGCGGAACCACAGGGCAATCTTGATGATGGGATCAGGACAGGCTGGATTTGCTGCACAGTGGGGAAGATCGAAGCGCATCCAGATGACAAAGGAACATTGTTTGGCGAGGGGGAGGGGTTCGTGGGATTTAGTGATGTGAAGCCGGGCGTCAATGTCGTGGTGCAGATGTTCACCGAGGAGAAGAGGGCAGAAATCGACTTGGAGACTTTGTGGGGTGGGGTGCTGAAGACGCAAGCGAGGAATGAGGGGAGGGCAGAAGACATGCTGCAGGCGCTCGAGGAAGAAGCGGACGAGGCTAACGAAGCGGAAGCAGAAGCAGAGGTCGCAAAAGAGCAAAGCACAAAGGAAACACCATCCATACCTAAACCATCGCCTCCGCCAACGTTTCAGTTTAAAAGGCCGCGGCCGTCAGTAGGCGATGTATTCCCGCCTGCACCAAACCCCAATCAATACCAACAACTGCGACGGCTGCATACTATAGGACTAAGAGCATGAGAGCGGAAATTGTCCGCATCCGATGTACTAATATGTAGCATAAACAAATGTAGAATAGATGGCATGGGGGCGGTGTTTATAAACCAGGCGGTACGATCGTCGATATACCAATGAGCACGTTACAGTACTAAGCCAAAAGTCTGTTCCCCGCAGGGGTAAGCGAGGTCCGCCATCATCACCACCCCGTCGCGCAGAGCGCTCCGGCACCCCCAATATCGCTCCCGGAGAGTTGATAATTGATATAGAGATAATTATTTGATCAATATTTTGTTTAATACCCGCGCGCACGCCAGAGAGCAAGTAGGCGGCGCGGCATACTAAGTATAAGCTTGCGAATCAGCGAATCAGGGATCCTACGCCAGCAATCTTTCAACGCCGCGCAGAAGGTCTCAAAGTCCTCGTCGCCGTCGCCAAGGTCGCCCATATTGGGGTAACGCTTATGGAGTTCTCTCTTGAGGGACCACCAGAGATGTTCGATAGGGTTGATGTCGGGGGAATAACGCGGCCACTCGATCGGTTGTATGCCGTGTTCCGCCAAAAAATCGAGCGACTGTCGCGCCCTGTGGATGGGCGCGTTGTCGTGCATATAGATATCTCCTGCGTGATAATTACGGAGGAGTCCTTCGCGTAGAGCTTCAATATAACTCCATACGCTGTATCCTTTGCGACGAGCTGCTGGGTCCCTGGGCATAATCACTAAGGGACTCCGCCGAACCCGCCCTCTCCGATCAAGCCAGATACTCGCCCACACCATTGCCGCGCGAGATCTTGATATAACTGTCTCCTCGATCATCTCATGTCTCCATTTCTCGTGTGGGAGGCGAAAAACCCATATAGATGTGCCGCCGGAGCGTCTTTGAATAGAGCACTCATCTGAGAACCAGAAGGGCTGTCTGCGCCAATCCTAATTGCGATATTCCCGTTCGAATTGACGCCTCTCCTGGGCCACCGCGCGAGTGATCTTGGGCTTCCGCGCTGCCCGGAAGTTAGTCAGGCTCTCTGCCTTCAATGCGCGATATGCAGTCGTTCGAGAGATGCGGCCGAGGGAGGCCTCGCGGAAGAGGGCTGGGTATTCGATCCTCGGGTTTTTTCGTGCCTCTCAATAGAGTACACGCTTGTCATGTGTATTAAGCGCCTAGGGACGCCCTGATCGAGGCCGCGATTAATTGTGGTGTTGTTCTCCATATCTCTGAAGTGTTTTGTTGATGCAGCGACGCGTACAGTTAAACTCCTCAGCCAACTCCCGCGATGACGCGCCCGCCTCACACTTCGCGATAATTAAATCCCGTTGCTGGACAGATAATTCGGCATTGCGGCGACGATTTCCTGAAATTTCTACACCAAAAGAGCTCATATTGGTGGAGTAATGTAGTGTTGAAAATAGGGTGTTGGTGTTGGTGTACAGTACGCGCGTTAGCGTGTTGGGGGAACAGACTTTTGGCTTGGCACTGTAGCAACTTCCTTGCCCTTCCTAAGATCCGAGCTGCTCGCCCTCCAGCCTAAGCTGTGGCTGTGCTAAATCGGGCGTCTATAACCATAAAATTTTAGGACAAAGGCCTAATTACGTGTGTTATCCTAGGATAAGCAACGCGAAGGTCGAATGTACTCAAGCGCGTCCTGCGGCTGTAGCCTTGGTGCTAAGAACTGTGCCGCACAGCAAGCTAACAGCGCTAACGAGCGAGACGGTAGAGTATCGCCATATCTAGGAAGTACCTATGGCATTTTAAGGGCTGAGTACGCCGGGATCTCTATTTGGCGTTATTGTTCTTTCGACAGCTGATGCCTAGGGTCAGCCATTAAAAGAGCTCACCCCAACAGATGAGCCATCCCGATTCCGCCTCGTCGCTCGTTCTTACTAATCGGCTACTCTGATATCGGAATGATTATCGGGTGACATAGAGTGTGAGTATCTTAGATCAGAGGGGTATCTTACCTACTACGTTACTATTATGTATCCTAGAGTAGTACACTGTCTAACACCATGGCAGTATCCTCACCTACCACCTCCAAGGTACGGGATTGCTTACATATGAACCGTGATATGCGTTAGAAGCATATCATTATTGGAAGGGCAATCCAATTGGCTGTCGATCAAAGCATCTAACAAGCCTGCTCATGGAAGAAATATAGTGGTAGCCGCAGGTTTTGTATCATCCAGCGCATATTCTTCAAGGTTGAAATTCCAGTCTGCAGCTGAAAGAAGGACAGTGGTTGTTGGTGCTACCCTAGGTAAGTCTAAAATCACTTACAAGCACTTCCTGGCCCAAGATGGAAGGCTTATCACGTGCCGGAAAACGATAGATCGGAGTGTGCATGAGATTGATCGATTATTCGAGGAAGGTGAGAAGGCGAGGGGAAGTCGGGCATGGAGAGATGAAGTCAGGGAGGGAACGAACGTTGATGTGTAGTTTTGGAAAAGACAGTGGGGATTTCGGTAGGCATTCCAAGCCAAGTGGGAAGTTGATGTTGGCATACCTTTGACTACTCCAGGATACCTAGGAAGGCACGAAAAGATTCAAATGCGTAATGTACAATACTAGATTGTATACAACTTACCAAATAATGTCCGTTCTTGCTTTTAACACCTTCAAATGGTCCCATTGCTCGAGCATCCGCGTTGCGAAATGGTAGCAAAGCAACTCACAGGCGGACGTGTGCAAGGACCGTCAATTTTTACGTAGAATAATCAATGTATACTACCGAGCCAGCACCTAGTAAGCAGTAGATTCATGCATTTTATATTACGTATCCTAGAGTAACTTATGTAACATCGATAGTTTGCCGTGTCGATGTACATTCTGCCCTTTAGAAGATGTATCCTTGAACGTACATCTGTATACTTCGCAGATGAGTTATAGCTGTGGCTAACTCTTGGTCGCATTGTGTTGACTTAGACAGATGTACCCCTCCAGATGACTAGTAGTTACATGTGACCAGTGCAAATTCTGATTATGAAGAATAGTGATGTTTCTTAAGAAAGGACTTTGCAACCTGTACGCACCAGTCTACCGTGCCTACCTAGATAGCTCACTGTACGTCAAGAAATCACGCTATACCATAACGAGAAACCCTTATGCGAGGCACTTTGACGGCATCCAACCACTGAAGCAGGGGTGTATGCAAAGCACTCCAGTGCTCACCAATCGTATACAGGTGGCTGATGCATGGCACTTCGGGGCGCCTCATGAAAAGCATTGTAATCGGCAACACCATATATATCTTGCTTTGGCAACCTGATCATCATGGGTTCTTATTCTTTCCACAGTACGCCAAGTGCAGTGACCCTTTTTTATTGTCTCTTTCGTACGCTTTTTAAACCACCCCCCACAAGTGAATTACAATGGAATGTACTCCCGCAGCGGGTGATTCCCAAAGCTGCGTGCGTGCGAGCATAGAGAGACCTGGATACGTCTCGCAGGGTTACCAATGGGACGAACTACATGATGTCTTTGTCATGCTCTGGCCAGGCATGTCTCTCCCAGACCTGATGAAAGTCATGGAAGAAGATTACGGTTTCCGTGCAACGTAAGTCTGTAAGCGATCACTCTATCGCACTTCGTCCGCTGAAAGAACCTCAGTAAGGATCAATACAAGAAGAAGTTTAACTACTGGTATAAGAAAGGCATGCTTCCAGCTAAGAAGCGAAGAAGAGGAGACGATGCATCGGAAGAGAAGCTGCAAGATCTCGAAAGTGGCAGCGTCCTGCAAGGTGCGGTCTTGAAGACGCATAGTAGACTACCCACTCCGGGCTCCAGTACGGATCACGGGGAGAACATGGCTCTGGTTAGCACAGGTAATGCGTTACCTACACCTCTTGCTATAAGCAAACTCTACTAAGACACCGTAGAAGATCAAAGTCAACAACCCCCCGCTCTCCCATTGACTGCAGACGAAAGTCGTACCCAGAGCTCCTCCAGCGTATGCACACCCCGCCAAACCCAATTCCACGATCTCTTATCCGACCTATGGAACGTGTATTTCGACGGCGAGTTCGAACACGCAGGGCACATTCCCATCGGAGAAGCTCTTCGCAACATGATCGAGTTCCTCCTCGAAATAGCTGCTACGGATCCTGAGCTATCAACACTGGCAACTCGGCCCGGCGATATCGCCCTCCTACGCAGAGTCGCTGCGCTGATTCGGGGTCGATATCCGGACGATTCCGACTTATGGGGACGGCTGGAAACGGCTATAGCACCGGGTCAGGGTAGACCGGTGCGTTTAGGCCTATTCGAGGACGGGTGGCGGTTCTTCTATGGCAGGGAAAATGCGCCCACGTGGGATAGCTTGCTGTCGCGACAGGGACCTCCATCGTACAGGAGGTATTGGGTAGTGGTGATATATTGTGTGAGTAGTTGAGAATGAGCTTCCTTATCACAGTGTATAGCATTAACAACTTTTAGTGCCATTGTGGTGATGGGCCGTACAATCGAGCTGTGTCTGTGGGGTGTGCGATGGCGCATTGTACTGGGCATATCTTTTGCTCGGCCTGTTTAGTTGTTAGTTTGAGTGAAGGTCCATTGCGACGTAGGCATTAGCTCTGAAAAATAGGCGTCATTCCATACTTGTAGTTGCCATAAGCTAGCGTATACAGTGTCCGTGCGCGTAATGCGCATGTTCGCGTAATGCGCACCCCAACACCATAACAGCTCTACAAAAAACGAGGCTGTAGAGCTACATACAGTAGCTAATATCACAAGATATTTTAGTAGAGTACTATATTAATGCTTGCGATTAACCTGTGCTACTTATATTTACTTGGAAGCTTAATGTTGCGGCCGTGCCGCGTGGTCTTGGGTGGAGCTGCTGATGCGGCACCTGAAGCCTCCTGAGTAGCTATAGCATTAACCACGCGTTTCTGACGCTTGTTGCTCTGTATAGATGGCTGCGAGGCCTTTCTCTTACCCTTTTGGGTAGATTGTAGAGCTTTTGTTGCGTTACGAGCCTCTTTCTGGCGAGCGCGCTCTGCAGCCTTCTCAGCCTTCTCCCTGTCCCTCATCTTCTTGGCCTCCTCTCGCGCCACCCGCTTCTCCTCTGCGATTTTCTCCTTGTACAGCTTAGCTGCCTTCCTTAACTCTGCCGTCTCAGCTTTTTGAAGCTTCTGCTCCTTCTCTTCTTGTTCCTTTACAGACTGACGTACACGAGCCTCCCTAACCTTCCTTGGTGACCAGAGGACTGCCCCCCCATAGTACTCTTGACGTTGCTGAAGGTCAAGAGCCTTGCTCTTCTTCTTATGCGTCTTCTTAACTCTTAGTGACTCCTTAAGCCCACAGATTTCATGGCGAAGTAGCTCATTTTGAACTGAGATATGGTGGAGTGAGCGGCTGAGCTTCTGCGCGTCCTTACTGCCCTGATCCTCTACTGCAGCTCGTACAAAGGCGATCTAGTTTGCGCCAGTTAGATCCACTAAGTACTGACGTAGAGCTCTCTTGTGATTCCTGCTCATCTTGGGGTTTGGGTGAATCTTTTAAGTATAACCTCTGGGTTAAAAGGTGATATACCAGTGGCCTTAAAAGACTTGAGGATTGTCTCTTCTTTAAAGGAGCTTATCCAGGCCTTCCAGAATAGAGAGAAGAAGTCGCCTTTCTTAATTGGGACTAGGCCTTGGCTCTTTTGGAGGTGGATTGTAAGCTCAGCTGAGTATGCTGATGAGAGAGGCTTGAAGAGCACTACATCAAGTGGCTGAAGCGTATGCGTTGAATGAGGGGGAAGTATTGCTAGGAGGATCCTATTCCTATCGCAGTAGTCGATAAAATCCATAGTAACATGAGATCCATGGCCATCAAGGATGAGTAACCGGTAAGACCGTCGAGCTTTTGCCTTGGTGTAGCGATCAAACACCTGCTCAAGCCAGGCAAGGCCAATATCGTTGTTTGTCCAGCCTGAAGGTGACGAGGAGATGTACTAAGTGTTCTCCTGCCTTGATATCCTCAACCCAGCTTGATTGTATACCATTGTTGGTAGCCTGATAAATGAGGCTTGGCGGTAAGGCTGATCCATCAGCGCACACACACGCTAGGAGGGTAATCCAGTCGCGAGAGCCATCTTGAAGAGACGCTGTAACCTCCTTGTTCTCCCCACATTCGCCTGCTAAACACGCGTTTTGATCTGCCAATAACACCAATAAGGAAGCCCTTTTCATCCATATTGTACGTGTGACGAGGCTCGATATCGTATTCCTTGATTTTGTCACCTAGGAGATCAAAATACAGGCTGTATTTATCCCCTGAGTCGGCTTGGTGGCGATTGCTGTCCATACCAGCTGCCCATCGAGAGATGAGATGGATACTGTGTTGGTTGATGAAGCGCGTAACCCAGCTCTCGCTCACTGGCTCCTTGGCTATTGTTGACGCGAAATTTCGTATCATCTCTCTTGTAGGTGGTAAGTGACGCGCTGTGAGTCCTTCTATATATTTAACAAGCTCTGCCTCTTGTTGTAGAGCGAGCTTTTGTTGGTTAATTGCCTTGTCTGCGCGTGACTGTTCCAGCCTTGTGTCTTCGTGTTAAGGTAGAGCGCCACACACCATGCTTACTAGCTATTTTCTTATACGAGAATCCTTCGCTGGGCTGTAGCGCTTCTATCTCTGCAAGCGCGTCATCGATTGGTGCCATATTGGTGGAGTTATGTAGTGTTGAAAGTAGGGAGGATTTCTGTTGGGGTGCGCATTACGCGAACATGCGCATTACGCGCACGGACACTGTACCGAATTCGGCCACTCAACGCACAGACCCCACTCAACGCACAGTTTGAGGATAGCCACCACTATTACTTTTGAAGCTGCAGAGCTCTATATATATCGTAAAATCACTAGATTTTTTAGAGTAGCATTTGCAGAAGCTTGATAAATCGATTGGCAACGATAAACTACGTGTGATACCTCTGTGGGAGGCGTACTTTGCGAGTGCGCGTTGATGGGCCAATACCGACTACTCCTCTGCGACGCGCATAGTAGCCATGTGGATATTGAGTTCCTCTGGGCTTGTAAGCAGGCTCGAGTAGAGCTTCTATTTCTACCACCTCATTCAACACACCTCCTACAGCCACTAGATCTATCAGGGTTCTCAGTAATCAAGTCAAACTATAGAAATCTCATCCGCGACCTGGCGAGCCTCGACGACGCCGCACCTATCAAGAAAGAGCGATTTATTTGCTACTACCACCTAGCCAGAGAGGAAGGCCTCTCAGAGAGAGTAATTCGGGCTGGCTGGCGCGCTGCTGGCCTTATTCCCTACAATCCTAACCAGGTAATTCAATCCTCACAGGTTATTGGCAGACCAGCAACGCCGCCACGCCCACTTCAGGATCTCGGCGCAATTAATATACTCTATCGCACCCCTCAGAAACCCCAAGACGTGTACGCGGCTCAGAGAGCTATTGAGAGATCAGAAAACCTATCAAGATCTACGCGCCGACTGCTCCAGAAAGCGAGTAAGGCAATAGCTATTGGTAATAGTCGAGTAGCAAGGCAGGAATCAGAGATCTCTCGGCTACAGTATCAACTAGAGGCTACTAGCTCTCAGAGGAAGCGTAAACGGGTTACTATTGATTACAATCAGAGATTTGCCGACGTCGAGAGTATCAAGCGTGCGATTGATCAAGCTGCTGCTACAGAGGCTCAGAACTCTAGGCCTAGAGCTCAGAGACGTGTCGCAACTACAGCGAGGGCAGCAGCTGATACTACTTTTCAATCTATGTGTATAGAGTGGCAACTATAATAGGCGTTGATAAAATACGCGTCTTTTTGTTCGCGGTGCGCGTTTTGGTGGGGTGCGCAGGTTCCACGTCAGCCGGCTTAGGGTTTCGAGTCACCCCACCAAAACGCAACACCTGCACAAAACACGCGGTTTTTCTCTACAACGCCTTTATAATTGCCATTGAGTACACATAGATTCAAGCGTTGCAGCTGCTATAACTACTGCAGCCCTTTCTGAAGCGCTTGCTACAGTAGATCTACGTTGCTGAGCTGCTAAAGCCTCAGCTGCGCGCATAGCCTCTCTAATAGTCTCTACTTCTGCAAAGCGTTGATTTGGGTCTATCTGAATGCGATTTCGACGACGCTGAGAGCTAGCAGTTTGTAGATGATGCTCAAGGCGTCTTTTCTCTGATTCAAGTCCTGCAGCTCTAGCATTTGCAGCTGCTAGCGCCTTACCTGCTTTCTGTAGGAGTAGCCGGGTCCTACGACCTAGATTCTCGACGCTCTGGACGTCGCGCTGCGCTATATAGAGATCGCGAGGGCCTTGAGGGGTCGAGAGGAAGCTCTGAGGCTGCTGCTGAGGCTGCTGCTGATGCGTAGGCGTAGTAGGCCTTTGGGAGACTTGCGACGAGCTGAGCACGTGATTGATGTTGAATGGGCAGATACCAGCAGCCTGCCAGCCAGCTCGAATCACACGCTCTGTGAAGCCTTCCTCCCTAGCTTGATAGTAGCAGGCAATAAAGCGCTCCTTCTTAACAGGTGCGGCGTCGTCGAGCGATGCGAGCTCCTGGATCTGGCGTCGGTAACTAGACTTGATTACAGAGAATGGAGCGAGATCTAGAGGCGGTAGGACGTGCGACGAATGCGCAGGTAGATAGAGAAGCTCAATTCGATGCTGTTTGCAAAGCCATAGGAAGTCTATGTCAATATGGCTGCCGTCACCGTCAAGGATAAGGAGGCGGTACTGGCCATCGCCTACAGCCGTCTCGGGGATAAAAATGCGCTATAACCACTCGACACCTATCGCGTTTAACGTCCATCCATTCTCTAAGGTTATATACAGCCAGCTGGGTACGTAGGACGATGGGAACCAGGTAGTTTGTAGGCTCTGGCCTTTGAAGATGACCGCGCAGCGTAGTTTCCGCCCTGTTGCTGATACGCACTCAATTATAGAGACCCACTCGCAATTCTCTAGTGATCGAATATAAGCCTTTTTCTTTCGACTACTAGAGAGTACTCTAGTGTTTGTACATACTCCTAGAGCGACGCCAGTCTCATCCATATTGTATGTATTCTCCGCCTGTATATTGAACCGCCGTCAAGTCTGCTCGTAGCGCTCTAGGAACGCGTGTAACTGCTCTGGAGTCGCTGCATTAGCTCTCTGAGCCTCGAGTTTTCTACCAATGACTGAGGCGACGCGTGGCTGTCGCTTGATAAAGTGGGATAGCCAGAGCTTGCCAATAGGCTGATTATCGCCGTTCATACGTAGGATTCGATTGGCCATTTCTCGAGCGCGAGCGTGTGAGGGAGGGCAGGCGCGTGCGTCTTCTTCGAGGATCCAGTCTACTAGGAAGTCCTCCTGTAGAGGAGTCAATCGCTGTTGGTGTTGATGGCTGGTACGGCTATCGGTTGCGCCTCGTATACGTGCAGAGAGAGTAGGTGCAGGAATGCCATACGCCTTAGCTGCAGCCCGCTGGCTATTATAAATGCTTGCATTGTAATCAGCAATAGCTGATTGTATAGCTACCTCACGGGCGTCCATATTGATGAGCGTTGTGGAGAGATATCGCGTGTTTTGTGCAGGTGTCGCGTTTTGGTGGGGTGACTCGAAACCCTATGTGACTCGTATCTGTATACGCTAGCTTAGGACTCGTATTGCTTCACGCTCCGGTTGGCGGCTAACAGTAATGTATACAGAACAATAGCTCTTTCTACTCTAACACAAGCGCCGTGGGCTAATATCGCCGTGAATACCTTCTACAACCATTCTATATCTTGGTCTTGGAGCGTTTATAAGCTTGAAGACCCTACGGCAGCTTTCCCATGCTCGCACGTGTAGCAGATCTTGCCATCTGCAGTTTCTAACCTCATGACGCCTGTAGTTTGAGCGAGGCGTTTTCCGAGATGAACCACTTGGCTCTCAATGAAGACCTTGGTACCGACCGGGGCAGGCCGTAGGTAGGTACAGTTGAGAGTCCGACTCACGTGACCCTTGATAGCATTCTGGTTAGCCATGTTCTAAGAATCGTCCCAGAAATCCCCTAATTCTGAGCAAAACGAAACAGAAGTCTACTTTCGAGAGAAACCGGACGGTAGCGGAAATAAGGAACTCACTGTTCTCGTGTCAGCACCTCTATCAATCAACACCAAAAGAAAGAGATGTACCCGTATCCCAAAACCCCTCCCCACTCGCAGCCATAATCGCCGTACTCGTCGCCACATCGAATATCAACGCGACGGCACCCCCGTGCAGATTCCCAGTCATATTGCACAACTCCTCCGTGACGATGAAACTAAACACCGTGCGAGCATTATGCGGATGTTCTTTCGTTGGCTCAGACGTCACAGATACGAGTTGCAGCAACTTCGGTATGAAGGCATCGTGGCCGTTGTAGCCTTCTGACACGGCCGCGCGGCTTATTTCGAGCTGAGCGAGGTGTTAGTGAGGGCCGCAGAAGTCGGGCGAATAGAGATGATGGACCGACCCATTGTTGAACTTTCTCTAGAGGCGAGCCGTCGGTAGGGAGGGCGAATCTTTTTTTGAGTTCTCTCATTCTTGATGTCTAGAATTGATAATGGGAGATTGAAGCTTGGGACGGACGCGATGGAGGAGCCCTGAGCGAGGTTGTACCTCGGCCCGCGTGGTCACGCTAACGTCATCTGGTTCTTTGATTGCCTTTCACTGCTTTCAGCTCCGCGGCCTCTTGCAGGGCCAAAAAATTACAAAGTAACCGTTGGGGCCGGATATGTAATCCTATTTTACACGGTCATAAAATTTCAAAGTCCTGCGTTCTCTTAGCTGGAGGTGTAATCTGTTCGAGGCGAGCGCGATAAAAAGTGAGCGTGGCAGAATAGCACCGCTTTATGTTGTTCAAGCATTTGGACGATACCTAGGTACAGTGCCTCTTCTAGGACCGCTTACTGTGTAGCGTGAAGAAGGTCAGAAGCTCATAGGTTGAAAACGCAGAGAGACGAGAGACACACGCAATTGGGTACATTGCACAATATATTCACACGCGATGAGCGGTGGTTGTTGTATGCTGAAGTACCATGCTGACGATGCCACGTCCAGTCAAAATGATCAAGAGCTCTCTGTGCAAGCGTGCTATTCCCACCACACCGTTCCTTCAAGCAGAGCGCGAATCATCTCAGAGAGTATACCGCCGACATTCAAATGTCAACCGATAGCTACCCAAGCCACCTAGCTTCACGACGAAACCGCACTATCCTTCCTCACACACATCCTATCGAACTCCTGCTGAAGTAGATCCAGCCTCAGACGATCAACATCCCACCCACAAGCCTGACTCTCAACATGCAGCAGCAGCGAGCTGAAGTGTCCAAACGTCTTGCCGCACCCCTCTGCACGACAGACGAAAGGCTGGAGCAATCCGCTATCTATCCAACTAACTGTCTCTTCCAGGTCGATGCGGTTAGAGCGGATCTGGACGTGGATGTCGATGTCCATGTAGAGGGTCGAGTGCCAGAATTTTCCCAGACAGAGCATGAGGAGGGGGGGGTCGGGAAGCTTGGGACACTTGCCGGATTCGAGGTGGTGGATGAGGGTGCTGCATTTGCGCATTGGGGTGGCACAGCGCCAGCAGGGTATCTCGGTTGAAGCGTGCTTGGTCATGTGCTGTCTGGTGTGAGTGATTTGGTAGCATGGTAAGTAGAACTGCTTCGGTATGCCTTACGATCTTGTAGTTGTCCTCATGGGTAGTTAGATAGTCGCATTCGGCGCAATAGAAGCACGACTCCATATGCAATGCGAGGTTGGCCTGACCAGCACACCGGCATCCACAGCTCGGGCAGCGGACTTCGAACTGGCAAGTCCCGTAGTGAGCATTGAGTTTCGTCTGACTAGGGAAGATGCGCTTGCAGCCATCGCACTGGAAATGGTCATTCTCCAAATGCTCCTCTAGAACCTCCGCATTTGGTGCGTCGAATTCGCAGCCGGGCTGCAGGCAGTGCTTGTGCTTTGTCGTCTTGACCCAATGCTCGTCCCGCTCGTCCTGATTGCGGAACCGACGATGGCATGTGGTGCACCACACGTGCTTTGCGCCAGTATGGAGGTGTTTGTTCATATCTGTCTTGTTCCGGAACCCAAGCAGACAGGTCAGACAGACGAACTGGTGGCCCACGGAGTAGTTGTTCTCGAAGTGGTTTTTCAAGCCCCACGCGTCTTTGAAGGCGCTCAGGCAGAGGTTGCAGAAGATTTCGTGGCCGAGCGAGTTGTCGACGTGGTTCTTAAGGCCATTGCGGTCCTTGAAAACCCTCTTGCACAGGTTACAGTAGTTGTCGTGTCGCTTCTGCGACAGTTTGATATGGGTAAGGAGGGCGGTCTTACTCGGCAACTTCATCTGGCATACGCCGCACCAGTTCTCGAACGGCTCGTCGCCCTTTTCTGTGCCTTGCGTAGAGCCCGAAAAGTCGCGCATGCGGACCTTCGGATGGCATTGCGCAAGCGGCGCCTTGTTCTCCTCCCGGATGACCAGTGTCTTCATCTTCGGTGCCTCTACACCGCGTCCACCGCGCTTGACCTCTTCCCAAGGGTTGTCGTTGTCGGAAATCTGGTTGGCAAAAGGATTGTTGGGGTGGGTAGCGGACTCCTGCATGGGCGAATGCTCTTCGTCGTTGTCGGCGATAAGCGCGAAACGGTTCGCAACAGCAGGCGCCATCTTGGCTGGTGACAATTAGAAACTGACTGCGAGCTGATTTGAAGGGTGTGCGGCTTAAAAGCGTTGAGGTGGAGTCAGGAGCGCGTCGCGACGCGTTGGCCCGTGACCAGCGTAGTCAACGGACGACCAGCAAACGCAGGGTACAGTGCGGGGCTAAGGCTCTCCGTACTGTGTCTTACATCAGGATACGCTATGGACAGGTAGAGAGTACAGACTCTCATGGCTGAGCATGCGCGTAGCGGCAAAGACACTGAGACGAAGCACCTGTGAGCTGGGGCAGAAGATGATATAATCAAAATATGAGAACAAGGGCGTCGAAATCACATCTTCGAGCTGTTGCTCAGGCGGTGACATCAAGTAGGAAATGACAGAGCACAGCAGGATGGAAGCAGACAGGAAAGAGTCGGAAAAAGGAAAAGAAGGCAATCGACAGAGGCAGCTACCCGCAGCGCATATGCAGACCCGCGCTTCAGCAAACAATTGAGACATGATATTCCAGCGCGCCAATCTTGAAGATTAACTTGAGCGATGCTATTTGCGAGTTGATGGAGTCATGAACGCTCGTGGAAGCATGGCTAACACTCGATCACTGTGTTCCTCACCCTAAATCTCTAGTATACAGGGAATGGTAGTCCGCTTTGATGTATTCCGAGGGTGAATCTACAGGGTCAATGTGGCTGTTGCGGTTGGCGTGTATCTTGTGTCTTCGTGGTTGAGGGAAGGAAGGTGCGACTGTCTCTCGGCAGGAAACCGCGACAGCTCAGCGCACACCTGCAAATGTCTTGGCGCGAAGCATATGATTTTTCAACGGACCAGGCAGACCTATATGCAGGAGGTTGTATGTATTAGACTACATTTAACCGGAATTCTTGGGGAAAGAAGATGTTGGGCCAAACAGGAAATGAGCGAAAGAATAATCGTGTATGAGAAACCTCGGACACGCCGTGTGACTTGCCCCCGCATCTGCCAAGACGATGCACATCTATCTGGATTCTGATCGTGCAGATCCATCATATTATTGCCGAAAGATGTCTTTCTGCAAGCGCCTCAAAACCTCCAGAAGCTGGAATTTGCCCCTGAAGAAGCGGGTCAGTCCAGAACACAGTTCCCCACAGTTCTAGGAACGGCTTGAGAAGAGGGGCCGAACTATTGCGTCTTTCACCTGTCGCCCGCATCCATACGCGCGTTCATCCCTAAGAATAGAATATAAGTGTTGTGTGTTTCATCCGCACATCCAAGTCTTCCATTATTCGCTGCATAGAGTGTGAAGATCATCCGTCGTTAAGGTTTTACAAGCGCCGCAGAGATCTACCCATCTACCCCGCAAAACAACCCGCATCCCCAACATACGCCCACGCATCGCACCACATACATCCTCACAATGTCCCACGCAACACCATCTGAAGCTGGTACCACGCTCCCTCCCAGGACCCCGTACTCAATGGCAAATCCTAACCAGAAACCGCAGAAGTAGCAACCACCCTCGCGCAGCTCAAACTCTCCTCCAAGACGCCCCAAAAGCCGGCGCAGAAGCCAAAGTCCGCCCCGGTAGCCGAATCCTGGGACGACGAAGCCTCATCTTCAGGCTCCGACACCGAGACCGAAGCACAAGACGCTGCCGATTCCTCCCCCTCGGAGATACCCACTTCCCGCGCCAAAGACCGCGACTCGCTCTCCCCACTCGAAACTACCAAGTCCGTTGACCCGTCGCATCCGCCGCCACCGCCGCCCACGCCGGCAAGTCCAAATCCGGTACCGTTCGACTTTCCAGATAATGTGCCGTATGGGGCCGCGACCGATAGACGGGGCAGTGGCACAGCGAGTCCGACACGGAGACCGGATAAGACGACTGCGGTTGCGGGACGCTTGATAGCTGGTGCGTTGGGTGTGCGGGCGCCGAGGAGAACAGACGAAGAGAGGCAGTATGACAAGGCGATGAGGGAGAAGGAGAGGAAGAGGAGAGATGAGGAGAGGGAACGGGAGAGAGCGGAGAGGCAGGCGGCGGAGGATAGAAAGAGGTCCGTTTGGGAGGATTGAGGAGGCGCGGTGGGTGTGGATTCGGTCATGCTCGGTTCGATTTCGATGCGGTATTGAATTGTCTCGATTGCTAGATTTGTTTATGCGATTGGGTTGGGGAATTGGACCCGGCATGGTGCCTGCTCGCGATTTATCACCCAAGGTGTGTATAGTTCTCCGTCTGCAGCTGAGCTACGTCAAGTCTATATATAGGCCAGCATATAGGTACCATCAACTACGTGTAAATAGAAATGCGAGGGTACGGTGAATTTGTCAAGAATTGAACCGGTCATTAGAAGTTCTGCCATGTTGTCAGAGGAGTTATGATTCAATCCTTTGGGAAATGGTGTCATAAACTACATAAAAAGCATATCGGCGCAGCTGAAAGGATGCACAGGGCACCTATGACGCCAATCCCAAACCCACCATTGCCGCTGGTGTAAGAAAGCATAAGAGATTCGTTCCCTTCCATTCGCCAGATGCGCCCATGACGGTGGTCGCGAGCGTTTTCGTCCGAGACACCATCCGCATTGCATTGTGCGTTGGCCAAAATTGACTAGACGGTTGCGTCACCGAGCGAAACACTAACAGCCTCCAATCTGCTCCTGGTGAACCTCGAGAGTATCGCCGTCTTGCATGTCGAGCTGTACAAAGTCAGCAAAGATGGCGGCGGGAAACTACGCACATGAGATGCGGGCGGTGCGCGATCTCTACGTACCGAGTCGGGGTTATCCGTCGGCTGCACCCTCTGCCCATCGAAGAGGAACCGCACGCTCGAAATGTTCTTGCCTTGGCGGTCGCAGAAAGCATGCATGAGCTTTTGAAGCTGCGTGGTACGCTTGATCTTGAAGAAAACCTCGTTGTTGTTATCCGTCACCTTGATATTGAGGTGTTCCTGTTGGCCGTCCTCCGGCTTCTGCTGCATGGGTGAACCGTTGTCGGACATATTGTGCTCGTGAGCCTAGGGCGCGGGTTCGGGCGTAGGTGAATGTCGAGAGCGGGTGCTGTGGTTGAGGTTAGGCGACGTAGAAAGCGGTGGAAGTGGAGGGAGCCACACGAACGTACGTCAAGCAGGCGTGCTTTTATAGGCGCGGATTTATAGGCGCGGAGGGTGCAGGAAGGTGCGAGCCGCTGGGCAAAAAAGCTGTGGCGCGGGGGCAGTGGGTGGCAGGTAAACAAGATGGAGCGGCCTCTTTATATGGGGTGGCAATGGCTGGGTGAAGGAGGGGAGTCCGAATCGTTGGCGGGGCGCGCGAAGACAAGGCGGCACCGTGAGAGGAGAGTGGCTGGTGCGGTCTGATTCAAAGAAAATCGCCGGGCAGCTTCTCTCGTCTTAGTCTCTCACTTTGTGCCGCGTACTTTGTCTGAAGACTCTCGCGGCCAATTTTTAGCCTTTGGTTCCTGGTCGCTCTCTTATTTGCAGAACTGTGCGGCCACAAACTCGTGCGCTCAGTCGAACTATTGGTGACCACCCGAACCTTGGAAATCGCATATCCAACGTGACGCAAAATGGTGCGTCGTTGGCATCATATCTTCAATGCGACTCGGAGGGCTCATGAACATAGCAGGGATTGAAGGAAGACGTCCAGACGGACCCCCCTTGTCACCCTCGCGCCTGTGCCATTCAAAGTATTCATTTGCCCTTGCTACAAAACAATCTGCTCATGAGCGATACAGACTGCTTGCAGAAGAACAACTACAAGGAAGAAAAATGTAGGAGAGAGGTATGTGGCCCGGGTTTCAGCGCGGATACATGAAGAACACGATGATGTGCAGTAGAGCAGATGCTGAGACAACGAGCATTGGAGCTGACCCGTCTCAGGTCGACGCTTTATACGAGTGCTGCAATGCCTTCTATCGAGAGAAGGGTGAGGCAGCAAGCACGGTGAGCTGTCCAAAATATAGTCTTCTAAAGTGAGACATCTCTGGTATCCTCGCAACCTCATGTGCTCACAGCAGCAGGTTGAAGATGAAGCAACTGGGCCAGGAATCCCCATGAGTGTCGAGCTTCAGGATCGGAAAGAGACCAGACTGGCAATATCTGGCCGCCGTAACGAGTAGTTGTACATAATCGCGTGGGAATGTCTGGATATGTATCTATGCTCGATCGTCTTCGTGGGGTGTGGGGTGACGCGACAATCATCTTCAACCGTCTCCTTCGCAGCTTTAAGCTGCCGATACCGACACCGTGATTCCGTCTTCGATGAGCATCTCGCCGGAAGCGATCCAGTAGGCTTGGAGCCCAAACAAGTCATACAATGTGGAATGTAATACCACCTATATATCTGCGCCTTCAAGCTCCGCAAGGGAGTCCAGACAGTCACCAGGTGGTATATTGTTCTAAGACGGTCGTGAGCGCGCAAAGAGGCCGCAAAGGACCTGCTCAAACACCAAGCAGTTTGAACCGAGACTCTAATGACCACCTATAGACATTTTGTGATGGAAAGAAGAAGATGGCACCACGCCGGCCGAATTTTATACGCGGCAGGCGGGTTCGCGCTAGTGCGGCGCTTGGACCAGCTTCCAAGCTGCAGTCGCGATTGCGATTGTTTTGTTCTCGACCACAGCCCGACAGCACCTCCACTCCATACAGCACATTTGCGACATTGACGCGCTGGGACGCTGAAAATTTCTCTCTGTGAAGGCGCCATCATCCGTCTTGCGCCCATGGCTACCCTATCGCGTCGGTCGCAGACACCTCAGGTATGTTTAACTTTAACCTTGACAGCCATGAATCCCTAGCAGAGGCGCATTAGCTAACACAACCGACTCTTCCAGGGCCACAATAGCACGTCTCTCGCAACTGGTGCTCCACGGACCGCGAGCCATGCCGCCGCAGCCGATCCTCTGCAGCCGCTACGCGCCATGGCCGACAGGGTGGGCAAAGAGGTGGAGCAGTTCGCCGAAAGACTCGATCACTGGCACACCCAAAGCACCGAGAACGAGAAGGCCAAGCACCGAGCCACTGCAAAGATCATTGGGAACTTCAGGGACATCGCAGAGACGAATGTTCGCGAGTTGAAGAAACACAACGAGGCCGCGCATGAAGGCGAATTGCACAAGAGCATGCAGCGACGCATCAAGAATGTAGCTCCGGAGCCTGGCCCCAACCACGAACGCCTTCTCGGACGAATCACGCAGTCAGCCGAGTCCTCGACTGAGACAGCTACACCGTCAGACCCGACCAGCATTCAGGAATTGAGGGATTGGCAGGCAGAGCTTGCAACATGGGAGCTCGTCCGAGTAATCTTTGATCATCACCATCCTGAACCTGGAACAAACCGAGAAGCGGAGAGGAAAAAGAAACTGGCCAAAGCCGGAGGTACCCATCGATACTGTCCCAAGAATGAGGTGTGGGAGCGCTTCATCATCGAAGATGATGCCGCTAGAGAAAAGAAAATCATCCTGAAATGGCTCCAGCAAACTTCAAAGAACAGCGAGAGCAAAGTCGAATCTATTATAGACCAGTGGGGCAAGGAGTCTGGGAAAGATCCCAAGACGTGGACGAGTGGTTGGCTAGATACCAAAGCCAGAATCAAGCAAACAAAACGCATGCATGGCACAGACGGACCCTTGAGCCCGGATGTTACGATACAAGGCAACGACGCACAGAAACCGCTGACCACCCAGCTTGACCCGGATGCCCCCATGAGACAGAAGCGCTTCGTGGATAAATCAGACGAGTACTACGAGAATGCGCTCTGGATGGTGTGCTACGAAATGATCCGTCGTGGCGAGCCTTGGGACAAGATCAGTGACTGGTGCAAAGAAAGGAACGAGGCTTGGCGTGCAGTGAGCATTGGAGCATCCAGCGAACCCCGAGCCGACGGTGCACCTAACATGTCCGGGAAAGACTTCGGTTACTTGTTTCGCCGTATGTGTCTTCTTGCTGGGACGGGTGCTCGTTTCCCTTACGAAGGCGCTGTGTACGCCCTTATAGCCGGAGATTATCAGCGGATTCCAGCCATCTCACAATCGTGGGACGATCAGTTATACGTCTTCTACAATGCTCTGCTTCTTGCAAGATTCGACAACTTCTTATTAGCCGACGTAAAAGCCCCCCCACGAGCTCAAAAACTAGGACCGCGCTTCAACTTTCCGGATGTAATGCAATATCTCAACTGTGGCTGGGAAAATGCTACGCAAGAAGTCTTAGAATTGCTGAAACAGGACAAGATAACATCTGAACAGGCGAAAACTCCAATGAAGCTTATACAAAGCGCGCTCATCGGAGGTACCCTCGATGAGCTTGTGCACAAGGTCGGTATAGCTATTGCCGATTCGTTTCAGACGGACAGTCGCGGCTGGACCGTGATAATCGATCCAGAGGCAGATGTCATGAAGTATGATGCCTTCGTTAAGGATAACAAAACAGAGCGATCTGTCGTCGCCGAACACTACTACCGAGGTTTTATGCAAGACCCTCGTGCTCTCCGAATTCTTGTACATGTCTTCATCATACTTGGCAATCCGCGCGATCCTCTCACTCGGGAACAGGCACCCAAGCTATTTGCAAGGGTAATGTTATCGCCACCTACATTGAAATGCTAGGAGTCACCAAACGACTGCAACTCACACCGCTTTATGTCGCGCACCTAGAGAGATGGCGAGCAACTATGAGCCTCGGACGCATACTCCCGAAAATTAGCAACGAGGATGAACGGAATCGTTATATTCAGCTCATGGAGCAGTATCAACTCGACGTAACCTCGGCAATGCGCAACTGTTATTACTTCCTCATGGACAATACCGGTCTTGTTGAAGAAGCTCACCAGGAGACACTTACGATACCCAATAGGATATCAAAATACAAGGTACTGGAGAGATCCGCCTTAGCCGAGGCGTATTTGTGGCCACGAGGCCAGCACATCTCAGATACTATGCACGGGCTCGACGTCTCGAAAGAAGAACAGGCTCTGGTTGACTTGTTTATCTGGCGTACTCACGCTGATAAAGGGGAGGACTGTCTTTTCAAGGAGCTTCAATTAGCATTGTCCACCTTTATGCGTAAGTTCATTTGTCTCTTTTTCGAGCTTCGTATACTAATACACATGTTCTAGTCGCTGGTCGTATGGGCGCTGCTCAGAAGCTGGCCACCGAAGTGAGCGTTGAGACTGTCTCCCTTACTAGGACCCCCGCTTACTGCGACTATGCTTTCGACTTCACCATGCCCGGCGCAGAGGAGCAAGACGCAGAGCAAGTCTCACAGCACATGCGTGAGAGCCTACGCAGCTCAGGACGCGGCTTGCTTCGTCCTTCTCAGGTCCCTAGTCCTCAGCATCATGCAGCGCAAGTGCATCGCCTGCGCAAAGTATGCCAACCATATCACGATTGCTCGCAACTTGTCCGTATCATCTGGTTGTTTCAGCAATGGCGCAAGGAAGAGCAGAAGCTCACAACGTCCGTATCCCTTTCATTCGTTCCCCGTTCTGTTCAATGTCTACACCAAATCTACCGCTCCGTCAAAAACTGCAGCGTAGAGACTGACGAATTCCCCGACAGGATGCGCAGCGCGGTAAATAAGTCCGACTCAACGTACAACATCAAGGATCTTCTTCGAGATATCCAATCTGTATTCGCCTCAATCATGGATCCTTTCTATGACCCTCGCATCGACTCGGTCGTTTGGGACATGTATAAAGCCTACATGCCCGATATCACCTTGGCTTACCTCGCGGTGCTTCAAGCAGGCTCTTTCTTCGTCCACAGGGATACGGCGGTCAAGGCGATGGATTTGGCGGTCATGGTTGCGGACGAAGAGAAGGACTGGTTGCAGGCAGTATTTGTGGAAACGAAGCGCATGAGAGAGTTGGTGGACGCGATTGCGGACGTGTCAAAAGCCATGTTGGACTTGGGTGAACATGGGGATACGAAGAGTAGAAGCACGTTTGGGAGGAAGAGGGGCAATAAGGGCGAGACGTTGAGGATTTGGGATATGAATGTGCAGAACTAGGGGCTAGAACACGGGGGAAGGGATGCATAGAAGTGCCCAAGGGTGATTCGGCTGCGATGTTTCTGAAGTGTTCTGAAGTTTCATCAATTAGGCTCGAGCCAAAGTAGGACGCGATGATTGTAAAGGGCGCGTCGTGCAGGTGGCTTCAGCTTCGTAGAGTACTAGGATAAAAGTCTAATCGGCACGTGTCACCTGCCCCAACCAACGCACGCGAACTTGTGTCACGCGGCTGTATGGCTGGCGCTCGGCACGCTGGCTGCATATGCAGGGCCCGGTGCGGCTCTTCTGCCGCGAACGGCCGGTGCGTGCGTTTGCAAGGGGCTGGCGCGCTAGTGTGTTAGTCCCGCCGTGGACCCTCTCCCGGTCTTGGCGTCTTTAGCGTATCTTCGAACGCGACGACCGCCCGCACCTTCTTCCTCGACACCCACTCTTCCCAACTGTCGCACCCGCAACGCAGCACCCACAACTGCCAAAACGCGACGCGGAAGCGACTACCACAATGCCAAAGCGCAAATCCTCTGCGGAGGAGCAGTCTGAGGACCGCGCACTACGGGTGCGTTCACCAGCTTGACTTCGCTCTTCTCCCGACACTCACAGACAGCAGGTGCCTGTCCAGCAACCTTTCGGCTCAGATTCCTCATCCCCCGCGACTCATTCCTCTTCGCCGCAGCCTTTCATCTTCTCGGGCCGTACAATAATCGGCGACCGCGACTCTCCTCGACAGCAGGCCGTCTCCCGCTTCGCGGTTTCCCGGCTGTTCACCACAATCGGCAGCTATGTACTGACCTTGAGGGTTAAGAATCTTCTTGGTTTGCCCAAGCGTATCACATCCCGCTTTCTACGCCCTCAGCAGATCCGTGTCGACTCTATCATCCGCGAAGATGGTGCCCTCAAGAAGCGCCTCATCGATATCGGCGCAGCCGACCCCCTCACGCCGACTATGCCGCGCTTCGCAAGTGTCCGACGCCGATACCGCCAAGTCGAGAGTCCACAGCGCAACATCCCCGGCCAATGGCCTGACAACTCTTTCAGCCCTCTGTCCACCGATGCGCAGTACTCCCCTGCCCTCGATGACTACACCTACAATGAGAATCGTGGCAATGGCACGCAGTTCGGCGCTTTCAGCAGCTTCAGCGATTTCGTTTCGCCTAGTTTCGTGTCCGCCATCGCTCAGTCAACTGTTGTCAATCAGTCTACCGGTCATGTGTCGCCTTTGAATCAAGGCTTGCTCCACCCGAAGGACGTATCGCCGCCGAGGAACATATTTGTAGTGCGGCCGCCTCAGCAGATCAAGTCGCCTTCTACGCCGTGCAACCAAGCCACCGGTCCGCTACGCAAGACTCACAATTCTTCCATCCGCAAGAGCAAACGTACTTTCTCACATTGGCGTACACCGCACACTGCCAAGGGCCGCAGGGGCAACAACGCTCCCTTCGGCTCTCGCACTGCAGGCTCTCGCCGGCGGAGCCGGGTTCTCTCGCATGACCGCACCTCTGGTGGACACAGACTTGATCAAGAAGCTCGAAATGCCGCTGAGATGCTGCCTGATGCCCCATTTAATATATGGATGGCCGAAGCTGCACGCATCTCTGACGAGGCCCATGAAGCTGCACCCTATGCCGAGGCACTGGGCGATAGCCGAGCCGAAGTTGAGCCGCAAATTCGAACATACGAAGAGAACGGCGTCACCTACGCCATCCCATCAGAGTATGAGAATGACGAGTCTATTCTACCTGACGCCCCGCCGAAAAAGGAATTGCGCTTCCATGACTACACTCGTACAAAGTACGTAGCGAAGTACGGCGTAGGGCGTGGCCAGGTGAAAGAGGACGGCCAAGTAACTCATTGTTTCGAGTACTTCGTGGATCCAGAGTACTACTACGACAACAAAGTCAGCGGCATGCAGGATGTATACCTAGAGAAGCTCAAAGAGCAAGACAACGAGGACTCCGTCTTGGAGGAACTCAAACAACACGACGGTCCACGTCCGACACTCTCTTATTTCCATGATGCAGCCGCGGACGACAGCATCGGGGAACTTCACGCAGCAACAGCAGAGTTCTGCAAGGAGAATCCTGTAACTACGGACGACAGCGCCGAGGACTTTTGCGCAACCACAGATGGCTTTCACCAGGAGTATTATGCAATGGCAGACAACTCTTTCGAAGGCAACGATGTATCTACAGACGACAGTTTCGACGTCGATGGTCCCAGTCTTGGAGATCTCGCTGACATCACGAACGACACCGCCGCTGTTGACGATAGCACATCTGCTAGCATCCCCGGCACCACGCCTGAGGATAAAGCTTCTGCAAAGAGTGTAGACGAGACCCCCGCCGTTGACGAGAGCGCATCAACTAGCATCCCCGGAACAGTGCCCGAGGAGAAAATTTTGGATGAGTCCTTGATCTCACTCGAACTTGCGACCGATGTACTCGCTTCTCTTCCGCTCGAATCTCCGTCTCCGTCTCCGTCCCCGCCCCCGACCCCGCCACCGGCTGTCGTGACTATCAAACCATTGGTCGCGCCCCTGACCACCATCGAATATGACGACCTCATGAAAGCCGCAAAGAAGACTCACGGAATGGCGCGCACTGTTCCAGTCGTCGAGAAGAGGGGTTTGTCCGCTCATGATTTCGGCACTCTGCTTCCCGATGTTCGAAGGCGATGCAAAGGCTTGGCTTAATGATAACATCGTGAATGAGTACGTCACCATTCTCGTTAAGGCCAAGCATGAAATGGAAGGATATTCGAAGAAGAGGGGCGGCCCGGCACCTCCGGTTGAAGCGTTCAGTTCGCAGTGGTTCACGACAATGCAGGCCAATAAGCAAGGAGTCAAGCGCTGGGCCTCTAGGAAATCTTTGGATGGTGAAAAGTTCCTTGATTGCAGTTTGGTGTTGTTCCCCATCTGCGATGAATCTCACTGGCGTCTCGTCGCCATCAAACCCCAGGAGCGCTTGATCGAGTATTATGATTCCCTTGGCGGCCCTGGGAAGAAGTACACCGACCTTGCATTGGAGTATCTCGAGCTCGAGCTCGGAAAGCATTACGTCGCTAGCGAGTGGAAGGTTTCCACTCAACAGAAGAGCGAACGTCAGAAGAATGTCAGCGACTGCGGGATCTTCACCGTCCTCAACGCGCTTGTCTTGTTGCGCGGCGAAGAGCACAAGCGCGTAGTCGTCACTAGGGGGATGAGCGACGCTCGCCAGCGCGTGGCTACCACGCTCATGGCTCTCAAGCCTACGAGCGAGATGGATTGAAGAGAACTTTCGACGTGATGACGCGGCGATTTTCATTGGCTTCTTCGGTGCTTGGATTTGAGGTGAACCACCTTTTCGATGATCACTGAACGACTCGCACCCCTCTTTCCGGCGTTTGCCGCTGAGCTCATGGGACTCCTCCATTACGATCATATGGCGATTATGTCGACACATTGGCGCCTGGCCCTGAGCTGAGGCACCTTTACGACGATGACTAGGTGATGTGCATAATGGGTTTTCCGGTGTTTCTTTCTCCACCTACGACTTCTTCATGATGATCATTGGGTGGATTTCGTCGATTCATGAAGCGCATAGCTCATGGCGTTTTCCTGGTTTTTTTTTTCTACGATTACCGGTGTCTGGTTTTGAGCTACAGCTCCTTTGCAAAGATCATTGGGTGGATATCGCCGGTCCATGAAGCGCATAGCGCCTTCCGGTTTCTTGTTTTTGTTTTTCGACTGTTTTGCATAGCCACGGCATGGAGGGCGTTCGTTCACGATGGTCATGATGATTACGACCTTATACCCATGGGAGGTTTGCGTTGGTTTGCTTTGTACCACTAGGACTTTTCTTGTTTTGCGATTGCTTTTGTATAAAAGTAGATGAATCCAAAAAGTATTGAAAAAGGCTTGCCTGGTGTATGCACTGTGATGGGTTGATTGTGATTGATCGTCTACATAGTCGTGCCAATGGCTCCATATCGAGCACACCATAGAGACAACCGGAACTCATATCCAGCTCGGGCAAGCTACTGTCTCTATCCTGCTACTACTACTACTCCCCAATCTTAACCGTCAGCTTGCCAAAGTGCTTCTGGTCAAACATGTACTCATAAGCGTCCTTCAACTGCGCCAATTCAAAGACCTTCTCATCGACAATGGGATGAATATCATTCTGCTCGATAGCATGATTCATGGCTTCGAATTGATGGCGCGAGCCGACAAAGAGGCCGCGGACGGTGCAGAGATTGTTCAAGCACTCGAGGAAGGAAGGCTGGTCTTGGGAGGAGCCGCCTATGAAGCCGATTATGCCTGTGCGGCAGGTTAGTGCGAGGCTCGGGAGGGGATTGGGAAAGAGGGAAAGGGGAAGAGAAGAGAAAAGGGAAGAAAAGACATACTAATCACACCCTCCATCTTAACCGCCTTCAAGCTCTGCACAATCGTCGCCGGTCCCCCCACCTCGATAACGTGTTCGACGCCGAGACCCCCCGGCGTCAATGCCTGCGCATGCTCCCCCCAGTTCGGAGTCTCCTTGTAGTTAATGACGTGGTCTGCGCCGTACTTTTTGAGCAGGTCGGCTTTCTTGGCCGAGCTAGTCGTGGCGATGACGCGGGCGCCGGCGGCTTTTGCGAATTGCAGCGCGAAGATGCTGACGCCGCCGGTGCCTTGGGTCAGCACGGTTTGGCCTGGTTTTAGGGCGCGGGACTCGAGGCCGTAGAGGGCGTTCCAGGCGGTGAGGGCGGCACAGGGGAGCGTGCTGGCTTCGAGGAAGGTGAGGTTTGGGGGCATGAGGACGAGGCCTTGTTCGTCTGGGGAGTGGGGAAGTGGGATGTTAGTTGTGGGTTTTGGATGTGGATGGGGATGGGGATGATGATGTGGATGTGGATGCGTGTTGGGGGGGGGGGACTTACCGAAGGCGCCGTACTCGCGGAGGGTGCCATCCATGAGGCCGCCGAGGCCGGTTGCGAGGATGGTGGGGTCAAGTTTGCCTGCGATGTGGGCTTGGTTGAAGAGGGTGATTACTTTGTCTGGGGTGTGGCGTTAGTAGGGGGTCAGATTGTTTGGAGTTTGGGGAAATCGGGATGGTTGTAGAGCACCAGAACGTGAGCAGTTTCTGTACGGTGTTGCTCCAGGACATTGAAGTGTATCGTACGGAGACTCGATATAGCCTAAAAGAACCAGAAGAGACGTACCACCAGGCTTGAATCGTGTGACGCGAGATCCAACTTGTTCGACCGTGCCTGAACCATCGGATCCAGGAATTACACCATCCTTGACAGGGAAGGGGTATTTGCCCTGTGGTCGTTAGACGCGAGATGACGGTGTCACGGGGGGCGATTTGCTGGTACATACCTTGGGAATAGCAATATCACGATAGTTGAGCGACGCCGCGTGGACTGAACATGTGTCAGTGTGTGCAACACCAAAAAGCGAGGTGGACAATCGTACGCTTGACCAGGACGTCCTTGTCACCCAATGAGGGAACCGGTGCTTTGTCGTTGAACTTGAGCGCATCGAAGCCGTTGTTTCCCTCCACTGCCCACTGCTTCATCGTCGAGGGTGCCATGGTGGTTCAGTTGCGCAATGGATAGATGATAAAAGTGATGAGAGACGAGATGGTATCTTGTATAGGTTTCAGGCTAATTCAGAGGCAGCTGCATGCAGATGCGGTATTTTGAGTCGGCAGGCAGTGTGAAGTATTTGTATACAGATGGATGTGGCGTCTTTTGTGGTGACGCAACGACAAGCGCGCAACGTCGACCATTATTTCTAAGCTGCCAATCTTTTTGAGGGGGCCCCTCTAGTGCCTAGTGGTCAATCTCGGCAATGCGCAGCGGATTCAATTGGGTTGAGCAGGGGAACGAGGAGGGGGGTCAGGGAGTTGGTAGGTAGAGTTACCCATTTATGTTCGGGGATGGTTCGGGAGACCTTCGGCGATTGATGAGGAAGGAAACAACCGCTGGCCCTTGGCGCTCTCCCTGCTGTTGAAAGTGGCTACAGCTTATTAGAAATGCAGCTTGGGGACGAGAGTGAGCGGGCGGCTTGATTACTATCGTTACTTTATGATTACTATCGTGACTTCACGCGGTCAAGGGTCGGTATGTTGGCACAGCGGCATCGCCGCAGCTGGAGGTTAGATTCTACTGTCATTCTAGTACCAACACCCCTCACCCGCGGTAGTAACGTAGCCGATCTCGGCTTGCTGGCCCTCTGGTTCGTCTTTCTTGTTGCGAAGGCGGTTCAGAGAGGCTCAAACAAGGTTTGTGGAAGCTTAGCCTCTGTTCCACGTGCGAAGCTACCGAGCTTTTGAACGTTCACGGGAAAGATGCCCTGGAACCAGCCAGCGACATTGACAGCCTCGCCGCAAACTCTCGTCGAGAATGAATCGACAGCTTCCTGATCAAACCCGCGAGGTTCGGTACATGTACATACACTGTACATACAGCGAGGGACGCATCGGATGAATCGTGCACCGTGGAGCTAGTGCTTATGGGATTAGGGCCCCCCGTTCAGCTGCTGCTGGACTCCCCTCCCTCCAGATGGCGCCTACCATTGCGCAATTGCACGTCCGCTTGAAACTGTGTCTCAGCTCACCTCTCGCCCGAGCTGAGATCCCACGCGCAGCATCGACCGCCGCGCCGTGCTGACCTTGGTAGCACCGCGCACTGAACTCCCCGCATGTCGTTCCCACGTCTCTACGCCCACATATGTGACTTGAAAGGGTACCCTCAAGTTTGCGCACCAATGGCTTTCCACGGCAGCCACCGTGCCTCTCGCTCCGTCTCGCCCGATCCCTTCGCCGACCGATACGACCCTCACGATGCGCCGTCTGACCCCATTGCCATGCACCATCTCCCGCCGTACGACTCTCCAGACCTTCGTCGCGGCTCTCCAGCCATCTCACCACCCCGCAGCCCGCCCGTGGGTCTCTCCTTTCCACGCGGCGAAGGAAGGCATAACTATGCTGCCGTACACAGCTCAATACCGCCAATCGAGTCGAGAGCACCGTCCATGTACTCGTTGAACTCACTCGGCTACCACAGGACGAGGGACCATGAGGCACAACGGTTGGTTGATCGAAGAGCTGGCGAGGTGGCAGAATGGTCTATACACTGGACAACGCCCGTGTCCATAATACTCTTGTTCCTTGCGGGAATCGCAGCCGCCGTGGGCCACCACTTCTTCTACATTTCCTTGGAGGGCAAGCCCGCCGACGATCAACTCACCATGGTGCGCTACGGGACGGCTTTGGCGTTTTTCGTGAAGAGTGCGCTGGTCGGCTCCGTCATCATGTGCTACAGGCAGAGGATATGGCATACCTTCAGAACGAGGGCTTTGACCATTGCTGGCATCGACGGGCTCTTCTCGGCGACCGAAGACCCGACTCAGTTCTTCCACAACTGGGAAATGATAGGCAATGGGAAGATTGCGACCGCCATGGCACTCTACAGCTGGTGGGTTTATACAGGTAGTACAAGTGAATTGATTAAGCCTCTGACAGTGTCACAGGTTGATCCCCATCGCTTCAGTTTTGTCGCCCGCCTCCCTGACTTCGGGACTCAACGAGCTCCAAAACGCGACAATGTGGTGAGCATTCTTATACACAACCTCGTTCTACGTTACCCAAGGATGAACAATCCAATTCAAACTGTGCGGAAACACTATATGACGGCTTCCCTTGGGGCAGGGGCGCTGCATTTCTACGTGGAAAGTTTGCTGATTCGTAATTGGTGATGCAGTCCTCACGTCGCTACCTTGAATTTTACTCGGGAGTCGTTGTACGACTTTCGAGAAGAGAACGGCTATGCTGGGTCTTCTTTAGTTTGTGAGTATTGTCATCAAGTGAAATGCAAGCACATACACGTCAAGAGTTCCGCGCTTTCGCGTTTGCATTGCTCATTATAGGTTTACACAAAGGAGATTCTTGACCAGCTGCTGTACTCAGATCTTGGTCGTAAACTGACTGGTATACAATTAGATTACAACACGACCAGTTTTGACGGCGTCGGCGATTACTTCGATTACTATGATCGGCCGTCTCAGAATGCCAAACGCCTTGCTTTTGCGACCATGTATCTGAATGAACCGGCAGTAGGTGTAAATGCCTCGCTTAACTCCTGTGGCGAGCGATATAATTGCACCTATGAAATCAATTTCGAAGCACCAGGATACAAGTGTGACTTCGTAGCAGACAGCAGCAAGTCGGATGTGGGAGACGCGCCTTTTGACTTTGGCAAGCTGGCGCCGCGCGATAAATACATATACTATGCGATGGTTGGCCAAGGCGATTACAAGATGCCTCAGACCGAGACGGGCCAGTACGGAGTCCCGACAAAGGATGGAAAACCTACAAAAGACTACCCCGAGTCACTTGGCGTATTTGATGCGGAGCCTATTCTCTGGATAGGATATGCTGTCAACAAGACCGCAGAGAAGTACAAGGCTGATTCTCCCTACAAAGACTGGGGTAACGTTCACGAACCGAAGATCTTCAAATGCGTAGCTCATCACACAAATTACACCTTCGAAATCAAATACACCGATACTCACCAAGAGCACTTCCGAAAGCAACGCAACTTTCTAGCCCCTCTCGTTGACACAACCCTCACTCCAGGCGCCGATAACGATACCGATTATACCGCAAGCCCCGCATCCAACTTCATCTCCCCCAAGGGGGACATACGAACCTACAAACGCACCGCCAGCTACCATGCTATGATGCAGCTCCTGCGCAACTTCCTCGGTGGTAGCATATCCTGGCACAACGGCGTCTACGTCACAAACTCTGACGTCTCCGAAACAAAGCTCATCAACCATGAGACCACATACCCACAAGAGAACCTTCCTGACGCAATCCAATCCGTCTTCGAAGAAATGATCATCTCCCTCCTGTCTGATCCGCATCTTGTCGTCGCCCAAAAACAGCAAGTGCCCTGCACAAAAACGCAGTCCGGAAACGTCTATGTGTACAAGCGCGAGTCACTGTGGGTGGGTTACGCGCTTGCCGTTGCTGGCGCATTCGCATGCATACTCATAGGCGGATGGGCGATACACCAGAACGGTGTGGCGTCAGATACGTTGTTTTCGCGCATACTGGTGACCACTCGGAACCCGACGCTAGACCGTCTGAGCGTGGGCGCATGTCTAGGGGGTGATCCGTTTCCAAAGGAGCTGACAAAGACCAAGTTGCGATTTGGTGTGCTATTAGAGGAGGATCCGAGGGAGGGGCCGCTCGGGAAGGTGGAGCATTGTTGCTTTGGAGCTGTTGGGGAGACGAAGGATATTGTGAAGAATGGCGTGTATGCGGGGCTTAGGGAGTATAGGAGGGATTCATACGACGAGGAGGGTGATGTGGATGAGAAGAAACCGCTACTGGAGAAAGAGGAGTGATTGCTTCGTTTGTGCGGTGCTAAGCGAAAAGCTTCCGTCTTGTTGGTGTTGGCAAATCATGTCTTTGCTACTGTAAGGTAGGATTGACGCAAGGCTTGGATACGGGCGGCATACTGGTGGCGCCTACGAGTCACGACTGCGGATACCCTGGCTGGCGTTTGGATACGTGGGCATTTACTGGAGTTTTCTTGCTACTCGATGTTTGCATTTGAGGTGTTATCTTGAGACATTTGACAAATACATAAGCAAATTTTTAGATGCGCATTTGGTAAATGCAGAACATGGCATTATAGAAACTCCATCCGTTTTGCCGTTAACAAAGTTATGCTCTACAATCACAAGCCCACCACTACAGAGACTCTTCTTACCCGAGCTGCTCGAAACATCGAACAATAGCCGTGGTGCAATGCGCACGCGGCGTTTCTAACCACGTTTCATATCGGTAGGAATTCATGCAACGCCCATCTCTCCACCGCGACATGTCGCAGAATAAACAACGAACTAATAAAACCCCAACGCTAACTCGGCAACGAATTCTATTCCACCAACAAGCCGAGGCTCTAATCGTATCAGCCCAGACAAGTCGCGCTATCTACCAGCCCACCTTACCTATATTGCTTGGCTCTTCTCTTAACCTTAAAACTTAACAAAAATTTAACTTTAGTAGCTAATTTAACAGTTTTTTATCTGTGTGGCGTTATTTTATCTACCTAGGGGTAGGACGACAAAGGCTTTCATCTCAAATAACATGACAAAAAAAGCAGAGCCCCCTGCTTAGTAATTAAAAAAAATAGTTTTTTATATAACTGAATTTAATCTACTTAGAAATAGAATAATAAAGACTTTTATTTTAAATAATATATAGCGTTGATTAAATATACCTAAAAATAGAATAATAAAAACTTTTATTTTAAATAATATATAAAAAAGCAGAGCCCTTTACTTTGTAATTAAAAAGAGCTTAAATAATATTATATAAAAAAGGTAAGGCCTTCTACTTAGTAATTAAAAAGAGTATAAAAAGATAATTATAAAAGTATTACTTATAATAAAAGTAACTTTTTTTAATAATTACCTTTTTAGACTTTGTTTTACGCTTTTTTTATAATTACTTTTTTACACTCTTTTTAATTACTAAGTAAGGGGCTCTGCTTTTTTTATTATATTATTTAATATAAAAGCCTTTATTGTTCTATTTCTAAGTAGTTAATTAACAATATATACTTTTTTAATTACTAAGTAAAAGACTCTAAATTTTTTATATATATAGTGTTAATTAAATCTACCTAGAAGTAGAATAATAAAGGCTTTTATCTTAAATAACATAATAAAAAAAGCAGAGCCTCCTACTTAGTAATTAAAAAGGTTGTAAAAAGGTGATAAAAAAAACCCGTTCGAACTGCTAAGCGAGCTTGGCGGTCTTGGCGCGAACAGCTCCCATATGCGCTTTAATCTCAAACCAAAAAAAAGGTCAAAAAAGGTGTTCGGTAAGCCGACCTTTGTTATATTATTTAAGATAAAAGCCTTTATTATTCTACTTCTAGATAGATAATTTAATAATATATATTAGTACGAAGTAAAATACAAAATAAGAATAAAAAATAATTAAAGATTTAGTACGTAAAACTATTTAATAAATAGCTAAATAAATAAAATAAGATTTTTTTAAAAGTAATTAAAAAAAATTAGTAAAACAACTAACGTACTTTGCACTCGAGTCGGACACTCCATCGAGTCGGACACTTTGCCAAGACCCCACCAAGTTCTGTACTATTCACGATAGTATAGAGTCAACATGAACTATTTTCAATAGTCTAAATAGGCTAAACTATTCAGAATCTACTTCTATAAGCTGCCTACAGGTTTTTTTATTGTGCCCAGGCTTGCCGCAGCGTCCACAGCGCCGTTGAGCGGATTCGCCTCCATCAGTGCGCACCCTCTTCTTTGCCTTCTTGCCATCACTACGCACCCCAAAGTCCTTTAGAGTAGCCAGTCGCTGGCCCTCTTCAACTGTAAGGACTCCTTCTTGCTGCAATCGCTTTCTTTTATATGATTTACGTCGTGTGGCGGCCTCATGGCAGCTTGAAGTTCGGCGTTGCGTTTGGTCATCAACACCAAAGAATGCCCCATCAGCTCGGCGCCTTTGACGAGCTTTTCCACGCCTCAACCATATAAGTTGGGGAACTATCCACATGCCTTTGAATCCTCTGCTTAACCAGCGTCGATTGCGACCTAAGTTCTGTACTATTTCGCGGAGTTTGCGACTCCCATGTACTATCGCGAATAGTACAAAGTGGAGGCGTACGCAGGCGGACGTCAAGCTGCGATATCACAGCTCTAGGTTGTGGGGCACTAGGCCAGCACCTCGAAAGCCTCCTTTGATATTACTTTCAGTAAACGAAGCCTTGAAAGCAGCAATAAAGCAAGGCAGGAACTCGATTTTAGTGATGTGCGTGATGTGGTTGCGCATCAAATCCTCAGCTTGGCGCCCATACGCCTTTTTTAAAGGCGCGAAAACAGCCCACATCAAAGTGGCTGCAAGAGGTGCGACGAATGCGAGGGCATACAGAGAGTAACAATATTGCTCTTCTTGCAGTAATCCTGGAATTCGAGCGAGTTGTGACTTTCGTGGCCATCGATAATGAGCAAACGTGCTCCACCAGTAGTACGCCTCTTTGTATGCTCATCAAAGTGCTTCAGCCATTGCAGACCAAGCTCATTTGTCGTCCAGCCGTTCTCAGAGACTGCAATAACCAATCATGAGGTAGATCCTTCTCCTTTATACCAGGCGGAGAGGTGGTGCTTGCCCCGAAGATAATGAAGGGTGGGATCCACCAACCCATCGCGTTGATGCCTTGGATGACTGTTGTCCACTCCCTATTGCCCTGCTGCACCTGCTTTGGCCGTCCTCGACGCTCAGAGCCTGTGACTACTGCTCCAGTCGATATCATGCCCATCATGAAGCCTGCTTCATCAAAATTGTAGGTGTCCTCGTCCAGGATACCATGTTTGGCCTTCATGTTCTCCACAAGCTAGAACCAGTCTTGTATCACCTCAGGATCCTCCTGGAGAGCTCTTTGTAGTCGTACTTTCGATTGAACTTGACTTTAAGCTCTGGCTGGCGCTTAACAAAGTCATAAGGCCACCTCTGGCCAACTGGCTCGTAGTGGCGTGCAGCCAGTAAAGAATCAGCCATATCTTTTATAGCATCGAGCCGAGGCGGAAATCCTCGCGCGTCTAGGTCGAGTATATGCTCCACAATCGCCTGCTCCTCTCTTATAGTAAGTCTCATTTTGTTGGGTGCGCAGTCGCGTCTAAACGTCTTTCCAGCGCGTCGGTCGCTAAGTGTACTTTGAGAGGCGTTGTAGATAGCTGCAGCGCGTCGCTGAGAGAGTGTCGCGTCTCGTTCGATAGCCTGGATCGCAAGCTGTATACGCGCTTCTTTTAACGCCAGTGGTTCGTTGTGTGGTTGAGGCATCGCGTTATACTATTGCTGATAGTACGTTTTGGTGGGGTCTTGGCAAAGTGTCCGACTCGATGGAGCGTCCGACTCGAGTGCAAAGTACGTTAATATACTTATATATTTTTTGTCATCACCTTTTTACGCCTTTTTTGATTACTAAGCAGGGGGCTCTGCTTTTTTTGTCATGTTATTTGAGATGAAAGCCTTTGTCGTCCTACCCCTAGGTAGATAAAATAACGCCACATACCTATATATAACTATTAGTAGAAGAGTAGAGGTTAGCTATAGAAGCAGCATTATTAAATTCTAAAGCCTCTATCCAAAAAAAAAAGGAAAAGATATTATTATATACAGAACTCTTGCCTTTTCTTTTCTGACAGCGCGAGGCTTACCTAGGTAGACACCAACGTGGACAGACGAACTAAACACATGAGCACTCCACACCCACTAGCTAGCCAATAAAAGCCCCCCCTCTATGCAACCGGCGGCTTCTCCCCGAATCCCAACGACTGGTTCCCGCCGTTGAAAGCCACAAACTGCGCCTTGAACATAGTATCGCCATAGATCTGCAGGCCCGCGCCCTGGTTCCCCTGCACGCCGCCAAAGCACGTCGTGTTCGCCTCATCGACCGTCGCAAACGTAATCTGGTTCCCGGGGATGCGCGCCATGTAGCTATCGCCAATGGCCACGCTCATATCGGGGGTCCACATTGCAGGGGTAATGAAGCACGCCGACCTGGGCGTTGTTCTGCGCGCGGGCACCTGCTGTAGTAGGCATCAGCGACGTTCTGGTCGACGAGGAGGAGCGAGGTGCCCGTGTCGGCGATGGCCTGCGAGGCCCTCGGGTTGTCGACTTCGGTGTCGCCGATGGCGAATTTCGCATGGGAATTGCCAGAAGCCTGACGAGGCGTTGACGGGGATCCAGGCCATTCGCCTTGGAATTTGGTCGCGTCGATTTTGCCGAATTCGTAGTACGCCTGTGCCGTCGGGGTCGAGGTCCGCCGTGAAGACGGGGAGGTCGAGGTCGTTCATGACGTTGTCGAAGAAGGTCTTTTGGGGCGTCTTTTGGATGCCGTCGTTGACTGGGTGGGGGGTTAGAGGGGAAGTTGGGTAAGGGGTGGGGTGGATGGGAGGGCTTACCGCGTGTTGAGGGTGGAAAAGGCGAGGCCGACGAGGCCGTCAGTGTTGAGGTCGTCGACGAAAGATCTGGAGACGGCGTTGGCGAGCTCGACGGCTTGGTTCTCGACCTTGATGCCGCCGATGGTTACGGTGTCGGTGCCGACTGTGCCAGCGGCTCCGGAGCATCACGTATGAGATCATGAACTGGGCGTTATCAATGGGCTTGAAGTTCGCTGACTTGGTCTTGTCGAAGGCGCTGTGTTGACCCAATGGGCTTGGGGCGGCAGATCAGTGATGAACACCCATCTACACCATGTTAGCTGCGTTATCGACAAGTGATAAAGGGGACACACAGGTCGGAAGAGCCAGAGTCGAAATCCAGGTTCAAAGTTTGGCCGCCAATATCGACAGGCGAAAGGAAGAGCGCAGCATTTGGTTCTGGGTTCGCAGCGACGGTTCCCGTTCCGTTGGTGGTGCCGTTGGTGGCGTTGATGCGGAAAGAACTGAAGTCTCCGGTCTTCTCGAGCGCAATGAATCCACCCTTGAGGTTGTACTTCCTGATCACTTTTCGCATAGCGGCGGCGCCATTGAGACCACGCGGGTGGGCCGTGTTGAGGGTTCGAGGGACTTTGAAAGACCGCTTCTGGACCCTAGCCGGTGCTGGGGCGGCCAGGGCGAGAGCGGCCAGAAGAGTGACGAAGAAGATGATACGAATGGTTGCCATGTTGCAACAATGCTGACCGGCAGCCGTCTATTGAATAGAAACAAAAAAAAACAGAAGAAAAGAGTACAGCAGAACACTACGACTCCCTCGAAATGAGCAGAAAGGCTCGGTGAAGAACAGGCCACTCACTGGGCGAAAGAGGCCTGTTTAAAGAACGAAGACGAAGCCGCATCGAAGACAGGGAAGGAAGGTCAGGCGTATTGCCGCTGAAACTCGAATCTAAGACACACTCTGGTGCATGAACCGCAGTGCCAAAACCGACTACCAAGTCGGGTCTGGCTTCCGCAAAGGCGGCGCAACACTTGCAAACAAGAAGTGCCGTGTGCCGCCATCTGTATTCATCCTGGAGGTGATCATGCTTAGCAGTCGTGAGAAGATCAAATGTCCAGATTGAACCGGCTAGCTGGTTGCCAAACTGAGTGTTATGCCCTTCACATTGGCGGCTCATTGGATGGCAAGGCACGGCGCCTCCGCCACGGGTTTCCCGCTTCATACACGTACTGCTTTATGCTGGAGGATGATGTCGAGGAATTGTGGAGTCGATTGGCGCGGGAATAAAACAGGGGCTGCAAAGCTTAGCAAACTCTGTTTCAGCATCAAGGCTGCCACCACGCTGGTGGGCAGCTGCGGGGAAGAGATGTAGAGAAAGGGTCCATCATTCTCTACCATAATGCCACTTGTAAAATCATTTTCGACAATCGGTCTGAATGCGTCCGTTCCGTCCATCTGTCCGTCAACAACACTCGCCCGAGTAGACAGACAGCAGCGTACGAAAAGCCGGTAGCTATGGCGTTTCAAGCCTGGTCACGCAGGCCACGAGTACACGAAACGCGCGTCTTGCTCTGAGCAACGTCGACGCTAATGTTTGACAAGGCGTCACGGCAGGCAAATCAAGCTTCTCCCCCGCGCACAAGCCGTCTCTGGAACACGTTTCGCCTAGACCACGACGCTCCACCTTCTCGGCCCTTGGGAAACGAGATCGTGTGAAGCGCAGCGGCTGTCGGTTCTGTGCCTCTCACGTGCTTCTATAGCCTCGCGCCGTGTTTCGGCAAACAGGTTGGCCGGCCCCGCAGCCGCGCAGCTTTGTACATCCGGGCTCGGCTGGATGCAATTGTTGTCACAGTAAATCAAAGAAACGCTCGGATCGTGTTCGTCCCGATTTGGCGGCCTTGGTTTTGTGACGATACCTAGGTAGGATAGCCCTTTACCGAGCCTGCCCAGGTGAGGGCTTGCCGACGGGGGAGACATGGTTGCAAGAGGACGATGGCGAGGAAGGGCGGGTAGATAACGTGGACTGGAAGAATGAGCATGGTTGTGGGACTGGGTAAACGACCGAGAGTGCCGAAAGGATTCCGCCTGCAAAAACGCGATGCCATGCATTGCGCCATGTATCTTGTGAACTGTACGATCGAGGTCAAATCGTATCCACCCTCGATCTCGATGAGGACCTGAAGCCACGTCTGGTAGCCTGCAGTGTTCCCAAATGTGCAACCATGAGCAGAGTCGCAACGTCTGTAACACGACATAGAGTAGATAGATGTAAACTTTTGATTTCGAACCACAGCAATACATAAAACTGTACCATTGTCTTCTTTTCTTCCACCAGTGTCTCCTTGTGTACAAGAATGGTGGCCCGCGCAATGACCCTTTTTCGAAATCGCCAAGGCCTGGGCTTCCCACTCTTGCTCTTGCCGTCCGCTGTAGGTAGCGAAACGACAGTGTCGTGAGCCCCACCATAGAGTACAACCTCTTCTGTGGTCAAAGCCACAAACCTCATCGCCACTGAGCCATCAGTCTTAATGGCTGGCGTCTTGCTGTAGATTTTGCGTTGATTCTGTCGATTTCTTCAACCCAGCAATTCCACGTCTAATCCAATCGCCCTCATGAAGAGATTGACATTGGCAAGTCGAGTTCCGGCCATCTCAGCCGGAAGCGCTTTGCTCACCGTCACAGTTTCCATTACACGATCTTTTACGCCGATGACCAATCTTTGCTGTTGTTCTGGGCTCGCACCCACACCCATGGCTGCCAAAAACTGCCACACATACATGTCGTCGGTGTTGTTGATAGTGCCAGGGAAAATGACAGGTAGAACGGGTTCCACTGCATCGAACAAACGGTTGTAAAGATCTGCCCATTGTTCCCAGTCCGTCACGTCCACCTCAGGGGCGGACTGCTTCAGAAGTTCCGCACGAGAGATAAGAATAGTAAGTAACGACATGCCAACTTTGCTGCGCGCGACGGTGTGCATGTTCGTCCGGTCGAGGATGAGCCCAAGCAAACCAATTATGATGTTCAACGGCGACTCAGAGACGTGAGCAAACAGCGGTGGGATAACGGTTCCCATAAACAATTCGACCTCTTCGCGCATAGCGGGACCGAGGGGTTCTTCTGGCATTGCAGTTGCGTGAGAGACGACTGAGAGCTGATCGAGATGCACAACGATCATAGTAACCACCGTAATACGCTCCTGCTCGTCGATATGGGGGAAGATCCGCTGAATAGCCCTTTTTCCTTTGGCGTGAGACAAAATGGAGATGAACGGATGCGTAGTGGAGGACCTACACTGTTAGCATAAGGCTGACAACATAAACTCGATAAAGCTTACTGAGGGTTGATGGGCTCCATGATCTTGAGATTCTGCCAGAGTTCCTTGCGCAGAGTCTCGATATTTGTCCGCCATTCCATGTGGGATTGAATAGCCTCAGGAGAGCTATCTTCGCGAATCGGGGCAGGCACCGCCCGATCGACATCCTCAATCTTCATCAGCGTCATGTATATTGCCTCGATGTTGCGCAAGGTTTGCTTTCGATGGGCAATAGAAGACTTGTGGTTCTTAGGATGCTTGTCGGCAACCTCTGACCGCTTGATGTTAAGAAGGGGCCTAGGGGTCTTCGCATTACTGAAAGCGATCTTGCCCAGACTGCCCTCGATGACAAGTTGCTTGCCTTTGGGTTTGGCCTTGGCTGCCTCGACTGCTCGCTGCACTTGCTGCTCCATGCGCTGCATGTGATTATCACCACCTCTCCCATTCCTACGCGGCCCAAACCTACTGTTCGTTTGAAATAAGTATGTCTGAGCGAATTGGTTGGCGGGCTGATGGGGGTTCTGGCGTGCGCCACCTCGAATCTGGCTCATCACATGGTAGTAGAAGTCTTCGGCAACAGCTGCCTCGGCACCCCTCTCGTCTAGGTTACCAGTGGCAGACATGAGCTGTTGTAGCTGGATTCGCGTGATAAAGTTCTTGTCTTGCGGAGTCATCAACCCGTTGTCTTTGGCCAGCAAGGCGATCTTATGGTTCCGTTTAGCGCGTTGAGCTTCTGTTGCAAGGTAGGCATCACGCTCTTCCTGGGAAAGAGCCATGAGCTGTTCCGGGTGTGTGATGACCATGCCGTGCGATGGGCCCCTATTGTGTCCGGGATGATGGCCGCGATTTCCCATATGGCCACCGTGTGCCACGGGCTGTCCGTGACCGGATAGGCGATTGGGGTTCTGGAGGATCTGTCGAGGCTGAGATGGCGGCCGCTGGGGCTGGGCTTGCATTTGAGCCGGTCTCGGTTGTTGTACTGCAGGGTCATTAGGCTGCCACGGTCGCTGCAGGATCGTCGGCTGTTGCGGCGGCTGAGAATGGACCGGCGGCCCAGGGAGCTCAGCATGCACTTGCTGCTGCCGTGGAACAGGCGGGCCCTGAGGATGGTGCTGCTGCTGCTGCTGCTGTCGTTGCAAGATCTGTGGCGCAAACTGGCCTGGCATGCCCGGGTACTGTGGTTGACCATGAGGAAACTGCTGCGGGTAATGCGAGGGTAACGGGACTTGAGTAGGCGCCATGGTGGGCTGCGGGGAGGGGGGCGTCCCCTGTGCGGGCTGAGAGCGCATCATGGCTTCGACCTCTTCAAGACTCATCATCTTCTTGGCGGGCGCCGGAGCAGCCTGCGGGGCCTCGGGCTGCCTCGGGGTAGTGGGTTGCTTGGGCTTGAGACCCCAGATGTCGGCACGCGCCTCCAACTGAGGGATGTAGTCGGGGTCATGATAGCTCTCATAGCCGGTTCGGGTAGGCTTCGACGCGTGCGGGATTGGGGGCTTCTGCTGGGGCGGGGGCTGGCGAGCTTGGAAGACCATCTGCTCCTCCTGCAGCGTGTTCGCGATCTTGGAAGTCTGGCCAGCAAAATCGAAGTCTCTGCCGATATTCTGCTGCGTGGCTGGACCGCTGCCGAAGGTGTCGTCATTGAAGACATCGTCGGCCTCATCGAGCTGGTTGCCTAGGCCATCGTACGTCTCCTCGAAATCGATTCTGCAGGTCTATCAGCGAGGTTTTGATGCATGCACCAGACGACCTACTCATCGTCATCGGCTGCCCCTCCGCCGAGACCAGCGAACGCATCGTGGTGGCCAAAGCCAGGGGCGCTTGTCGAGTGGCCCTTGTCGCGCGGCAGGTTGGTGTCGAAACCGAAGAACGACATGGTGGGCGATGCCCGTGAGCGAGGGTGGGTACCAGGTTACTGCTCGCGGTCGCGTACGTTGGTGTGGTCAGAGATGGATGGCGGCGTGTGGGACAGTGCGCGCAGGGAACGTGAAAGCAAAAGCACGCGGCGGCGGACGCATCGGGCGATGACGTGTCACCAGGATGGCAAAATGTACATGTACAATACCGTTGGAGAGAGAGAGAGAGAGATAGATAGAGATAGGCGAGGCGACAGTGAGCGGGGAGAGGCGGCGATTTTGTTGATGGACATGACATGTTTCGCAGCGCGGCTGGCCAGGTTCGACGGCGCTTGCCGCCTGGTGGGCACGGTGGGGCATGCCATGCACGCCTCCATTCACAATTCACAGCACTGTAGGTAGAGGCGCTCCGTTCCATCATCTGCGTCGCAATTGACACGGCAGTCGCTGGTCACGGTGTTTTCCTGGCTAGAATCCGCCGTCTCCAGGCCCTATATAGCGGCACATTCACGCGGACACGTCTCGCTGCGTGTAGAAGGCCACTGGCCACGACTCGGGGCCCAGTACCCTTGCATTGCGCGTGGCGGCGGTGCGTCAGTCAGCCTTCAGCCACGCCGCCGACGTCGACCGCTCTCCTTTTCAAGGTCGCATTCTCGTTGCGACGTAGTCTCAACACACCCCCGGTCGCCATTCACATCTTGCATCAATCGCCAAAGTGGAGGGTTCCACGCGGCCTGAGAAGAGCCAGCCATCTGACGCACACCCGCAGCAAGAACAGCAATCTCGCGGCGCAATGGCCGGCCAGCAGCGCTACCTGCGCTACATTGTCTTTGCCCTCGTCGTACGGCAGCCCCCTTGGCCGTCTGCGCGCAAATAGCTAACACCAGCAGTGCATCATCCTCCTCTTCTTCATCTCCTCCTCATCCTCGGTACCCTCAGCGCAATGGCCCGCCTACAAGCCTGGCAGCAGCAGCGCAGAATCAAACCCCCCTGCAGAGCCGCAGAGCGCGGCCGACTTGAGCCCAACAACGCCCAACATGGAGAACAAGCAGCTGCCGCCGGCCACGGCAGAGGGCGAGCGCATGAACGCGACATTCGTTACCCTCGCTCGCAACTCGGATCTGTGGGAGATTGCCAAGTCCATCCGCCATGTCGAGGACCGCTTCAACCGCAAATACAACTACGACTGGGTCTTCCTCAACGACGATGACTTCAACGACGAGTTTAAGAAGGTCACCTCTGCCCTGGCTTCGGGTAAGACCAAATACGGCAAGATTCCAAAGGACCATTGGGGGTTCCCCGACTTCATTGACCAGGACAGGGCCGCCAAGGTCCGCGAGCAGATGAAAGAGAAGAAGATTATCTACGGTGACTCCATCAGCTACAGGCACATGTGCCGATATGAATCCGGCTTCTTCTTTCGCCATCCTTTGATGCTGGACTATGAGTGGTACTGGCGCGTTGAGCCCAGCGTTGAGCTCTATTGCGACATCAACTACGACACGTTCAAGTTCATGGCCGAGAACAATAAGAAATACAGCTTTACACTGAGCTTGTACGAATACGTCGAGACGATCCCCACCCTATGGGATGCCGTTTTGAACTTCACGGGTACATACCCCCAGCATGTCGTTGAAGGCAACTCGATGAAGTTCATTAGCGAGGATGGCGGAAAGACATACAACCACTGTCATTTCTGGTCTAACTTCGAGATTGGCAACCTCAACTGGCTCCGCTCTGATGCTTACATTGATTATTTCACTTCTCTGGATCATGCGGGTGGTTTCTTCTACGAGCGCTGGGGCGATGCGCCGGTCCACTCGATTGCCGCTGCTCTTATGCTCAAGAAGGAAGAGATCCATTTCTTCAACGATATTGCTTATTACCACGTCCCGTTCACCCACTGCCCCACAGGTGAAAAGTATCGCCTGGACCACAAGTGCCACTGCAATCCGAAGGACAACTTCGACTGGAATGGCTACAGCTGTGAGTTTGATCTGCTTTCCGGAGATAGACGCTTTACTAATCATGGTTGCATAGGCACGGCTCGCTTCTACGAAGTGAACGGAATGGACAAACCAGAAGGGTACGAAAAGGAACAAAAATAAACCAGTAGTTAGTTTTCTTCACCCTCAGCGACCTCGGTCACGGCTCGAATGAACCCTGTACGGTCCACTGCGTCTCCAGCACACGGGGCTGACTTCTCTAATTGCAAGTGCGCCGGCCACCGTCTCTGATTCCATCTGGTTGTTGCTCCGCCTCATTCTGGCACTTATCTTCTTGACTTGCGTTGTGACCGTTTGCGTTGTTAAAAGAACGCGGAGTATCAGGTATGATTAATGGAATGGAAGGCATGATATTTGGTATATGTCGCATTGGTAACGGCCGATTGCGCATATTCGGCGTTCACTTGGTATAGCGGTGGCGTTGCTTTTGGTCTTGTATTCTAAGTGTATCTTTAGTCAAACGGACTTTTTGGGGTGGTGATGATATTACTAGCTTCGTAGGCCAATGCCATGAATGATTACAGCGGCACGGCATAGGCTTTTGACGTCACTCCATAACTCTGGGCGCGCTTTGTGTTTTAAGAACTTAGAAAGATGCCGACTCGTACACAAGTTTATCCCGGCGTCATTGTAGATTTGCAGCGCCATGATTGGTTGGTTGTATGTGGCGCGTCTCCGCAACCCGAATGCCTCGGCTGCACGTGGAGGGATCTCCAAGCTCGGACGGGGATGGCGATCCATGTCTGTCTCATGCCATGGCTCTTGTCGAAAACACCCTTTCCGAGACACCCTTGTGCAATGGGCATTTACTCACCGCACCCAGAGCTTCGCGATTGCCAGCCCATGCTTGCAATTCCCACCCACTCGACCCAACTTATGGCCTCCCCGTAGCCGTCTCCTGCATAGCTGCTTCGCGAGTCCATTGCCATCCTCTTCCGACCGCGCAGTTCCTTCGATACCGCAGCGATGTCGTCCGCTTCCAAACCGTACAAAAGCTCGCGCTCGACTACAGCGGAACAGGCGCCCGACCTCAGCATCACCGCTGATGATGAGGTCCATCTTCACGCCGCCGGCTACAATGAGTCCTCCGAGCGCGAGGTCATAAATAGCATGGTGCGCTTCCGCTCCGCACCGCTTGACTTCATCCGTGAAGTCTCCCTCTACGTCTCTGGTACCGATTGGCGCTCCTACGACGAAATAATTGGACAGCCCATATTCTACTCAGGCTTCTCGGAGAACATGAAATCGATGGTACTCGGCAATCCCCTGCTGGTTCGGAAAGTGCGAGACCTGGCCGCCCGGAGAGTGGAAGTCGAGGCGAAGGAAGGCTTGTTGGGCGAGGGGGTCATGAGCGGCGGGGAGGGGGCTGGGGCTGGTGACAGGAAGAGGAGGAGAAGGATACAGATCGAGGAGAGCTTGTTGGAGGTCAGTGAGGGGATCACGGATAATATGATTTGCAAGATGGAGAGCAAAAGTTTTATAAGGGGCGCGTATTATTTGGCTACGCAGCTTTTGACACGCGCATACCATCAGGGCGTTCATGTCTCCAGCGAAGAAGTGCTGCGTCTCCGCTCTGTCGCCGAACAAGCTGCGAAGTCGAAACATTCGATAATATTTCTGCCTTGCCACCGCTCTCACGTCGACTACATCTCGCTCCAGATCATATGTTACCGCCTTGGATTGGCTCTTCCCACCGTAGTCGCCGGCGACAATCTCAATATCCCAATTGCAGGACCCTTCATGCAGCATGCGGGTGCTATGTGGATACGTAGGAGCTTCGGGGACGATCAACTGTATCAGACAATTGTACAAGCTTACATTGATACGTTGTTGCAGAATGGATTCAATCTAGAGTGCTTCGTGGAAGGTGGTAGGAGCCGAACGGGTAAGTTGTTGCCACCGAAATTCGGCATATTGAGCTATATGTTGGAGAGTGTGGCAAGCGGAAGAGTGGAAGACGCAATCATTTGTCCAGTTTCGACGCAGTATGACAAAGTCATCGAGGTCGAGTAAGTCTGCTATTCGCCCTACCAAGATAATGATTAACGGGACGCAGGTCATACATCAGCGAGCTTCTGGGCCAACCTAAACGGAAAGAGAATCTCATGGGGTTTCTCTCAGCATCATCAGTACTTTCGTTGAAGCTTGGCCGCGTGGACGTACGCTTTCACGAGCCCTGGTCTCTCCGCAAGTTTATTGACGAGCAGCAAAGCCGCTTCAGCAAGCTCCCGCAAAAGCTAGATCTGAAGGATGAGCGAGCAAGGCTGTTGAGAACGCTAGGCTACAAAGTCTTGAGCGAGATCAACGATGTCTCTGTTGTGATGCCTACGGCGCTTGTAGGCACCGTCTTATTGACGCTACGAGGACGAGGCGTGGGCAAGTCGGAGCTAGTCAGGAGAGTCGAGTGGCTTAGTGAGCGTGTCAGAGCTCAAGGGGGTAGGGTAGCGCACTTCGCAGGTTTGCCAACGAGCGTCGTCGTAGACAGAGCTCTCGAAGTCCTCGGCCCTGACCTGGTAGGTTTCGTTCCAGGACTACCAGAAGAAACCTTCTATGCCGTGGACAGGTACGTTTCCCCAACTTTTTCCTGTTCTAGTAGAAATATGTCCATCGCGCAGCTCTAATCTTCATGTACAGGTTTCAGCTCTCCTTCTATCGCAATATGACTATCCACCTCTTTATCCTCCACTCTCTTGTCTCAGCCGCCCTCTACACCACCATAAAACAGGGTGGTCCGCCTTCTCAACAACGCATCTCGTTCTCCGCTCTCCGCGACCAAGTCACCTTCCTCTCTCAGCTCTTCCGCGGCGAGTTCATCTTCCCCACCGAAGGTCTAGATTACAATCTTTCCAAGACCCTAGCCTCCCTTGAAGCAGATGCCGTTATAAAAGTCACGCGTCGACCTCATCACGACTCACCGAACGAAGAAGAAATCGAATGGGTAGAATTAAGTGATGCAGAGAGAGAGCTAGGACGCGAGAATTTCGATTTCTATTGTTTCTTGATATGGCCATTCATCGAGGCGGCATGGCTAGGCGCAGTCAGTCTATTGATGCTCACCCCGCCCGTCAACTACTCCCAATCCACCTGGCTCGACATGAAAAAAGTCCAAGACCGCGCCCAACTCTTCGGCAAAACACTCTACCACCAAGGTGACCTCTCATACTTTGAGGCCGTCAACAAAGAAACGCTGAAGAACACATATGAGCGCTTCGAAGAAGAAGGCATGATTCTAGTAGCCAAGTCCAAAGACAAAAAGACGCCCTCTACCGTCCGGATCGCAGATGAGTGGCTGCCGAAAAGAGATGAGCGCAATGGCAGGGTTAAAGCAGAGGGTGCGTTGTGGATTTTTGCAGAAAGGATTAGCATATCAAGGAGGGAGGGTAAGAATCGGAGGGATGGAGCGACGGTGCAGCACAGGGTGCTTGGATTGGCGGATAAGGTGGGCGCAGAATTATGGGAAGATGCTGCTGGCGCCGGGGATAAAGAGGCGGAGAAAGCCGTGGTTGCGAAAGCTAAAGGTAGGCGCGGGAGGAAGAAGTTGGCCGTTCCAGCAAGGTTGTAGTTTTACTGTACGAGGACATAATGTTAGCTACGGATCAGGCACCGAATCGTTCCAGGATACGTCATTCGCTTACCCCGACTGTCGAAAATATATGTCCCATGATTGCACAGAGAGCGGCGGGGCCACAATGATTAAGGGGTGAGGAAGTGGTTCCGCTCTTGCATCCTACGCGTCCTCGCCCCGATCGCGCTCGCACGTGTGCGCTAGTCGCTCTTTCCTTTCCGTCCCAGGCGCGTTTGATCTCTTTTGCCACAAACCACCGACCCGCTGTCAGCATCACTCATATTTATCACTACCGCAGCAGTTCACTAGAACAACTAGGGACATAACATGGGCATTCAGGATGGAGCTTGACCTAGTGGAACATGAACCAACTGTCCTTGAGTATGCTCGCTTCTATGGGCTGTGCAGAGACTACACTCAGCAACGTGCGCTTATTGACAATATTACACCTCTCGCGACTGAGGCTTTCCTTTCGGATCTCCAGGATCCCAAAGACGCTCCCGCAGCCACTAATCTCGCAGAACAACTAACCAAAGAACGGCTTGCGGTCACCAAGGAAGCTGCGATGCTACTCAAGTCGGTGCACTTCCTACACGAAGCGCCACCAGACTTTCAGTTGATACCAGACGGAAGAAGACGGATGCTGAGTCTAAAGCAAGAAGTTCCGCTCCTACGGACCGATAATGAGCTGGATCTGCTGGAATTTGGTAGCGCAGTTGAACCAAGCTTCACTGGCTTGAGGTTACCATTCGATCCGGTCAATGAAGAGAACGACGAGGGCCTGGAATGGTCAAAGAAGTATTTCGCTTATCCGGCACAGTGCGATGAGCGAGCGAAGGGTGAGAAACTCGCAATCTCAAAAGAAGTTTTGTTGTATCTTCAGGATGCGATCAGGGACTCCCTTACGTCCGAAGACACTGTAAAGATCAAAGAGGAGGGCATGAGTTATGGAAAGGTGAGTAGGGGGATTCATCACAAAGAGCATACTAATTATCACAGAACATAGCGACACGACCGTTCACGCCGCCACTACTTCCGTTATCACCACCAATGTCGCCGTACATACCGTCTTCGCCGGGAAACCGCCTTGAACTTCTTTCAGAAGATCAGGACTCTGCAGCAGCAGAGGCCAAAGAGTTGGAAGCACGTATCATGAATGCAGATGCCCTCGTCCGCCTTGATTCCAACAATAGCGATCCTATGTTATTGGACATGACGGAGACGAATGACTATGATTATAAGTTGGAGGATGTCAACTCACTCTCTACGAAACGCAAAGCAACAGACTTGAGAATTGAAGGACCACTTACACCACTCATGTTCTCCGAATCGCCGGCAAAGAAGTTGAAAACCGTGGCATTCGCCGAGATGCTCGTAGAGTACATTCCTGAGCTCCCTTCCAACTACGAGAGTGGTAACGATATCTTGGGCCCAGAAGATGACTATGCCTTCTTTCAAGAAATCATCGAGCCACATGCCGACAAAGCGAATTGGAGAGTCGAGAATGAAAAACTCTCCGAAGCAGACACGACAAAACGAGTTGACGTTCCACAGGTCGACTTCCGACTGCCCACCGCGCCCTGGGATGAGTTCAAGCGCAATTCTATAGGCAACGTTGCAGGTGAGACCGATACGGATGCCCAGGCGCGATTTCTGTCAGAGGTCAAGCGGAAATACATGAGATTAGTAACATCATGGCACGGGGTATCTGAACTCGATAGGAGACTTCCGTTGGCACCATTCTCTCATCACGCGGCGAAGGCTACAATCGAAGAGAAGCTCCATGGGGAGGAGGTCTTGATCAAGACGCTCGCTGAACTGACCATGGGAGATATCGCCACAAGCTCTACTGACATCTGGAAAAGGGACGGCCTCCGCATTCTTGAAGATGAAAAACAAGAAGAGGATACATTGGAGCCTGCTGATCTGGAAGAGCGCAATGACATAGACGCTTTGATACGAAAAAAAAAGCTCGAGATGCAAAATGTAGTCGGTGATCAGAAGAACCATCGTAGCGCAATAACTTCGATGCCAGCCGATATCGGTCAGTCTCCATGTATGCGAGGCAAAGTCCACGGAAGCCACCATTGGGGAAACGGAACGCCAGTGATACACGAGGAAACGAAATCACTCAAAGTGCACAAGGAGCTTTTGCCAATGCCTCCCCAAAGCAAGGCTCACCAGCAGTCCCATAGTGATCGCGACAAGAACCTCATGTTTGGCGGTAAATTCTCGGCCACAAGCGCTTTAGACAACTTCATGGCCCTGCATGGGATGTCTGTGAAGCCACAGAAAGCAGCTGGAAAAGAACAGGCTGCGCCAAACCGACCTTCAGCGCCTCCATTGCCATCGCCTATCCGACCGACTGAACAAGCACGTGCTGATCCACTCAGTCCTCCTAATACATCAATGCAACCCGATGGCTCTTCGGAAGTAGCACGGCCACTACCCGACTTACCAGCATTGCCTGAGAATTTGCCACCCTGTTCGTTTATCATCTCATCTCGTTTACTGCAGCAACGAGGTATCTCCAGGCAAATCGAGAGCCTGTATCCCAACGCAGAGTTTGTAAGCCAAGATTTTGAATCGCCATATGCAGCCTCAAAAGAAGCTGATCTTCTCTTGTCGCCTTCCACCGGTTTGATCATAGCCACTCTACAGCAGCTAAAACAACGGGCACTTCCGGGACAGCCAGACCGCTCTCCCGTAAAGGAACGAATGATGACGCTGCAGTACCGATATGAGCGACTTGTAGTCACGATCACTGAAGGGCTCAGTCGAGAGAGGGAAGAGCACGGCTCTGGTCGTCCTCTGGATCATAGGGACCAGGAAGCTATCACAGAGTATGAGGACTTTGCGTTAGAAATGGGTGGTGAGGTTCTCGTGCGATATGTGCGTGGTGGAGAACAAGCTCTTGCACGATCTATTGTGGGAGATATGGCGCGGTTTGGCTTGCCGCATGGGTCCAGAGACATTGGTGATATCAAGCCGTTGTCTGACGAGACTAACGTGAGTATCCTTGCACATTTTATTAACATACAATAACTAATATTGCTCAGTGGGAAGTCTTCCTCCGTCGTGCAGGCCTCAATACCTTCGCAGCACAGGTCATCCTCGCGCTCGTCAAGGACCCAGTCGATTACCCGCTCCTACCTTACCAGACGTCTGACATGATATCCGTGTATGGACTGCAAACTTTTCTGATGTCAGCTGAGCAGCGTGTGCAGAGTTTCCAGGCTGTGCTGGGCGGGAGCAGGATTTTGAGGAGGGTGAACACATTGCTGGATCAGGAGTGGGTTAGTGCGGCGCATGGTTTTCGTATGTGACGGAGCGTATGCCAAAAGGGCGGCAAGGCATGGGAGCTTCTTGGCCATGATATATGCGGCGTGATTGATCTGCTTCATGTCTGCGGTGATGCTTTACACAGTGCATATGAACGTAGTAGTTCTGCAGCATGTGAAGTTCCAAGCCATCACCACTCACTCATTTCTCCTCCTTCTTAGACTCGTCCTCAAGCTAAGAATCTATTACCATTGTCAATACTACCTCTAGGAAGGCCTACATGAGAGGATCTGGCGTGCATTCAAATATTCTAACATTCCAACACGTGACTTTCTAACCTCATTATGGCATGCGTTTGAATCTCTCCTAGTTACTTCTCGCCCTTCTAGTATACTGCACTACTGAGTATTGCTTGGTGTAGTCCCACTACACGTATCACGTAGATGAGGTAGTTCCACTAGTGGAACGGTGGCAACCTACCCCGCCTCGCCACGCCTTATGGCCAGTCTAGCAACGCCCACCCACATGAAACCAGCGCCTTGCACAAGGTCTCCTGACCTGACGGTGCCGTAAGTGATTCTTCCCGAGGCGCATCGTCGGCAGTAAACGGAGACCTCTTGCATATCATCATGGCAGCCAATGCAGACTCGTATATCTACAATCTCGGCTCCTTCCACCGTCAAGCTAGCACCACGAGCCCGGCAGCCCAGAAATGGTTCGATCGTGGAATGGTGCGCAATCAAAAAGCGTCTTGCGAATATAGACTGACGTGCTGTAGTTATGGAGCTATGCTTTCCACCATGAGGAGTCTGTGAGGTGCTTCGAGTACGCTATAGAAGAGGATCCTAAGTTCGCAATGGCTTATTGGGGAGTGAGTTTGTTCATGCCCTGCCTGGAGATCGCCAAACTAAATCGCACAGCGTGCCCTTGCTCTGGGACCAAACTACAACAAGCCCTGGGAGCTATTCGATTCTGAAGAACTATCAACAAGCCTCGAGCAAATCAACAACGACAATGCAAAAGCAAAAGAATATGCAGAAGGTTCGACCGAGCTGGAGAAGGCTCTCATTGACGCAATACAAGCGCGCGTGCCAAAGAGCTTGGAGGATATTGGCTTCCGAGCCTGCAATGAAGCGTACGCCCAAGCCATGACTTCTGTGTACCAAAATTTCTCTGATGATTTTGACGTCGCTGCTCTATATGCGGATTCGGTTATGAATCTCTCCGCGTGGGATCTATGGGATCTGAAGACCGGCGAGCCTAGACCCGGCGCGCATGTAATGGAGGCCAAAGCTGTCCTTGAAGCTGCTTTAGCCCAGGAAGGCGTGTACGAGCATCCAGGCGTCCTTCATCTGTATATCCATCTTATGGAGATGTCAAAGACCCCAGAGGTCGCTCTGGTCGCTGCGGACCATCTGCGCAATCTCTCTCCAGAAGCTGGACATCTCGTGCACATGCCGAGCCACATCGATGTTCTGGTGGGAGATTACCGGCGCGCAGTCGCTTCCAATTCACAAGCGTGCCTTGCCGACGAAAAGTACTTCTCTGAGCAGGGCGGTGACGACTTCTACACCATCTACCGAGTACATGATTACCATTTCCTTGCATATGCCGCCATGTTCGCTGGTCAGTACAATGTCGCTATCAATGCAGTGGCAAGGATGGAGCTTTCGCTGAATCCAGAGCTCGTCGCGAAGCTCGCGGATTTCTTGGAGATGTTTGTAGGTATCCGCGTTGAAGTACTTGTTCGCTTCGGTCGATGGGACGATCTTATTGCACTTGAAGTGCCGAGAGAGCAGGACCAGGAGTTGTACTGCGTGACGACGGCCATGATACTTTACGGCAAAGGCGTGGCATATGCCGCGACAGGCGATGTCGAGAATGCTGCAAAACAGCGCGACCTGCTTTACGCAGCTGTCGACAGAATCCCGCCATCCCGCATAGCAGTTACTCCCGTGAACAAGAGCAACACGGTCATGGAGGTCGCCAAAGCAATGCTTGATGGCGAGCTCGAATACCGCAGAGGCAACTACGACGCCGCTTTCAAACACCTCGAGGTTGCCATCGAGCGCGAAGACGCACTCAACTACGCCGAGCCGTGGCCGTGGATGATGCCAAGTCGACACGCGTATGCAGCTCTACTCCTGGAGCAAGAGCACGTCGAAGAGGCGACCAGAGTGTACGCAGCTGACCTTGGATTGGACGACACCATTATTAGGGCCCGACAGCATCCGAACAATGTGTGGGCGCTGCATGGATATCACGAGTGCTTGGTCAAGCTAGGGAGGACAGGGGAAGCGAAGATAATAAACCAGCAGTTTCAAATTGCGCGAGCGGTTGCTGATGTGGATGTGAACTCGAGCTGTTTCTGTCGGGCATCTTGCTGCAGATCTTGAAGGGAACATCACAAGTCGGCGTGCATTGGGCGAATGGTCGTTTTTAATCAGTTGATGGACCTTTGAGCATCCCGCTCCGGATGCTTACTGTGTACTATGGCATATGCCGATGGAAAAAAACCTTTGGCTAGAACCAGCATCCCAATAAACCAATTTTCTGGTTGCAGGGTTTGGGTACTGTGGTAGATTCGAATGGGCGATTCTGGACAAGATGCGGAGTGCCTATAAGACCAGGGTGTGCTGTCTATTCCCGGGGTACCGTCTAAACTCTAAATTCACGCTTGGGATATGTGCCACCACTCGAACCCACTGGAGCCCACTGGAGCCCACTGGAGCCCACGTGAGGCCGCTTTTTACAGGCGCAAGCGAGACGGAAAAAGCTCAACGTCTCCAAGCACCCCAATTTTATTCCATCTATGCAGGACTCATCTCCTGAAAATCTTGCCTCGGCAACTCTTTTGCCCCTCCGTGCACCGTTCGTAAAGGTTTGCCGAGGCCAGGACCCCTCAATTTTTTCGATGAAGAGATTTGTCTCTCTTCTCCAGGTAAGACTAGGAGTCGTGTTTGACTTTGATGTCGCCGACCGTCCGAGCTCCGGAGGCGCACACACCTCGAGGCTCAACAGAGCTACATAGAGATCGTCCACGGTTCCTCCTGTCCATTCGCTCGCGCTTAGGTTTTTCTTCGGCGCATGGTAGCAATGGCGTGCCGAGCTTTGGCCGGGCCGAAAGCAGAGAGGAGATCTCCGCAAATACGATAACCGGGCCACGTGCAGCACGATTCAGATATACGATACGCGGTAGTGACACATGCATAAGAGCAGACTCAGAGGGACTGGCCTAAAATCCGATTAAGATGGATTGTTGATCTTTTCCCTCCAAATCAAAGCCTCACGCAACGCAACTTGCTGAAAGCTCCATCCGGATCCACGAAAATTCAGGGAACTTGTGGGCGCCATTATTGCCGACTATTACGGGCCACCTGGGGCTGTGGAAACGCTTCGCAATTGGTGTTGGCGTTGAGACGTTTTGGATCACTGATAGGACCAATGGATCCGATTAATGACACATTAGCGGAAATAGTTCCTCACGGCGCATATGCATGCCCAACGGCCGTACTACCCCTTTGGTACAGCTTCACTCCCCTGGCCCCGTTTCTAACCAAACGTAGGTTTGATATGGGCGTGCATCGCATGGGGACCTCGTGGCCGGAGGAGCGGAGGTAGGTGCGAGATGCCTAACGAATATCTTCGGCACTTGAAACGTTTAGCTTCCTCACAACACATTACTTCTCTTGCGGTTGTGTGCCTGATATTTTATTTATATTCGAGCTGGCTTTCGGTCGTGCTCCTGATATTTTGTCCATGTTCAAACTGGTTTGGAGTAAATCCGCCAGTAATGTCTGATATAATGGTCGAAAATCGGGGGCCGGAGCTGCGAGCGGTATGTATCATTGCAGAAGAGCGTAAGAAGATATACTGACAAATGGGTCTAGGTGTGCGCGACATACATATCTCTGGCGGTATCGGCCGTGCTGCTGCGTCTCTATGTTCGTCTACGTCTCGTACGAGCCTTCGGGGGGGATGATGTGTGGATGGTTGGCTCTGGTAAGCTTTTACGGAGCATTTCTTTGCCTGATCAGTACTCTGACGCTTCTAGTCGTTTCTCATCATGTTCACGATAACGGCCATCAACGGCACATACTGGGGCACAGGACGACACATGGCGGATCTCGACGAAGAGCACATCAAAAAAGCTTTGAAGGTATGTTTATTCATTGCTGGTCTTGAAAGTCGACGATTGACAAGATGCGGCAGTTTTGGTACCTGTGCTATCCAGCGTACTGTCTTTGTATGGTTTCAGCCAAGATTTCTATCGGGATTTTCCTCCTCCGCGTCGCGGTCCAGCGGATTTATCGTCGCATCATCTACACTGTACTCGGCCTTACAGTGTTCACCGGACTGCTCTTCTTCTTCGTCACCGTCGTGCAATGCAACCCCATAAACTTCTTCTGGGATAAGTTCCAGACCACGGGAACTTGCCTCCCCATCGACGTCATTATTGGCCTGGCGTACGCATACAGCATCGTCGCTGCAATTTGCGACTTCACGTTTGGGACACTGCCTATTTTCCTGGTGTGGAATCTCAACATGGCGAAGAATCAGAAGCTTATGTTGATTCCGATCCTGAGTATGGCTTGTGTGTAAGTCTTCGATCGAAGATTCCACAACTATCGCAAGAAACTGACATGATTGTACACAGCGCGAGTATTGCCGTCACAGTCCGCATGGGATACCTCATGAAGCTCAAGAGCGAGAACTTCTTGTGGGATACCGTCGAAATAGCCATCTGGTCCGACATCGAGCAAGGCCTCGCCATCACAGCGGGCAGCCTGGCCACCCTTCGACCCCTCTACCGGCAGCTGGCCAAACGCTTAGGCTGGTCAGACGTCGGCACCCACACCCCGCTACCCAACTCGGAAGCAAGGAGGGGCTCGCACGGGTGGTACAGGACACGCTCTACGAACCATCGGAAACGGAATGGGCCATTCAGCCTGTTGACGATGACACGGGCTGGGGAGGAAGAGACTAGGAAGTGTGGCTCAAGCGACGAAGAGCTGGTCCCCGATGTGGAGAGGCCCACGCCTATTAAGCTGAGAGACGATCTGGTGGAAGAGAGGAATCGGGAGAAGGGATTCAGCATGTGGGAGATTCAGGTGGGCGATCGGAGTGATGAAAATTTGACGGCTGCGCAGGGTATTAAGAGGCAGACGGATGTGTTTCTAGAAAGTAGTAGTGATCACAGATAATGTAATGAAAGACAGAGCCAGCCATGGAGGCATAAGAAAAGAGTGGACGCATCACGCGACAAGTGCGGAACTGTTTGAATACGAAGAGCGGGGACAGCCAAATGGAACTAATTATCATTCACGCTTTGAGAAGGTTCACAGCACAGCCCGCTACGATTTAGCATGGTCCGCGAAGCGCATTAACTGCAGCCAACTCGGTGGCTTTTTGATATCTATGGATATTCCCATATAATGACATACGCTTGTTCGGTTACCATCTCTTGACTAGTCAACAGGATATATTCGCCGTGCTCACACCAACATGCCGCCGCCACCGCTCAACAAATACCACGCCTTCCCCTCACTCCTTCCGCGGCAAAAGCTCCACACTATCCAGCCACTCCATCCCATCCAACCACGCCGTACCAGCGCGATCTCCACACCCCTCCTCCCCATCAAATCTCGACAGAATCAAAGATGGGGTGACACCCTGCGGGCGCTGTATTCATGTGTCTGAAACCACCAACATAGTAGCGGCTCAGAATCAAGCTTTCGCTCTGGTGTTTGGTGGAAATCCCTCTGGTGTGAACATCGTCATTCAAACTACACGTGGTGGTATTGAGATATTAAGGTATTGCAGGAACATTAAGTTTGAGCACTCTGATACTTAGCTCGAAGCATCTCCTCCACTTGTATATCCGGCAATTCTTCTCTATGATAGCCGTTTGCTGTAGCTCCGGCCCTTATAGTCTGTGCTATTCCACTTTCTCTATCTTGCGTCTTTCTCGAATGCAAGTCTTCCGCCAATTCCTTCGAGCTCTGACGCGCTCCAATGTGCTCGGTGTAATGCTGCTGCTCGGTTTTCGGTGGACTTTACCCACTTCCGGAGTGGTTTACTTCATTCTTGGTCTGCATACTCTGATCCTTGAGGATCTGACCCGTTGGTAGGAGATCACCGTGGTATGGCTTCTTAGCGCTCGCTATAGCGTTATTATCCACCTTCCATACGCCACCGTCTGGATCGAGAGTGAAGCTATCCCTATCAACCGAAGAGAGCTTGTGGAATACTGGATCGTAATCGTACCTCTGGAAGAACACTGTTTGCCATACCTGGCCATTCTTTTCTTCTTCTCTTCGCATTTGCCGCTGCCTCTCTTCAATTTTAGATTTTGCGTCCGCTGCCCCCTTCATGTCTTTTCTTAAGACGTCAATCACATCCCCCAAGCTCTTCGCGACTCCCATGGATCTTGCTCGGAACGGTCGGGTACTGAGACTGCGAGTGACTCTTGCGCACTGACATCGAAATGGTCGATTTCTTTTCCCAGTCGCGCATCGTACACGCTGAAGCTACCGCTCCATGATCCCTTTGAAGTGTATAGATCGTCTTTTGGCGCACCCGTCCTGTACGTTCTCGCCTCAAAGCCATTCCTAGTACCCCCGCCAACCCCTAATAGACTCTTTCCTTCAAATTTGATCTCCGATATGATCCCTGTAGACGAAATTATACTGTAAGTACCAACGAGCTCAGGATAGGGTGACCCGCTCAGGACCCCCTTGACCTTTACATTCGGCACCGGAATCAAATAGTCTTCCTTATATTTGTCGATATGCAGAATCGCATACCCCTTTTGCTTGATGCTGACGCTTCCTGAAAACGTAATTTCCTGCTGCGTAAACCCTTCTGCTCTTATCCCATGCTTGTCGTTCCATAATTAGCACGCGGTCACCGGCGGATGGTGACTGACTTGTTCAGATATAAGCCTTGTCTCGCCTATTGTAGCGTTTTTCCAACTGCCCAGGAATAACTCTCCTAGAAAGGCATTCAAAGGTTTCTTCATCCCCTCCTCTTCTCTGCGACCGGCATATTGCTGATTCTTCAACGTTGCGATAAAATATTTTAGCACTAGTAGCGCCCTCTTTTCCGAATCGTTTTCGAGCGCCTGTGCAATGAATAGCGAAGGATGATCGGCCCAGTATTGTGGTAGCTCGACTGTTGAGAATTCACCCAGAACGAAGGGCGGGGCGGTGATGTTGCTGAGGTCACCCTGTATGACCGAGATTGAAGCCAGAAAGTCTTTGAGCGTGGACCGATTTGAGGCGATGGAAGCTTTTGACATTTTGGTGTTTGTTTCTAGACCGAGAAATGGGATGGAGTACGTAGGTTCGTGAGGGTTGCTAAGCGAGTGCTAAAGTCATGACGTCGGCGTCTTTCTCACGCACCTTGAGGTCTGAGGTGCAGCGCACGTGGATCGGAAATTTAATACTGTATCGCAATACGCAACATCTGAATTGCAACTCCAATTCCGAAAAGGTAGGAAGCGTTCAAAAGCGAACACAAATTACGAGAAGTCGCCGTCAAATCCCTTCTTCCATCGAAGCCAGTCTACACGGAAGCCTCATCCTCAGCCCAACACCTAGTCTTTGCTCTTAACCCACAAGCGTTGCATGGACCGCGTGCAGCTATAAGAACCTCAAACCTCAAAGATAGCGCATCGGCACCATTTTTGCAAGTTGGTACCGCCCTAAATCAGATAGTTTAGCGACAGTACTTACTGCATATCCTCAGATAACTGAATAAACAATGATTCTCTTACGCCTTGGGCTTAGCACCGTATATGATTCTGACATATTAATCACGTGAGACGGCTGACTCCGGGGCCCTTAATTATTGCATCTTCCGCACAGCCTTTGATCACTGCGTATCTCGCTGACCACCTTTGAATTATCAAGAACACCAGCACAACCCAACCTAGAGGTTTGCGCCTGTCGCATCGGGAGATCCGGGTTGTAGGGACCAACAAGGCATTTTCGGTTTAGTTATCGCCTTGGGGTCGTAGTAGGTTGGCAAACGGCGTAGGAAGCATCAGGTCCCCGGATCAGTCTTTGTAGCCTCTCAAATCATAATCCATATATCGGCTGTGCTTTGGAACAGGCTCTGCCAATCCCCCCAAAGAAAATTAATCCGGATTACTCTTACAGTCCAGGCCCACAATTATCCTCCATCACTCCTCTCTAAAAAACTAGGATCTCGCTCAATTTTGTTGTCGAACTTTGTCCACCACGCCTGAAAAGCCTTCAGCGGCACTGTGTCTCCACTACCCCAGCTTGTGAGGAAGTCATAGCAATTCTTAATAATCCGCTGTGCCAACACCTTAGTCGTGACAGCGTTCTGACCCCTTAACACGATCTCATTTCCAGCCATGGGGTTGGCGGACGTTGCGGCATCCTGAGCCTTCTTTTGCTCCAAATTGGCGGCAACCTGGACTGCAGGCTCAACCGAAATGCCCAGAGCTAGTGGAGGCACATTGCCGCCCATAAGCGGTGTTCCATTCGTCATGTCATCATCGCCCATGCCGCCTCCAGCTGGTCCTCCAGCCTTGCTGTTGACCTTGAATATCGCGCTCGGTTTTTCATTGGCTATTGCGCCCAATAGCTTGAATTCGGTCGTGTTTGGCAGCTGAGCGTAGACTGCGGCGGCAGTACCATCAGGCAGTGCAGTCCCAGGCAGGAGGAAGACCACGATGTGCGAGAACGAAGGTACCGCGGGTATCTGAAATGCGAATTGGGTTTCGGAGATGGCTTGCGCATCGGTAAGGACAGGTCGCCCTGAGACAACGACGCCGAACATTGCTGCTGTTATCGATCAAAGATTAATTGAAGTGAAGTAGTTAGCAGCGACGAACTTCTGCGCGTGGTCCCCAGTCTTTGGCGCATGTAGTCATGTTTATGAACTGCGCACAACTTCGAGAGCTTTCCGGTGACTTCTGCGTCATAGCGCGTCTTTGTCCCCACTACTGGTATCAGCCTGGGCCCATAAAAACATGTGACTATACGCGTGCCCAGGTGCCCAGGTGCGCGGCCCGGCGTCCACGACAGTTACCATCCATAACGTGTTCGATCACTCATCCGCGCAGATCACTCATCCGCGCACCCCACCAAAATCGCGACGCGTCCTCTCACAACTCTCGCAATGCCGCTCCCCCAGCACGTCTAGCAGGCTTAAAAAGAAGGGAGACTTAGTCTCTTAATGCAGGCGATTTAGAATAAGCAGGTTAAGAGTCGCCGCTAGGCTGTGCGACTATATAATGTCCCTAAAACAACTATCCGCGACTGTACTAGAGGTGCTCGCCCTTAAGCTATTGCCAACATTTAGAAACAAAAGCTACACCCTACTAAGGAGCAATCCCTAGTAGAGTAGATCCTAGACCTCAACCAACGCGGATTTCCGCCCTATATTATTAACGTACGATAAATGGCAGACAATCTGCTTGCCGCGCGGGGCCAAGAGCCACCTCTATAATTAGTTAGCAAGAAGTGGGTGTCGCGCTTTGTTAAGCGCTAGGCAGAGCTTTAGACTAAGTAGAATCGCAAGTTCTACTTACAGCGTGTAAGATCTAAAGACCTTATCGCAATCTGTGCGTGGTTTAAGCTTGTAGAGGAGACGCGCCAGTTATATAGCATCCTTAATACAGATATCTACAACTTTAACAAGACTAGCTTCTTAATAGGTATTGCTGCGACGTTAAAAGTTGTTACAAGCTCTAAGATAATTAGCTATGCGGCAACTATACAGCTAGGTGATCGCAAGTAGGTAACAACAATTAAGTGTATTAACGCGTCTAGCTAGTTTATCCCACCCTTTGTAATCCTGCAAGGGAAGCTCCACCAAGCTAGCTGGTATCAAGGCCTACCACCTAATTGGACTATCGCTATTAGCGACAACAGCTGGACTACGGACAACCTAGGCTTTGAGTGGGTAAAGCACTTCCACCAACATACTGAAGCCTATACAATAGGGGCCTACTAACTACTTATCCTTAACAGCCACAGCAGCTACGCAACGCCTGAGTTTAATAAGTACTGCGCAGAGAACAAGATTATTACGCTCTATATGCCCTCTTATACGTCGCACCTGCTCCAGCCACTTAATATTAGCTGCTTCTTACCTCTTAAGGTTGCGTACGGCGCAACAACACGTCTTCCACATTAACAAGCAGGACTTCTTACAGACATACCCAGGTATTAAAGAGACAGTCTTATTAGAGCAGAATATCCAGGCTGGCTTTTGGGCGACAGGGCTAGTCCTAGCCTATCCAGAACGCGTCTTATCGTCGCTAACAGTGGTTAGGACGCCGCCTCCGCCAGGGGCAGCGGCCAACGCTGAGGTCGCATAGACGTTAGAGACGCCGCATACTACTACTTAGCTAGAGCAGCAGGCTTAAGCTAGCGTACAAGGATCCTGATCACCCGGTGTTTCTGATCACTCTACCAAAACGCGACACCTGCACAAAACGCGCGATATCTCAGCAACGCTGCTTATAATTGCCATTGACTACACATAGATTCAAGCGCTGCAGCTGCTGTAGCTATAGCAGCTGTTTCTGAGGTGCTTGATATAGTAGATCTACGTGGTTGGACTGCTGAAGCCTCAGCTGCGCGCATAGCCTCCCTAATACTCTCTACCTCTGCAAAGCGTTGATTTGGGTCTACTCGAACGCGCTTACGCTGACGCTGAGAGGTAGATATCTCTAGCTGCTGCTCAAGGCGTCTTTTCTCTGCTTCTAGGCCTGCAGCTCTAGTATTTGCAGCTGCTAGAGCCTTACCTGCTTTCTGTAGGAGCAGCCGGGTCGTACGACCTAGATTCTCAACGCTCTGGACGCTGCGCTGCGCTATATAGAGATCGTGAGGGCCCTGGGGAGTCGAGAGGAAGCTCTGGAGCTGCTGCTGAGGCTGCTGCTGACGTGTAGGCGTAGTAGGCCTCTGAGAGACCTGCGACGAGCTGAGCACGTGATTGATGTTGAATGGGCAGATACCAGATGCCTGCCAGCCAGCTCGAATCACACGCTCTGTGAAGCCTTCCTCCCTAGCTTGATGATAGCAGGTGATAAAGCGCTCCTTCTTGACAGGCGCAGCGTCGTCGAGTGATGCGAGCTCCTGGATCTGACGTCTGTAACTAGACTTGATTACAGAGAAAGGAGCAAGATCTAGAGGCTGTAGGACGTGTGAGGAGTGCGCAGGTAGGTATAAGAGCTCGATTCGATGCTGCTTGCAGAGCCAAAGGAAGTCTATATCAATATGGCTGCCGTGACCGTCGAGGATAAGAAGGCGGTACTGGCCATCACCTATAGCCGTCTCAGGTATGAATATACGCTGTAGCCACTCAACACCTATCGCTTTCGACGTCCATCCGTTCTCAGAGGTTGTATAGAGCCAGCTAGGCACGGATTTAGCTGGGAACCAGGTAGTCTGTAGGCTCTGGCCTTTGAAGATAACTGCGCAGCGTAGTTTCTGCCCTGTCGCCGATACGCACTCAATTATAGAGACCCACTCGCGATTCTCTGGAGACCGAATGTAAGCCTTCTTTTTCTGACTACTAGAGAGTACTCTAGTGTTTGTACATACTCCTAGAGCAACGCCAGTCTCATCCATATTGTATGTATTCTCCGCCTGTATGTTGAGCCGCTGTCGAGTCTGCTCATAGCGCTCTAGGAACGCGCGCAACTGCTCTGGAGTCGCTGCATCAGCTCTCTGAGCCTCTAGCTTTCTGCCGACTACAGAGGCGATACGTGGCTGGCGCTTGATAAAGTGGTATAGCCAGTGCTTGCCAACAGGACGATCGTCGCCGTTCATACGTAGGATTCGATTGGCCATTTCTCGCGCGCGAGCGTGTGAGGGAGGGCAGGCGCGCGCGTCTTCTTCAAGGATCCATTCTACTAGAAAGTCCTCCTGTCGAGGAGTTAATCGCTGCTGGTGCTGGTGACTGAGCGAGCTCGTTGTTACGCCACGGAGTCGCATCGATAGCGTAGACTGGGAGATGCCGTACGCCTTTGCAGCTGCACGCTGACTTGTATAAAGACCTGCAGCGAAATCGCGAATAGCGGATTGTATAGCATGCTCGCGGGCGTCCATATTGATGAGCGTTGTAGAGAGATATCGCGTGTTTTGTTCAGGTGTCGCGTTTTGATGGGGTGATCAGAAACACCGGGTGATCAGGATCCTTGTACGCTAGCTTAATTTATTTAGGACCGCCTTAGTCAGCCTTCGCAGAGCCCCACTACCCAGGCTATCCGCCAGCTTATTAAAGGGTGTTAACTTGCGATAAATTCAGCAACAATCCTTGCAGAGGAGAATAGGAAGCTCTAATAGGCTATTTAGCGACGGCAGCGTAAAGAGTAGTAGCGCCGACAGTATATAGCCCGTGGAGGAGCTATGTGGGTAGAGGAAGGTTAATTGCTTGCTGCAGAGGCCAAAAGGGTGCTCTAGCAAGTAGAGTAGGCGGGGCAGCCAAGTAGGCCTCAAGCACCACTAACCTGCAGCAAGTGCCACAAATAAGGTTATACAAGGCCCTAGTGTACTACTAGATAGCGCGCACTTAATAAATCTATTTACTACCTATTTTATTGCGTTGTTGAAGAGCAATTGTAGGAAGACGCATCGCGATTTTGGTGGGGTGCGCGGATGAGTGATCGAACACGTTAGAACTGAACTAGATCCATCATACAGCTACTTGTTCCATTTTATACAGTACAGACTGTGTGGGTAGTTAATTTAACGCCACATACAGTATAGTCTGCGTGTGAAGTATTTGCTAACACACAGTCTGGATACCTTAGACTTAGTGCCACATCCAGAAATCTCGTACCACAGCCCAAATTCTACTCACGGACTCAATCTCTCAACCACCCACTCCTCGCCCTTCCTATATCTCAACCGGTCATGCAACCTACTCTCCCTCCCCTGCCAAAACTCCACCATCTCAGGAACAACCCTGATCCCACCCCAAAATTCCGGCACGGGAATCTTGTCCCGCCCCTCAAACCACTTCTCCACCTCCTTGACCCTCTCCTCCAACTGCTCCCTGCCCTCAAGCACCTGGCTCTGCGGACTCGCCCACGCGCCAATTCTACTCCCCCTAATCCTGGTATCGTAATAGACCTGGCTCTCCTCGGACGTCAAGCGCTCGACCGTTCCCTCGACGCGAACTTGGCGCTCCAGTTCGCGCCACCAGAAAGTTAGTGCGGCTTGTGGGTTGCTCTTCACGTCTTTGCTTTTGCGGCTAGTCTCCCAGTTGGAGTAGATTACAAAGCCGCGGTCGTCGAGCTCTTTCATGAAGACGATGCGCGCGCTGGGCTTGCCGTCTGGTAAGGATGCTGTGGCTAAGGTGACAGTTTCGGGCTGATAGACTCCTGCGTCGATGGCTTCCTGGAACCATTTGTGAAATTGATCCGTTGGGCTGGAGAGGAGGTCTGATTTTTCAAGGGTGCCGCGTTGGTATTGGATTGCATGGCCGGGGTCGACTGAGCCACCTGTTGGGGCAAAAATGCGTTTTGAGGTTGAGTTGGAGGGTGTGCTGGCGGAGTGTAACATGCTGTAGTGTGTGTGGATAGATCGTAGAGAGCTGGCTCGAAATAGGCTTGTCGCTGTGCGGGATGAGTAAGACAAGCGTTTGCAGTGGCGCGTCAGCATGGGTGGAGGGGCATATGTATCTGGCGATGCATCTTTCAATCTCGAGGCTACTTGTCGCGGGATCGACTGGAGGTGCAGAAGGCGTACGAACCAAATGTACGCAATACACACTCCTGGTTGAGTGGAAGGAGAACAGTGATGTAGCTAGCTACCTGTCACCTGTACCTGTCACCTCCAGGGCTGTGTCGACGCACGAGCACGACTCATGGGGAAGCTGCTTCAGGGCGCAGCTTACTCGAGCGCTATTAGTGAAGCGCGCGGTCCAGCTTCACGCCAAGGCAGCCGTGGCAGCTTACTCCCGCCATATACACCAGCAAGCAGCTTATCCTACGTCTCACCTTCTCTTCTACACACCCAAAACTAGAGCACCATGACCAAGAAAACCTTCGACCCCTCCAGCCTCGAAGCCTTTGGTCACGCCGCGGCAGGACAGTAAGCTTCCCCCCTCGTCTCCCCCACTTCTCATATCCTAACAACCGCCAGTGATGGCGTCCTTTCCGACCCCTCTGGCGCAGTCATCGTAAAACCCTGCACGGCCCCCGAAATCGCCTTCTACGAGTCCGTCGCAGCTTCACACCCCGAGCTCGCGCCCCATCTCCCCACCTTCATGGGCACATTGTCCCTCTCCTCCGACTCCTCCACCGCCGCACCCGCCCCCGAGCCAGAGACCATCACCACGGCCGACGGCGCAATCGAGCGTCTGCACGGCAAAAAGCTGGATACCGAGCTCCACATCGTACTCCAGAACATCACGCACGGGTTCAAGAAGCCGAATGTGCTCGACTTGAAGCTAGGCGCACAGTTATGGGACGAAGACACGAAGCCAGAGAAGAGGGCGCGGTTGGATAAAGTCTCTGCAGAATCGACATCTGGGAGTCTGGGCTTCCGCATAGCAGGCATGAGGGCATACAAGGGTGTCCCTCCGCCTGAAGTCCCCGCTGAGTTGAAAGAGTATGTCGAGAGTGATGAGCAGGGCGGATATTGGGTGTACAACAAGATGTACGGGCGTAAGTTCAGTGCTGAGGATATCAACGAGGGGTTTGAGGCGTATGTCCATCCGCAGGGTACAGAGACGAAGGCACTCGAGCGCGCAAGGGAGGTGCTGGCGTTCTTTTTGGGTGAGGTCAAGGATATTACGAAGGTGTTTGAAGAGAAGGAGAGTCGTATGTACTCGGCGAGTATTCTACTCGTGTACGAGGGCGACGTAGACGAGTACGCGAAGACGAAGGCGAGGCTGAGGAGCGCGCCGCCGGCTGATGAGGACGAGGAAGAGGACCTGCCGCAACTGGCGGCAGTCAAGATGATTGACTTTGCGCACGCAACATGGACGCCGGGACAGGGGCCTGATGAGAATGCACTCAGGGGCATGCGGAGTACCACGGCGATACTGAAGGATCTGTTAGACAAGACAGAGAAGGACCTTGATGCTGCTGAGGGTGCATGAACGCCCTTGAAGGGGAAGACCGTTATTATGGCGGGAGGTTCATTTGGATTAGACAGACATGATTTTATAGAGCTAGATACCCTCTAGTACACAGGGCATTTCTCCCCTTCAGACCATTTCTTCCTGTTCCAATTCTCACTCGAGCACAAATCGCAAAATAGCTTCCCCCCTCCCAATCTCTCTCGCATCTTTTCCATCATCACCCCGTCTATCCCTCGTCAGCCCACCAAACTCGGCACATCCTCCGGCCACCTCCCCAACACGACCGCATTCGGCGGCACATGTCCCGGCTGCGGACTCAACAACTTGACCTTCTTCTTCGCCTCGTCCACATCCGCCACATACATGTACCCTCTCACGTTCGAGTCGCGGATAACATCGTGCCTATCGCTCGCCGACGCCGACGTAATAGCGAGCAGAGAATTCACCATTTCGCCCGACGGCGTGACTTTCTCGTATATGGAGCTCGAACCGCCATACGGGTTGTCGTCGTCGTATCCACCGCTGAAATTCATAGGGTTCGAAGCTACGAGTCGTTCGTTAGTGGTGGAGGTGATTGGGCGAAGAAAGAAGGGGAGACGTACATTCCGAGATCTTGAAGACGCTCAAATCGTCAAAGTCTGCTGCTTGGCTGTGAGGGGCGAGGGTGTTTTCGCCGTGGCCGAAGAAGTACGCGCGGATCTGTGCGTGCCGGAGGGCTTTCATGTATTCCTCTGATCTGTCGACGCAGCCGCCGGATTTTTCGAGACGGATAACGTGGACGGTTTCGTCGGTGGGGCGGTTGGTGTATTTGCGGGAGAGATCAGAGTAGAGGCGTTCGGAGCCGATGACGAAGACCATGTTCACTGTGTCGTATTAGTGCTGTTAATGGTCTCAGAAATCGGGTTTGTAGGGAGTCGATGTCCACGGATGGGATATGGATGTGGATCGAACGAAGATGGATTGTGGACATCACACGCACCAGAAAACTCAGATATTATATGCTCTATGTTGTCGTAGACACCTGCCTTTCCCTGGCTGATGCCACCAGGGCTATCGATGATGAACCCTGTCTGCTTGCTCGCCGGGTCTTCCTCCAGCCTGCTCGTCACGGCCAATGCCATGCGTGTGACCAGCGGCCTGAATATCTTACCCTCCTCTGCATCCTTCAAACCATAGTGATAAACAAGTGGTATCTTCACCGGGATCGGGCTCGGGCCTGATATGGGGCTGTTTCCCCATCCTTCCTCGATGTCTATTACCGAGGAGAATGCGGCTGCTGTGAAGGATCCGGGCACAGATAACATGCCTTGTCGCGGATCCAAGTTGACAACCACGGGCTGCCTCCCGCTCTTGACTGCGTATGCAGTCAAAGTCTTGACCAGCGACGTCTTTCCTGCATTCTCGGGCCCGACAACCAATATCCTTGGCCCAGCTTCTCGCGTCTGTACGCTGCGCTCGCGCAACGCTTCTAGCGCAAAATGCGCATTCGCACAGCTCATCATCTGCGTCTCTTCCGCGACGTACTCTGATTCTACTTCGCCGCCGACTTCGAGTATGCAGCCATGCCATGTAAAGACTGCGCCTTTTGTGCCCTGGAATGTGTATACGGTCGAGGGTGCGAGCTCGGTGCCGAAGTACTCTGCGGTGCCGCTCAGCAGCTTGATAGTAAGGGATCGGGTGAAGCTGACTTCAAAGCGGTATTCGGTGTTTGCGTGTAGATCTTGGGTCCGTGTTGTAGAGGAAGTCGGGACATCGAGAGGTTCTGCGGGCTGTGTGCCCAGGTTCAGGCCTGGGAGAGCGATCATGCTTGCGACGTCTTAGAAGCGGGCTTGGTGGAGGGTTGGATGAGAAGCTGCGAGGTAAGGAAAGTATCCGAAATTGATCTGTCTCTGGGTGCGAACACTAGGAAGGTTACGAGAGGGCGGTATTGAAGAGGTGGGGAGAAGAACAGTGGTGAGCTGTTGGTAAGCTTTTCAAGAGGCTGCAAGCATTGTTGCTGCGCCTTTGTTCACTTTCACTAAGCGCAAGTACAATAAGAAAGCCTCTGCGGCGAATAGACCAAGAGAGGGAAGAATGGGCGTTTATTGAGTAGTAAGGAAGAAGAAGAGTGAAGGGGAGCTCGGACTGCAGAGACGCGCTTGGACGCTAGACGCTAGACGCGCGCTAGAAGCGGGCCGCGGCTATCTAATAAGACACCTTGTAGATCCGGTGACGGCGCCTGGCCCACTATCAAAGTGCTCTTGGGACAGTTGCTGTCCTTCCCTGTACGCATCCGCTCAATGAGCCTGTGGATTAAAGCCGAGCGCGTCGTTATAATGCACCTTCCTCGCTGATTGTTTTCCGTTCCTTGCCGATTCTGCCAAAGCATTCCACACGTTTAGTTCGATTACCGAGTCACTCGTGTATCATACCTCCAGCTCCAGCGCGCTCCTCGTCCGTGCAAAGAAACCGAAAATATTCAGCATGAGCCCCAAAATTGCGCCTCCAGCTCTGGGGATATGGTCTCTGTGGTTCCTGTCTGCCAGCGCCGGTATCAGCGCCGGTGCTCAGGAACCACTGAGGCCTCCAATTGACCCCCTCAAGTACAAAGCAGCATGTCCGGACTACAAGAGCTACGCGATGCATCAACAGTAAGCTTCCTCATTATAGGGAAGTACTTATCTAACCTACGCCTATCTAGCCCGCCGTACAGCGGAGGCCCGCTCGAGCTGCCCTCGCAACGACCCTCAAAGTATTGCCGTACCTTCGAATCGCCGCTGGTAGAGAAAGTCGTTGCAGATATGAACGAGAAGCTGGTCGACCCTGACCTGGCGCGCATATTCGAGAATGCATTCCCCAATACGCTCGACACAACCGTGGTGGCATGTCGATGGGACTGTCAAACACAAAGCGGGCAAGAAAACTTGGGATGCGAATGCTTGGAAAGGGCCTCAGAGCTTTATAGTCACAGGAGACATCAATGCTGAGTGGTTGCGAGACTCGACGAATCAGCTAGCCCAGTATCAGTCGTGGCAAAAAAGACAAGGAGATACACAAGCTTATTGTGGGTGCAATCAACACCCAGGCGGAGTATGTCATCGGGTCACCTTACTGCAATGCTTTCCAGCCTCCGCCTCCGAGTGGTTGACTCCCACCTCCCAAGGCGACGGCGATACCGTACACCCGGCCTACGAGAATTCTTTCGTATTTGAATGCAAATACGAGCTCGACTCCCTTGCGCACTTCCTCTCGCTTGCCAACCAGTTCTATAACAACACTGGCTCTACCGAGTTTGTTAATTCACGCTTCCTCCTCGCTCTTGATACTCTGCTAGAGGTCTTGGAAGCCCAATCGAAGCCTACGTTTGACGAAGACTCCAACCTCTTCAGACGTAATGAGTACACTTTCCAGCGCCAAACTAACACTGGCACTGAAACCCTCAACCTCCAAGGAGTCGGTAATCCTCTCGCCCCCGGCACAGGGCTCGTCCGAAGCGCCTTTCGTCCTAGCGACGATGCCACAATCCTCGGCTACTTTATCCCCGCAAACGCCATGATCAGCGTAGAGCTCAAACGCACTGCGGCTCTGCTCCGCAAGGCAGGCAAAAAGACCCTAGCCAAGACTGTCCAAGACTGGGGCCAGACGATCGAAGATGGCGTCTGGGAGCACGCCGTAGTGCAACACAAGACATTTGGCAAAGTCTTCGCCTTTGAAGTCGATGGTTTTGGTTCCTCCATTCTCATGGATGATGCTAACTTGCCCTCGCTCTTGGCTCTTCCACTTCTTGGCTTCGTCGATGTGAATAACGAAGTGTATCAGAATACGCGTAAAATGATTCTGCAGAGGAAGGGCAATCCATATTTCCTCACTGGCGAGGACTTCAGCGGTATCGGTGGTCCGCATGTGGGCTTCCAGCATGCGTGGCCTATGAGTGTGTTGGTGCAAGCCATGACGAGCGAGAGCGATGATGAAATTATGAAGTGCCTGGGGGCAGTGAAGAATGTCAGCAGGAATGGTCTGATTCATGAGAGCATAAATGTGAACAACTGGAGCGACTATACGAGTAAGTTTTGCCTTTGGCCTTGTGGTTTGGATCCCATTGTACTTGTGCTAATTCTTGAATAGGGAGTTGGTTTGCTTGGGCCAACTCGGTGTTTGCACAGACCATCCTGGATCTTGCGAAGCGGAAGCCTCATTTGCTTTTCGGTGAGGGGGCTGAGCCTTACAAGATGTAAACAGGATGTACTCTTAGATGATTCATGGGTACCAGAATAGAACCGTATTGTCTTTCCATTTGTCCAGCAACAGTGAACAGAAGAGACCTCCAGTGTGATGGCATTGAGCCTGTTAGAGATTTTTACCAATTCGGGTTGACGAGACAATCCAATGCTTTTGAAGCAAAAGTTATGAAAGTTAATTGTCCGCTAGAGTACACTACATAGATACGAAGTCGGGCTAGGATGGATGTGGCGTGCAGTGTGCAGTGTGGGGAACCGCAGGCGGCGGCCGCTAAACCAACCGCGGTAACGCGAGTGAACGATCCATCAACGGCCCGGGCCCACCCACGCTCACGCGGCCACGCCAAACAAGACCTCCACCTCTTTGCACTCAGCGCTCATGCGCACACATCCACGACACCGAACCTACCATGCCTCCCAAATACCCGCCACCCCCAGCCGGAGAGCCCCCACCCTTCGCGCAAACCCTCCTCGCACGCGCACACCCGCCATCCACAGCCTCAGACCTCTACACCGAACGCGTCGTCAAGCGGCCCCTCCAGCTCCGCGCCTCGAGCCCCGTCCCCTCCGCGCGCGCCATCCGCCGCCGCGCCCTCAACGCCCGCCAAGAAAAAGCCCGCAAGCGCAGCAAGTTAAAACCGCGGCCACTCTCTGCTGCTAAGAAGCGTGCGCTGGGGCTCTTGGAGATACCGAAGGAGCAGCAGAAGTATGAGATCTATCAAGGGCTGCATAAGCTGTGGATGGGGTACATGCAGGAGATTCTTGGGTTAGGGGGAGGAGATGGACAAGGAAAGGCGTATGTGACGGCGGGGAGTGCGGGGCAGATGCTTGCGAGTGCGGATATGCATGGTGCGATTGTGGAGGTTGTGCGGAGTCGGTGCGTGAGTCGTGTAGGGCTTAGGGGGATTGTTATCCGGGATACGAAGTTTACGTTTGAGATTATTACGGTGAAGAATGTGGTTAAGGCTGTGCCGAAGGAGCATACTATGTTTCGCTTTGAGGTGGAGGTGGGGAGGAAGGAGGGGGAAGCGGATGGGGAGAAGAGGCCGCTCGTTTTTGAGATTTTGGGGGAGCAGTTTCAGACGAGGGGGGCGGAGAGGGCGAATAAGAAGTTTCGGTTGCATTATCAGCCTGATGTTTGAGGGAGAGAGGGGTTGTTGAGGATATTACACAACAAGAGGAGAAGCACGGGGTGTGGCGGTATAGAAGCGGCATCAGAGCTCTTCACGAATCAGCGAGGGCAGACGCTGGCCGCGTGCCAACATCAGCTGGGGTCACACATATGAGCCCCATCGATATTCCGTCAGGATTGAGAGAGTACCAGAGCCATTGCGCCGCCGCCACCGTACAGACATCAAATGTATCACTCCGCCGCCCAAGTCGGTTCCCTTGGCGCTTCCCAGAGTTACACCGCGGAGTGTTCACTGCACGCAAAACGATACCCAGCTTACAACCCACATGATACACATACTGCATGTCTTCTCTCCAAGCACAGTCCCAAGCGGGGAACGCCAATACGACCAGGAGGGTTAACAGAAGCCAGATGCAATATATATGAAGGACTGAGCTTCGTATAGTCGGCTTTGTATATATACCAAGAAAGACAATTACACACCTCACGTGCACGTTTTGTCCACTTTTTAAAGTTGTCTGAGCCGTGATGCCAATACCGGATAGGCTATCGATAATCGAATCATGCGTAGTAGTATACTTTCTTCGACTCTCAAACTACATTTCTGGTTGCAACTCGCCTTGTGTGGTTTGGATCTTATTATCAGAAGTCAGAGTTGTTCAGCGTCGTAACTAGTAGCTTCGGTTTCACAACTTGGAGATATTAAGGAATCTATGTAGACGTGAACCAATGAGTCTGTGAATTAGACATTGTACAGGCTGGGGTATGTATTTCGGATGTAAACGCCGCAACGCCAGACGCCTATCCACCCACGGCACGCACTCAATGGTACTGATTATACCAGCCAAAGATACGCAAGTGACCCCGAGATGTGCAAACCCCGTGAAGCAGCGTTTCCACTGTAGCGTAGTACGCTACAGCTGCCCCCTATCGCTCTGCGCTATAGGCGTTACGTATATATAGAAGCCCTTAAAAATAGTAAATTATAGTTTATAACTATAGTATAGTCTATAGTAACCTATATACTATATATAGACGTTACATAGCCTATTTACATAACTTATTTATATAGCTTTCCTATTTACGTGACCTATTCACATAGCCTTAGCCCTCTAAGGGGGGCTACTATAGAAGAGCTATACTATAGGCTAAAATACATATAATTATAGCTACGCTACTGCCTAGAGGATAGCTACGTCCTCACGCCTTATAGGCTGTAGTATAGGCCGCAGTACGGCCCGTACTACGTTACGTTAGATACGCTGCCGTGAAGCACATGTCTCTTTCGACGACCGCACGCAAGTGAGCTCATCTGCAACTCGCATATACCGCCCCCTACTCAACCCTCGAGATCCGACTCATCGTCGGCAAACTTCTCTACGCCACCACCGTTCTCCTCTACCGACCAGTCTTTCTTCCTGATCACCACCTCCTTCGGATGCCGCTCCATCCACAGCTCGTTCGGCAACCACTTGTAGAAGCTGCACATAGTCTCGCGCACATCGTCCAAGATCGTGATGCCGCCATCCAACGTCAAGGTCCTCGCATCGATCTTCATACCCAGGAAGCACTCGTCCAGTACACGGTCCTCGACCCAGAACTCGTATTGTTTACCCTCCTCCGTCTTTGGTAGGCGACCGTTCGGGTACTTGGACTTGGGTAGGTCGTACTGGTTGAAGTTGGCAATGTGCCAGGAGCGACAGAGGAGTTTTCCGAGAGGCTCCAGGCGGAGTTTCTGAGCGGTGACCGAGTTTTGATGGGTGTACATCTCCCTAGTAATCTCATCCGAAGGCGTGATGGACATGACTTCCAAGCCGAAAGACTCATCCTTCAAGACCCTGACGGCTTGTGTGTCGAGCATGGTCTGTTGCTCATCTGTACCCATGATAGCCACACCGGTCTTGAAAGTGATCCTAGCCTCCTCGTCCATGACACCTACCTCTCCAAGATTGACACCTTCCTCCTTGAGTTTCATGGCCCACTCCTTGTTGCCAGTATAAGTGCCGGCCTTGGAGCCGCCGAAGATAGTGCTTGCAGCGGAATTGAAGGCGCCAGGGAGAGCGAGACCGGCGGCATGAGTCTTAGAAAGCTCGCCTTCCGCGGTGTCGCAGAGTTTGCGGGCCGCTTCGAGGTCGTTACGGTACTCATCGCAAACGGAATGGAACAGAAGATAGTTGTAAAAGGAACGCAGAACTTGGCAAGCGTTCTTGATCTGGTGAGGCGCGAAACCGTAATGAGCCGGGAAGAAGGATGAGCTGTGGAAGGGTCAGCATGTCTGGTCTGGAGTGTTTGAGAGGGTTCAATCAACTTACAGAAACGCCTCTCCTACGCCGACAAAGTCTACGACCCAATGTTTGGGGTTTTGACGGTCCCATGGCACGTTATGAATAGCCGTAGCCCGCGCGATCTCCTCAGCGTCCATGCCAGCCATTTCCTTCTTCGAAACTCCCCCGAACATGCGTGGGGCAGACTCCACACCGCCAAAGCGCATCCACTTGTTGAAGACGTTCGCATACATCTCGTGCATCCGCCTCTTCTGCTTGAAACGCTGAATAGCAATCTCGATGCGCTCCACAAACGGCTTCTCGGGGTCATACATGGCCTCTTCCTGCTTCGCCTCATCTGGTGTAATCGGCGCCTCGACCTGCAAGAGTGGTGTATGGTCAGCGTAGGTCCACTATATACGATGGATCCTGAGGCAACTCACGTAAGTGTCCTCGAACCCGGTCGGCTTCATCAGGTTTTTGGTCATGCCGGGCGGTAGCTGGGGTTTTGTCTGCGGAAGCAATGGCACCGGTTGCACTGTTGGCTTCCTCGCGCGCGGATCATATACGATTTCGTCGTCATTGTAGAAGTCCGGGTCGAGTGCACAAGGGCCTCGAAGGGGAACTTTGCGCCAGAGTTGCTTGCCATCTTCGGAGACGACCAGGAAGGCGGACTTGCGGAGAGCTTCAACAACCATAGACTTGGGTTTGAATGTCCGCATCTTTTTGAAGCCGCAGATGCGGGAGACGGAGACGGGGAGATTTTCGCGGCCGCCACAGCATTGTAGAAGGTGCAGATCAGAAGGCAGGTTCTCGTCGGAGAAGTAAAACTCAACCTGATATTGTCAATGAGCTCGTGGACCCGCGGTTGATAATGTTGTGCTGCGGACTGTGCTTCAGCTTACCTGTCGGCGGATTTCCGGGGCATCAGGATGCTCTTGCTCCACGGCGGCTTGCTCTGTCATCGTTGACATGACGGTTGCTTCTAGCTGGGTTGTTAAATGGCCCAAGTCGACAACGGCGTGGGATTGTAGAAGCAAAGATGCGGAGGGAGAGGCGAGAGACGAGCTGGAGTAGAATATATGGGACTGGCGTGCAAACCGACCAATTACTCAGCTGCGTTTGTAGCGTTGGAAAAGAAAAGGACAGTGAGGGAAGAAGGAACGATCCAGGTATTCACGATATGGCGCCTACAGACGGCACCCGATGCCAGGCCTGATACGCAATACAAGTGAGATATTAGGACAAGCTGGCGTTTGACACAAGCATTGTTCTTCCAAAACAGAGACACATAACAGGTGATGGGACTGGCGCCTTCATGATTATTCTCACCGTCATTGCCATGTTATTGATAGTTCATCAAAATCCAATCTCGTTCATTTTGGTATATAAACGCCGTCGCTATGCATGAGAGATCCACTGAGGCCCGTCCTAAAGCAGAAAATCCAAAGAGTCTTGGTCTTCATGCTCGTCAACCCATCATCTCAACGTCTCCGTGTTTCCTCTTGGTGGCGGCCTTCCCTTGTCCCTCGATTTTCGCTTTCATGTTTTCAAGCAGCACCTCTTTCAGCACGCTGACGCTGCCGACTGCCGCATGCGTAGCGCCCTCGATGAGCTCATCCGGATCTGCGCCTACATCGCCCTTCAGCCAGACCTCCGTAATCTCGTCTCTGGAGGCCAGGTAGCCTACTGCGCATGCAGCGGCGATGTGCTGATGCTCCGCGGGACACGGGTCCAATATCTTCTGCTCTTCCCTGGCTGAACCTGGTTGTCGAACAATTGCTGCTACACCGCCCGTAACCATGTCAACGCAATCGATCCCTGCGTCTACTATGGCAGCACTCGCGACCGTTATACACCCGGCGAGTACATTCAGCAGGCCCCAGCCACTACCAACCCCACCCTCAATTGCGCTATCGCCCCACCAAGCATCCTCGTCTCCTTCAAGTACTGTTATAACGACCTCAACCCCGCTCTTAGGCCACCGTTCACCTATTATGACACCCCGCAGTGCGGTCTCTAGATGCACACCCAGATCCCGTTCTGCTGAATCGCGAATATATCCTCTCCGATGTCGGGTTGCGAACGGGGCAAACTTTACAGTCGTGGTAAGCAGAAGGCTCGGAGAGAAGGGCGCGCTGCGGGGGAGGGGCTTCGGTCCCTGAACCGAGGCCGTGATCTTCAGGCTCGAGGTAGGTGCTATAAGCGTAGGCTGGGCGGGTAGCGAGGAGGAAGGCACTTCGAGATATGCGGAACCGGATGCGGAGGGGACAATGCCGGTTTGAAGGACTGTGAAGAACATGTTAGCTCATGCGCAAGAAAGCTGTTCTGGGAGCGCGAATGTGGACTCAGGTGCAAAAGCTTCCACCCCGCCATCTTATCGATGACAAAAGTTTCAGGATCGCGTGTTAGCCAGCAACACTTACAAGTTACAAGTCTTCCGCAACTCATTCGGTTGTCTAGTTCTGCTTGGACGTAGTGATTCGAGATAATCGGACTCTTTTGCAGTTCTTGCGAAGACCGGCGATGAGGTTCCACCGGAAGGCGCATTGATCCTTCTCCTATCCAAATTGGACGCCATGTTGTGTGTGGTGTTACTTTGGGGTTTGGGTGGCTTGTTGGCCGGACTGGTCGCGTCGTCGCGAAATGCCAATTGCGCGCTGACTAAAACGCCAAGATTTCGCGACTGCCATGATTTTTTTCGCTTCCGCACCCCAACTTCCAGACACAACCTCACATCAATGTAAGTTTTACTCTCTCTGTTCCCCGACAATCTCTTCATGATTGATACTTTCCTATATGTTCCGGTGATCTATGATGAGCTCCGAACATGCACCACCAACTGATCTCGTTTCTGTTCTCTGCCAGCTTCTCTTGTTTTTGATTCGAGACACCAGCTGACTGAGCCAACAGATGCTTCGACAGGGCTGGGCTGCAAACAAAGGTGTATAGTGCACTCGCTATGACGATGATGGGTACTGCGTCGTATTTGCGGCAGTCACGGCGCTGTCGATGTCATTGATGAGCTCGAACGCTCAGACCTATTCTAATCCAGCAGAAGCGGCTCAGCTGCCACTCACATATTGTAAGTTGACGACCCGCATACCCCCACTTCCGCCCTGCGTTTTATGATGCGTGTATATCTTTTCAGTTCTGCTACTGAACTACCTTGAAGACACTTTATACCAGCTTACCTTTGTCTGATAATCGCTTCTATGTTGATTGCTTCATACTCCTATTGAAGCGACCCTGACTGACTTGAATAAGCTAGATCTACCGACCGTTAGTCACGCCAGGGCCTCCGAAGTTACTCAGGTACGTGCAACCTCGGACCCTACCCTCGCCAGGATGAAAACGTAGTCTATCCATTCCATGACATCTGCCGCCGGGTCACCCTCTCGCACTCTACCAGCCTCGGCTTGGGATGACGAGTTGTGGAGTTGCGCGTGCGAACGTCGCGTAATTGTGGTCTCCGAGCTGAGGATCGCGGCGGTCCGTCTTGGGCGGTCATGATCCGAGGCCGGTGGCGGAGAATGAATATAACGGCTTTCTGAGCACGAGGTTTTCCAACTCTCGGTTTCCTGTGGTGCCTCGTCGAACGTGTGCTGATTGTATGCGTTAGGTTTCAGGAGACACGTGCTCTGTATTGGTCCACGGGTACGAGCTTATTAGTGTGTGTGGAGGGCCACGGTGGACGTGTACGTGTGTTGGACAGTTGGAGTATATAGTAATAGATCTACATGTGTGTCTATGATTAGGTGCTTAATGTGAAACGGCCCGCCTGGCCGCGCGTCAGTCGGTCTTGATGGTGCAAATTGTGCTGCTGGCTGAAGAGAAAAAGTCGCAGTGGGTACGAGCCTCAGCCGCATACGGTCCCGAGGTCTACACGGAGTGGCTCGCGCCAGAAGCAAATTCATGTCACGCACGGCGGTTCCTCGAGGTCCAACTGCCCGTGGTCGCATCTGAAACATCCACGACTAGCGCCACGCTGCACCCTTCCACCTCCGCTACGCATCTGCGCATCTACCCAAACGAGTATCCATCTGCGTTCTTTGAGGACGCCTGTCAGCCCCTCTCACCTTCCGCCCGCCCTTGCCACCCCATCCCAAGCCGCCCGTCGCCATTTCGGTTGGTGCTGCCAGGGATATCAGGGCATGTCTACGACAACTGGCCTTAGTCTAGCGAAATAAAACACCAGCCAGGTCCGGAGCCCTGTACGACGACTTGCCCAAGGGCTACCGCGGCCCACGCATCCCTTCGATTTCCCCTGCGGCCAGCGTGGCATCAATTCGCATCGCACGCCTGCTCCACTGGTGTGCCCGTCCTCGCTGCGCTCTGCACCGCGCTCAGCGACTCGACGTGAACGGGGGTGCTCAAGGGAGCCATCAGCGCGATCTGACTTCGCAGCCCTCCCTCCTGGATGCTGCCCTTACATGAAAAGCAGAAGATGCACCGTCATGCCTTTTCCAACGGCAATGCCGCATACCCATCGACAAGCGGGGGCACCTTTTCCATTCAACCTCACAAGTACGTCTGTCGCCGCTATGCTGAGCGCGTCGCTGCAGTCCAACCTTTCAGCACTCCTGACGCACCGCCGCTCATGCCCGCACCATGCTAATTTCTATTGCCACGGCAGATTCCAGCCCAGATCACAACCTGCCTTGAGGCGGCGGCGACAGCTCATACAGCGGCTCCTGCTCATAGCCTCCGTCTTTCTCACCGGCCTCTTCTTCTTCTTCCCCGACCTACGACCGAACCTGGGCTCAGGCCCGCTTAGCTACCTCACCTCGAGCGAAGACTCGCAGCTAGAGACTGTTCGATACTACGACTTGAGCAATGTACAAGGCACGGCAAGGGGCTGGGAAAGAGAGGAGCGCATACTACTTTGCGCGCCGCTACGAGACGCTGCGCCGCATCTGGACATGTTTTTCGCCCATCTAAAGAACCTCACATATCCACACAACTTGATCGATCTGGCTTTCCTCGTTGGCGACTCGAAGGACAACACGATTGACAAGCTGAATCAGAAGCTTACGGAGCTCCAGTCGGATCCAGAGCCAAAACAACAATTCGGCGAGATTTCAATCTTGGAGAAAGACTTTGGGCAGAAGGTTAATCAAGATGTGGAGAGCAGACACGGTTTCGCAGCTCAAGCTGGGCGTCGCAAGTCTATGGCTCAGGCCCGTAATTGGCTGCTCAGCGCGGCGCTCCGCCCGACGCACAGCTGGGTGTACTGGCGAGATGTTGATGTTGAAACGGCTCCCTTCACGATTCTTGAAGATCTCATGCGCCATAACAAGGACGTCATTGTTCCCAGTAGGACACTCCGAGTCGCTGGCATCATTTGCCTGCTAACACTGTTGCAGATGTCTGGCGACCGCTCCCCGATTGGTTGGGTGGAGAACAGCCTTATGATCTCAACTCTTGGCAAGAATCCGAGACTGCGCTGGCGCTGGCAGACACTCTCGACGAGGACGCCGTCATCGTCGAAGGTTACGCAGAATATGCCACATGGCGACCGCATTTGGCTTACCTGCGTGATCCTTACGGAGACCCTGACATGGAAATGGAAATTGATGGTGTCGGTGGTGTGAGTATTCTCGCCAAGGCGAAGGTTTTCCGACAGGGTGTGCATTTCCCAGCCTTCAGCTTTGAAAAGCATGCCGAGACGGAGGGTTTTGGAAAGGTGAGTTGTTGATGTTGATGTTGAAGGAGCGTTATACTCACGCAAGATCAGATGGCGAAGCGCATGAAGTTTTCTGTCGTTGGCCTGCCACACTATACCATTTGGCATTTGTACGAGCCTAGTGTCGACGACATACGACACATGGAAGAAATGGAGAAGGAGCGCAAGGCTAAGGAAGCCGAAGAGGCCGCAAAGAAGAAGAAGGAGGAGAAGATTAAGGAGCAATTTGACTCCAAGTCAAGCGACTGGGAGAAGGAAAAGGCGGCGGTGCAGGATCTGGTGCAAAAGGCGAAGAACGAGGAGAAAGAGCAAGAACAGAAAAAGAAAGAGGAAGAAAAGGTCAAAGAAAAGGTCAAAGAAAAGGTCAAAGAAAAGGTCAAAGAAGAGGCCAAGAAAGAGGTGAAGGCGGAGAAAGCTAAAGAAGAGAGGACCGATGAAGATGTGAAGAAAGAGGGCGGCGCGGCGAAGAAAGAGAAAAGGGCCGAGGAGGTCCATGAAGCTTTGGGCGTAGATGAGAAGGAGAAGCAAGCATCGAAGCAGTAAGCCAGCCACTCAATGCATCCGTCATACTTGATCTAATAACCCCACAGGCCGCAAAACCCAGATGTAGCGCAGTGAGCAGCAGCTTGACTCCGGCGCGACGACTTTCACGAATACGATGCAGGGACCATGACTGTTCCCTCATTATCCTATCTGTTTAATAGCCATGCCGGCCACGGGCATGGAAAGACTCCAACCAGCATCGTCGAGGCCTCGGCTTTTAGAGACAGCACGAGCCTCCACCGAGCCGGTCTCCTAGCCCATGCCTCGATACTTTTTGAATCTTGCTTGTTTTTTTGTTTGCAGGCGCATTTAGAGGCCTTCAGTATGTTTTGGAGATAGCTTGTGTATATACTAGAAGTCGCATGAGGGGCGTTCGAGCGTGCTCAGTCAAGATGGGAGCCTTGCGTCTGTAACAGTAGTGGAATATTGGCCCCAGATATTGAATAGTTCTAATCAGAGGATGTGATGTCTGCCTAATTCGCGTTTGCATTTTCCCGAGTGCGCTTACACGAAAGTCAACGGTAAATCTCGAGTGTGTGATGCGGAGGTCCGGACACCCTGGCGCTTGGCGTCTCCAACGTCCAAAGAATAACACATCTTGGTACTTCGCAGTAATGTTGATGCCTTGCGACAATCTTGGGGCCTACCGATGAGGACACGGTCACTACACTGCTGCTCCATTTTTAAATGCTGCTTCTCCAGGCAACTTTCTCTTGAGGGCATGAAGTTCCTTTCGTGAACTTGCTGACCTGGCTGCATAGTTGTGCTCGTCCCCATCATACTTCCCCTCACGCACCCACCGCCACGCCAGAGCCCACACTGCCGGCTTCGAGAGTCTCCTTCAGCATGTCAAGCCATGGATCCGACAACGCTGCTCCAGATAGCCTCCAAGAGGCCGCCGCAGCCTTGGAACCGCGGCGCATTCCCGTTGCGGTCAACCCAGTCGCTCTCGTGGTCACTGAATGCATAACAGTCATGTCTGCCATGCGCAAGCATGCACGCTGGGCACACTCTTCTGTGGCCGCTATCCTGGGCGGCTCGTCGGATAAGACGCCGGCTATACAGAAGAGGGACCGGGCTGGACAGGGCATTGTTGGCGGTACTGGAGAACAGGAGGAAGCTGTGCCTAGCAGATGGGGTTTGCGCGGGAAGAAGGGCAAGAGCATGCAGGACAATCCGCTCATGTCTGCCTTTGCGCGCCTGAGGAACGAGCTTAAAGGCTGCAAAGGTGCGCACAAGTGCTCAAATTGCATCTGGAGTGTTGCTAATGTGCTGGCAGACATCAGAACCTTTGACACGCCTTCAATGCTTCATCCGTTTCTGCAAGTTATCCGCTCCTCCTCGACCTCTGCGCCCATTACTTCGCTCGCCTTGATTGCCATCACAAAGTTCCTGTCCTACAACATTATTGGGCGCGACTCGCCTCGTCTCCCGGAGGCTATGCAGCAGCTCTCATCAGCTATTACACACTGCCGATTTGAAGCTAGCGACTCCCCTGCCGACGAGATTGTTCTCCTGCGGATACTGAAGCTGATGGAGAGCATGGTCTCTGGTCAAGCAGGCGAAGTGCTAGGCGACGAGAGCATTTGTGAAATGATGGAGACCGGTCTCAGCATGTGTTGTCAGTCTAGGCTGTCGGAATTACTACGTCGGTCCGCGGAAATTGCCATGGTGTCAATGTGCCAGGTCATATTCAAGCGGCTGAAGACGCTGGAAATCGAGGCACCAGAGGAGCTCGAAAAGCTAGATGAAGAGCTAGACAATGATGAGAAACCAGACGGCCTTAAGATGGACCCCTCTACAAACGGAACGAGCGACGGAGGACCGACCAAAGTCGAGGAACCGCAACAACCAAGTAATTCAGAAAAGGGCGAAGGGGACGCCGACAGTAATGCGCCGAATCCGACGGGAAGCACACTTGATCTGCCCGGGACCATGGAAATCCAGGAGCAACCACCCGCGGAGATCAAACCATACTCGTTACCCTCAATTCGAGAATTGTTCCGAGTCCTGGTTGATCTGCTGGATCCACATGACCGACAGCACACTGATACTATGCGTGTCATGGCTCTTCGCATTGTGGACGTCGCACTTGAGGTTGCTGGGCCGTCGATAGCAAGCCACCCCAGCTTGGCGAACCTAGCAAAGGACACGCTTTGCCGGCATCTGTTCCAGTTGGTCCGGGCCGAGAACATGGCCATCTTGAATGAATCTTTGCGCGTAGCTGGTACCCTGCTTGCTACATGCAGAAACGTTCTCAAGTTGCAACAGGAGCTATATCTGTCATACCTTGTTGCCTGCCTTTTTCCACGAGTAGAGATCCCCCTAGAGCCAGGCATCGAGCCATCACTGTACGAAGGTGTGCCTCAAGCGCCCACCCTTATCAAGCCTGTGCCGCAACAGAACAGCACGAGCGGTCGATCGACACCAGTGCCGGTAAAGGACCGGCAGAAACTTGGCTTGGAGGGAGGGGCTAGGAAGCCTGATGCGCGAGAGGCCATGGTAGAAAATCTGGGTGCATTAGTCCGCATACCTTCATTCATGGCTGAGCTGTTTGTCAACTACGACTGCGAGACGGATCGAATGAACGTCTGCTTAGACATTGTTGGACTCCTCTCTCGAAATGCGTTTCCCGATTCAGCGACTTGGAGCACCGTCAACGTACCTCCACTGTGTTTGGATGCCCTGCTTGGGTTTATACAAGTGATCGCAGATCGACTGGATGACGAGCCAGTGACCGAAGGGTATCCGAGCGCGGAGAAGCTGCGTGAACAGCGGTTACGGAAGAATATCATTATTCGAGGCGCTACAAAGTTCAACGAAAATCCCAAAGGCGGAATAGCTTTTCTTGCATCGCAAGGTATCATTGAAAATCCCGACGATCCTAACTCCATCGTCCAGATTTTGAAGGGCACAGCTCGTATTGACAAGAGAGTGCTCGGCGAGTTCATCTCGAAGCGGTCAAACGAGGGAATACTCCGCGCCTTCATTGCGCTGTTCGACTTTACTTCATTACGAGTGGATGAAGCTCTCCGACGCCTCTTATATAGTTTCCGGCTGCCTGGCGAATCGGCTCTCATTGAGCGAATCCTCACCGAGTTCTCGCAACAATACTTCCAACAGGCACAGCCTGAAAACATCGCAAACACAGACGCGCTCTGGGTGTTGTCTTACGCAATCATCATGCTCAACACTGATCAGCACAATCCCAATCTCAGAGCAGACAAGCGCATGACTCTGGAAGATTTTACGAAAAACTTACGTGGCGTAAATAACGGCGATTTCGATCCAGACTATCTGAAGGCTATCTATGAGTCGATCAAGACTCGCGAAATCATTCTGCCCGAGGAGCACGAAAATCGCAACGCGTACGACCATGCGTGGAAGGAGTTACTGATCAAGACCCAATCTACATCAGATCTTGTCATTTGCAACACGAACATATTCGATGCCGATATGTTTGCTGCGACTTGGAAGCCGATCGTGGCGACTCTGTCGTATGTGTTTATGTCTGCTACTGATGACATTGTCTTCTCTCGGGTCGTCACTGGCTTTGACCAGTGCGCGCAAATTGCAGCGAAGTATAAGTTAAACGATGCGCTAGACCGTATCATCTCCTGCCTTTCGTACATTAGTACACTTGCACCAGATGTGCCGCCAAGTACGACTCTCAATACCGAAGTGCAAGTAGAGAAGAAGAGTGTCATGGTCAGCGAGACTGCCGTTCGCTTCGGACGAGATGGGAGGGCGCAGCTGGCCACCGTTGTGCTATTCCAAGTCATCAAAGGCAATGAAGCTTCAATAAGAGATGGGTGGAGCCATGTAAGTCTTTCAGTTGTGTCTTACGAAATCACTGCTGACATTTGACAGCTCATTCACATCATGGTCAACCTCTTTGTCAACTCCCTGATACCCCCTTACTTTCTGTCATTCCAGAAGACGCTAGCACTACCTCCGATACCCCTCCGGAGTCCCGCTCAAGTCGTAGATCGCGTCGAGCGCCCTGCAGATACAGGCATTTTCTCGGCATTGTCATCCTACGTATCTAGCTTCGCCAACGACGAGCCTCCGGAGCCATCCGATCAAGAAATAGAGTACACTCTCTGCACCATAGACACCGTCCAGGGATGTCACTTTGAAGATATCCTAGCGAACATAAGTCAACTACCACTCGACTCACTCCGCTCATTGCTCATGTCCTTACTCGAACAGATACCAGAAGATGGTTCACCAAAGATCATTGTAGTGAAGCCTGAGCTGGCATCAACGACAGCCGTGCGTACCAACGGAAGCAAAGCGAAGATAAACCGCCCGGCGTACGACCCAAGCATGGTGTTTGTCCTTGAGCTAGCGACCGTGCTCGCGTTACGTGACGAGGAGACCGTGCAAGAGCTGGCTAAAGATGTTGCAGATGCTTTATCTACTGTGATCAAGGATGCGTCGAAGTTGCATCCTGTACTGATTGCGCGATGTGTATACTACCTTTTAAGTATATTGAAAGCTAGCAATGTACGTATTGTTTTGTCGAATTTGATTGCCGCTGATTATTTTAGGATCACGACTTTATTCGAGCACCAGTTCTCCTCCACACATTCTCCAAATTCGATGAGGAGCTCCTGAAGCACTGCGCGGGTCCCTTGCTAAAAGGCTTAGCAGACTGTTTGAAAGGTCCTAATGGTCTGCGCGTGGAGCTGGCCAGCTCGCCGGATTTCTGGGCTATCTTGAACAAGTTGCAACGGGTACCTGTGGCGGGGGTCTTCCAGCTGGTGGAGGACCTTGCTACATCTTCGTCACCAGGTGTTACAGCGGACAACTACGAAGCTGCTATTGCACTACTCAATGAGTTTGCTACGACCGCCCAGGTTGGCGCTAGACAGGAGCAACTGTACGACCAGGCTCTGCGACGAGGGAAAGCTCCGAAGCCTAAGAAACCTGAGTATGTATTGTTGAAAAACAAATATGATGATGGCAAGCTGATTCTTCACAGGAGCGATGAGATTGTCGTACGCGGAAGTACGGCTATGACCATTGTCTTCCAAATGTCCAGCAAAGTGCCCAATTTAATCGAACAATCACATCTTGAAAACACTGAAGGTACTATGTCTGCATTTTGGGAAGGGATAAGCAACTGACGCTCTGCAGCTTGGACGGCGTACTGGTCGCCAATCTTGAAGACGCTGACGCATCAGTGTCTCAATCCTTGTCGAGAAATCAGACAGCAAGCTTTTGGCGCACTACAGCGGACATTATTGTCAAATGAGCTAGCATCACCGGAGCATAAAGAATGGACTGCAATCTTCAGCGAGGTGTTGTTCCCTCTGATTACACAGCTACTCAAGCCGGAAGTGTATCAATCCGATCCGCTGGGGATGAGCGAGACGCGTGTGCGTGCGGCGACACTGCTGCCGAAGGTGTTCCTACATTACCTCGCCATGCTCTCGGAGATGGATGATCTGCTGCACCTGTGGCTCAAGATCATCACCATCATGGATCGCCTGATGAACAGCGGGCAGGGCGACAACCTAGTACGTTCCCCACATAAAGAATACGAAACTTTCAAACTGACAACCAGATAGGAAGAAGCTGTATCTGAAAACCTGAAAAACATGCTTCTCGTAATGTCTAGCGGTGGGTATCTTGCCCCACCGGACGAAAAGCCCGAAAAAGAAGAGCTATGGAACGAAACTTGGAAGCGCATCAACCGCTTACCCCATTTCTTCGCAGATCTTTTCCCGGAGGAGGCCAAGAAGCCTAAGGGCGAGAGGAACGCAAAGGATGTCAGCACAAAAGAGAAGGAGAACGAGAAAGTGGTAGTGGAAGCCGAGGCAGAGTCAGAATCAGATGGTGGCACAGAAGAGAAGGCCGAGGCGTAAATATCACCGAGTGTGCGGGCCTGGAGTTCGTCCCTTGGAGCAGGGATTTGAGTGTGTGCAGTTGCGACTAGGGCAAGGGTAGCGGATGTGTAGAATAGATGTACTGTGAAACGCGGCGCGTTGATGGAACCGTGGTGGGATAGACAAGAGGCTGATGAGGCAAGCAGGCTATGTAGCAGCCGCATACGCATTGTCTACGTTGGATCTTGTCCAAATCGGTCGTCCTCACCCCCATGAAATAATTCGTGTCCAATGCCAAGACCAAGACAGCCAATAATACAGTATACAAATCACATTTATAGTTTAGTTAATATATAGTTAAAATATAGCTGGAAGTAACTCCGTATATAAAGGAAAGGCAGCTATATGGACTTTGGGAGCATCTTGGCATCAGACACGAATTATTTCATAGGGGTGTCCTGGGGCCCAGCTGTGCATGCAACACGCCGTCGGAATTCCGTATGAAACCCCGAAGGCCGCAAGGCAAGGTCCGCGGCCTGATTGGTGGATCTCATCAGCGGTAGGATGGCGCAACATGGCTTACAGGCGGCACGGGCCCATGCCAATGTTTCGGACATTGAAATTGGCTTCGTTTTGATTTGACGCCGTGCCGTTGGAATGGCCTGGGATTCCTCCGGGCTTATTACATACCCTTCTCTCCTCTTCAACCTCGCGCCTAGCTGCTCTGCTGTACCTACCTACTGTGCTTGAGGCACGTTCGCTCTTTACATACTGCTTGCGGGTTACCCGAACGCCACTCCTTGAAATTTCGAGCCTTCTGTTTGCGTTCACGCTGTTCGTTCTGTGAAGGGAGGTCCGTTTGGAAAGGACCCATTAGTGCCATATTGTCTTTACAAAGTCTGGGGCTTGTGCTTTGATTCTTCACTACGACTCGAGATTTTCAGGACCTCTCGCACAGAGCCGACAATTGGTTTTTGCCACCACTCTTTTTTTGGTATTCAACTATACACTCTCGTTCAAGATGCGTTCGGTAAGATCCCCACGATCCAATATCTGCTCGGCAGCTGCTCGGAAAGGTCACGGAAGGAAGCCAGGAGCTGATATTGTTGTATAGCTCTTCAACTCGCTCGCGGTCCTCACCGGGCTCTTGACGAGTGTCGCCGTCGCGGTGCACCCCGTTGAAGTTCAAGGCCAAGATTTCATCGACACCGTCTCCAAGAAGCGCTTTATGATTGTCGGCGTCGACTACCAACCCGGCGGCCAGGGAGGCTACAAACCTCAAGAGGGTAGTGACCCCTTGACGGACAAGTCTGTCTGCCTGCGCGATGCCATCATGCTCCAGAAACTCGGCGCCAACACGATCCGCGTGTACAATGTCGACCCGACGCTCAACCACGATGACTGCGCGTCCATCTTCAACGCTGCGGGCATCTACATGATCATTGACGTCAATGGACCATTTTCAGGCGAGAGCATCAACCGGGCTGAGCCGTGGACCAGCTACCATAAGGATTACCTGAAGAGGGTGTTTGGCGTGGTGGAGAACTTCAAGAACTATCCGAATACCCTGGCTTTCTTCTCGGCGAACGAGGTTATGAATGATTTAAAAACCGGAAAGGTTAACCCGCAGTACATCCGGGTAAGTTGTAGACACTGAAAAGCTTGTTTGAGCGTGTTTCGCTGATTTGCATAGGCCGTCCAGCGCGACCTGAAGGCATACATCAAAACCCACGCCAAACGCACCATTCCTGTTGGCTACTCCGCCGCCGACGTCCGAGAGATTCTGGAAGACACATGGGCATACATGCAATGCAACAACGACAACGACGGATCCGAGTCCGACTTCTTCGGCCTGAACTCATACTCCTGGTGCGGCGGCAAGGCCACCTTCGAAACTGCGCAGTATAACGTGCTCGTCGACATGTTCAAAGACAGCAGCATCCCCGTCTTCTTCTCTGAATACGGCTGCAACGAAGTCATGCCCCGCGTATTCGACGAAGTCGCAGCTCTCTACAGCGACAAGATGACATCTCTCAGCGGCGGCCTCGTGTACGAGTACAGCCAGGAACCTTCGGACTACGGCATCGCGATTATCAACGACAACGGCACCGTGTCTCTCCGCAGCGACTTCGACAGCCTCCAAGCGCAGTTTAACAAGCTCGACCTGTCGAAGATCCAAGCCATCAAGCCCGCCGCCACAGCTATCAAGTCCCCGAAGTGCGCCAAAAAACTCATTACGAATGACGCTTTTGATTCAAACTTCACCATCCCCGCCGTCTGCCCCGGTTGCGCGACGCTCATCAAGAACGGAATCGCTAACGCCGTCGAGGGCAAGCTCGTCAAGGTTACGCAGACGAATTCGCCAAACAAGGTGTATGGGAGTGCTGGCGGCGAGGTTAAGGGCCTGACGCTGAAGATTTTGAGTAATGATGGTGTGAATGTGCCGAGCGGGGAGACGACGAGTCCGCAGGGGGCGGCGTCGACGGACGAGGAGGATTCCAAGCCTGAGGGTGCGGCCAGTAAGCTTGCGGGCAGCTGGACACTCCTTGCTACTACCGTTGTCGCCCTGTTGATCATGCTCTAAAGGTCCTCCAGAGTCACAACCTGGTCCCGAGGGTCTTTCAGAGTCAGAGTCGCAGCCTAGCGCGAAGGGGTCCCCAGAGTCACAATCTATTCCACAAGAAGGCGATGCGCAAACACGGCGGCTCTTTCCTTTTACATGGATGATGCTCTGAGCTCAACGCAAATATTTGTAACAAAGCCGCTATCCATGTATATTATCTGAGTACTTGGGTACAAGGGAAGAACTAATGCGTCGGAGATTTCTAACCGCATTATGTCGGCGCGGTTTGCAAGCATCTTTCTTTTCTTTTCTTTTTGAGAGCTTCTTGTGAGTATGTTTGAGCTATACCCTCTTCTTTTTTGTTATGTGTGTGTGTTCCCTGTGAGTGGCGCTGTATTTTTGGTATTTTGAGCAGAGGTTAAGGAGGGTTGTTTTGGTAGCTACCTATCTAGCATGGCGTGGTGTGCGTGGCATGGCATGAGTGGATGAATAGATTTGACTGTTTGGCATCTTTTTCTTGTTTGTGTGTTTTCTGACTCTGGTTGTGCTTCGACGTGAGGAGTTGGGATTTCAAAGTGTACGTGCCGCCATGTCTGTCTGTGCGTAAGAAAGTAAGCACCAACTACCTGGGAACATTCTCTCATACATCATGCGTCTAATTGAATCACCGCCTGTTTCTCTCTCAAACTCAGTCAAAAATCTACCCACCGACAGTGGATGCGTAGGCTACATGTGCTTGCCAGGGGTGGTACTGCAATCTCTTCACCTTGACATTAATTACAACCGCAGAACAGAAGTTTGAGTACAGTTGGCCTTGGTATTACCCCATCCTGGGGTAACGCATTGTACTCGTGAGTTTTTCCTAGTACTGTAGCATGGCATATTCCTTCCTTGTGTACCTCATATAGGTACCGACCAACACCCATCTTATGGGGGGTAAGCATGTTAGATATACCTACAGTTGTAGGTATGAACTGGAGCTCAAGAGGTAAGTTATAATAGCTAGCTAGGTACTAGGAAATAGTGGGAATGGAAAAGGACGATGGTGTTAAACTTGATGTCTTATTGGTAGAAAAGACTATCTTTTGTTACACATGTAGAGTCTGTGTAGCGTAATAGGAGCGTAATAGGAGCGGAGAGTGTGTTCAGACGTAGATGTAGAGGTTAATATCTAATTTGTATGTTTTTATTCGTTCTACAGCCGCAATGGCGACCTCGGTTATGATGGAGGATTGTTTGAACCTATTCTGGCCATGCTTGAAAAATATTTTGAAGCCGCTGCGATGCAATTTAAGAAAAAAAAAAGAGAGAGAGAGGTTCTACAGTTGCAAACTGACGACAACACTTTGTCGACACTTTAATAGTTCTCGACCAAGGATGGAGAAAGATACGCGCTGGGGTATTGAGCTGGTCTAGAAAGATGATCTGGATGGCGTGGAATGGCATGCGTTACCTAGTTAATGCAACGATCAGCACTTCTTAAAACATGCAATCACCTGCGCACTACGCTTCTAAATAGCTCGGTGGTGTCCTTGATCGCAGTTTCAGATACGCTCAAGGAGTTTAGCATCAAGGAATCTTTTTCCATTTCATTAGATGCTCATGATATCATTTCGAAAGCACAAAGTCGTCTACTACAACTTCCCAAGATTCCAATCCTTATATGACCACTTCTCCGTAACGGTGACCTTCTTCTTCTTCGCGTACGGAATGTGCTTCCTCGCCTCGATCCTACCACGTACCATCATGCTGCGGAATCGGTCTTTAAGCAGGTTGCCTTCGGGCTTCAGGAGGCGGAGGGAGTCTTTCAGTTCGTCTGGAAGGACAACTTCCAGGGGGGCTTCTGGAACACTGGGGGTTATCAGTATACATCAGTCGCTTGTGGGAACGCGACTTACAAATGCTTGCCAAAGCGCTTCTTACGCAGCACTTCTTCGCCTCTTCTTCGGACGACGACTCGTCGTTTGTAACAAGAGTCATGTTGCGAAGTGCTTCTCTGGCCTTCTCCTTCTCCACAGATCTAGCAAGCTCTTTGATGCGCTGTATCTGCTGCTCCTTCGCCTTCATGCGCGCCTCGTGTTTTGCCTGGCCCTCGGCTGCCTTCCGCCTCTTGAATTTGTTTCGCTGTGCGGGCGTCTTACGCTCTGGCCGCTTTTGCTTGAGAGTGTTGTCTTCGTTGTCACTGAAGCCTTCCCACTCACTTCCCAGGCACTCTCGTTTGCGTCTGACTCCGAGTCCGAGGAAGCCATTGCCCGTTCCATGCGCTCGGCCTCCTCCCTTGCCTCTTGCAGACGCTGTTTCTCCGCTTCTACTGCTTTGTCGCCTTCTCTTGTTACGAGTTCCTGCCATTCGTTGAAGTTGGGGTTGTAACTCTTGCCGGCCTCAGGTTTTCGGACTGCCGGTATCGCTTTGCAGATTTTGCAAGCGACACGGGCGCCTGTTTCAGCGTCACGGGCTCCCTCTTCGGCTTCTTCTCTTCCAGGAAAGAAAACCTCGGATCTTTTTTTACTTCCTGCACCGCCCACGGATCGTGGTCCGGCGCACCACCCGTCTCCACGATGTCTTTTTGCACCTGGTCGCCGCCATAGGCGATTGACCTAAGCCTGTCATATTCCTTGCCTGATATCTTCGTCCTCTTCCTCTTTTTCTCCTCGGTAAAGTCCGACAGGCGCTTTTTCGAGGATACGGCGGGAACGGCGGAACGCTGTGCCAGAATCTCGTCAACCTTGAGCGGTTTGTGGCGCTTGTTGTATGCTTTTTGGATGGCGGCGGAGCCGGTGGTGTCGAGTGCGAAGAGCTCCTCGGAGGGCTTTTCTGCAACGATGCCACTGCGATGGTTAGAATCTGGACCAGTCGTGGGGTTCTTAGGGCAAATCTACCCTTGAATGATCTGGTCCCGCACATCCTCCAGGCCGGACGAGATCTGCGTGACGTCCACATTCTTGCGCCAGGCCTTCTTGCCCTTGCGACTCGGCTGCTTGTACTGCGCGGGGGCGGCCTCTGTGCTCGCCATGGCTCGTTGCTGCTTCAAAGCGGGGATATGGGAAATTCGGCGGTGGTGGAGTATGGGCTGCGAAAAAGTTCGGTCCCTCTTCTCGCCAAAAAGCCAGCTGGTCCGAGCGCGCTACGCTAGCGGAGTAGCATCACGGCCCCAAAGAGCAACCGCATTTCTCCTATTCATACGACCACGCCGCATCTACCACGGTAACCACACGAGTCTTCCGCTCCCCGCACTCAACGCTTAGTATCCTTTTCTTCGCTCCTGCATACCGTGTCCAGGTTTCCTTCCACAACATGGCGCAATCAGGGTACTCGAATCCGCTGAAGAAATTCAAGTGAGTGTGCCGGGTATTCAGGGACGCAAGTGACTGCTAATGCAGTGCAGGCTGGTGTTTTTGGGCGAGCAAAGCGGTATGCATACCTGAAGAGCTTAGCAGTGTCTTGTGAAAGTCGCATATGCTGATGTGCGTCATAGTGGGCAAGACATCCTTAATTACACGATTCATGTACGACTCGTTCGACAACACATACCAAGCGACCATTGGCATAGACTTTCTGTCAAAGGTGCTTTTTGATACCCCTCACCAGCGCTCGCGAAACTAAGTCGAATTTCAGACAATGTACCTCGAGGACCGCACCGTGCGGTTACAGCTCTGGGACACCGCCGGCCAAGAACGGTTCCGCTCCCTCATTCCCTCTTATATCCGCGACTCCAGCGTCGCCGTCGTCGTCTACGATATCACGAGCAAGAAGACGTTTGAGAACACGCGGAAGTGGGTAGACGATGTGCGGGGTGAGCGCGGTAACGATGTCATCATCGTGCTTGTAGGAAACAAGACGGATTTGAATGACAAGCGGGAGGTCACAACGCAGCAGGGCGAAGAGGAGGCAAAGAAGAACAACCTCATGTTCATTGAAACGAGCGCAAAAGCGGGACACAATGTCAAGACGTTGTTCAAGCGGATTGCGCAGGCGCTGCCGGGAATGGAGGGTGAGGGGCAGCAGGGGCAGAGCCAGAGTATGTTGGCATCGAGGCGACCGAGGAACAAGACTGACAGCCCACAGTGATCGACGTTAACATCAACCCGAGCCCGTCCCAGGACCAAGGTAACTGCGCATGCTAGAGTATCTTCAGCCAGTTACCCCGACCCGCGTATGCTTTCACGTAGACTTTGTTGTAATTATTTGGGTTCTTCTCTCGGGCCGAGGGAAACATTGTGAGCAAGGCGTTCGGTTATGGAGCATGCGGTATACGACTGGGGCAGATCCGTGTAATTTGTAGTATACCAAAGCATTCCTCGAACGCGCAAGGCGCAGCCAGAAATTACGCTATGATACGAGTCCGGTGCAGCTTCCAGTCCATTACGAACATGTTCGATTGGGGATCCTGTCTATGTTGCCCCTTCGAACCGCACCATGATAACCCAGAACGCCGGCCTGGATGACGTTCCTGACCAAAGTTCAAGCGGTACTTTTACATATACAAGCATATTACAACGAGCCTTAGCCGCGCATGGAGAGGGGACGGAGCGCAAGGATAGCGGCGGGTTTAGAAAGTTGAGCAGCATGAGGGCAGCTACTCGATTCCGCCAACTGAGCCGGCATCGGATGGCGCTTTGCTGCCCGAACTGCTACCCACGGGGATGCTGGTGTCGACGGCAATCATGTCGGCGAGGATGTCGAGCACGGGCTGTACGCGTTAGCTGGAGACGCATTGGGGGACATGTGTACTTATGTGGCCTACCTTGGGGACCGTCTTGTCGTAGATGTTGATGAGCTCTCTGGGGTTCGGATAGATTTTCAGAGCGCGGTAGAAGCAGAGCGCTGCCTCGACTGGATCGGCGTCTATATAAAAATCAGCATTTCTGGAGCCAGCGGTGTCGCCAACCACGCTGTACGTACTCGACTGCACCATGCCCTCTCCCTGAGCGACTTCCTGCATGAAGTAGCCCTCCACTTCCTCCGGGTCCTTGGGGAAGCCCTCCTCGTTCGCGCGCGCCACAGCTTCCCGGATGGCCTTCTTCTGCTCCTTTCCGTGCGCCTCGGCCTCCTCCTTGGCGGCGCGCGCCTGGCGCTTCGACTCCTTCTTCAGCTGCCTGCGGAACTCGGGATCGGTGCGCCGCCGGTGGTCAAAGTAGACGGCGTATGCGAGGAAGCCGGTGACGATGGTGCCCACGCTGATGGCAGTGATGGTGGACGGCTTGAGCGATGACGACATAATGGCCTGGTTGTAAGATGTCCAATGAAGGCGCGCCGGGTGTGGGAACAGGAAAGGCTCGAGGGGAAGAATTACCTGGGCGGCGAAGAGAAAAGTGATGGTGTTGATGAAATGGGGTGAACTTTTTTGGTAGCAGGGAAAGAAGGCATGAGGGAGCTCGGGCCAACGCGCGAACGCGCCGAACAGACAGGCACAGGCATTGCGTGGAACGAACGATAGACGACCTCCCGCAAGCCCTCGGCCTGCCACGTACTGCGGCATCAAACGCCCTTTCCATAGCCCGCTCCTACACCTGCACCGTACAGACGCATCCCAAACCAGCCCCAAGCACCCCGATCCACGGGCTTCCGAAAGACGACAAGGGCGCGGGGATACGCAACACACACGACGCTTCCGGCTTGCAGGCAACATGTCGGAAGAGAAGGGCAAGGGCATCTCGCTGCGCAAGAACAAGAAGCGCAGCGACAAGAGCCGGAAGGGCGGGCCCCCGGTCATCAGTGCTCCGCGCCAGATCAGTGCGCCTATGCCCGCTGGCCTAGGTGCTGCCACACTCTCCAGCTCCAACGGGAGACCTTCCAATGAGTCAAGCCGGTCGGGACAGGGACCAGGACCGGGACCGAGACTGGATGTCCCGAGGCCGAGAGAGAGACCGCAGCGGTCGGGCCAGGACAAGACGGCAGATCTGGTCAAGAGAAGGTACTCGCAGAAAATACCACAGCTCCCCAGCGACTTTGGAAATGGCGCGCCCATGCCCGACCTGCCTCAGATGCCGGCCCAGTTTCAACAGCCGCCCCCAAGTAGGGACGGGAGGCCACCGGGAAGCTCAGATGGGCGGAGCTTCAGGCCAGATCGACGGCAATTGGCAGACGACAACCTCAAGCCGGATCAATGTAAGCTTCCCGACATATTCCAATAGACTCTAGCTCACAAGCTCCCAGATGTCAGCCAGGTGCTCGCGGATGCCTCCGAGGATGATATCCGCCGATTCCAGGACGAGCTCCGCAAACTCAAGAACCGCAATTCTACCGACCTCCAGCACAGCGTATACCAGAATCGGACACAGTTTATGAAAATCAGCAAGGAAGCGGAGAAGCTCAAGAGCGAGATGCGCACCCTCAAGCAGCTCATGTCTGAGCTGACAACAACATTGGAACAGACGGCACCTAATGCGAATGCAGAGGGGGACTCGCTTGCTGCTCGGAAGGCTGCGAACAGGAGCTCGGTAGCAAACCTCGAGGCGCTATGGAACAGTCAATTGCACCAGCTTTGGAAAAGAATTGAAGGATCGCAGAAGTATTTGCCCGCGATTCCAGGAAGGCACGTTATCTGGCAGTCTGGCAAGTGGGTAGAACTAAACTCCGCAACATGGAAAGCGCGCAGAAGGGTACATCTCATTCTTCTCAACGATCACTTGCTAGTCGCGGCAGAGAAGAAGCAGAGGAGCGAAGTCTCCCAGAGTTCTCGAGAGAAGAAGCCGGCGCAGGAGTGGGTTGCACAAAGATGTTGGCCTCTGCAAGAAGTGCAGATGGCAGATCTCGCGGCCAAATCTAGAACTGGAGCCAAGTCAAGCGGTTCCAATGCGATCAACATCCGTGTGGGAAATGATTCTTTTACATACGCTGTTTACCCGGGCGAGGACGCCGACAAAGTACAGCTGCTTTCAAGGTACCGTAAGGCTGTTGATGACCTACGAAAGAGTCAGGAGGTCGAAACACAGGAGCGAGGTAGAGCGCAGGATTCGTACAACTACTTCGCTACCCGAGATGCAAACATACTCAAGAAGACGGATTTGATGGTGAGTTTGTCGGAGAATGTGGCTAATAACCGTGCGAGCATGCTCGTTGATATCGACGGCAAACAACACAACATCCGGCTGGTAGAAACTGAGCTGGATCAACTTGATATGGACATTGCGTTGCAGCGCTTTGAAAATGCTGTCATGAAGGTGGAAAAGCTGAAGGCTCTCGCAAAGAACATTAGGGGTAATACGATGGCACAGAGCATCGTCACATTCAAGGTCAACGAACGAGCGACCAAGCTGGCAAATGTACTCATCAAACAGCTTGTGGAAAACAACAACTGGATATCCTCAGTCAAGCGGCATGTCACATGGATCGTCCGTTTGGGATTCGAAGATCGAGCACGAGAAGCTTACCTTGAAGCGCGGGGCAACTTGATCAAGACGCGGTCACGGTACGTAACTTGATATCATCGCCATATGGACACTGACGGTAGACTATAGGCAATGCATCTTCGAAGGGAACCTGCCCGAGTACATCTTCCAAATATCCTACATTTACTTCACCATCATTAAAAATACCGTCGACATCTACCAAAAGTGTTTCCCTCAAGTGCTCATGTCTGCCTGTGTCAAGTGGGCAAAAGAGCACGTCGATGCATTCAATGTTCTGTTGGATCGGCAGCTGAGCAGCGTGGACAGAAGCATGCCCGTATGGCAAGAGTGTATGGACCAGGCGCTAACTCATGCCGGGATGCTTACCGAAGTTGGGTTGGACTTCTCCGAGTTAGTTGGGCAGACAACAGCTGGGGTGAATCACCAACCACTTGGACTGGGTGTCAGCACATAAGTGGAGGGTTGACAAGATCTGCAGTACTCAAGGTCTGCAAGACTAGGCGTGCATGTTCTGTTAATTTTCATATAGCAGTGCGTTATCTAGCGAGTTATAGCATTATACCGTACTGGCGATTGCGACGTTCGAAGTGTGCCCACTAAAGGAAGGTTGTGGTCAACATGCTGCAGGTGAAGACGTTTCTTATCTTCATCGCATATCCTGGCACCATTTGCTGGACAACTAGATTCCCTTGTTCACTCACTCACCGCTCCTCTCTTGCCTGGTCGCCTCCTTCTGTTGCCGCTAATGCCAAGAAATCACCGGTTGCTCTAAGATACCAGTGAGCTTTCACTTTCACTTTGAGGAGCGATAAACTATTTAAACCCCGCCTTGTCGCTTGCAGTCTTGGTCTTTGGAACACCAACTTCTTAACACTCTATCCCAAAGTCAGACAACGCATTCAACCACCTCCTATCTCGACAACCCCTCCTTGTCGCCTGCAGTCTGTCTCGAACACCAACTTCTTGATTCTCTATTCCGAAGTTAGACAACGCACCCAACCACCTCAGGATTCAATCTCAACATGCCAACCGAGGAGGAGAATATCCAGTACCTTTACTTGGTGCTCACCAACAGTGGTCCGCCACAGGTAAGTGTCGTGTCTGATGTCTCTAGCATGGCTAACGTGATAACAGATCAACTGGGCGCCCGTCTGCAATGAGCTGGAATTGAATCAAGGTGCCGCCTCCAAGCGCTGGTCCCGCTTGAAGCAGGCCATGGAGAGTGGCAAGCCAGCTGGTGCGGGCGCATGCTCGTTCCTCTGGACAGTGCTGAAGCATAGCTCCCGGGACAAAGTACGTTTTTTTCCAACCCATCTCGCGCTTCGCCAAACAACTGACAATCATATAGGCCATGGATTGGAAGGACATCGCCAAGAAGTGCAATACCACTGCTGGCGCAGCTGCCAAGCGCTACTCCCGCATGAAGCAGGCTTTCGAGAAGGGCGACAAGGCTCCTGCTGGGGGTCCAGGCGGAAAATCACCCACCAAGACGCCTACCAAAGCCGCTGCGGCCACTGCCAACGGTGTCAACGGTGATCCCAATACCACCCCATCTACCCCCAAGCGCAAGCGTGCTCCCGCCGCCAACGCCTCCTCAAAGAAGAAAACCACCCAGGCAGAAGACACTGACCCGGACAACAACGACGAGGACGAGCCCACGCCGCACAAGCCCAAGCGCGCCCGCGCCTCAGCCGCCAAACCGCGAGCTACAAAGGGAACACCAAAGCAGGTCGCCATCAAGCCCGAGCCCGAGCCCGAGTCCGAGTCTCCCACCCCCTTGACCTTCCATCGACCCGCGAATCTCCCCACCCCCGCGCTCTCCGCATCCGTAAACCCCACCGAGGCCACCACGCTCATCAAGAAGGACCCCGCCGACATGGACGTCGCAGCCGCCGGCGAGAACGAAGTGTTCTACCCCGCCAACGATTTCCTCAGCGCTGCTGTTGCCGCGGAAGACGACGACCACGTCGCACAAGCGAGTGAGTCTACCATGTATTCTGTGAACGAGGGACACGAGTGCCAGCTTTGCGAGTGCCGCGCGAGCTGGGTTCGCGGCTTTCTTGGTCGAGAGTAGTGTGTGCTAATCTTTTTTGGACGTAGGGATCCATGAGTGGTTGAAGGAGAGTGTCGAGGAGGAGGTTTGAGGTTTGGTCAGCATATTGCTTAGCAGGTTTGTCGATGGTTCTGAGACGCTTGTGCACTGTGGTATACCGAGTAGGGTCCATGGGGTTTTGTCCAAGCTTCTAGATCTTGGGGCTGTATGCTCTTACGAGTGTGTCAGGCATTGCAGAAAGATGTGTTTTGGGCGTTTTCATGCGCTTGGACGGGTTTCTACATGCGACAGGGATCAATCGATTGGTCTTTTGTGCATGGGTACGGCGTCGAGGCAATGGCAATGTGAAGAAATGGTATGACGGCGTGTCTAGGGATGGAAGTCCTCCGCCCGATCGATCGATCGATATCTTCTTCGGAAGTTCCGGTTGTATAGCATATCCAAGCCGGCAGAATAGATACATCAAACTCTTCACCTCCTTCTCCAAGCCCAATCCTTCACCTCAACCTCCCCACCCCTCTGCCCCATTTCCCATCCCTCTACCCCCGTGTACTCGCTCACGGCTCCAACAACAACTTCCCCGTCGTCTTCCTGCTCTCAATATCCTGCGTCGCACGCACGACATCTTTGAGCGGATAAACGTCGTGGATCTTCACATTCAAGCCATCTTTTTCGATAAACTTCCAGACTTCGTCTGCGTACTGCTTTAGCTCGTCGCGCGTGTAGACGTAGTTGAATAGCGTAGGGCGGATCAGCTTGATGTTTTTGGCTGCGAGACGTCTAGGAGTGGAGTGGGGGGTGTCAGCATTTGCACAAGATTTCTTCAGCTTTTCAACTTCAGGCGAGCAGGGCCAAAGCCTCAGCCCCCCAAAAAAAGAAAAAAAAGAGCCAAAGCAAGAGATGGAAAACGTGTCAAGAAAAAAAAAAGAAAATCAAACGTACCCCAACGCAAACCCCTCCACGGGCCCCGACGCATTCCCAAAACTAACCATACTCCCCTTCCTCCTCACGCAGCCCAAACACGCATCAAACGTCGCCTTCCCCACACTATCAAACACCGCACTCACCCCCTCCCCGCCCGTAATCTCCACCACCTCCCTCGTAAACCACTCCCTCTCCTCCTCATAGTACCCCAGCGTAGCCTCGGCCCCATTCTCCCTGGCCAACGCCCTCTTCGCCTCCGAACTCGCCGCCGCAATCGTCCGCGCCCCGACCGCCTTGAGCAGCTGGCAGAGCCACAGACCGACGCCCCCGGCGGCAGCGGTGACGAGGACCCAGTCGCCTTTCTGCACGGGGTGGGCTTCGCGGATGAGGGTTATGGCGGTGAGGGATTGGAGGAGGGAGGCGGCGGCGGTTTTGGTGGGGATGGTGGCGGGGATGGGCACCGTGTAGCGCGTGGAGACGGCGGTGTATTCGGCGTAGGCGGCGGGGTTCATGTAGGCTACGCGGGTGTGGAGGGCGAGGTCGGCGGGGGTGTTGGGGCTGAGGGAGACGATGGTGCCGCTGGCTTCGCGGCCGAGGATGTAGGGCGTGTGGGGGAGGGGGTAGATGCCGCTGCGGAAGTAGCTGTTGGGGTTTGTGTGAGTGGTTTGCTTTCTTTGAGTTGTTGGAGGGGTGGAGGGTGAGTGTGGTATGCGTGGGTTGGGTTGGGTTGGGTTGGACTGGACTGGACTGGACTGGACTGGACTGTGCTGGGACGAAGGAAAGGGGGGAGGGGGTGAATAGCTCACGTATCAATATAATTAATCCCAATGAATTCATTCTTAACCAGCACCTCCCCCTCTTTAACCTCGGGCACAGGAACATCCTCCCTATACTGCAACACTTCCGTCCCACCCGTCTCCTCAACCCACACCGCCTTCATCGTCTTGGGAAGCTCCGCCGTCGCCATCGTTCGGCGCTGCCAGTCGCGGAGATGAATGTGAGCTAAATGCGGAAAGCCGCGTGCGGGTGCAGGCACTTCTGGAAGATGTGACGAGTCGGGGAGTGCGTAGAAGTGAGCTGCCTACCACAAGAGACATTCGAAGCAGGAACTTGGGGTAGCTTTAGTGGAGAAATTGGGCGCAATTACAAAGCGGATGAGGGGTGATGAGGAAGCTGCGTGCATGGTTTTCCGAGAAAGAGGCGGAATTTCTCCGCGCGTCCTGCATGTCTTCTGTAGGGCGCATGTCATGGAGGGCGCATTGGGGAAGACACCAGGAGCGGCAATGCGGAGGCGCCGATTGGATGCGATCTACTCGAAGAAGCTGTGTCATCCATCACCAGAACATTTAGCGTAGAGCTACCCCACCCCACCTACACTAGGAATCAAAGACGTCAATTTCAATCGATGAAAGAGTAATCCCCAAGTCAACACATGCAGAAAACATTCCGCTCGAGCGCGTTCAGACCAAGACAAGCAAAACAAAACAAAACAAGAAGGAGAAAAAAAAGCAAATGCTACAATCTCATCAGAAGGGTATACAACAACCCACGCCAAACGCCATCAGCCATCTCAAAAGTCAAAACGAAAGAACGAAGAAAGTAACCACAGGGTATTAAACTCCAATTCTGACGCCGTCCCATCTATGCATCCTGCTCTGCTCGATCAAATACCGTTCTACGAATGAATCCCTGACATTTCCATCTCATGGACTAGCTTCGTCCTTGCCGTGAAGGCTGGCGCGATAGATGCAAGTATGATCAGCGCCCCAATTGCTCGTAATGCGCAGCATGACCTTCTTGACCGGTGTCTGGCTTTCGCCGTCGAGGATGAAGGTCTGCACATGGTTTGCGCCGGTGATATCGTACCGGACTTTGCCCAGGCATTGCCAGCCGTCCGGACCGGGTTCGCAGCGATCGCCGTCAAAGCCGAAGCGCATCAGCGCTGGTTCATCGGATTCGACCCAGAGCTCCACGTCCTTGGGTGCGTTGCTGACATCTTTCTTTGGTGCCGAGGTGAGTGGAAGGTGTTCGAGAGTGATTTGGGTCGGGTAGATTGGCTGGCTGAGTTGGATGCCTAGCTGTGCTTTTCCCGTTCGCATTTCGTCCGGAGCCGCGCACCAGCAGTCGCCGGGTTCGTCCCATTTCATCAAGGCCATCTCTGGTGGGTTGCGTTTCAGTGAGAGGATCCGTTGTGAGATTCTTAGTAATGGGGCAGACCTTGAGGCCAGCGAAGGAGATGTGATACTGGTGATGATGATTGGCCCTAGCCCTGGGGAGAAGTAGTTCGCTTTGGAGAGGTGGAGCTCAAGGTTGGCGACCATGTTGGTCAACGCGAGGGAGTGGCGACGAGCATGTTCAACGGCAACTTTCTTCGCTTCCTTGTTCGCTACCGTGCTTACCTCCTTCAAGAGAGATTTGCTGTGTGATGCGAGCTTCTTGTCGAAATCGACGGAGATGTCTCCGAAGCTGGTTTCCATTGCCTTGAAGAGCTCTTCGCGAAGCACTTTGGATTCCTGATTCAGCGCGCTGTTTAGTTTCTCCTGATTGTTCTCTACAAACGTGTCCCATTCGATGCTGGGCCCTTCATTGCGGATTCTGCTTAGTACGCCATCCCAAAAGTCTTTGTTGATGGTCATAGCGCCGCCTGGTGAACGACTGACAACGACGTACTCTGGCACATCATCGCCAAGACTGTGAACAAATCGTTGAATGTCTTTTAGGGTGAGTTCCAGGCTATCCACGCGGGCTTCCACGCCACTGTGGTCTGCAGAAAGACCCCGTATGTTCCTCCAGCCATTCGCCAAGTAAGATCCGACAGCCTTCGGAGATATTTGAGGAATGAGCCACGCCAATGCCAAAGCAAGCAGCAGTGCAAGAGCTCCGAAGAGGTAAGAACGCCAAGGCCACATACGTTCCTCGTCGAGCTCTTCGCGTGGCTCAACCGCAGGCTCTTTTTGAACGGGGCGCACAGGAGATGGCCGAGGTGGAACAGCTCTGCCGTTTGACGGTTGCAAAGGCCTCGAAAGAAGGGTTCGAGAGGCGGCGTTACCTGCCGCGGGTTCTTGAGCTGGTCGAACTGGAGGAATGCGAGGGGCAACGTTGCTTGACACGGGCTCTTGGGCTGGTCGGATGAGAGGGATTCGAGGGGTGATGGGGCCTGCCGCCGTCTCTCGAACGGGCGGGCGTATAGACTGGCCAGGGACAGAACCGACGGGGCGCAGAGGGGTTTCGCGATTTTCGATGCCTTGACGATCTCTGTTGACAAGGCTATCTAGCGGGCGACGTGCACCATTTGTGACGGCGCCCACGCTCGCTGCTCCGAGTCTCGCGGATGAGAGAGGCGCCTGTCTTTGCGGAGTAGGTTGTCGCGGGGTGGGTTGTCGCAGCATGCCGGCTTCATGGCCCATCCCGAATGACTTGGATGTATTCGCGCCCGAGTCTTCCTCCTCAGAATCGTCATCGCTCGGAGGCTCTACGCTGTCGTAGTCGGGCTGCGAGGGACTACTGTCACGATCTGGTGTAGGTGTATGGCGTGCACGACTGCCATTGCGCCCGCCGCTCATCGGCGGTTCTTCATTGCGCGCGACGGCGGCACCGCGTTGGGTTTCGAATGCCTCGGAGAAACCAGTTTGGGGGATGGATAGCTCTTGGGCGGCACCGATACGGCCGCTCGCACCGTAGGCCGTCGACTGACGGGACTTGAGTTGGGGTAGCGGGGTCTTCTTCTTGGAGGGTGTGTCTTTTGCTGCGAAGCTGACCGAGGCAGCCGACTGGGAAGCGACGGAGCGCGCAACAGACGATAGGCGCGCGGAGCGCCGCGTAGGCCCTGGAGTGGCTGCCTGCGACATGGTGCCAGCTGGTAGTTTGTGCGGCGGACTATGCGCGGGTGGTGAACAATCGACTACGACTTGCGGGTTGTGTGTCTATGTCTGCAGGCGTAGAATGAGAAGACGGGATCAGCGGCGGTGCGAGTTGCGTCTGCGGTAGCGCGAGCACGGAGACAGTAGGACGATGAATAATGGCCCAAGGGTATGAGCAGCGTGAGTGAAGCCAGTCGGCTGCGCGCACATTCACAGAAAAGCCGGGTGCAGCTTCTTCACCTGTCCGCATTCGTCAAGTCCCGCCCAGGCGCCTCTTCTGCGCTCCCAGATGGCCTCAGACGCCCCTTACGCCCCTTGGACGCCTTCTTGGTTCCAAAAATCTTCTCTTCGTCCTCGTCTGCACCTCGGGTCGTTGGTGCTGTTGTCGCTGCAGCAATCCGGCAAACACGCGGAACAACAAGACGGACGCGTCGAGCGAACGGCGCGCGACTTTCCGATGTTATGGGCGACGCTATCTGGCGATGCGATGCACGCGCATTGTCGCACGCGAGGGTCCAAGGCCGGCGCGACGCGGGATGACGATGAGTGAAAGGCGCGGGAGGCTGAAAGCTTGGGTCGCGTCCCAGGTTCAAGCCTCTTCAACGTCCCTGAGTCTTGGTGGGGCGCCCGTGCGGGGCTAGCAGAAGCTAGCGCATATAGTGTCCGAACACATAGGGTTCCGAACACCGCGCCACAACACCACACCTGCAGAAAACACGCGATGTCTCTCCACAACGCTCATCAATATGGACGCCCGCGAGGTTGCTATACAATCCGCTATCAACGATCCTAATACAGGTCTTTATACTAGCCAGCGCGCCGCTGCGAAGGCGTACGGTATCCCTTTGTCAACGCTGCACGGTCGACTACGTGGCGCAACAAACAGCGCACTCAGCCATCAGCATCAACAGCGGCTGACTCCTCTACAGGAGGATTTTCTGGTAGACTGGATCCTCGAAGAAGACGCACGCGCCTGCCCTCCCTCACACGCTCGCGCGCGAGAAATGGCGAATCGAATTCTGCGTATGAATGGCGACAACCAGCCTGTTGGCAAGCTCTGGCTCTCACACTTCCTCCGGCGCCAGCCACGCGTTGCCTCTGTAGTCGGCAGAAAGCTAGAGGCTCAGAGAGCTGATGCAGCAACACCAGACCAGCTACGCGCATTCCTAGAGCTCTATGAGCAGACTTGACGGCGGCTTAACATACAGGCGGAGAATACATACAATATGGATGAGACTGGCGTTGCTCTAGGGGTATGTACTAACACTAGAGTACTCTCTAGTAGTTAGAAAAAGAAGGCTTACATTTGGCCTCCAGAGAATCGCGAGTGGGTCTCTATAATCGAGTGCGTATCGGCGACAGGGCAGAAACTACGCTGCGCAGTCATCTTTAAAGGCCAGAGCCTACAGACTACCTGGTTCCTAGCCAAATCCGTGCCTAGCTGGCTCTATACAACCTCTGAGAACGGATGGACGTTGAAAGCGATAGGTGCTGAGTGGCTACAGCGTATATTTATACCTGAGACGGCTATAGGTGATGGCCAGTACCGCCTTCTTATCCTCGACGGTCACGGCAGCTATATTGATATAGACTTCCTTTGGCTCTGCAAGCAGCATCGAATCGAGCTCCTATACCTACCTGCGCATACCTCGCACGTCCTACAGCCTCTAGATCTCGCTCCTTTCTCTGTGATCAAGTCTAGTTACAGACGTCAGATCTAGGAGCTCGCATCACTCGACGACGCTGCGCCTGTTAAGAAGGAGCGCTTTATCACCTGCTATCATCAAGCTAGGGAGGAAGGCTTCACAGAGCGTGTGATTCGAGCTGGCTGGCAGGCATTTGGTATCTGCCTATTCAACATCAATCACGTGCTCAGCTCGTCGCAGGTCTCTTAGAGGCCTACTACGCCTACACGTCAGCAGCAGCCTCAGCAGCAGCTCCAGAGCTTCCTCTCGACTCCCTAGGGCCCTCACGATCTCTATATACCGCAGCGCAGCGTCCAGAGCGTCGAGAATCTAGGTCGTACGACCCGGCTGCTCCTACAGAAAGTAGGTAAGGCTCTAGCAGCTGCAAATACTAGAGCTGCAGGCCTAGAAGCAGAGAAAAGACGCCTTGAGCAGCAGCTAGAGATATCTACCTCTCAGCGTCAGCGTAAGCGTGTTCAAGTAGACCCAAATCAACGCTTTGCAGAGGTAGAGAGTATTAGGGAGGCTATGCGCGCAGCTGAGGCTTTAGCAGTCCAACCACGTAGATCTACTATATTAAGCACCTCAGAAATAGCTGCTATAGCTACAGCAGCTGCAGCGCTTGAATCTATGTGTAGTTAATGGCAATTGTAAGTAGCGTTGCTGAGATATCGCGTGTTTTCTGCAGGTGTGGTGTTGTGGCGCGGTGTTCGGAAACCCTATGTGTTCGGACACTATATGCGCTAGCTTATTTGATTCACTTCTACGGAGGTGCGTATCAAAAGTCCTTGCCCGCTCGGCGACAGGGGTATCTCAGCCACAGTCCCGATGCGGAAATTGCTCCGAATCTGGTCAATTCTATCGAACTCTACCCTCCTTATAACGTGTTTACAAACGTGCCGTCAGTACAAGCGAGCCGTCAACCCTACCAACTTTCTACACTTAAAAAGCCACGTAGTTTAACAACACATCAAAATTCTATTAATATAATAGCTTTCCTAAATCAAGCAGTATCTATAGAAGCCTTCTTGCACGTACGTGAGTTGTGCCCAGGCTCCCTGCAGCGCGTGCAGCGCGCTGAAGCCTGCCGGCTCGCACCTGACCGCGCCTGGCTATACCGCGTTTCTCCCTCTAGTTGCTGCTCAACAGCCTTCTGAGCAATAATATCCTCTCCCTCTGCCTTTGATAGAGTGCCTCGCTTCTGGATCAGCTTCTTTTTGCGCTGTTTACGCGTTGTGGCTGCCTCATTTGCCCTTCGTAGACTAGCTATCTCATCGCGCATAATCACCATCGAATGCGCCATTCTCTCAGCCCCTCTTGTAAGCCGATCAAGCGACTGGATAACTGATGTAGGAGAGGATCCTTGATGCCTTTGGATCCGCTCACGAACTAGAGTTGACTGAGCGCCTAGCTCGCGCGCGTTGCTTGGTGTTGCAGACTCCCATAGGGTCTCTAGTAGGGCTGCTGGCGACGGCGTACGAAGTTCACATCAAGCTTTAATATCACCGCCTCTAGATTGTGTGGGACTAGCCCAGCGCCTCGAAAGCTTGCGCAGATATTCTCCTTTGTAATTGACTGGTCGTAGGCGGCGCGGAAGGCTGGTAGGAACTCAAGCTTAGTGATATGGTTGATGTGGTCGCGTATCAGCCCTCGACCTGGCGCCGTACGCCCGCTTCAACGGCGAGAAACAGCCAACGTCAAGCGGCTGCAGAAGGTGTGACGAATGTGGCGGCATACAGAGAGTGTAGATCTTGTTCTTCTTGCAGATCTCCTGGAATTCGAGCGAGTTGTGACTCTCATAGCCGTCAAGTATCAGTAGCTGACGCGCGCCCACTCTACGCTCTACTGTATGCTTGATAAAATGCCGTAGCCAGGCAACACCAAGCTCGTTCGTAGTCCAGCCATTGTCGCTAAGACCAATAGCCCAGTCACCTGGTATATCGTCGCCCTCGTACCAGGCAGAGAGGTGGTACTGGCCAGCGAAGATGATAAAGGGCGGGATTGCCCACCCAGCAGCGTTGATTCCGTGGATCGCCGTCACCCACTCACGATTGCCTGGCTGGATCGCTTTTGGCCGGCCACGCCTCTCTGAGCCAGTAACGACTAGCTGGGAGGATATTTTACCCATCAGAAAGCCAGTCTCGTCGAAGTTGAAGGTATCCTCGTCGCAGATACCGTAGGTGGCCTTTGTACGTGCTACTAGCTCAAACCAGGCCTGTATAACCGTCGGGTCCTCGCAGAGGGCTCGCTGTCGATCGTAGGGTCGATTAAATCGCGTTGTGAGGCTGTCTGTTCGCTTGACAAAGTTCCTAGGCCACTGCTGGCCAACGTGGCCTGCGCTGCGCTCAGTGAGCAGCTTATTCGCCATATCTCGTACAGCACCTAGAGTGGGCGCAAAGCCTCGCGAATCTAGGTCAAGTATTGCTCAACAATCACCTCCTTCTAGCTTGGTAAGCTTCTTTGATTTGGGCTGGTAATCGCGTCGCGCAGCAATTCCGGCGCGTCGGTCGCGCAGCGTTGATCGAGGGACGTTAAACGTTAAGGCAGCGCGATTTTCGCTCTGAATCTGATTTTTATTAATAGCTGAGATAGCAAGGAAGATATCTCCTTCGTTATAGGGCAATTGAGTTGTAGTTGGTTGAGGCATTGTAGTTTGCTTATCGCGCGTTACGGAAAGTTGGTGGGGTTGACGGCTCGCTTGTACTGACGGCACGCTTATAAACACGTTACTCATTGCCCCCTTCTAGCTCAATAATCTTCTGAATATGAGTAGGAATACGCTCAATCCATGCCTGAATCTTATCCTGAGGTAGCTCCTTCCAGCACTGTTCCTACGCACGTACTGCCTCTGCTCGATTCTTTAGTGCACCCTTCTTTGTAGTATATCGCTTCATCCATGGCCAACAAGGCTTAATAGCGTTTAAATTAGGTGAGTTACCGCACTAAAGTAGCTTCTAGACACCCTTGAAGAAAGTGGAATGCAATGTTGTTGGATTGAGCTGATCGGAGGATCTGCTATATAGCGCCATTACATAATAGCGTGTAAACAATGAGATGGCAGCACCTGCCAGGTGCCTTGTCCTCTTGAACAACTGTTCCTGGTCGCTTAGCTTGACACTGCTTTGCAAAAGGAATTAACTTTAGGAGTAAGATAGTTAACTAATATCGATACTAGTCAATTCCTGAGCCTGTGCCTCGACTAAGCTTGCCATTCTTCTTATTCCACTTCTACTAAGGCTGTCGACCAGGCTTAGTACGTAGATTGAGACGCCGCATACCAGTCTCGAGCTCCCACCGTTCCCTCATAATAGGCTCTAGCTCTTGATTTAATTCCTTAATTCTTTTAATAGCAGCCTCCTTCTCTTGCTTTGTTTCTGGCGTCCAGCAATAACAGGGCCCTCGCCTATTATATAAAAAGCAGCCCTAAAACATAAATTTAGAATAGCCTTTCCACCTCTTACGGATACAGCTTTGGACAAAGGCTTTATCTGCTCTCCTCCAAACTCTATAGCTACCACGCCTGTGTAGAAGGATAACAGATGTTTTATTAGACTAGATAACGTTCTTCTAATCCTTAATTGTCCAGTCTTGATGTTGACGACACCAATTAAGTTGATCCTTCTTTATCTTCTTTGTCAACCCAGGCTTCCTCGTTGGTTTGGTCTTCTTAAAGCCTGCTTTCCGGAGAATCCGCCATACTATTATAGCTGATATTTTAAATCCTTCTTAACTAAGTGCACCAGCAACATTAGCACAAGACTTCTCTCGTCCGTAGCGGTTAGTGCGTACAATATTAACGACTATCTCAGAGGCCTCAGCCTGTTTTGGTGGTCTGCTGGACTATAGAGCATCTTCAAGGTAGCTATCCCATATATGTAGTGGCCGCTGGGCTGGGTTAAAGCCGCGTATAATTGCTCGACCGTATATCGAATTAATCGTCCGCGTTAGGATTTTAGTTAATTCATTAATCTCGTTGCTTGACTTGCCAGTAGCTTTTAGGCTAACAACAAGGGCACGAGTAGAGATATTATAGGGAGCTAACGTTAATAGAGTAGAATGGTATAGGTGTATAGAGAGCATCTCCGCAAGATAGCTAAGGGCGCAAAGGCCACGTTGGCTCGGAGCAGTTTCCGCATCGGGACTGTGGCTGAGATACCCCTGTCGCCGAGCGGGCAAGGACTTTTGATACGCACCTCCGTACCTCTACATCTATCCTCCCTCCCAAGCAACAAGCAAGCTACAGCTCCTCGTCCACCTCCGCCTGTTCTCCCACCATCCCCTTCCCATCCTGTTGTACCGCTCCAGTCGACGCCTCACCAGCACCAGCACCATCCACAATCCCCCATTCCCTCACCCCCTCAAACACCCCATCATTCTTCTCCGCCTTCCCACTCCCAAACCCCTTCGCATTCCACTTCTCCACGCCCTGCGTTCCCTTCCAGCGCTCATCCCCACCAAACTCTCTGAACAAACCAGCGTTCAAACGCTCATATTCCGCATACGGCTTTGGCCACCCGCCTACCCGCTGAAACGCCAGCTTAAGCAGGTACAAATGGTGAAGCGCTAGTGCTGGCTTCTCCACAAGGCCCGTTGACTGCTCGACCGACTCCGCAAAGCGCCCATCCACGCTTCCGTTTGTGCTGACACCGTGCTCAGCCAGTAGCGTGGCAGCAGTGTCGTCATCATCCGAGTCCTCATCGCCTTCTTCTTGGATGAGAAGGCGTAGTATGTCCTCGTGCACGTTGAGCGCCTTCTTGAAGTACTCGGTGGCAAGCGGGCCCGTCTTCTCCGTTGCCACTTTCGATTGATACCATAGCCCTGTGCTGGTGTACAACTGCGCCAGGAGCTCGTACGTCTCGAGAGAGACTGGAGCGCGCGGTCCGTGGGCGCGGCGCATGTTGTACGCAATGTCTTCGCAGAGCCGGATGGCTTTGACGGGGTGGCCGGCGAGATAGCGGGCGGAGACGAGGCGGCGGCCAAGGTTGACGAGGACTTGTGCAGGCCAGGAGCGCTGGGCATCCCGGGTGTTCCAGAGCGTTGTGAGGAGCCACTATACGGGGTGGATATTAGTACCAAGTCATCATGAAGCGGAGTGGGTAGTATATAACTCCTTACCTCTAGAGTAGCATAGTCTTGCTGTTCGCCTAGCAAAGCTGCGACATGGCTCAACTCAGCTATTTGCACTTGAGCGAGGTTAACCTTCAAGCCCTTGCTGATTTCCAAAATCTTCTTAACTATCCGGTTGGAGAGCTGGAGGGTCTTCTTGCGCAAGTTCGCGTCCGGGCACTTCTCGCCTTCTCGCCCCACTAACAGTGACGCCAGCTTGAATCCATGGCCGATGGACTGCGGTCCGTTGTAGCTATCGTGTCTGCTCGCAAAGAGGAAAGCAACTTTGGCAATATCGTACGACTCGGAAAACTTCTTCGCCCGCGTCAAAAAAGCGACGTGTTCGTTCGACGCCAGAATCACGGCTTTGTTGAAGTTGGAGCTCTTCCGACTGCCTAGGTATTCCAAGATCGAGACTATGAAGAGGCGTGGCGATTCCTTGCTGAGAACGGTGAAGTCAGCAGCATCACGCTTTAAGAACAGTTTGAGTACTTCTTCTTCGACGAAAACAGCTGACGCAGTGAGATTCTTGCGAAGCAAGAAGGTTCGAAGTGGAGTGGCAGCCAATAGAAGATTCTTCATGCTTCCATTCTTCTCCGAAGCCTGCCTGAATTGTTCGAAGTAGATGTACTCCATAGTCAGGTCGGCCATGATCTCTGAGAAGGTGACGGCAAGATCCTTGCGAAGGTTGTATTCAAGCGAAGCTAGGAACGCCAATGTACTGCGTTGACTCTTGGTCAGATCGAATGACCATTTCGATACGTAACGAGAGTCTTTGGCACAAAGCTGACGATGAAGCTCTTGGACCAGCTGCGCACAGTATTCCTCTTGCCGACAAGCTTGGAATGACGCAGCAATGTAGGCAGCCGACTCGATGAGCTTCTGTGAAGACGATTCGTGGGTTGTAATAGAGCTGACAGCTGAAGTCAGCTGCCGTACGGCGGCTTCAGACTTCTTTTGTCGGGAGTAAAGAACCACGAGCTCGCGCAGCTGTGTGAGCGATGACTCGTGCGAGAAACCGTATTTCTGTGTCACTTCGGTGTATTGCTCTTCATGAATGGCTATCGCACGATCGATCGTCTCGGACTTGGCACTAGAGGATGATTTCGACTTCAGCTGACGGACATAGAGCGAGGAAAGCTGCTGCTTGATCTCGGTGATACTGGTGGTAACCGACTTGGATTTAGACGCCTGTTCGTATAGTGCAATTGCGTCGAACGCATGCTCCTGGCTTCGTTGAGTGACACAAGCAAGCAACAAGGTGGCTTCGGCAGCAATGGCGGACTCCGCTCCAAAGGCAACCAAACAAGTCTCTCGATATTCTTTCGTGGTCTTGTGGAGGATGTGCCAACTGACGCCCGTCTCTTCCAGGCACTGGAAGTAGCGATCATAGAGAGTATGCACAAAAGTGGTATCACTGAATTGCTTGTACTCTTTGGCCTTGCGGACGAACGTATGCCATAGCACTCCGAAGACGGTGACGGCCTCAGCGTATCGACGATCCTCCCAGTAGGAGTTGGCGACAATGACGAGTGCCTCCATAGCATCAATGTGACAGTGATCGGAGTCTCTGTTCACACTTGACACAATTTGCTGATAGTAGTCGATCCAGTATGGATGATTGCGCGGATGAGATCGGCATCGGGCTCCAAGCGTGTACAAAGTCCTGATGGTATGCTCATGGGTGGTTCCGTACACACTCTTGTAAACAACCAGAACGTCTTGGAATACGCTGATCGCATTGTCCGGATAGCCGCGTTTGTCATAGAAGGTCACCAACAGTACCTTGGCCTTCTCGAAGACTGATTTGTCGGTATTGGGAGCAGATAGTACTGCTCTGAACAAACGGATATAGACATCTTCAACCTTGTCTATGCGCCGCTGTTGTTGGTAACACTCTGCTAGGGTTTCGACGAGGTGAACCAACTCCTGAAGGAAATTTGATATCAAGGTGACATCGTGGATCGAACCAGAGAAGAATGTCGTCCATGCCCTCTGCAAAGTGCTCTTGATTACTGTCTCAGCGGCAGACCAATTGTGCTGCTCCGTGTACTGGGCTGTCAGCTTCACTGCCAAGGAGATTGTACTGGCATCCAGAGACGTTGAGCTAATAACCGATTGGAAGATATCCTGGAAGACAGCGTCCGAGACAGTGCCAGTCGTTTGTGTGACTGTAGTGGAGCTGGTCAGGCCTTTTTTCACTAGCTCGCTCGAAGTGGTCGAAATCTCGCGATTGATCTCAACCGAGGTACTGGACTCTTCCTGGCGTACGCTCTTGTAGTAGGACTTTGCGAACTTGAACACTGACAAGGCCACGGCGTAATGTCCCATTGTCTTCATAGACTTGGCAACAGTGGTGAGTCGAAGAACGATGCTCTCCGAATACGCAAGCTGGTGTTGATCATATTGTTGCCATACGGCGATGAGTACAGAGGAGGCTTCGGAGCTGCGATTTTGAGATTGCAGAAATCGAGAATATGCCGTCGCAACGTCGAGGTGTTTCTCATGCCATTCAAGTGATTGTACGGTCCGGCATCGGGCAGATATCTGCTGCCACAGCTCCACGTAAGTCTTTTCTGCTTGGCTGATATCTCCGCGTGACAGATACTCTTCCGCCCGGAGAAGCCAGGCAACAACCTGATCGGAGCCAAACACATCGATCGTCCTCTCCTCATCATCTTCACCGGTGAAGAAAGATTCTTTGTGCGCCTCAATCTCCCGATCGTCTTTCCCTTTGCCAAGCACGACATTCAAGCGACCGTGAATAGCCTGAGCTTCATGAGAATGCTTCCCATATTCCTTCACAGTAGCTTCTTGAATGAGTCGATAGATCTCCACTGCCCGATGCTCTTCATTGATCGAGACATAGAGTTTAGCTAACGCCTCTCGTGTCGGAATGACCAACTCGGAAGAACTTCCATACTGCCGTTCGTACGCCGTAATGAGGAGTACAAGCAACTCCTCCCTATGCGTCATAACGTCAGTTCTCGTGGTGGTTGTTAGAACATCGGTGACTTTGAGAAAGCGTAGCGCGCAATCGAGGGTCAGCGGGTGGATGTCGCTCAGAATCGTGTGGCTGATTTTGGTGGAGATGAAGTAGTATGCCTGTGCTTCGGTTGGTTTCGACAGAATGGAATAAGATCCAGCGCATGCCAAGTATGTTTGAAGTACAGCGTGATGATTCTCTGTCAAGAGGCTCTTGCGGATGTTGGCGACAAGAACATGCATATCAAGGGCATGAGACCTAGGCAGCTGTGCATCCCAGCAGATCTGCTCCAAGATGGGAAACGTCGTAGCCTCGGGGAAGGCGCGCTGTAGCTCTGCCGAAGGCTTGAACTCTGTGGGATTATGAGTGTAGAATGGAGTCTGTCGGAAATGATTGACCCAGTAACGTACGACGTACTCGAGGAAGTGATGTTGATGGAAAAGACGATCGGCTAGAGTGGAGTCGGGCGTGTCAATGACTGGCTCTCGCTTCTCGCGCAATGTGACCTTGACGTATGTGAGAATACGCAGTAGCACGCCCGTGTGACTGTCCTTGACAGGAATCTGGATCTTGTTTCGATGCGCAAGATCCCGGAGGGCGGTCTGGAGGAATGTATGCTTGAACTGGACGATGTGATCTTGCATTATCAAAAATGGCTGTAAGGAGTGCACTGCGGAGTTGACATCGATCTCGGTATCCGATATAGTGCACCGTTGAACATCAACAGAGAACAAGGATCGAATCTCCTCTACTGTCAATGGACGTTCGGCCGCTAGTAGCCACGAGAGCAGAATCTTCGCACCGTTGGTGAGCGCTAACGACGTAAACAACCTCAATGCGAGGTCTTGGACATGGCTCTCGCATGTGGCTAGGGATTCAAAAGTCTTGTTGAACCCCTCGTTAGACTTTTCAAGGCTGAGAATATCGCATGCAAGGGTAGCCCACAGGAAAGAGCCTTTCGCCGCATGGATGAATCGGTCAAGGAGACCTTCCTTCTCAGGACCGGACTTGCCATGGAATTGGTGGTTGTGGATCAGAGCTCTGAGAAGGACAGCATGTATGTCATCATGGATATCTTCTTGGGTGATCTCCCGATGCATGCCATGACCGGAGGTTGATATCGCCGAAGTTGATAACACGATAAGCTTGGTCCTCGTGGTCTCGCCAGTGATCTTCAGTAGCTTCTCGAGGGTAGCGGAGGACATCTTTTGACCACCTGTAAGCTCATCGATGCCATCCATGATGATGATGAGATCGTTCCCACCCTCGACCGGTTGCTTCAGAATCTCAGTAAGGGCCTTCCACAAGCATTCCTCGTACACTTCAGCATCAACAGCGTCTTGACATTCACCATACGCCCATGCCAACGCATAGTACGTCGACATGTTTCCGACCCTCAGGTTTAGTAGCTGGAAAAGGAGGGATTTGACCAATGCAAGCGAGGTGGCCTGCGAGGGAATGGCAGCAGCTGTACGCACCATGTTAGCATGATGAGGCAAGTTAACTACAAAAATCGGCAAGGGTACTCACTAACGGAACAAAACACAGTGTCGAAAGACTTGCGACCAATCGGGCGTTGAAGTCGATCTATAATCGACCCTGCTAGCGTGGTCTTTCCTGATCCCGGCTGCCCAGTAATGTGCAGCGAATGTTCCTTAGCCAGAGTGAATCTTGAGAGGGTCTTCTGGAACCAGAGACAAGTGAACTCTGCTTGGTTCTCGGCGATAACGATGTAATCGCGGTTGAGGGTGGCAAGTACACGGTCCTGTGGAGCCAACCATCGGCTGAGCGTCTTGACGTCAAGTACTATAGTGGTAAGCATGGTGTACTACATACAAAGCACGTTACTCGTACCTTCTTCGGCATCCAGGCCTTCGTTGTCGATTTAATGACTCCAGATAGACTCCATTATCTTCTCTTGACGAGAACGAAAACTGTGGGTTGTGTCGTCGAAAGCTTCAAATATGTCAATCTTGACAGAAGACGTTGTCATGCCTAAGCGGTCAGTCAAAGCTTTGTGATAGAGAAGAGCAACATACCCTTGACAGCCCTGTAGAAAGTAACGGCAACGTCCACGACCAGGGACAAGAGATCAGTATACATCAGACACAGTTGCTCTCGGACGTCGGATGTAGAAGCGAGCAATTCGGATCGATGGAGGATAGATGAGAAGGACAGGGAGAACTTGTAAAAGACAGCGAAGGCCCGATCGAGCGCCTCGGAGTTCTCCGATCCAAGCTGTAGATGTCAGTTGGCGTATCATGTGAACAGCGAAGTTGTAGCTTGCCTCGAGTAGAAGACGGGCATGACCATAGCCCAAAGAAGCAGCAGCGTTGCTGCCCAAAGCGAATCTCTGAACTGCCGAGTCAAAGTTGTGGAGTTGCTCCGCAAAGAAGAGGGCTCTAATCAGAACGCGATCCCACCGACTGCCTTTGTGAGGAAGCGTGGTGAGACGTTCCGACCTGATCCATTCAAGGCGATCCAATAAGCCGGCTGACGTGGAACCTGCGCACCCCTAGAACCTGCGCACCCCACCAAAACGCGCACCGCGAACAAAAAGACGCGTATTTTATCAACGCCTATTATAGTTGCCACTCTATACACATAGATTGAAAAGTAGTATCAGCTGCTGCCATCGCTGTAGTTGCGACACGTCTCTGAGCTCTAGGCCTAGAGTTCTGAGCCTCTGTAGCAGCAGCTTGATCAATCGCACGCTTGATACTCTCGACGTCGGCAAATCTCTGATTGTAATCAATAGTAACCCGTTTACGCTTCCTCTGAGAGCTAGTAGCCTCTAGTTGATACTGTAGCCGAGAGATCTCTGATTCCTGCCTTGCTACTCGACTATTACCAATAGCTATTGCCTTACTCGCTTTCTGGAGCAGTCGGCGCGTAGATCTTGATAGGTTTTCTGATCTCTCAATAGCTCTCTGAGCCGCGTACACGTCTTGGGGTTTCTGAGGGGTGCGATAGAGTATATTAATTGCGCCGAGATCCTGAAGTGGGCGTGGCGGCGTTGCTGGTCTGCCAATAACCTGTGAGGATTGAATTACCTGGTTAGGATGTGGGAATAAGGCCAGCAGCGCGCCAGCCAGCCCGAATTACTCTCTCTGAGAGGCCTTCCTCTCTGGCTAGGTGGTAGTAGCAAATAAATCGCTCTTTCTTGATAGGTGCGGCGTCGTCGAGGCTCGCCAGGTCGCGGATGAGATTTCTATAGTTTGACTTGATTACTGAGAACCCTGATAGATCTAGTGGCTGTAGGAGGTGTGTTGAATGAGGTGGTAGAAATAGAAGCTCTACTCGAGCCTGCTTACAAGCCCAGAGGAACTCAATATCCACATGGCTACTATGCGCGTCGCAGAGGAGTAGTCGGTATTGGCCACCCTTGGGCGCTGTTTCTGGTATAAACAGCCGGCGCAGCCACTCAAGGCCTATCTCCTTTGAGGTCCATCCATTCTCTGAGGTTGTATAGAGCCAATTTGGTATAGATGCCGGAAACCAGGTTGTCTGTAGGCTCTGGCCCTTGAATATAGCGGCGCAGGGCAGCTTCTGCCCTAGAGCTGATACAGCCTCAATTATTGAGACCCACTCGCGATTCTCTGGCGACTTGATGTAAGCCTTCTTTTTCTGGCTACTTGCGAGCACCCTAGAGTTGGTACCTACACCAAGGGCAATACCAGTCTCATCAATATTCCAGATATTCTCTGCCTGTATGCCCAGCCTGATTCTGACGCGCTCAAAGAGCTCAAGAAACGCGCGGATCTGTTCTGGAGTAGCTGCCTCAGCGCGACTAGTATCTAGCTTTCTTCCAATAACAGAGGCAACGCGAGGGTTGCGCCGTATGAAGGTTTGTATCCACCGCTTGCCTAGAGGCTCGACGTCGCCGTTCATACGGAGAATTCGGATCGCCATTTCTTGCGCGCGCGCGTGTGAGGGAGGGTAGCCATTTGCGTCCTGCTCAAGGATCCACTCTACTAGGAAGTTCTCCTGATCCGGCGTCAATCGCTGTTGGTTGGCGTGGCTGGCGTGCTTGTTCGTTATGCCACCTAGTCGAGCGCGTAGGGTGGATGGAGGAATACCGTAGGCCTTTGCAGCAGCTCGTTGGCTTGTAAAAACACCGGCATTGAATTGCGCGATAGCTAATTGTATACTCTGCTCGCGGGCATCCATATTGAATAAGAAGTGTTGATAAAATACGCGTATTTCGTACGGGTACGCGTTTTGGTGGGGGTGCGCAGGTTCTGGGGGTGCGCAGGTTCCCCGTCAGCCGGCTTACTTCCCCACCCACTTTTGGATATCATGTAAACTGCAATTCGCAATCGGGACTGCGGACCTTGCTGCGGGTTCGAGAAGATTAAGGAACTGCAAGCGAAAGCGCAGTCGGCGACCTCCGCTGCAGGCACACAAGACATGCATGCTTTTTGCATACCAGCTATGATTCGCGAACCCTCATGATCTAGCTGCGCACAGCGCGCAGCACATAGCAGTGCGTGTCTATGGGTGTGGACGTCCTACTTGGGATTTTCGTTGGGCAGTAGCACAGCAGGGAAACGCGAGGTTCTGGGAAGTCCAGCTGATAAGGTCAAAGAGGGCGCAAAATGTGTGCTTGGTGGATAGCTGAAGGGCGTCCCGCTTGGGGTGTCACTGTCTGATCGCCATGGAAAGGAATAGGGAGAGAGAGGGGGTGGCTGACAATCAACGTAGAGAGGGAAAGAGCAATCGATGCGTGTATGTGACAACACTAACGCTCTGTAATTCCTTTCACACGTATCGTTGCGTCGCAAGCTTTCGTACAGCGTGTAAAATTAGATTTTTTTTTCAGTCTATAGGCATGCTTCTCCAACAAGACCCTACACTCATCAAAGTGTCCCAAGTCAATAAAGAGAGTTTTCATCCCATCTCCGGATACCCTTCAAGCGCTGCATTCATGCCTAATATTCTAAGCCTTCTTTTTCAACACGTCAACAAACTCCTTGGGAGGCTGCTGATTGTACCCCTCGGGATTATTCTCTGTCCACTTCCACAGATCCGCACACGCATCCTCAAGCGTCAACTGCGTCTTCCACTTCAGTTCCTGATTTGCCAGCTCGGGATTCGCCGTCAAATCCAGCACATCACCTTGGCGGCGCGGTGCAACCTCGTAGGGCAGGTCGCGGCCAACGACATGGCTGAAGGCCTTGATCATTTCGAAGACGGTGGATCCCCGGCCCGAACCTAGATTCCAGGCTTTGACGCCGGGCTGGTTCTCACGGAGGTAATTGAGGGCTACTTCGTGACCTTTGGCGAGATCGAGCACATGGATGTAGTCGCGGATGGCGGTGCCATCCTTTGATTTGTAGTCTGAAGACGGTTAGGAGTGTAGAGTCGAAGAGAGAGGCAAGTCTTACCATCGCCAAAAACCATGAGCTTTTCCCGCTTACCGATAGCGACTTGAGCGAGGAGAGGAAGCAGATTGTAGGGCACACCCAACGGGTTCTCGCCCATAACGCCGCTCGGGTGCGCCCCAGAAGGGTTGAAGTATCGCAGCAGCGCCGCATTCCACCTCGCGCCGTCGGTCTTACCAGCTTTCTTTGCATTGTTGCGCTGGGCTTCAATGTGGTCGGTGATCATGCCTTCCACGGTCGACTTGGTGCGGCCGTATGTGTTGGTAGGACCAATGGGGCAGTGCTCCGGGATGGGAATCATGTTAGGGAAGCGGGTCGCATCGCCGTAGACGGTGGCTGAGGACGAAAACACGATGTTGGTGACATTGTGCTTGGTCATGGATCTCAGAAGGGAGATGCTACCTCCTACATTCACGCGGTAGTACTCCAACGGGATTTCTCCAGACTCGCCAACAGCCTAGCAAAACTTTCAACAAACTGATCCCAGGATTATATCCATGACAGATTGGAGTCATACCTTGAGGGCAGCGAAGTGGATCACATTGTCGATGTCAGGGTGTTCGCTGAAGACCTTGTCCAGAGCAGCTTCGTCATTGATGTCAACCTTGTAGAACTCAGGGCGCTTGCCGCTAATAAGCTCGATGCGGTTGATGACTTCCTCTGACGAATTGCGCAGATTGTCCACGATGACAACTTTGTAATCAGCTTCCAAAAGCGCAAGCGCCGTAAAAGAGCCGATGTAGCCCGTTCCGCTGCACAATGTCAGTTGCGTTGCTATGGACAGTTTTGGTGGGGCGCATGAAATGTTTACCCTGTGACGAGGACAGAGCCGACAACCATTTTCGATTCAGCGATTGTAGAAGGAAGAGGGATTGAAGTTGTCAGATGCTAGCTGGAAGGTTGAGAGAAGGGAATTGAGGTGTCCCAGAGATATTAACAGTCGTGAAGAGCGATTAGTTCATAGTACAGCTGTGCGCTACCCCACCACCGGCGGAACCATCGCCACTCCCGGACTAGCGTGGTGTCGCGCTTCACCATCTCACAGATGCTTACTGCAATCTGCATGTTGAGTTATTTTTGGCAGACTTCGAGTCATCTACACAGGGAATCATCCTACAAGTGTAACGTGCAATGCGTGTAGCACGATTATTATGATTGATCAGCGATCACGCAGTCGTATTTCCATCTAGTTTCATCTACGATGGATGGAGAAGACACTCTCGATTCATGCAAGGGGACTTTAGACATTACACATGTGTTCATAAAAGAGAAAGATCTAGGGTCTTGAGTTTGAAGTGTGATTTGCTCTTTTTAGTCCTCACCTCGCTGAGTAGCTCTTTCCAACCCACTCTTGGCTACTCATAACAGGCTATTACTGCACAGTCGCAACGATGCAACCTGGAAGTTGTTTTGGGCCTGAGCCGCAACCGCGAGATTGGATTTGTGATGGGTTTTGATTGCTCCTCGGGCCAGAATATACTCTTACCGCACAGTGGCTCCCTTAAGAGTAGTGACCGTGCAGAGGCCTGCAGCGGTTTTCAACTTGGCAACCCCCGTCTTCTTGTCCGCACCCTCCCCTGATAATTGAGGTACATGCTCAACATTGAATCCCACCTCCAACGAGTCCGTCGTGGTGAAACCGGGCTGAATTGTCTCCCAGATCTTCTTCTTGGGATTCAGCACAGCTTCGGGGTCGCCCTCCCAGCCCTCGAAGAATACCCTGTCTCCCGCCCTTGACTCGGCTGGCGGGTTTACGAGCTCTACGGGACCCTTGTGACTATCCTCCCCCTCGGCAGCTCGTGGGGAAGCAGCAAGAACCATGGCACAAGACTTGATGCCGCGCATGGTCACGGGCTTGAGATTGCAGACCGTCACGATCTTGCGGTTCTGCATCTCTTCAAGCGGAATCAGACCGTTGAGACCAGAGCATACTGTCCGCACAATTTGACCCTCGTACTCAGATGTGTTGTCGGTACCAGCTGCGTCGCCGCAGGCAATGGTGCTAACGTATAGTGAATTAGCGTTCGGGTGTCGCTCCGCTTTGAGGATATGTCCGACTCGGAGATCGATGAGACTAGGTGATAGAGGCTTCTCGGCTGGAGGTCTAGAGCTATGTCAGCATATGTGGTACTACCGCAGAAGGACCTACTTACGCCTTCTGGGGTTTTGGCTGCTTCGCTTTCTTTTCTTTCTTCTGGGTCGGAGCACCCTCTGGCGGCCCGGCCTTCCCAGCTACGGTCGAGGCTACAGCTTCACCGATAGCCTGCGCCTTGTCCTTAGCCTTCTCCTTCTTGCCCTTGTTTCCCTCGGCAGTTTGGTCGCCAGTAAGAGTTGTTGACGTAGCAGTGCCTGACGCGGCAGCGTTGGCAGCCGCGGCCTCCTTCTCCTTCTTCTTTCGTTCTTTCTCCGCTTTTGCGTCCACAGGCTTGATATTGAACACAACATTGTCTAGCTCGATGTTGACCATGTCGTCGAGCTTCAGGCCGAAGAGAGGGGACTTCTGCACGAAATCCACATGGCGAACGATGTGGTGGTATCTTTGCTCTCCAGTCCTCTCCTCCGGACTCCATTTTGATACAACAGGCGCGAGTTTGTGGTAGAGGGCGATATCCGCGACGGAGGGCTTCGCGCCGAGGACCATGGTCCGGCTAGCGAGGTGGGTGTTGAGGGAGGATAGTCGCTCAGCAGTCTTTGCTGCATCCTCGCCGGCAGAGGCGACATGGGAGGCAGATGCCAGCCACTGGCCAAGCTCAGCTTTCTCGGCGTCGGTGTAGGTAACGGAGGGGAAAAGGGTCTGGGAGGCCCTGACGGCGTCGGTCTCGGGGGAGGCGGTATTCAGCGCGTGTGTCTTGAGAAAGACGAGCAGGGACTCGTCGAGGGTCGAGGTCGCCATGGTGGGCAGCGAAGGTCGAAAGAAGTCGATCAACAGCGGCCGTAGCGGGGTAAAGAAACTGGGCAGAGAGCTGTTTGGCGCAAAGGCTGTGCTCCGGGCGCGTGTGGCGGAGGCGAAGGTGGATGGAGCAGGCCGTGGCAGCCTGAGACGGTGGAATTGGAGAGAGGTTCTGCGGAGCGCAGGCAGGGCAGCGGAGGGATTGTGGATATGGATGTGCATGGCCACCGTGACTCAATATGCAGCCCTGAAATTCACTACCGAGGGGCAACAGTGCAGGGCAACGCGCCCGCCGCCAGGCCTTCGCCGCACAGGCCATTCATTCATTCATTCATTCGCGTCCCATCACATCTCTTGCACTGTTTCGCGTCCATATCGGAGCTCGACACTGTACTGTTCACCTTGAAGCGCAATCCAATCTCTAGCGACGCTGCCATCTGTCTTGTCTCTGAAGCTGCCGCGCTCGATGCTGCATCCCTCCATGGCTCCCGCCGTCACTCCCGTCGCCATGACTGCCCCGGCTAACGTAGCTTCTGCCCTTCCCAAGACGACTGCATAGAAAAGTAGACGGGCCTACAGGGACAGTATCCAAGCTGTCTGTAACGCCGCCTGTTTGCTGCCTACATGGCTAGCTTGGGTGATGCACGTCCAGGTGCAACACATACCCCGCGTCGCGTACAAGAAGAAAGCTCAACCGCCCACTCCATCCCACCACCACCTCAGTTCGCCAACATGGCAGCGGATGAGGCTTACGACGTCCCCCGCACTCGGAAGAGCTTCATTCCCCTTGGTGCGTCACTTGCGCGCGTACAGCGGCTGTGGCTGACAACGCACCAGAGAACAACCCCGAGGTGATGACCGCACTGGTGCACAAGCTGGGTCTGTCCAAGAAGCTCGCATTCCACGATGTCTTCAGTATCGACGAGCCCGAGCTGCTCGCCTTTGTCCCACGGCCCGCGTATGCTCTGCTGCTCATCTTCCCCGTCAACGCAACCTTCGAGAAATTCCGCGCCGAGGAAGACAAAGACCGCCCAGAGTATCAGGGCAGTGGTCCCGACGAAGAGGTCATCTGGTACAAACAGACCATCCGCAACGCTTGCGGCATGATGGGTCTGCTCCACGCAGTGTCTAACGGCGCGACACGCTCAAAGATCGGTTAGTATTGCCGCTTAAATCGGTCCCTTGGCCAGACACTGATCCGTACTACAGCTCCCGACTCGAGTCTAGACAAGTTACTCCGCGACGCCATACCCCTCAAGCCTGTCCAGCGAGCGGACCTGCTATACGAATCTGATGCGCTTGAAACCGCACACCATAGCGCGGCTACGAGAGGCGACACGGCCGCACCAGCCGCCGAGGATGACGTGGACCTGCACTATGTCTGCTTCGTAAAGTCACAGAACAACCATCTATGGGAGATGGATGGTGGACGCAAAGGACCTCTGGACCGTGGGCAGCTCGCTGCGGATGAAGATGTACTTAGCGACAAGGCTCTCGATCTCGGCGTCCGGACCTTTCTCAAGCGCGAAGCAGCAGCTGGCGGAGGCGACTTGCGCTTCTCGCTGATCGTGCTCGCTGAATCGTTCGACTGAGTACGTAGGCTGCGTCTAGCTAAGCGCTCTTCCAATAAGTCTTGGAGAGATATAGGGGAGACAGGATCGGAAGCGGCTACATCTCGCTGACGCATCTATCCACCGCGCGGCAATGCGGCAATCCTGTCTCGTGCCGTGGATAGGTTCTCGGTAAATCATCGGCTTGCGTATGCCACATCATATTGGGAACATGGCCAAGCAAGAGTGGGAATACCAGCATATCAAAACAATACCAATAGCAACCTCTGTGGAGTCCAACGACTATTCACCGCGCATATGAGTTGTTCTATCTAGGGGCGTGGTCATCTGAAGGCGTTCTCTTCGACCGTGTGACAATATTTCGCGGCACTGTGTCTTGCGTGGTGTCGCTACCAACTGTCTGGGCACGTGGTTGGTATCCCTCGGGCTTTGTGTCTGGCCTGTTTTCAGCCTCTACACACAATAACCAAGTGGAACATCAGATGCTAACCCCGAGAAATCAGCATAGCGATAAGTTCCATCGAAGACACGTATGACCTCCGCAGCATCGACTGATGTAGAGCCAACACCAGCCCCCACGCGACGAGCAGCCAGTACATATAATATTTATTCCCTAGATTGCCCGTATGGTCCAAGAACTCGCACAAGTCCATTTATTCCATGACCGTAGCAGATTAGAATGCTAGGCTATCGGAACGGCCACTCGTCGTACAGGTTTGCTTTTCCCTGCTACCATGTCCTGGCCTTTCTTGTACCTAGTATGTTCTTCCCGCAAGTTACCTCCCAGCCTATATCGGATATTTCTTTCTATCACGGCTCAGCTTCCACCAAATGGTACGATCACCAGAGGACCTACAATGTGATGGTTGCGGCGGCGGCCTGCGCTGCCATTAGCATGACATCCTCATTCATTGTATTCTGTTGGTTCTGTCGGATGGAAAAGCGCTTCCGTCATAGGTACGTCTGAGGCAACAAGTGGCACTGTCGCGCTAACAGTACGGCCGTGAATAGATTGATCATGATGCTGATATTCGGAGATCTGATGAAGGCGACGTGGTTGTTTCTGCCGGCTGTCGTATCAATTGCTCGCGGCAGTATTAAAACAGAAAGCGCGTTTTGCCAGGCTATCGGTTTTCTTTTGCAATATGGCACTGAGACTAGCGGTCAGTTCCCCCATCCCTTGCTTGAACGCCAGAGACTAACACGTATTTTGTAGACTATGCTGTGCTTGTCATCGCGGTACACAGCTCTCTCCAGGTGTTTCGACCTTCGAATCAAGTTCTTTCAGACGGCTTACATCCATACCGACACCATGTCTACGTCGGTGGGTTCATTATACCCAGCGGCATGGCGGGGCTAGCCTTCGTAAACCCGCGATGGGGTTACATGGCCCAAGGACCGTTTTGCTCGCTTCCTTTTGCGACCCTTCTGGTACTGTTTGGCGCTGCAATGGATTCCTCATTACCTGATCGCTATGATTATCCTTGGACTTGCGATTGCCATATACGTTCATGTTGGCTTCCAATTCCGCGCACTGTCGAATACCGTGCAGAGCACCAAGTCCACAGGAAGTTTCGACGTGGGTACCGGATCGATTCCGAAATGATAGATTATCAAGTCAACCACAATCGCAGAGGCTCCTCGGTGGTACCCATGATCGGTGCGTCGCGCAGAGCATCCGCTGTAGCCTCCATAGGCTCGCACGCCCACTTCGCAAATGACCCAGGTCGCACCCAATAGGTTCCAAACAACTCACACTTTGGATCAGAATACTTTGTCCGGTCGCGACCATCCAAACCTGCGGTACAGCCAACATAGACAAGGATAACGCCCAGACTCCAAGTCGTGCAGGCTCAGACGGTAACGCTTCACCGCTATCAAACTACCCTTCTGCATCCGCCCAACGCCAGTTCGCCAAACAGAGGATGCGTATCCACAGGAAACTACGCCTCATGTTCATTTATCCGCTAGTCTACGTCCTCATCTGGCTCTTTCCCTTCATCAACCACTGCATGATGTACCAGGATGCCTTCGCAGCACATCCGCTTTACTGGCTCACGATGATCGACGTAGTCTGCATCAATTTCATGGGCGCCATCGACTGTCTATTTTCGCGCTTCGGGAACATCCCTGGCGCCATATTCTTTCCTCTAACGACCGCTTCTGGGGCTCCTTCATGTGGTGGCACACGTTTTCCTCGCAAGCTAGTGGCGCGCCGGGTGGGGGGCGAAAAAAAGCCTGGTGAGACTATGCACCGCTTCAGTGTGGAAGCGAATCCGGATACGCCGCACTTGCAGGCGAATGGGTGGAAGGATAGCGTCATGAGGGTTGGGAGGAATGCCAGGACGAGTGGGTCGAGCTCTGATCACGCTAAGATGCAGGCGGGAATTGCGAGGATGCGGTTGGAGTTGGAGAAGGAGGATCGTATGGTGGCGATGGAGACGGGGGGTGAGGTTGTTAAGGCGAGGAGGAGGAGGGTACGGACTTTTCGGACTTGGAGACTATTGAGAGTCCGGGGGAGGAGATGAGGCAGTTGGGTGGAGAGGATGGAGGGGTCACGGTTGGGGAAAGGCGGAGGGGGGATAGTGTTACTTTGGGGAGTTGTCGGGATGTGGGGGAGGGGAGTGAGAGTAGTGATGGGGTACAACTGGGGGAGAAATGAGTTGCGGGGTGGTAATGGCTGTGGTGCATTGGGGATGCTGTTTGAATATTTGATGTTTGGCGCTGCGGGTCTTGTTTGCGTTTGGTATTGCATGCATTTAGAGAGCTGGCCAGCCTCCATCTAATGTCTAGTTTTTTGTCTGCCGCCTTGACTTCCTTCTTTACCTCGCCGCTTCCAAAGTCTGAAATACTGGCCCTTCCATTCCTTCTGCCCATGGTAGGCGCATGTGCATACCATCCTAAGATCAACCTCAAGATCAACCCCAAGATCAACCTCAAGATCAACTCTAAGATCAACCGCAACCATATTCAAAACCCTGCCACATCTGGCATCTTCCCCTCCTTGAGCACGCTAAACACCTTTTCCCATAGCTCACTTGCCTCGCCGAGATGGTACGTGAGAGTCAAGTCTTGCATGCCTGCGGTGGAGTCGCCGGACAGCGTCTCTAGCGTAGAGATGATGTTTTCGAGACCCATTGCTTTGCCGACGGATTGCGTAGCACCAGCTTCGAGCATGACGTGAACAATATGGATGTGGAAGTGGTGATACGTCGGTTGATCTATCTTCGATCAGCCTCTGATGAATCTGCAAATCTGAGGAAGGCGGCCAACACGTGAAAGGAGCAGGAGCCCAAAAAAAAAAACCAATAAAAAACCAAAAAAAAAAAAAAAAAACTTACAATGCACATATAACTTCAACTGATCGCCCTCAACACCCGGATACAACCGCACTACCGCATCCACCAATTTCCCCGCCATATGCCTCAACCAGGCCCCATCCGCCTTCTTCAGATCCCTCACACTCCATATATCGCGCCGTTCCACCAGCCCCAGCAAATGCAAACTCGTCATCGTCTTGCGGTCCCAATTTAGATCGGGGAGGAGGAGAAACCCGGCTTGGCCCGTCTCGCGGTAGATGACGTCCTCCTGTTCGGTACGCCCTTCGACGATGTTGAACACCCAGTTGAGCGTTCCCTTCTCGCGCTGTCGCTGGATCCAGGGACGGACGTAGAGGGTGTATATCTCGGGCGTTTCGTGCACGATGCGGAGGCCTTGGGTGCTGTATTTTTTTACGTGTTTGTCTGTGCAGGGGTAGATGAGGTTGAGCTTGAAGTCTGGGGGGATGTTGTTGGCGCCATCGGTCGAGGAGGGGGAGGGATTGGAGTTGGCGAGGAACCACGCGTAGATGTCGTTTGCGCCGAGGTTTTTGATGTTGGTGAGGGAGGTGGGGAAGGTGGAGAGGTGGGCGTGGTCGGTGGCGAAGGCGGCGCGTTCGGCGAGGAGGAGCGCGGGTTGCGAGGAGATGTGGCCGAGAAGGGCGATGCGGCGGCCGGCTTGGTCTTGGTTGAGGAGGCGGGTGAGTTGGAATTGGGGGATCAGGGATTCGGCGTGGGCGGCTATTTCGGGAGGTGTGGTGGATGCCATATTGGGATGGGGGAGCTGGGTTGCTAGGTTGCTAGGCGTGTTAGGAGGGGGTTGAGAAAGTGAATTGTTCCTTCGATTGGGGATGGTAGAGTTGATAAAAAGGAAAATCGAGTTAACAGTGAATGCCTAAGACGGTGCATGCATCTACTGAAGCATATGCATACGAACAGTGCGTTCAAGGTTGAATCGTACCCCGCTAAGACGTGAAAACGAGGAAAAACTCAAGAGAGCTGGTGCAGCACTCACACGGAGATGGAGTTACAAATTATTTTGCTTATGCGCACGCACAACTAGGCCAGATTCAGATGAATACATATTACGAGCCAAGCGCGTGAACATGTAAAGTCACATGCTGACGTGAATGCCAACGCGTTCCCTTGCCAACGACTGGCGCGATTGGGGCACTGCCAAGACCCTAGCGTTGCGATTGCCAAATGAGATCACCCCTCCTCGCCGCACCCCGAATCGCAACCCCAACTCACCGCTGCACAATTAACCTTCATATCACTTCAAGAATACTCTACAATGCCTCCTAAACGCCGCAGCACTGGCGCGACTGCCAAATCGAACCAGTCGACCCTCGCTTTTCACGGCGCATCCAACAAGGTCACGAAGCCTGGCGCTCGCGCTGTGAATGCGAAGAAGAACCTGCTCACCGAAAGCGCGAAGAACGACGAGGATGCCTCCGTTGCCAACATCAAAGTCAAAGACGAGGGTGAATCTACGACGGCAGAGGCAGCAATCATCGAGCAAACCCAGCTGGTGCAGCAAGAGACTCCGAGCACGCCAGAGGAGCTAGAAGCACGACAAGTCAAGCCGAAGCAACTGCAAGCATATTGGAAGAAACAAAATACGGGTCTGGCGCCGCGGTATCACCAGGAAGATCTGAGTCTGGAGGAGAAGATCTTGAGGAAATTTGACATAACTGGCCAGTTCGGAGTAAGTTCATATCTGCACACGAGGGCAGGCGAATGCTAATCGGCTTTCTCTCAGCCTTGTACCGGTATTGCTAGACTCAAACGCTGGAAACGAGCACATAGCCTTGGTCTTGAGCCGCCGATCGAAGTTCTTGCAGTGCTACTGAAAGAACACGAAGAGAAGGACAAAGTCTCAGTGCAACGATCAGTCATGGATGAGATCCTCAACTCACGCGCTGAGATTGATGTGTAAACGCTCGGATGGCTGCTCCGGGCCATGGACTACTCGAAGGGTTGCAAACGAGGGACCCGGACATGTCGCTTTCAACGAGATCATGTGGTGTCAGGAGTTTTGGGCGGCGACGGAATCATTTGGCCCCAGAGATGATGGCTTCGCTGTAAAGGGCGAGACTGTACGATAGCAGCTTACGACAGGATAGCAAGGGCGATGCGCATGCCCACCAAGGCTCTGTATCTGCGCCTTTTCTCAATGTTCTGTACAGAATCAAGTTCGAATTGTTGCCAAACTGACGATGCAGATCAAGCCGCTGCAGAAAAAGCACCTTCTTACTCGTGTATGCTTCTACGAAGAGACGGCACGAAGACGGCGCACAGTTAACTAACTGGAAAGAGATGGAATTAGAGAAGGCTGTGGTGGTTTCCCCGCACGGTCAAGACAAAGCCAGGCTGCAAAATCACGGACATTGATCATTTGGTAGTCCCGAGAACCTTCTGGGCGTGCATACAAGCAAGTGATGCAAAGGGGGGCTTTTGAGGGCGACGCCAACGTCGGGGATGGCGGGGCGTTGTGGATGGCGCTGGCTCTGCTCTGGTAGGTGGCGAATCGGCTGCGCTGGGGCTGCTCGGCGTGCGTGGAGCGGGGTGCTGCAGCCCTCTCTCTCGGCGGGCAACACTGGTGGTGGTGCTGGCTGGATGCGCATCGCCGGCGACAGACCGAGACCACGTATGCCGCACAGGGCTTGGTTGGGAGAGCTTGGGGGCCTTGGGCTAGACGGCGGTGCTGGAAACGGGCCCTCGACGAGGGCGGATCATGTGATCCCTCTTGCTCCAGCTTGTGTGGTTTCGCGGGGTAGAAGCCCACCCGCCCCACTCGCCTCGCTTCTGCGCCATCTACTATCGATAAGATAAACGTCGAGGACTCGAGGGTGAGGGAGAAGCGTGGAGCGTGGAGCGTGAAGCGTGCAGCACAGGATGTCGCCCTCTGCTCCAGCCCTTAGTACTTGCTGCACCACAGGCCTTACGTTTGCGCCGTGGGCGCACCTCTGGTCCAACCGCATCACGCTATCGGCACATGGTGCAGGCGGCCTGCATGCTGCTCGAACCGGACGCCCTGCTCGAACGGCGCCTTGTTCAATCGAGCTAGGGCGCGACGGATGGCTAGGGACAGGCGGGGGTGTCCCAAGAACACCATCCACACCATCCTCCGTCTGCATCACCACCACCCCCGATCCCTTTCTCCTCTCCTCCCTTCCCGTCGCAATTCATCTCTCACTTCACCCTGCTCCAACTGACACAATGCTCGCCGTGTGCGCCCTCCTCGCCGCCCTTTGATTCCGCGGCTGCCACCAGGGCCGTCGCCCGGGCTGTTCCTTCCTGCGCTCGCGTGCGCTGATTAACCCAGCATCCGCCCACCCAAACGCCCCATGCCGACATCGACACTGACCTGGTACGCTGTCTTCTCGGTTGCCTCCATTTGGACTCGTATGCTCATCAATTGCTCTCACAGCAGCACGCCGTGGTCACTGACGCCCCCGCTTCCGTGACTCCTTCACCCTCACCCCGCATTGGACACCTATCCCTCCGTGGCATGTCCATCCGTCCTTCTGTGCACAGTCGCCGCTAGCTATTCACCATTGGACTTGCCTTGGTTTTGGACGGCTACTCTGCATCCTAGCGCATTGCTTCCGTCTTAGGCTCCATCTTCCCACCTGTTGCCCGTCCTGCCTCGGCGAATCGGATCCCTTCACGTTGCGTGCCTTCAACTACACTTCGACGTGACAGCCTCCGTTTGCAACCATGGCAACCGTTGTCGAGAGGGCACCCTCCATGCCGGGTGGCTCCTCTACGCCCCCACCGCATCTGACGCTCAACACATCTTCCCGTGGGATCCCTGCTGCCATACCGAACAAGCACCTTCCCGTGTGCCCGCCAGGCCCTGTACCATCTCGCCGCCTGGACACTCCACCTGCATCGCCACCATCAGAGGACAGTGTAATCGAGACCTCATCCATCACATTCCCGCCCACCAAGTACGGCTGCGAATATTCAGTGGATCCTCCACTGTTTACCATCAGTGGAGAAAGACTAGCAGAGGCTCTGGATCATGCTGCAACCCAGCCACTACCCAATCCCGACCAAGTTTTCCCGTGGTTGCACGGTCTGCACGCAGATAATCAGGTTCAGCTGGCCTTCTTCACCAATCGTCGGAAGAGTGTCCGAAAGGTACCGAGATGCATCCGAAGCATCACGCTTATAAAGACAGGCGGGAATCTAGCTGTTTCCAAACTCAAGGGCGCCATTGCACCGGAAGAGATTCTGCCGCCACCCAATGCTGGGGACCCCAATTTTCTTGACTGCGATCCTAAAGATGGTTTCTCTGTCCGAAACTTTCAAATTCAAGCTTGCAAGTTAGCTATGGTCTCGGACATTATCGTATATGGTGACAACAGAACCAACCCCAGTGACACCATCGCACTCGCGAAGCGAATCTCCAAGGCGCAAAGGCTGTACGAAGCGAGGCACGGCTTCCCACGGTGTTCGTTCAACACGTTCATGTTGTCAGGTGAGCGTTAAGGCGATATATGGCACTGGTAGGGAAATGCTTACGATTCCAGACCCCTTTAGTCTTGTGCAAGAACAGTATCCTCATCTTGTCGCCATAGATTCGAAAGGTGCTATGACGGGTAACGTTCTCGACTTCTGTGAGCATATCTTTTGCCTCTCGCTTTCAAAGCACTAACCGCTCGGTAGTTTACTGGGAGAGGTATGAAATGTGCACAATGTCAAAAGCAACGGAAATTAGCAATAATGTCTTTCTGGGTCCCACGCCAGATCCCACGTTGGACCCATCTTGCTGCGATCAGGTATTCGACGTGCTCATCGAAGCGAGCGACCTTGCTCGTGTTCCAGATCCAATGCTATTGCGCAAGTCACGCAATTTATTGGAGAAGCAGGATCGTAGGGGCCCTCTTCACATGGAATTCCCATCGTCCGGGAGCATCATGCCGCCTTCCTGGTCCCATGCTGAGGTCGATGGCTTGATGGATACTTGCAAATGGATATTCGAACTGGCCAATCCGTCTGAAGTGCGACGTTTCAAGCGAAAGCTGAGCGCGACCGACGAGGCTATTGAGTTGGACGATATTCCGAAACCGCGTAAGGTCTTGATCCATTGCACGGACGGGTACACCGAGACATCGCTACTTGGCTTGGCGTATTTCATGTATGCCGAGGGTCTGCCTGTACATGATGCTTGGGTCCAATTGCATCGTGAGAAAGGACGAAACTTCTTTGCCTACCCCACCGATGTCTCTCTTCTAACTCAGATACAACCCCGCATACTTCAGGAATCACCCCGATTCAAAGACAGCGTCTTTCACATCTCAGAACCTCAATGGTGGTCGCGCATTGATGGAAGTCTGCCTAGCAGGATTCTTCCATACATGTATCTCGGCAATCTTGGACACGCAAATAACCCGGAGCTGCTTCGCGAGTTGGGAATCACGCGTGTGCTCAGCGTTGGAGAATGTATTAATTGGCCCGAAGATGTGAAACAGCAACTCAACTGGCCGACGGAGAACCTGATGATGGTTGATCGTGTTCAGGATAACGGGGTCGATCCGCTTTGGGATGAGTTCCATCGTTGTTTAGACTTCATAAGTACGTGCTACCATTGCGTTATACTGAGAGCTTGCATTGACCTTCTACAGAAGCAGGAAAGCAAGACGGGGGAGCTACCCTCGTGCACTGCCGTGTCGGCGTTTCTCGTTCTGCAACTATATGCATTGCCGAAGTCATGGACGAATTGGGTCTCTCTTTCCCACGAGCTTACTGCTTTGTCCGCGCAAGGCGTCTTAATGTTATTATCCAACCTCACCTTCGATTCACGTAAGGGTCCCTCTTTTCCGTCTCAAATCAGTCATCCTGACCTGCATAGTTACGAGTTGTTGAAGTGGGAAGAATATCAGCGTCAGCGACGCAACGAACCTCTTCATCGCGAGCTGGAGTGGGCCACCATCGCACGCGAGATCGCGCTGATGAACAAGCCCTACTCCAGGTAACCATGCACTTCCCTTCTCTTTCTATATATATGGGCACGATTTATGACATCATGATACGGTAATATTACGATTTCTAGGACCAGATCTGTCGACCAGGCTACGATCCACATCTCTCTCCTGAAATGGGGACTGGTTGTCTACGGCGTTTTTGATCTGGCTCCATCCCTTGTCTAAGTTGTATGGGTGGTCACCCATCGGTTCAGGACATTCGGCAAGGAAATCTTGTACTCCTGTTCCCTGTTCCCTGTTCCCTGCTGCTTTCCTTTTTTCCTTTTTTCATGTATTGTAATTTGGATGCTTGGCCTTGCGCGGGTGCTGGTCTGGTTGCATCTGCTGCTGGGTGCATTTGGGAAAGAGTTGACAGACTAGGATGATTTCGGGTGCGGCTGAGTGAGCTGAGAGCATCTACATCTTTCATCTCTTCTTCCTAATGTGTATTAGTGCCTAGGCTCTTGCTGGATTTGCATGGCGTTTTGGGGGGGGGGGGGGGGGTGGGGTATGTCGACGATATATATATATATATAGCGATATAATGGGAAATGATTATATGGGCACTATCTTGTGTTGTGCAGACTACTGACTCGGTGTTTCTGCATCTACGTAGGTGGTGTCGTTTTTTAGCATACACACTCACTTTTGTCTAACCTCTTGGCTCGACTCTGTCATGCCAATCCCCATTTTCCTAGTTCTCGTTCTAGTTCCGACTACGCTTCGCGATCGGTGCGGTGTGCTAACGCTCATCCAACCCTCGGCATGCATGCATGCGATGCGATCAGTCGCCCTCCCGTCTAAGCAGCATCGCTTGATATCCTATCCAGGTGAAGTTGGACTGAGAATTTGTCTCGTTTTTTCGGGGGTTCTTCTTCAGGAAGAGAAACATCGCAGACCTTTTGGTATACGGTACAACGCTGTAAGGGAAAGCTGTGGGGTTCGTCTTTTCCTTGTATTGTTGTTAGGGCCTAGCGCGGCGGTTACTTTAATACTTTGGGTTACCTAGTCTCCGCAGTGAAAAAGATTTGTCCTCTGGACTATGCGGATGTTGTTCTTTGTTGGATATTGGCGTGGCGGGATGGATTGGGGGATGGGATGGTAAGTGTTGCGGGTTGGGGGGGGGGGGGGAGGGTTGGATTGGGATGAGCTGGGAGAAAGCTGGGAGAAAGCTTGGAGAAAGGTAGCATAGGTATGTGGGGGTGTGGTTGGGCATCGGGCTGGGTTTATGAGTGGAAGGAGGGGGTGGTTAGGGTGGGTTGGATCTTGCGCGGAGCGCCGGGGGGAATGGGAGGGTGACGAGTGTGGGTGAGGTGGTGAACGAGGGGTGGTGTGAAGATAAGCAGTTGAGAGAGGAGGTACTATGGGATCTTTTCATCGTGATTTGCGGAGCAGAATTTGGTACTTTTATGTACTTGGTGTACTTGGGGTGGTTATATCTGCTAGTCTGCCGCCGCGACATACACTGTCTGATGCACACAAGAGCTGCGAGGTTCATGAACGGAAGCTCACTCAGCCTTCTTGCTCGCACCAACCTGGCTCGCTTTATCCAGCAACTCGGCTGCCAAACGCTCAATATAAAACCTCGCCATATCCTCCGGAACATTCCTGAACGCTTTGGCAATGCGATCGACGTCCCTGCGGCCGTTCTCGTACGCCTGCAAGTCCCGATTGCCATACACGTCTCTCCCCGCTGCATAACCGGTGTCTAGATTCCTAAAAAAGATGTTGACTGCGACGCTCGCGCCGTCTTCGGGCATGGCGATGTGGCTCCACATGGGGGGTATGAAGAGGATGTCACCGGGCTTCAGATGGGCGGTGTGAGGGTGTGTTTGGCCGAGTCTGGTGTCTTTGGAGGTTAGGATGTCGGTGTTGGAGCTGGAGCCGCCGGGTGGGTAGGAGAGGTGCTTGACGTCGGAGGGGGGGAAGAGGTGGAGGGTTTTGGACCCTCGGATCTATAATGCGACGGACACGGCATTAGCAAGGTTGTTACCAGTACAGTGTAGGATTGCGTACCTGACACAAAATGTTGGCGAGTACATCGTAGTGTAGCCAAAGAGCTACGGGGCCGGAGATGCGGAGGGGTGAGCTGTGTAGATTCGTCTTGATCACTTCCAAGATTTCAGGTAACACAAAATCGCTGGCTATGGACGGGAAGTCGTCTTCAAGCTTGGTAGGGAGTTTGTTTGGCTGCGAGGACGATACGGCACGTAGATATGTTTGAGCACCTGTTGATATGTCGTCTACGAAAGCTCCGAAGGGCTTCTTGACGTACGAGAAGTTTTTGTCCTTGAACGTCATGCGGTCCGAAACGCACTGGTGAATGACGACTTCTCGATCCGCGCCTATTTTCTCTTTTAGGTAATCGAGAGTCCATAGGTCTTTGCACGGGCCGATATCAAGGTCCTCGATGACAATAGGCTGAGAAGCGGCAAGTACCGTTGCGAAGTCCTCTGCAGACTCGATTCGAGTCCTTGAAATGCTAGCACTACGAGGCAAAGCGGGCCGAACGTTCCTCGCCCTTGCAGGGCGTTTGCCATCGGAATTAGAGTGCCGTTGCGGGTCGTCCGTCTTCGCTGCGTCACGATTCTGAGACACGGCAATTGTCCATGGTCGCATGTCTCCCGCTCCAAGGGTGAGCGAGAAGAAGCCCGTGTTCCAGAAGCTTCCCATGGAGAAGCAGACGGCCCCGCCACCTGCAAACACTACCTCATCCTGGGATACTGCAGCGGCGCTCGTCCCAACAAGCAAAGGCCAGATGGACGGTGTCTGCCTCGTGACAGTGTGTTCTACACTAAATGTAGTGTCACCAGCTTCCCGAGTTATAGCCAGGAAATCTTGGGATAAACCTAAGATCCCCTGCTTCGAAACACCACCTATGAGCAATAGAGAATGTCCGAGCGCGACGAGATTGGCTCCTAACCGCCCGAAAGCACATTTTCCTGTCTTGTGGCGAACTTCATTGGTGCGATCAAAGAATCTTAGCTGCGGGTGCGGTGCCACGGAAATGTGCCACTCCCAGAAGTCCTCCTGCACTGTGCCGCTGGGGGCCATCCCGCCAACCATGACACCCCAACTCTGGGCCGGACCCATCATGGACAGTGCGGCACCAAAACGTGCAGAAGGATGCGGACCGTCGACTGTAACCGTTTTCCATCCGTGCTGATGTGTCCATAGCGTCCATTCATCTAACACTGTGCCATCGCTCGTTTTGCCGCCGAAGACCAATACTGCCTCAGCGTCGGGGTCATCGGGCCTGTTAGACGGAAGAGTCAATCTAACAGAGCTATGCCTGAAACGAGCTGGGTTCAAGTCGGCGACTCGTTTCCAAAGTCCATGCTGGATCAGCCAGCAGTCTGCAAGTGCAGAGGACGGAGATGCACGCCCGCCTACCAACAGTGCAGTGGTATCATCTAGAGGGGTGACCGTGTGGCATATGCGTGCTTGCGGCGGTGTCAGCGCGCATGGCTGGATGCATGGCGCTGGGACGTCCCGTACCAGCACATCGATGCTTGCCAGCCGTGTCTGGACACCCTGGCCGCCATGGAAAGCAACAGTGTTCCCGCCAAGGCCAAATGCAGCACCGAATCGACGTGGAGACATCGGGGATTGGGCTGAAGTCGCATGATGTGTTAATGACATGAGTAGTTGATCTGTCTGGTTGGTCCCTCGTCGAGCATCGGCATCGGCACTGGGCGGTTCAAGTGATTTTGCAGTCTTGGAGTTTGAAGCCACTAAGAGAAAGTAGTGACCGGCAAAGAGGGCGAATTCTTCCCATTCGCTGCTCAGGTGTCAGTGATGCGAGACAGGAAATTGGGCACACGTACTCAAACGGCTCGATTGCATCCAACCCACGTCGTAACGTCGGAGAGGTGAAGCCTTCATCCGACCACAAGTCCCACAGATTACGAGCAATGTCCACTGCTGGCCAACCAGCATCACGGAACCGGGATATCTGTTGGGTCAGTAGGGGATACTGCTTGACGGCCTGTATGGGGGTGTGCAGCTTGTCAAAATGTCTTAGCATGGTTTGAGCGAAGGGATGGTCCGGACCCTGTGGCAGATACTGTTCCAACAGGCAAAAGCGAGCTGTACTGTAAATTTAGGAAGCTGCACATAGTGTGTGACTGAGACACGTACCATCTTCCACGGTGCTTGCCCACTGGATCAGTGCGTCGGCGTCTGCAGTAGGCATGTATGTCACGGAGACCTCGGCCACGAACAGGAAGGAAGAGCGTGTAGCGTCTATCTCGGTCTTCAACAGCCGCTCCAGCGCTTGAAGGTCTCGAAGATTACAGCCGAGCGCCAAATACTGGTCACTGCGCATGTAGACGGGCGCCTGAGCTGGGCGTAGGTTCGTCTGGAGTAGCGCATTTCGCAGGAGATGATTGTTCAGCATGCGGTCACACTTTCTCGAAATCATCTGCGGATAGTCTACATCCACAAATATGGTGTTGTGAGCTGTAGAAGCATGCCTGTGCCAGAACTGAAAGGGCAGAGGATCACTTTGCTTTTCGGTGAGTGACTGTCTTTGCAAGATTGTACCATGGAAATTCTTACTCACTACCCGCATCCCAAGTTGACAACGACCTTGGACTTTCCGTCGTTATTTTTGAGAAATTGACACACTACGTGCTCTACTGCATGCATTCGAAGCCAGTATCCGCGGTTGATCAGGGGGTTTCTCCGTATGAACTTTGGGACGAAAGGCTCGTAGAAGTCCGGTTCTTCCGCCATGTACAGCTTGCACACACTGCGTTTCGAGACAATGCTGCTATCGTTTGTCTGGCTTCGTTCAGTTCCGTCCACAGAGCAGACGGCGAAGTGAATGTTACTCACATTCATGATGGCATCATCTATCCTCTCCTGCTTTGGCCAGGCGTGCCCAGACTTCCTCCCCCCGGACTTGTTCGTCCGCGTATTTGGATCTGGCGCCATTTCAGCGTACCTAGGTCATGGGGTGTGTCGAGCCCGTGTATGGGACTCGGAGTTTCGACGATGTCGCCAAGCTGGCAGCCCTTTTTGGCTAGCGTCTTCCGAGCGGGGCGTGATCACATCCTTGCCGGCGCATGTGCTAATGTTCACTCGGTCAGTTCAAAGAAAGTTGACTGTCGAGGCTTGCGAAGTAGAGACGTGCGCGTTTGTTCTTCCCGTGCGCACCGCTGCCTCCCTCTTCCGGCCACACATGTCTCTACGTAGCTCTCTGCTCGCGCTGCTTGTTTCGACGAAGGCGCGCCACACCGCCCACTGACCCCGCGGGTGCCCCAAGCTCCGACAGCAGCTAGACGCTCACCCAACCCGAGGAACCTTTGCAGGCCGCAGTCCACCTGGGCAGCTGCACCGCACCATGACGTCGATGAACTTTGTTACGTTCAACCAGGACCACAGCTATCTCGGCGTGGGTAAGACGCCCGTTGCATACCGCCCGCGCACTCTGTTAAAGCACGGCTAGGCACCACCAAAGGATACCGCATCTACACGACCGATCCCTTCGCCAAGCAGTCCGAGTCGCGCGATGGCGATGTCTCGAGCTTGGAGATGCTGTTCTCCACCTCGCTGGTCGCCCTCACACTCTCGCCGCGGGTGCTGCGCATACAGAATACCAAGGTGGGTACAGTGACCAAGCATCCTGGCCATGCGACTGACGGTGGCAGCGACACTCTACCATATGCGAGATGACCTTCCGGACCGCCATTCTGGCCATGCGACTGAACAGGAAAAGGCTAGTGGTCGTGCTCGAGTCGGAGCTGTACATCTACGACATCAGCAACATGGCCATGCTCAAGACCGAGAAGACGTCGCCAAACCCAAACGGTAGGCCTGTCTGCAGTTCCCCCCAGCATGTCTAACAGAACGTAGCGATATGTGCACTCTCGGCCTCTTCGGAGAACAACTACCTCGTCTATCCGCTGCCGTCCAAAGCTGCGCCCACTACCTTCCAGCCACCCTCGCACGCTCCACCGAAATCCGAACATGTGGCCCCGGAAAAGGGCGAGATTCTGATATACGATGCCGCGAGGCTGGAAGCGGTGAATGTGATAGAAGCGCATAACTCGCCCCTCTCTTGCATCGCGTTGAATAGCGACGGCACACTATTAGCCACAGCTTCCGAGAAAGGGACAATTATAAGAGTATTTTCAGTCCCCAACGGCGAGAAGCTCTATCAGTTTAGAAGAGGCTCCATACCTGCGCGGATATACAGCATGTCCTTCAACTCGACCTCAACTTTGCTGTGCGTATCGTCCGCTACCGAGACCATCCATATCTTCCGATTGGGCGCACCCAACGCGGGTCGGTCTAATAGTGTCTCTTCCTCCTCGGGCGCACGACCATCAACACGAGGACGCAGCAGTAGCGCCGCGAGCGAGGAAATGCCGGACGTATACGAAGACAGCATGACGGAGAGCGCTGCGCCAGAGCGGAGACCGCCGAGCAATCCCACATTCGCGAGTATGATACGGCGAACGTCACAAAATGTGGGCAAGACATTTGCAGCAACAGTTGGAGGATATCTTCCGAGTGCGGTGGCCGAGATCTGGGAACCGTCTCGTGATTTTGCCTGGGTGAAGATACCGCGGTCCGCTACCAGTTCGTCAACGGGCCCAGTGAGGACGGTGGTTGCGCTCAGCAACAACGGACCTCAGATCATGATTGTCACCAGCGAGGGTAGCTACTACGTATTCAACGTCGATCTGGAGAAAGGAGGAGAGGGCACTTTGTTCAAGCAATATTCGTAAGTTCGCACCTTGGAGGCAGCTGGGCACGGTAACTGACACTCACAGTCTTTTGGAGCCTAACGAGCTCGCGAGCGCGTCTCAAGATTTACCAGAATAATACTTTGCTCATCCGCTGTGGGCATTTCCTTTCTTTCTGCATAACTTTGTTGCTTCTGCATTGCATTGCTGGCGTTGGATGGGCCGGAAATTCATCTCCCTATCAAAGGCGTGCCTTTGGGCCATCGTTCGGTATTTTGCATACGAGTAACTGCGTTTCCCACCAATGCATAATTTTCATTTTGCTCGACAGCTCTGCGCGATTGTCTATAACTTGGTTTTCTTTTCGTTTTTCGTTTTCTCGAACGATATCCTTTGGTAGTGCAGAATGTACATATCGATATTCAGTTGTATCTGCGCATGGTTATCTGGGGCACGGGCATCTAGTTCGCTCTCCGCAATTGGTACGCACTGTCGTATCTGCTGCGGGTGCTAGTTTCTCATCAGTTCAATACGATGGATTATGGTTTTTTTTTTGTGAACAAAGCTGCATCCCGCAACTATTATGGTGAAAGAAAATAACTAGCTATGACCTTTTTTTCTGTGTACCAGCTCTGTGCAAGATATTATGTGAATATATGTGAAAGCGAATGTTTAAACAGTTCATGAGCGCTCATCCGTCTGGCACCCCGCGATCCCGTCGGCTCCCCACAACAGTGTTGATGGATTATGGTTTGAAGCGACCGCCCAGGCTCCAGCCCCGGGCCAACGCGAATCACGTGACACGGGTCCCCGCGCGTTCTAAAGAACGCCCGCAATCATGACGTTCCTGTCGCCTAAGCGCGTCTCGGCCTCTTGATAGACCAACACTCCATCTTCGCACCACATCAACGCATCCCACACTACATCCGCCCGAATCTCATTCACATTACACGCCTCGGCGCACGCAGAAACATGGCACCGGCAAATAGCGCGCGCAATCCGCTCGGCGCGCCGTCGCTCTCTGTGCTGATGGCGTCTAGCTTGCCAAAAGCCGCCGGCAGCAAGCTCAACAGCATGTACGAGGCCGTCGCACTCGCGGTACACGCGGGCATGATCGCCGTCGGCTTTCGACTCATCGGTCTGGGCGAAGATGACAGGATAGGTGAGCTTCATGAGCAACGTGAGGCCGTGGTGCCGCGTACTAAGGCCTGGTAGAAGCGACAGCAGACGCGCAGAAACCCCAACCGTTACCGACAATGTGGAACGCCCACAGCGCCTACGCTTTCCGCTACGCGCACTCACAATCAGCCTTGGAGTACATTGTCAAGGTCAACAGACTGGGAGCCAAAGCTGTGGTATTCGGCCTCGGTGTGGGCGACGACAAAACGGCCAGCTTCGACGTCGTTGCCAAGGACTATGTATCAGAAGGCTCCTTGCCCATTACTGCCTCAGAAGACATGCCCATGGATGACCTAGCGAAGAAGCTGCAGGACGTCTTCATCTCTGAGGGCCGTCTCGCCGACTTTGCCTCCCTGCTGAAGCTCTCCATCATCCAGAAGCTGGCGCCTGGCCTGGGCAAAGAAGGATACGAGGAGTCTAATACACAGAACGATAGAGCTGCTGAGGGAGTGCGGGATCAACCGCGGCAAGGCGAGCCTTCGCAGCCGCGCCGACCGCCTGAGGAGCCCGAGCCCGCTCGTCCTTACCCCTTCAACGACCCGCTCGCGCACCCACGCCAGCCTGGCCGTCCCTTGCCCGAGCCGATGCCCGGCTTCGAAGACGAGTACGAGATCAACCGTTCCCCGCGCGGCGGCCTCCGCGACGACCGTTTCCCGCAAGGCTTGGGCCACGACGACCTCTACCCACCCGGTCTCGGGCCGCACGATCCGCTCCGCCCCCATCTCGGCGGTGGAATACCACGTCCTGGCGGCATGGGTGGAGGCATGCATCCAACCTTCGACGATCCGTTGTTCGGCGGCCAGGGTGGTCAGGGCGGATATGATCCTATGGCGCCCCCTGGGGCACGATACGATCCCATCGGCCCGGGGGGTGCGCCGCGAGATAACCGGGGCGGTCCTCGGTTTCCTGGCGGAGGAGGCTTCGGCGGCCTAGGTGGTGCGGGAGGTAGGCCGCCGAATCCTTTCGGTGGGTTTGGTGATGGCGACTTCATCTAGGGTCTATGCATAAGATAGTTGGCGTCAAAGGGAGTGGCGACGGCGGAAACGGCACATGGGTGCCAAGTTCTTGTTGTTTGAAGCGCTTGACGATTTGAGCCCGATCACACTCACGATTAATGCTGCACGAAGATCACGATAGGATCGATGGAGTACATGACTAATAATTGGATGATGAGGGTATGCCCTAGCTGGCACATGAAATCGTTTAACTTTAGAAATAATACTTCAAGTAGCCATGGAATCTGACTGGTAATTCTACATGAGACATTTTCCATAACCATAATGAATCCCAGCCAGTCGTGCCGGGTCATACGCGTGAAAGTTAACGTAGGGTACTGCATCGTACTGGGTTGAGGATCATGTTCGGTGCAGTCTATCAAAAGAGCACTATACCTATTATTAACGTTGAAACGAGGCGGGTATGGGCAAGTGCGCAAGGTATATGGCGACGGCCATGTGCTCACTGGCTTGCTTCGTATGAAGTTGGTGTCTGGGGTGTGTTTGGCAGCTCTGGGGGAGGGAGGATTCGAGCGTATTAGCGCCGGCCCCTGCTGGGGTAGTACTGCGGCTGCGGCTGTGACGAAGATGGAGTATCTATGCGCGGAGGCCGAGGTTCATGATGGATAGCTAAGATGGTCGTACATGATTGCGGACTCTGAACAGCGTCCAGCGATGTGGAAAGGTCTTGGGACGATGATGGGAGGGAGGAGGTGTACCTAGGTATGACAGACAGACAGACCGAGCCAACAACAACAACAATGCACTGGTCGTGCAGAAGAGATGCGGGAATCTACGTAGACTTGGGGACTGGGGGCTGGAAGTGGATTGATTGGATTGCGTGTGAACCCGGTCAGGCAGGGGGGATGTCTATCAAGTCGAGATGGCTGGGATGGAAGATGGGGGGGCATAGACTCGTGCTTTCGTTAGGTGGGTAGGTACTACTACTACATGGGCAGGCAGTACATCAAGCGCAGACCATGCTTCGTATCCGCTACGCTCATGATGATTAGGTGCGGAAATACCAGACCGCGTTAAAGCAGCTACAACGGGATGGACGCACCGTCCGTCCCGCCCCCCACCATCTCAGATGCAAGGAGATACGATACGATACGACGCGAAAAGGCGTCAACTAGGTAGTATACGCAGCTATTTCGAGATGTTGAGTGCGGGGAAGATAAGCCTAGCTAGGGACGTCGACGCCGGGGTGGGCAAGGTCAAGAAGCAGCGTTGCGGCGTGGTCGCGAGGTTAATTGGACCTCGGTCTCGGTGGGAGGGAGCGAGGTATTCGATTCTCTTCTATTCCCTTCTTTCGAACGCATGACTGTGTTGTAGTTTTGAATGTAGTTATTTTTAGTCGTGGCTTGCTTGGTTTGAGGCTGTGAAGTGCGGGATATAGCTCGCATGTGGAGGGACGTGGAGGGATTACGTGGAAGTGATAGTTGCGGAGGAGGTTTCATTGCTGGTGCGAAGACTTTCTTTTCCAGTTGGATTTGTAATCTTTGGACGAGATAAAATGCACCTTCTTACGTTGGGAAGAGGAATGCGCAATAAGGCTGAGTTCCATCTACTATATTATTCAAGGTTTTACTCTAGTGCATGTTGAAGTGCTAAGAAAACCACAAACCCCCCACGGTCCACCGCTTTATAACCCAAGGATACAATACTCGGTTCATCCTTGCTATTTCCGTTACATCTCTCTTCCATGCCGTCATTCGCGCGAGAAATCTCACCTTCCACCGACACTCGCAAGCTCTCTCAAAGGCGATCTCGGAGTGAGCCGCCCGTCAAGGCCCTCCGCTAGCTAGCCCTATCCCGTCGGTAAACGACCTTATAGATAAGCTTATTTGCTGTGCCGCCAGCCTCGCGACTTTTGTCCAAGGCTCTGGAAGATCCCGAACGGGCAGGTATGGAAGGCTGGCGAAGGATCGACTTCAGCGTAGCCAACGTACCGTAGCGGAGTACGGCTGCAAGTACAGCCGAAGCGTGCACGGTTTATAGAGTACGCTTTTTACCTTAAAACTAACTAATATGGTAGCTGTGCACGCTTCGGCTGTACTTGCGGCCGTACTATCGACTTCCCTTCTCAGATGTGCCCAATAAGGGTAGTGTCTGCGCAGCGTCTGTAAGCGCGCTCGCTTCCCCCACAAGCGCGTTGCTCACTTCGACCCCACTGCGTGTTTTAGCTCATGAACTAAAGTCGGGCGTACCAACTAGGGTACGCCCGGGTAATTTTGGTAAGAGGTGCAGAGGGAGGGTTTGCATATACGGTCGGCGTCCTTGTATTTGTTAACCACAGAATTTTGGACCGTATTCGAAGAGTCGAGTGATCCAAGTAGCGTCTACGCTAAGATTGCAGCATCAAATTACTGAGGTGGATCCAGGATAGGCGATGTACTTTCCGACACTACGAGGGTCCCGTGTACGTAATGTGTGCTACGGAAGTCCTTTCGTAGTTTTAGTCCGAGCGCGTAATGATAAGATATGTACTTCGATAGCCCACTGAGCAAGGGGACCACTCGGCCGGCTGCCCAACCAGACATGAGACGGGAAGCATCTCGACGTCAGTGGACTAATAGAGCTGAACTCTTAACTTAGGACATACGCCGAGGTTACCTATTATATGATCAGATATTGTTGAGCAGTCTCGAGCGGTTTTTCGGCGGGTTAAGACCGGGAGCTACGCACGCTTCGCCCGGCGTAAACTGCTTGCACCGATAGAATATGCTCTTTGTTCATTCGAGCCATCATTTATAGACATTTGATGTGACAATCGCTGACCATGATGTGTAATCCAGGCAATGATACAATCGAGCTTGTCGATAGGACAAGACAATCATCGCTCAAGACGCCGCTTCCCGGGCGGAACTTCGAGACCATTCCGGTAGCGAGATGGGTCGGCAAGGGAAAAGAGATCAAAGGATTGCATAAGTCAACATCGCAAGATTCGACGTTCCGGGCGTCGACTGTGCAGGTCCGCGTGGAAATTTTACGCCCCACTCGCACATCCATGCTAATCGCGTGATCATTTCCCGCAGAAATGTTCTCTTTGACCGCATTTAAGAATTTTCCAAATGCGCGAGCGTGCCCAGCCATCTAAGTAGATGTCGGCTGTCTGATCAGAGCTATTGACTTCCTTCCGGAGAATTTTGGCGCAAGTCTTTTTGGTTAGTTGCGCCAAGACACTATAGCCTGAGCTCTCGAGGCTGGATCTCAAATTGGACATGGGCCGACCGGACAGGAATCACATAGAGCTTTTTCCATTCGTGCAGCTAGATAAGGTTTCGGGCTCCCCGTAATAAACTGTCAAGTTGCTGAAATAGGTATGAAAACGTGGCGAAAAGTTGAGCGAGATGATGGAAATAAGAAGTTTCGGCTGTTCTGGCGTTGAGAGCCGGAGTGCGTTGGCTGACGTTAGTTTAGAGCTCTGTCACACATGCGCTAAATTGCATTTGGGCCTAGGAAAATCGCGCTGGGCTGCACAGCACGCCACACGCGCGTTCCTCGCGGCGCATGGTCAGGGATTTAAGCGCTGTAGGCGTCAACCGCGTACAGCGCGCTTAAACATCCTGGCGCAGGCGCATGAACGATCGCTTCGCGGCAGGGCGTCTCGGGGCGAGATATTTGGCGATCGATTGGTCCAGGGATCTCGCAGCGTGTTTTCTGGAAACCCGAAGTCCACGAAATGGTATCCTCAAAACACTGGGTTGCGCGCAGCCGGCATAGGGCATCAGGCTGACCCGATACGAACGTAGCCCTCGCCACTGTACATGCTGTCTTGGGATAGTACATATGCGGGTATCGTATCGTGTCTGCATAAGCAGACGCGCCGAGCCGTCTTATGTTCATTGCATGCCTGTTTGTGCATGGAAAAGCCGCAAAATGGCTAAAAGCCGATGAGAGAAAGGAGTGGTATACGGAGCATTGGACAGTGAAACCTCACGTGCGACCGAATCTTAGGTAACCTCCACGCCAAGGAACAGAAGCCTGGCGGACACGTGTTTGTCAGACGCTGAACAGCCCTGAGATAGATTGCTCTTTGGGATCCTTGGAGACGCCGCCTTTTCCTTGGATATTCAAGAGGCGTTGTAGGGCCACCTCTTCAAGAACAGGCTTCGACGTTTGAGAGTAAAACACATGGAGAGAAGGAATATGGCCATGTGTCCTCTAGACGTAGAGGACCATGGGCGTCCGCTTTAGGAGACATTGTGCCGACGCCGAAATGCTGAGCAACTGGTTGGAGGCTGGCGGTTACGCCAACCCCAGCAACGGCACAGGCATCGAAAGAGCATTCTCTGACAGGTCCGAAAAGCATGGCGGCACACATGCAGCTAGGGACGCAGATTTTCGCGGCCTGTCGGCTGTACTCTTGTTGATGCACGAAGTGCCAAATCACTGGACGTGCACGATACCCGCTCCCCCGGAGAGAGGGGAGTAGTGCCATTCCATAAACGCAGCTGAACGAGACGGCGACTTGGGTCGGACACGGAGCGATTACAGCTCAGATGGTTGAGATTATCGGGTTCAACATGATGAAGCTGACGGTGTATATCGGGTGATCAGGCAGCGTAGAAGGCCGATGCAAATGGACGGATAGGTCCATGCGGGATGATGTGCAGACAAGTTGTCAGTGCCCAATGAGGATAGGCAGCGGGGTCCATAGGTGAGCATGCACACTGCTGTGTACCCTCCGTGACCCAGCAGGCTAGCGGGGTCAAGTTCCAAGCCCGGAAATAGAAGACCGAATAGCGATGGCGGGTGGGGCACGGCTTGGCCGAGCAGTGCTGGACTCAGGCAGGTGTGACCATGGCTCGCAGAGGCTGTTGAAGCGCTGGGCTGCACGATAAGGGCGATGGAGGGACGGACCGCCAATACGACGGGGGAGCAGCCCGCATGGCGGTCCAGTCATGTGCCATGGGGCACTGAGACAGGGCAGCGCAGCTCTTGGGCCTGGCTGTCGTCGGCAGCGGGGGAGCAGAAACGACGAGGCGGGCGTGGGCGGTGGCGCCTATGAGACGGGCCGTCTCTGCTGGGGGTTGCAGCAGCAGCGGGGCGTAAATAGGGTACGTCCCGCGACGGCGGGTTAGGCAGCATTCAGCACGGGGTATATGTATTCATACTCACAACCCACGCGGGCAAGGCGGGCAAGGCGGGCAAGGCGGGCCAGACCAGCGAGGAGAGGGGCGGGTGCGAGGGCGGCGCGTGGTGAATGGCGGGTGGGAGAGGTGCGAGGCCAGCGCGTCGAGGTTGAGGTCGAGGTCGCGGTCGAGGTCGAGGTCGAGGCGCTCCCGCCGTGACGTGACGGGGGAGGCTCGGGATGGCTAGTGAAGGCTAGCGTGCACCTCCACACGCTACGCGAGCCGAACGTCCGCGGAAGGCGATAGATAGCGGGTGAGACACGGCATGGCGGAGGGGGGAGGGGGAGTGAGCCTCGCGGCGTGCGTGCCGTCGGCGTGCAGCACGCGCGACATGTGCGGCCGTTGGCAACAGCCTGGCTGCTCGAGTATAGCCACTGCGTCTATCGTCGTGCGTCGCCGGCCGGGGCCAGCTGGTGGCGAGGCGGCCGTGCCGCTGCTGAAGCGCAAGAGCAGCCAGTGCGCGGCCGCCGGGTGGGGCCCCGGCGCTTAACCACTCGTCTGTATGCACCCGACATGCAGCTCTTCACACGCCCGCATCTGCATGCCGGAGCGCAGACAGAAGGTGGCCCGCACGCCCCTGCTGCGCGGCTCGCGGACGCTGCTCAGTGCTGACGGCTCAGGGCTGCCACCCCCCCGTACGCGCGCTTGCACCGTCACCACAAAGACGTTACAGCCACCGTCAGGGCCTCCTTGCATGTCGCGACATGGGTAAGCACTCCCTGCCTGCCCGTTGCGCCAGACTCGTGTCGTTTGCAAATCATGCCCCCGCCGTCAGCGTCAGGGCTCACGGGCACAATATCGTCCGACTAGGAGGGTGGAGAACACCGTTGCATTCATACCAAGTCTATGGCCAGCCGACCAATGCAGACCACAGAGTTGCGTCTATCGCGCCCCCGAAACAATCATCGACGCCGGACATGCCCGTTCCCCATCAGACCCAGACTCGCCAACTCCGTGCTTGCAGCCCTTTGTATCGTGAACCATGGTCCAACGCCCATCAAATTATGCCAAATTCCTCCCCAAATCATCACCATGTGACCTAAAGCCCATGAATATTCCCCCCGAAGCCTTCGTCCTTGAACAGCGCGAAGCGTCCGTCAAACCGCCTTCATCCCCAACATGTTGATGTCTTGAGCCAAAAAGGCCATGCACACCCTCCGCAGACGGAAAACCAGCATATTGCTCCGGCCGTGGCGGCGAAGGGTAGTACGCTTGCGGATGGGGCACATTCTGTTGCATGGACCGACTTCGAGCAAGTAGAGCCGGTATCTCGACTTGATTGCGTTTGGGGCAGCCGCCTGGTCTATGTGCCTGTGCCTGTTTTAGTTCAGCGATGCTCAACCGGCCAAAAGTCTGCTGCTTACCTCCGAAGAGTATCCTTCCGCGCGAATCTCTTGCCACATGGCTTGCACTCCCATCCCTTAGCTTCAAGTGAATGCTAGTGTTGTGTCGATCGAGGTCGGTTTTCCTCTCAAATTTCTTGTCGCATCCCTCATGAGGACAGGCATGGTCTTTCGCCCGATTCGGATCGTGCCGTTGCATATGCGTCTTCTTGTTGTACGATCGGACGAACCCCAGATCACAGATTTCGCAGCGAAATCTGGCCGTTTCATTCGACGTCCTAGTCCGGCGACGACGTTCCCGGGGAACACTAGCTTTGGTATCGCTCTGAGAACTAGTAGGCCGCGCACCAGGCGAAAATTGGCTGAGGTAGTGACCCTTGAAATCTGGACCGGGCGTGTTGTCACTGTCATAGTGTGACAGAGGGGAGCCATAGACACCATCATATGGCATGACGCTCCTTGCTGTGAGCCGATGCGGTGCGACCGTGGCCGACGGCGATAAATCTTCATCCGTGGTCCAACCCGATCCGCCCTCGAGCTTGATGTGAGGGAAAGTATTTTCGGACCCATCGCCCGAGAAGACAGACATGGCGCGTTGCGACGAAGTAGATGATCGATGTGATGCATGATAATGTGGCCATAGCATTGGAGATCTGGGATCAGGGCACACCGGGTGGTCGTATGCTCCCGAAGTCCATGGATTTACGATTGGTGCCGGTGTCATGGTAGAGGTTCCATTCCAAGCTCCGGTGACCTTAGGAGAGGGCGAGAAAAGGACCGAGCCCGATGGACCTGCAGAGCTGGGAAACGGCTGCGAGTACTGGTAAAGTCCCAGGCCCTCAGCCGCGTATCTAGAGGGCTCTGTATCGCTTCTAGCTGGCGAGGGATATGCCGGCGAGTGTAGCATACTTGAATTGGGTGCTTGCTGATATGGTGAATGCATCGATGGAGACGGGTGGTCTCGGGAATCTATGACGGAAGACGGAGAGAGAGATTGAAGTGCTGTAATCAGGTAGAAGAAGAGAAGCTATGTGCGACTTAGGCGTGAAAGCAGCAACACAGGGTGCTAGATGTCTGGACGTAGTCGTCTGGATGTGGAGGTATCGGGCGAACAAGTACGGAATATAAGATACACGCCAGTGCAGCCTTACTAGCCTCGAATAGAGACGACTTTTTTGTAGCACTGCGGCAGTGCGGTTGTAAGCAACCCAGAGAATGGGGATTTTGCGTGAGGCAGATTCGGAGATTGGCCTCAAGAGAGAGCCGCTTGCTGGAGCAGGCATGAGGCGCCGGCCGCTCGCGCATGTTCGCTGTGCACACTTGGGGCCGTGTTCTTCTAAGGGCTGAAAGGGTAGAGTGCAGATCAGCAGGGATTTACACTGGGCGCAGATGGACAGGGCAATCCTAGCCAACTTGTGGTGGTGTGTGCGAACGCATCCGAGCCCTCGGGACCGCCAGCGGGCCGAGCACAAATCAGACGAGCGTGGACCGGCACATTAAGCGCAAGTGGTCGATGACCAGCGATCCATGTATCTTGGGGTCTACTAAGAACGAGGCCTCGTTTGAGAACAGTCAGGCTGGGATGAGCAAATTGCTCACTTGTTGGCCATCTTGCGTTATTTGCTATGTTGGTATTGTTTGAGCTTTGTGAGACACCTACAGCTCACTGTCCAAGTTTCACATCCCATCCAACAGAAGATGAACAGATCGTCTTTCTGTTTTACCGGGCTTGACTAGGTCAAGCTCGACGATGCGTGTGTCTCATTGCACGGAGAAGCGAAAGCGCCGGCCATCAAGCGGTTATATTCGCATCGCGCTGCTGTTGCAGTTGGGAGACGACAGACGTAAGTTCCTCGACCTGCAGGGTAAGCTTGGTAACCAAGGCCAACAGCTCCGGTTCGTAGGCTACTTGGCCAGCTAACATCTGAGATTGAATGGCTTTATGTGTTCCGTTTGGGGTATGCCCATTCCCGTCATTAGAAGCCCGAAGGCCTGTTGCTAATGATTGGACTGGCTGGATAGATGACCGAAAAACCCCCTTTCGTATCGTCGGAGTCTCCGGCCCCCTCGTGGATAACATGTCGGAGTTAGTCCCCTGAAAGCTGAATAGTCGTTCGTAAGCCCATATTGCACCCACAAACGGTAGATGCGTTGCCTTGAGCAGCACGATCCGAGCACTCCTTAACCGCGGGGATGGCAGTACCAACCGAAGCGGACGAAGGAGAAGCGGAATGAGATTCTGGGAGCTCTTGTCAGCCTCATGCTAAGATCAAGAAATGCGGCAGGGTGTATGCTTCGATCTGTGGCAAGACCAAGGAGCGCATTGGCATCATGCTTCGATTCCGCCTGAGCGGCAGACCAGGGCTTGCACAGAAGAATATTGACTCTACGAGAGCTCCAAACTGCACAAAGCAGCCTCCCTTACCCAAGGGAGGTCGCGTCGGCGGTTAGTTCGGAGAGCCTTTGCTGCGGCTTGAGGGCTATGTTGCCTGGTTGCTTTGAGGAAGCCGGCGCTTAATACCGTTTCAAACGGTCGAAAGCAGTCTAGGGCGCGAACACTTACCAGTGGAGGCAGGTAGTATGTCAAGCGATTTGATGAAGACGTTTCCAGTACGTATACTGAATAACTATCGCAGTTATGATTAATGCAGCGCGACAGAATTTTACGGGGCGACATACATGAACAAGTATTCGTCACGTGCATGGTCGAGCACCTTTTGTCTTTACGTCAGCGCATTGCAAACCGCCTGTCTGTGCGCAAATTGCGCCCAGCAGCCTGCAGTCAATTCGTCGAAATACAGTCATGGAGAAGTGACCTTTGCGGAAACGACAGCGCCCCGCCAAAAGCCTCAATACCATCAAGACAACGGTGCGTGAGCTACCTCATGTTACATTGCGAAAATGCCGACTGTACAGGAATTGTGGCTTGGTACTGCGACAAGCCGACAGAGGCAAGACGGCGGCTGGACTGAGGCGGTGTTGCGTCTGACTGGCCTCTCGCGTCTCCGCCATTAGCGCAGTCGTCGAGGGCGCTTAAGTTAGGCGGTCCTCGAACAGGGCCAGTCGGGAACGTGAAGATAATGAACTTTAACCGACATACCTTGCTCAAGCTGTTGGATAGCAGGGAGATCAAGGACGTAATAAGAAGAATATTGGTCAGTGCCACGAAGACGAGCTATCACACTGATCAGCAACGTGTGCACGCCTTGCAGGGCGGCACCACCAACCATGACTGGAGGTCCGAAATATGGAGAGCTGTTTTTCTGTCAGTGGACCATGTGGTCCTCTCAATACAGGGTTCCATACATTTGTTCAGCAACATCCTGGACGGTTGTCAGTTGATGCTTCAAAAGGTGGCAAAGCCACTCTTTGATCTGTTGGAGCACTTACAAATCCCAAATAAGATGACTGGACACGTGTTAGCCCTTGACCAATGCTTGTTATCGAATGCAGCCTCACCCCGAAAAAACTTTGACCAGGATTCAACTCTGCCGCTCTGTCAGCTCAAGGTGGCCTCTACAATGTCCATTATTAGGAACACCGCGAGGCAACCGACCATTTCTCTGGGTGTGTAGATCCCTCTGGCGAGCAGCACAAATGTTGTGAGGAATCCTGTAAGTCGGCATAATAAGCCACCGACTGGGTAGTTTGTGAGGTGTGCTCTTACCAAAATACAAGATGATCACGAGAGACAGAAACTTGACAAAGTCTTTGGTCTGTACAACGCACCAGTCAGCTTACCGCGGTTAAGACGGCTATCATTTCAGTGACTGACCATCTCCTTAAGGCATGGAATCTGTCCACTACGTTAGCCGAGATGCAACGACACGGTATTCGATTACAATGCTGGCAAGCACGCGTACTAAAACGAAACCTGGCCAACCAGCAACGTACCAGAGTTCCAAAATAAGGATTCAAGATCAGGAGCGAAAAGATTCGAGGAACAAGGAACAAGGCTTCTAAGCCAGGAACGTCGTATGCAAAATCAGGAATACTACTGGAGGTTTCACCCTGAGCAGTAAGTCCAACAACACCTGCGGCGGGAAGTCAGTATCCACAGGTCATGTTTGAAGGCGAAACTAACGGAGAGCACAGAAGACGACCCCAACCACGACAATACTCTGCCAATGGTCAGAAGAGACATCTGTCATATTCTCGCAGGTCAACCCACGATATCCCATGTCCACCAAAAGTCCGATGCGTAGAAGCTCAGCTGCCCTGCATCATTGAACTCGCCGAATTCATCGTACGCGAATCCAGCGATCCAAACATAGAGCAGAATCTCGGCAGGTGTGACGCGGGAGAAGTTCCTATGCGTGAGGACCAGGTAGTCGAGGCCTAAGAACACCATAAAATACACGGTCTCGAAGATCTTCAGATATCTAGGTACGCGTAGCCGGCAGACTGGGGTTGGATACTGGTCAGCAAAGGTCCGACCCGGAGTCGAAAGAGCGGTGGCATGAGCGATGTGCTCTGCGGCTTCCAGCACCGGATCACCGGTGATTGACGGATACAACACCTCGGACGTGTGTCGAGAAATCCTCCAAGTAGAAACATCAATGGGGGCATATACATGTCCAGGTACTTACAAGGGTCGGCTCTTCGTCGATTGTAGATTTTTGGGCTCTTCGCAGAGTGTAGTCCGAGCGAGTCCCAGAAGATGATGTCACCCTGAATCGTAAGTAAAGGTGGCGATCCAAGCCGCGGTACATACCCTCCAAAGACCGTCTATTATTTTTTGCACTGGGCGCTGTTTGAGGAACTTCTTGCTGTTGGAAACGGCAGCAATCTCCAGTGCACTCAAGTTTTCAAATTGCGCAGCGAATTCATTGGATTGGCTTGTCGAAGTGCTTGCATCGACATGCACGCTATCTGTCGCAAAATAAGAAGGTACGGGTCCAGTTCCCAGAAGCGCACTCTCCTCGCTCGTAGGCGCAGCACCATTCTCCTGCTCATGCTCTGTATCCGGACTGCGGCCGCCGGGTGACGATGGCTGTATCTCATGCAAAAGGAAGTCGATAGTATCGCGTTCGCTAAGATTGGCCAGGAACTGCCAGGCGATGTATTCGCATGCATATCCCCGTGCTTCATTGACGCCAGGCTCGTCGCTCGATTCCTCCAACGTCGCGAAGTGGGCTTTGAGTGCCAAGAGGGCGCATACGATTGCACGGTGGTGGCAGTTGTCCGTCAGGTGGGAGACGAGGCGGGACAGCGCACGTGCGGAGGGTGCGGTCCGCAGAGCCTCGAAGCTGTGTGGAAGCGTGATGGTCTCGAGGATGTAGCTGCGTCTCAGAGTTAGCGGCTCATGCTACAAGGAACAGCGGCGCATGGAACCTCCGGTGCATTCGCCAGCTGAAGAGCAGCAGCTATTTGGCCATACTCACAACGAAAGCTTTCCTACAAGCCCCCCAAAGTCGTCGTTGGCCGCGATCTCAGGTAGTTCTGGCTCAGGATGCTCGGTTGGCCATCGCAGAGTGCCTGGTTGAGACATCATCTTGCGTCAAGGAAACCGTACAGCACTGCCATTGACAGAGCTCCAAGCAGTCTAGCTAACGTTGCGAGGCTGTGGATGCACCCATTTCCTGTTTACAGATCTGTCGAGTCCGTCGTTACATAAGCGAACGACGCGCTACCGAGTCGCGCTTTCCCTACCATCCCAGTCCTGCCACCTGCCTGTCACTACACATCCGGTCGCCATCGTTGCTTGCTATGCCCACTGACAGCTAGGGAACTAACTCACAGAAGTCAGCCGCTGAATTTCATGCCTTTGAGGATATGCACTCACCAAGCACGCTTTAACGCTCCGGAAAACGCTACAGACACGCGCAATGACTAATGAGGCCGACTTCTATGGCGATTGCTTGCGCCTCAGCGCTTTTCTCCGTATCACAGAGAATAGCCCACGACGTCCGAAGCGTCTCAATAGAGATAAACAGATCACAGTGCCGGCAACCGGGGACGATGGAAGCCCGACCGCCCAATCTTCAAGCGCAGAGCAATCCGATGGTCTAAGAATGGATCAGAACTCCGGACTTTCAGACGAGATGAGGCCAGATGTTGAATCGGACGCGCAATATGTTGCAGAGTTGAGTCCGCCAGGAGATGCCGGTGCACCTGGTGCTGGCTCCACTTCTAGTGTAACGAGTCCTTGTCAACTGCGCCAGCAAACCAAATGTACCAATGAAGAAGATGGAGCGGATCCCCCAACTTTGCAATCACCTCATGGTGCGAAGATCGTCTACACCACCGGAACAAAACAGGAGAAGCAACCCATGGGTGTAATCAGCACCCGGAGGAAGCACCCATTACCTGTCAATGGTCTAGTTTTTGTACGAGCCTCGACCGAAGACGGACTGCCACCACCGGGTGTAAGGATATCTCCCAGGGATACCCAAACTCAGGCTGAGAAATGACTAATGGCAGCGAGGCAGGATGCGGAAGTTGCGTTCGGCAACCCAATGCTGGAATCGGACCCCATTCAAGATTCGCAACTTGGTGTTCTACCGAATAGAATGAAGAAGCCCCAGCTAAGTCATGACAAACACCCTCCACGCGTTTCAAAATCATCCGGATCAAGCCAGGCGAAACTGGTCAAGTCACCTCAAAATAAGGATCCGGCCTCTGGATCGAATCGTGGAACGTTGACCGAGTCGCACCACGCTAAAGCATCAACCTCTAGACTCCTGCGTGGTCGGATGTTCGCCTTTTCAACCCGTCCTTTACGGACGAACGCTCGCAACGGCAGCAAGTTGCCCGGCTTGGAGGCAGTGTCTGATGGATTCGTGTGGCTGGAGACAGCTTGCCCTGCGCCGAGACCGAGACAGCTGATAAAGAACGCGGCTGACAGTCTCCCAAAAATGAAGAATTTTATCTGCGATACAAGTGCTACTTTGTACGTATCCTGGGCATGTAACATGTCCTCTAGTGCATTACGTATTGAAGGGCGATCCAACTAAGGGAACCTTACTGATGCGCGCACGTTCAGGCAGCTAGTTAAAGGCTTTCTCCCGCCACCTGGTCCAATTTCGACAGATGTACCCGAGGCAAGTCGCTCTCTGCCAGACAGTCTTCGGCCCCAGCTCGAGCCAATACGAGAGTCCATCGAGGAAGGTTCATTTTCACCGACTAATGAACATAAACAACAGCATATCACCTATCATCATAGCCAGGCTTCTGCTTCGCGAGTCCTTGTGCGGTCCTATTCAGCTGAGCCATCCGTGGTCAACCAGCTTTCCAACGTGACAGCCCCAGCCCGCGAGGACGAAGAATCTGCATCTTCCGACTCCGAACAGGAATCTGACGGCGCTGCCGATCGGTGGGGCTTGGGGGATGCAACTGACCCGAGCATGCTCGACGATTCTGACTGCACGGGGTGGGACTCTAGCATGGGGGAAGATGAGTTGGCCGATTCCTGGGAGCTGACATATGGTATGAACGTCAGAGAAGATGCTCACCCAGGACTTAATTCAGTTCAGGACATCGAGCGGGAAGCCAGCTGAAAGTCGCTCACTGTACAGTGTTTATTTTCCATCGTTTAGAAGCATGATACGGCAATATACTACTTTACGCGGTAGGAATAGGCCATATAGATAGTTAGTATGCCGACAATTAGCAATCACACGTTGATCTATCAAGGCGCATGCCAATGCATTTCAGGTGAATTAGCTTCAGACTTATCATGGACATATAGCAGGCACAATCTTCACTTGCAGGTATAACACATACGCGCTTCCGCCTGCACTGAACGTGTGAATTGTATGGTAAAAGGTTTCCTTCAAACACTACCGCGGAAGTGATTTGAACTGCCTCGCGGGCACACGACAAAACGCTAATGTACAAGTATGGAGCTGGCATATGGAGTATTTGATATCGCATCAAGGTATGTCACTAAGTTCCAGACCACCGATGGTTCGCAACGCTCTTGAGACCACTGACCCGTTTATCAAGTGACGAACGATGATCTCTTACCCTCCCAACTCACCGAGGCTATACCACCGGTGGTAGTACGGTGTCTCTTATACACAGTCGGCTTGCTCTACAGTTCGTTATAATAGTCCGTGCGTCGCTGCAACCTTTTACCCCACCACCGAAACCCCACTGCGTAAAAGTTCAGGTCCGCCATCCAAGCCTCCAATACCCTGAACCACAGCAACTATGCCGCTGGAAGACCACTTGGTGCTGCCAAATGGCGAGTGTGCTGGATTATCAATGAAGGTCTAGACTAATTGTTCGACAGAGTTGCTGCTAATATGGCATAACCATCACGTCCCGCTGTTGCTGTCGGCTGTGTCCCTCGCAGTCCTCGTGCACTTTGCTATATACCTCCGAAATAGACGGCAGAAAACGACGCCCATATCCTCTGCGCCCTCTTCGCCGATCGAGGAGAAGGCGGTTGAACTGAGACCTGAGTGGCTGCCGGAGAACACAACGGTTGTCGCGCCCGCGCTGGGCTTGGATAACCATGCGGAAGACATTGTACCGCCAGCCGCGAAGATAAAGAAGGGACCAAAGACCGTGAAGGGCAAGAAGGTGCTTAAAAAGCACGTACCACCGATAGCAAACTTCGACCACAAGGTGGACAAGATCTATCCGCTCGTCTTTTTCCAGTCGCTCGCGGGTACCACGGAGCGCCACGCTACACAGTTCGCAAGTGTCCTCGCCGATTGGACCATCGGATGCGACCAGTCCGCGTCGTTGCTTGAACCTCAAGTCCACGATCTCTCTTACATCGAGTACGACGACTACTTCCTCAGCCCTCCGAAAGCCGCCCCGAACGTCAAACATTTCTATCTTTTTCTTCTACCGACATACAACATCGATACCGTGCTCGACAACTTCCTCGAGAATCTCCAGGAAACTCACAATGATTTCAGGATCGATACAGCGCCGCTGAGTGGACTGCTGGGATACTCGGTGTTTGGGTTTGGAGATAGGGAGGAATGGCCAACGGAAGAGGAAGGGTTCTGCAGCCAGGCAAGAGAGGTCGACAGGTGGATGGCGAAATTGTCCGGCAGAAAGAGGGCATACCCGCTTGGAGTGGGAGATGTCAAGGCAGAGGCTGAAGCGCGGCTAGAAGAGTGGCGTGTTGGGGTCCAAGAAGCGCTCGTGGAGTTAGCAGAGGGAAAAGGTCTAGGTGAAGGTGTCCCCGGGAGCGGAGACCCTGCTGAGAGCGACGAGGAGGACGCAGATGTTGCAGATGACAGCGACAGTGAGGGTAACACCACGAGGCCCCTGAAAGCAGCACGTGTGGACGACGTGGAAGACCTAGGCTCTATGGTTGATTCTTCCAGTTCCACTCCTATTCCCGTCGACTTCACGACTTACAAGAAGCCCAAGTCTTCCAAGTCTACCTCGATGCCCAAGGAAATGGTCCCCGTGACCTCACCCACGCACGCCGCCCTCACAAAGCAAGGCTATAGCATCATCGGCTCGCATTCAGGAGTCAAGATTTGCCGCTGGACGAAATCTGCCCTCCGAGGCCGCGGCTCCTGCTACAAGTACTCATTCTACGGCATCCAGTCCCACCTATGCATGGAAGCCACGCCCTCCCTCTCCTGCTCGAACAAATGCGTCTTCTGCTGGCGCCACGGCACGAATCCCGTGGGCACTACTTGGCGCTGGATAACGGATGCTCCCGAGCTCATTTACGACGGCATCACCACAGCGCACTACAAGAAGATCAAAATGATGAAAGGCGTTCCCGGCGTGCGAGCCGAACGTTTCGCCGAAGCTATGCGCATCAGACACTGCGCCCTCTCTCTCGTCGGCGAACCCATCTTCTACCCACACATCAACGAGCTTCTCGAGATCATGCACAAGAACCGCATATCCACCTTCCTCGTCTGCAACGCGCAGCATCCCGCCCAACTCGCCTCCCTCATCCCCGTCACACAACTCTACGTTTCCATCGACGCATCCAACAAAGACTCCCTGCGCAAAATCGACCGCCCGCTCCACAGAGACTTCTGGGAGCGCTTCTGCGCCTGCCTAGACATTCTCAAGAAGCGCAGATTCGAGCAACGCACCGTCTTCAGGCTCACGCTCGTCAAAGGCTTCAACATGGCCGAGGAAGTAAAAGGCTATGCGGACCTAGTCGAGCGTGCCCTCCCCGGCTTCGTCGAAGTAAAAGGCGTAACGTACTGCGGTACTTCTGCCGCAGGAACCGCAGGGCTCACCATGCAAAACGTGCCGTTCTACTCGGAGATTCAGTCGTTCGTTAGCGCGCTTGCTGAAGAAGTCGCTGCCCGGAATCTCTCCTACGGCATCGCGGCTGAGCACGCGCACTCATGCTGCGTTTTACTCGCTGATTCGACGCGCTTCCGGCGCAACGGGAAATGGGCTACTCGAATCGACTTTGAGCGGTTTTACGAGTTGAATGAGGGGTTGGTGGAGGGGACGAGGATGGATGAGAAGGGTGAGGTGGTGGGCTGGAGGCCGGAGGATTATGTGGGTAGTGAGACGCCTGAGTGGGCGCTTTGGGGCAATGGGGGCTTTGATCCAAGGGATGTTAGGGTTTGGAGGAAGGGGAAGGGGACGAAGGGCGAGGAGGATGCTAGTGCGGGCACGAAGACGGATGTCGGAGTGGCTGTTGTAGAGATATAGGTCTCAGTCCTGCCATTGGACCAGATACGCAGGGCGTAGTCACTTGAATTTGTACCATGTTCAATTTGTATTTGTGTATGCAATGCGGGAAACGGGAAGATAATTCGGCGTCATGGAGACGTACAGGGCAAGCTTAGCCATGGGCATGAAAGGAGTATTCGCGTGTGGCATTGTGTGCCACGGTCCAAACCTATCTTGATACACTATGTTGCTGATATGCGTTACTAGTCATCTATCTCTTCCAAGTCGTTCTTCGTAATCTTCTACGAGCTCATACGCTGGCCTGTACTTTGGCGTGCATGTTCCATTTGTCGGACTCACGACGGCACCGTTGGTAGGCTGCTTTGATGATGATAATGATGCTTGGGCGAGTGCAGGGTTGGGGTGCGTGTCGTCGGTGCCGCCTAGCGAGGTGTAGCCGCGGTCGTAGAGTTTGCAATAGGGAATGTTTAGGTGACGAATGAACTGAATGAAGCGTCAGTGCAACATTCTCTCCACATGCTATAGCACATGACTCACCGTCCAAATGTCTACATAGTGCCAATCTATAACAGGGTGTATGCGCATGAAAGCCGGCCAACCGGAGTCGGTAGGGTCAAAATGCTTCAAATGCTCGCCATGGGGGTCTGTCCGCCGGGTGCCTACGAATATGGCCTTTACGGAGGGCATGTCGTGGAGATAGTCGGCGAAGGCGGCCTTCATGGGCTTTGCGTATTCGAGCATCGACAGGGAATACGTCTTGACGCTCACTTGTACAAAGTCTTCCACCTCTGGGAAGGGGTGCGGCGCCTGGATGTAGACGCACTTGATGGCGGTGTCGGCGTTCGCATTGGGGTTTTCGGGCGTCAGGCGCTTCTTGTGGAGGGCGCATAGGTACAGGATCAAGAGCACGAGGCAGTCCTTGCCACCGTTGTAGGCGAGCGAGAGCTTGGGGAGCCTGTCGCGTGTCCGTTAGCCATGCACGGTGCCAGTGTGTCTGAGGGCCGGCGCTGTCGTACTTGTACCTCTCCAATGCCTCGGTGATGACGTCCAGCGACACGCGCGTCTGCGCCTGCAGGGTCTTGAGCCGGCCCGAGACATGTTTCTCGTCGAGGAAGGCAGCGACGCGGTCGTGGATGCGGGCGCACAGGTCCGGGAAGGGCAGCGGCGGGGCGGCGACGAGGGGCTCTGCGGGCACTTCAACGTCGCGGGCTGAGGAGTCTCCAGCCGTCATTGCGCTGCTGCTGCACGCTCGACATGAGAAGGAGGCGGGCGGGCAGAGGGAGCGGTCGCGTCAGGCGTCGGGCGTCAGGCCGTGCACCGTGCAAAGCTGGAGGAGTGAGACTGGCCACGGCAGTCACGGGCACTGGCGGGGCAGGTGCAGGTGGGCGGCGGGGCAGCGGCGACTGTATCCAGCGCCGTGTTGGCATTCCGACCTCCACGCCCGTTGCAAGCTCGTTGCAAGCTCACCCCCGCGGCGCATTCTACACCTGCATGCCAGCCGGCTGCGTAGTAAACAGTAAACATGCACACAGTGGCGTGCTCGCCGTCAGGTGCGGTGCCATGACAAAACGGGCGCCTCTCACTGGCGCCCACGCTCGGCTGCTTTTCGGGCCCGCGAGCACACTGCAATTGCGTGCTCACCACGCCCCTAGGCCCGTTCGGTAGAGCCAAAGAAAAATGTAGACGACATGGTTGCCCGGGTGGCATGCCGATTGCGCCTATATCTACTGCCGCTCCTCGTCTGCTGTCCCTCCTCCACCATCTCGTAGCAATTGCGAGTCGCTATGGGTGCAATCAAGACTGCCGGAGAGGCTGGTAGGTCCCCCGCGTGTTGCGCCCACCCCACTTGACCCCGGATCGCCGCACCACCACCACACGCTGGACACTCGCTTTGGGGGAACAATTGCTGATTTGCGTGCCGTGTGTAGTGGCGCGCATCGCCCATCTCGCGAGCCATGTGATTGTATCCGTCCAGCCCTCGCTCGCTGAACACTCCGAGTTTTCGGCGCCTCTCCGCCGGCTCGAGGCGGTCAAAGCGCAGAGCATCGTCGCGAAGCAGCAGCCAGAGGTATCATGCTTCGCCCACACTTCCGCGCCATATAGACAAGCTGACTGAGGCCTGCTGCAGATCCTCGCTGTGCGGGAGAATGCGGATCCGCTCCTCTCCTGCTTCACGCCCATCCGCGCCGGCAAACTCACCTCGGTCGCCACTTCCTCGTCCATCCTCGTCAAATCCATCCCCCACCTATACAAGCTCGCGCAGTACCCCCTCGTCATCCACGTCTCCGTGCAACCGGCCACATACCCCGACTACTCAGACATCACCTCGATACGCCAGTGCGGCTTCACCTTCCTGCACTCGGAATCCCTCCAGGAGACGCAGGATATCGCTCTGACTGCCCACGCCTTGGCTATCAAGTCGGGCAAGGGTGTCATTCACTTCTTCTGCTCGGGCGCCACTGCCTTCGCCAACAAGGAGATACAGGAGGAGGACAGGGAGTTGGTGCGCCGCGTCGTCGACGTCCATGGCGCCGCAGCATACCAGAGCTCCAAGTCCGACGCGACTACGCTCTACGCAGATGATGGCAGGAGCGCGTCCATCTCGTTCGCGCGCAGCCAGGCTCCTGCAGCCAGCTGTGCGTCCCAGGCTCCCCTGAGCTCTGTCGAAAACGGCCGCTCGCTGCCGGCTTCCGAGAGGAACAGCACCAGAGCAGACTCGTCCTCGGACTCATCACGGCGCGAATCGAGCACCGCAAGTGGTGTATCTGCCTCTTCAGTCACCACGGTTGAGTCTCTGGCTTCAAAGCCAGTTTCGTCAGAGGACATCTACCGTTTTGCCTCCCAAATTTGGGCCGACATCAAGGCAGGGACTGGCCGTTCTTACGATGCTTTCACCTATACTGGCCCTGCGAATGCGGAGGCTGCCATCATCCTCTTTGGCGCAGATGTCGCCGTTTTCGCTACCGAAATCGACACGGTCGACCAATCCGTAGATTATGCCAACGCTGGTGTCATCTCCTTTAGGATGTACCGACCTTGGTTAGGTGCATCCTTAGCTCCGTTGCTTCCAAAGTCCATCAAGCGAATAGGCGTTCTGGAACAGGTTCGCCGCCAGACGACCCGGTGGGGTCCGCTTCTCTTGGATGTGTTGATGTCTTTGAAGTCGAGCGGCGGCAACTCGCCTCTGGTGGTTGGCTACCAGCTAGGCTATATCATCAAAGACACGGTGCAACAGGCGATGCGAGGTATCTTCCAGAACCTCATGAGCGAGACTCCTGTTCAAAATCTCCAAATTGGTAATCTCGATGGCCCAACCCAGCAAGATCCCAAAGCTGAGCAGCCTAGCCTGGAAAACGCCTACATGAAGATCTTGGACCAGGTCTTCGGAGAGAAGCTTCTTGTCGCGAACCAGCTAGGTTCGCAGCACGCGGGTATCTCGAACCAGATATCCTCCAGTCCAGAGTACGGCTATGGAGCTCTCATCGCTCATAAGGAACACCATCAGCGATTCATCGATGAGGTTCGCGATGCATCAAAGAGCAACGACTTTGCCACAAAGGCACCTCTGGAGTGGTTAGCCAAGTGGGCGTTGGATGCTGGTGATAGCACCAAGTCGAACGCGCTTGCACCGGAAGTCATTGCCCGTCTCAGTAACGATGGTTCTCCTGCGGCCAACCAGCTATTGTCTTCTAGGAAGCTTTTTTATCGTGAATCTCCCTGGTTAATCGGGTCAGACGCATGGGCGTACGACCTTGGAAACTCTGGTGTTCATCACGTTCTTGCGTCGGGCGAAAACATCAACATGCTGATCGTGGATTCTACGCCATACTCGGAACGATCTGCTAATGATGCTGCGAGGCGGAAAAAGGACATTGGTCTTTATGCCATGAACTTTGGTAATGCTTACGTGGCGTCGGTCGCGGCTTACAGCTCCTATACGCAAGTGCTGGAGGCCATGATCGAAGCTGACAAATTCGACGGTCCTTCTGTTGTTCTTGCCTACCTCCCCTATGAGAAAGAGACGGATTCTCCTCTTACTGTCCTGCAAGAGACCAAAAAGGCGGTCGATATTGGATACTGGCCGCTTTACAGGTGGGACCCGCGAAACGACGAAAAGGGTGAGCCGAACTTCCAGCTGGACTCGGAGCGCATCAAGAAGGAGCTGGAAGAGTTCCTTCAGCGTGACAACTATCTGTCGCAGCTGATGAAGAGACATCCCGAGTTCTCTGCTAATCTTTCTGGTTCATACGGCACGGAGGTGCGGCAGCTCCAGAAGAGGAAGGCCAAAGATGCTTACAGCAAGCTCCTCGAAGGTCTTGCGGGTGACCCACTGACCGTTCTTTTTGCTTCCGATAACGGCAACGCAGAAAACCTCGCGAAGCGCCTTGCCAACAGGGGCAAAGCCCGAGGTCTCAAGACTATGTGCATGGCTATGGACGACTATCCACTAGAGGATCTTCCGGGTGAGCAGAATATTGTTCTCCTCTCCAGCACTGCAGGTCAGGGCGAGTTCCCTCAGAACGGTAGAACCTTCTGGGAAACTGTCAAAGATTCGACCGATCTAGACCTCGCAACTGTCAACTTTGCCGTTTTCGCTTTGGGCGACAGCCACTACTGGCCTCGTAAGGAAGATAAGATTTACTACAACAAGCCTGGAAAGGATCTGCACGCTCGACTACTCACCTTGGGGGGCAAGCCGCTGACGGATTGCGGTCTGGGAGATGACCAGGATCCGGACGCCTACCAGACCGGTTATGCTGAGTGGGAACCCAAGCTCTGGCAATCTCTTGGTGTGGACAAGGTTGAGGGTCTGCCTGACGAGCCGCCACCACTTACCAATGAAGATATCAAGGCCGCCTCTAACTACCTCCGTGGTACCATTGAGGAAGGCCTTCAGGATACTTCCACGGGAGCTATCTCTGCAGCTGACCAGCAACTCACCAAATTTCACGGAACGTATATGCAGGATGACCGCGATCTCCGCGATGAGCGCAAGGCGCAAGGTCTCGAGCCGGCCTACTCGTTCATGATTAGATGCAGACTTCCTGGCGGCGTGGCAACCCCCAAGCAGTGGCTTCAAATGGATGAGATCAGCACCAAGCTCGGAAACGAGACGATGAAGCTCACTACCCGACAGACCTTCCAGTTCCACGGCGTCGTCAAGGGCAAGCTCAAGCCAGCCATGCAAGCCATCAACGAGGCCCTTATGACGACTATCGCGGCTTGTGGTGATGTCAACCGTAACGTAATGTGCTCTTCTCTTCCGGAACACTCTTCTTTCCACTCTCAAGTCCACGCTGTCTCTCAGAAGATTAGCGGCCATCTTCTCCCTTCTACAACCGCCTACCACGAAATTTGGCTCGAGGACGACGAGACAAAAGAGAAGCGCAAGGTAGCTGGTGAAGCTGTGCAAGATCATGAGCCGCTCTACGGCCCTGTTTACCTTCCACGCAAGTTCAAGATCACCATCGCCATTCCCCCGCATAATGACACCGACGTCTATGCCCACGACATTGGTCTCATCGCCATTAAGGGCGCCGACGGCAACCTTGAGGGCTTCAACGTTCTTGCTGGTGGCGGTATGGGTGTGACGCATAACAACAAGAAGACATACCCCGAACTGGCAGTATGCTCGGCTATGTAAGCGCCGATGCCGTGCACATTGTTTGTGAGAAGATCATGCTCGTTCAGCGCGACAATGGCGACCGGAAGAACCGCAAGCACGCCCGTCTAAAGTATACTATAGATGACATGGGCGTTGATGTCTTCCGTGGAAAGGTCGAGGAACTCTGGGGCGAGCAGTTCGCCGACCCCAAGTCTTTTAAGTTTGACTCCAACATCGACACCTTTGGCTGGCAGAAAGACGAGAACGGCCTCAACCACTTCACGTTCTTCATCGAGAATGGCCGTATCGAGGACACGCCTGATTTCCCAATGAAATCTGGTCTTGTCGAGGTGGCAAAGGCGCACAAGGGCGAGTTCCGGCTTACGGGTAACCAACATCTCATCCTATCCAACGTCAAGGACGAAGACTTCGACAATATGAAGGCACTGCTGAAGAAGTTCAAGCTCGACAACACCAACTTCTCGGGTTTGAGACTCAGCAGCTCTGCTTGCGTTGCTTTCCCAACCTGTGGGCTCGCAATGGCAGAGTCAGAACGCTACCTCCCGGTGCTCATCTCTAAATTAGAGAGCACTCTCGAAGAAGCGGGGTTGCGCCAGGACTCCATTGTTATGCGTATGACGGGGTGTCCTAACGGCTGTGCGCGGCCATGGCTCGCCGAAGTTGCGTTTGTGGGCAAGGCATTCGGCGCGTATAACATGTACCTTGGCGGTGGATACCATGGACAACGGCTAAACAAGCTGTATAGGAGCTCAATCAAAGAGGAAGAGATTCTGGATATCATGAAGCCGATGATTAAACAATATGCTGCAGAGAGGGAACCAGGAGAGCGATTTGGCGACTTCGTGATACGGAAGGGCTATATTCAAGCCACGACCCATGGGACCAATTTCCATGATAACGTAAGTTACGAACCTATCTGATGAGATGTACACTAACAACGAAGCAGACTGCAGAAGAGGAGTCAGACGAAGAGTAGATCAGAGTCTTGTACTCCTTCTCTTCAAATTGTAAATATGAGATGAGCATTGGATTAACGATTTGATGTGGCGTGCATAGTGGTTTGCATTAGTGTGCCTGGCGTTTGAGTCTTAGGGAAATCATCAGCTTTTTCTTGCTCTACCTGAATGAAAATATGAGATACGTAGTCCGTCGATTTTGACGTCTCGCTAAAGTGGTTAACGAACGGGTGTTTGTCGGAAGCCCTCTAATCTATCGCGTCAAGTTTTCGATCCCATGCCGACGTTGTTGTTGCCGCGGATCTTCACTGCGTGGGAAGTTTATGGCCTCAAAGACCGTATACATACGCACATTATCAAATAGCATGCGTGGGAGCATGCTCCGTTTATCAGCACTGAGTTTAGGTTTGAAGCTATATGATTGGCTAGATACAATCTAGGTAACGTGTTTACAAGCGAGCTGCGAATACAAGCGAGCTGCGAACCCCACTAACTTTCTACGACGCGTTACCTATTAACTATAATAGCTTAACTAACACTTATTTAATTGCCCTATAATAAAGCAAATGTCTCCCTAGCTATCTTAGCTATTAATTAGAATTAGATCTAGAGCGTTAATCGCGCTGCAGCGACGTTTAACGTTCCTAAAAGTACGCTTCGCAGCTGACGCGCTGGAACTACTACGCGACGCGATTATAAGCCTAAATTAAAGAAGCTTACTAAGCTAGAAGAGGAGGTTATTATTGAGCATATACTTGACCTAGATTCGCGAGGCTTTGCGCCTACTCTAGGTGCTGTACAAGATATGGCGAATAAGCTGCTCGCTGAGCGTAGCGCAGGCCACGTTGGCCAGTAGTGGCCTAGAAACTTTGTTAAGCGAACAGACAGCCTCACAACGCGATTTAATCGAGCCTACGATCGACAGCGAGCCCTCTGCGAGGACCCGACGGCTATACAGGCCTGGTTTAAGCTAGTAGCACGTACAAAGGCCACCTACAGTATCTGCGATGAGGACACCATCAACTTCGACGAGACTAGCTTTCTAATAGGCAAGATATCCTCCTAGCTACTCGTTACAGGCTCAGAGAGACGTGGTTGGCCAAAAGCGATCCAGCCGGGCAATCGTGAGTGGGTGACAACAATCCACGGAATCAACGCTGCTAGGTGGGCAATCCCGCCCTTCGTCATCTTCGCTGGCAAGTACCACCTCTCGGCCTGGTACGAGGGCGACGATATACCAGGTGACTGGACTATTGGTATTAGCAACAATAGGTAGACTACGAACGAGCTTAGTGTTGCCTGGCTACGGCACTTTATTAAGCATACAGTAGAGCGTAGAGTAGGCGCGCGTCAGCTCCTAATACTCGACAGCTATAAGAGCCACAACTCACTCAAATTCTAGGAGATCTATAAGGAGAACAAGATCTATACCCTATGCATGCCACCACATTCGTCACACCTCCTACAGCCACTTAACGTAGGCTGCTTCTCGCCGTTGAAGCGGGCGTACGGGCGCCAGGTTGAGGGCCTAATACGCAACTATATCAACCATATTACCCGTTTTTCTCGCTTGACGCACGGGCTCACCTGACGCACACTTTTCCAAAAATCCCCACAATTGAAATAGATGTAGCTCCACCAATATGGACCCGATTGAGCAGGCGCTGGCATCTTTGAAATCCTTGGAGCTTGGAGGAAAAGTTAATATCGCGCAGACAGCAAAAAAGTATGGTGTTGAACGATCTACGCTATCGCGAAGGTGACGCGGTGTACAGGGCTCCCGTGCAGCCCAATATGAGAATTAACGACTTCTTAACGACCGTTAGGAGCTAGAGCTGGTACAATACGTTGACGAGCTCTGCTAGCGAGGGCTACCGCCTATAAGAAACATGCTACGCAACTTTGCTACTAAAATAAGCGGCAAACAAGCAGGAAGCTCTTGGCCGGATCGGTTCATCAAGCGTCACCATCTCGACCTAGTATCAAAATGGACGAATAGCATGGACAAGGATAGGAAGAGAGCTGATTCTGCCTTCAAGTACGCACTCTATTTCGAGCTCTTGAAGCGTAAGATCGAGCAGTACGAGATTGAGCCACAGCACACCTACAATATGGACGAGAAGGGCTTCCTCATCGGCGTACTATCAAAGATGAAGCGGGTGTTCTCTCGACGGAGGTATGAGGAGGGGGGAACTAGGCAAATGATTTAGGACGGCAATTGTGAATGGATTACGACAATTGCTTGCATATGCGCTGATAGATCGTCTCTATCCCTAGGCCTTATCTACCAGGCTGTCTCGGGCAATATTCAAGACTTATAGCTGCAGGATTTTGATCCTACAATATACACAGCCTTCTTTGCTTCCTCTCCTAGCGGATGGACGAACGATAACCTTAGGCTTCAATGGTTAAAGACTATCTTTGATCGAGAGACTAAATCAAAGGTTCGACCGCGACAGTATCGACTGCTTATCCTCGATAGCCATGGCTCCCACATCAATATGAAGTTTATTAAGTACTGCGACAACAACAAGATCCTCCTAGCAGTCTATCCTCCTCATAGTTCTCATACGCTGCAGCCGCTTGACGTCACTCTGTTCAGGCCACTCTCACAAGCCTACTCGTACGAGGTAGCACGATTTATAGAGGAATCTCAAGCCTTCTCTGCACTTACTAAGCGAGACTTCTTTCGCATGTTCTAGACTGCGTGGGAGAAAGCTTTTACTGCAAAGAATATCCTCTCTAGCTTCAAATCGTGTGGCCTTCACCCCTTCAAGCCAGAGGTCATCTTAGAACGATTTAGCCACACTGAGGCTGAGAGACCATCATCCAGCGAGAGCTCGAGGTCTGTCCTTACGGCTGACGATTGGAGGAAGGTTACTAAGATTCTACGAGCAGTTGTTGACGACGTATACGACTCCAAGGCTAAGCTGCTCTCACAAACAATCCACTCGCTCTCTACTCAAAATATAATGTTGAAACTTGAGGTTCAAGGCCTCAAAAAAGCGCTAGTCAACGAGAAGAAGCGTCGGAAGAGAGGCAAAGCGCTCCAGCTTGAGCAGCCTCTAGTTCAGGATAGTGGTGCTATCTTTTAGAGCCCAAACAAGGTGCAGCTAGCGCGTGAGCGTGAAACTCAAAAGGCAGAGGCAGCAGAGGCAGAGAGGCTCCAAAAAGAGGAGGATAGTCAGCGCAAGGCAATTGAGAAAGCCGAGAAGCAACGAGCTTTAGAGGAGAGAGGCGTCGTATGAAGGCTACTGCAAAGGAGATCCGGCTTCAAGAGCAAGCGCAGAAGCAGCAGGAAAAGGAGGACAATAGACAGGCTCGGCTTGCTGCTGCGCAGCTTCAAAAGGACATCCAATTTGCTAAACAGGCTAGAAAAGCAAGGAAGCAGCAGTCTATTGTCCCTCAGGAGGTTCGTGGCAGCGAGCAATTGGTTGTTGAGGTCATTGAGGCCCCGCAGGCGACAAATCGTCGGGGGCGGCATATCAACCTCCCTACAAGATATCGTGATTAGATAATCAAGTAGACTTTTTCGCCATACTTGATTGCCTACTACTGTTCAAAATTAGACGATATAGAGATTTGTGTGAGGCTCAGTAGCTTCAAAAGCATTTGACGATGTTCGGCAAAAACCGTGCGCCAGGTGAGCCCGTGCGTCAGGCGAGAAAAACGGGTACTAAGCTTAAGTTTCTACTAGCCTTTCGCGCCGCCTACAACTAGTTAATTACAAAGGAGAATATCTGCGCAAGCTTTTAAGGCTCTAGACTAGTCCCACACAATCCAGAGGCAGTGCTCTCAAAGCTTAATATTAAGCCTCGTACACCTGTCAGATATGCAGCTGTTAGATAGAACAAGCGCGTTGAGGTTGGATCTGTACAATTAAGCAGGGACCATCTGGCTTGGCACACTAGCGAAGAAGTCAGAACCAGCTGAACACGGTGGACACAAAGACAATACAATCATTATCATCCATAAAGACACATCATTGCATTCAACTATTAAATCTGACAATTAAGAGTCTCACTGCCTCAACTGATACGAAATGGCGCAATAACCATACCGCGATCCTACAGTAACGCTGAGGGATCATACCGACTATATGGGATGGATAACGTAGCTGCAGCCGAGATGCGTTGTTTATAACATCTGGGATAAGGTTAATCTAAAGTTAATAGTCCTGCTGATATCAAGACTAGCAGTTGTTAGAGCTCTGGTAGTCGCTGATTACACACCAGCCGCGAACGTCGAAATCCCAACAAGACCGACTGCGCTGTCAGCAACTGGACAGAAGGCGTTTAAGGAAGACCTTGAATATTATAAGATCCTTGTCGAACAATACAAGAATGACTGGCACGACTTTGAGAAGGAACAAACAAGCCTCCAACACATTGTGGCATTTATCCAGTTAACTGTATCCCCACACCTGTTGCGCACGTGCTGCCTACCAGAGAAGCCACTGCGATAATAGATTATAGACCTACAACTAACGGTTGGAGTCGACGAACAAATCGAATAAGAACGAGCTTGTGAGCGATATCTTGCCTCACTAAGGCCAATGAGGAGCGTGTTGTAATGGGACACATGGCTAGTAAAGTACGACTAAGCAGCTACTAAGGCGGAGACATATTGAGTTGCTAAGCTATTATAATTAAATGTGATTATAAAAGACTTCCTAGTAGCTGTGAACAAAGTTGCTCCTATATAGTCTACAAACTTTTAAGACAATAGTTAATTTGCAACTAGCATGAGCTAGAAGGAGATGATAAAACGCTTCTAAGAATATATAATGGCAAACTATCCCCTTAGATCAGGGAAGCACAAAGCAGCTTTTGTGACTGATGATGCATTATTTCTTGCTGAAGGTGGTGCAACCACCTAGGGCAATGACAAAGACGCCTCTCATGCCGAAAGCGCGCTATCTAACTGAAACTGGGGCAGACCCCGTAATCAACGTACAGCTGACAAGAAAGATGTCAAGCTCAAGCGGCCTTTAGATTAAGAGCTAGCTATGATAGGAGGAGCAAAATGCCCTGCCTATGGACAACGCTATAGTATTAGGGACTGCTATTATGTTAACCTAGACAAAGCTCCTGAGTGGTGGAAACCTAATAAGATTATAAATGAGCTTATTAACTTTAAGCGTAAGAACGACGCAACTTTCCAAGGGCTAATCCGCGGACAAAGCAGAACCCGATTACGAACACCGATCATCAAACAATCGCACACGCCCACACCTGAGATCCTCGAGTCCCCTAAGGACTGACTAGAGGGACGGAGAATATCAAACGTCAACGCTGCGTTTACATCAGCGCCAATAGAAACAGAAGTGTCTAATTACCCGCTGAAGCGCTTGTTCATTCTTGATTCAGGATCAACTTGCCACATTACGAACAACCCCGACTGTATCTACAACTTCTATCTACCTACGTCTAGAGATTATATATGGGCTAGGAATACAAAGATATGGATAAAAGGCTACGGCTCTGTTGACTTAACACTGAGAGGCTAATATAGAACAACTACGTTGGTTCCATATGATGTGGCTATCTGTCCAGACCTCCTATGTAACCTAGTCTCCTTTCGACTACTAAGGCATAGAGGAATCTGGTGGGATACGCAAACAGACCCAACTACGCTGAAAGGACTAGACAATAAGGTTATTAGAAAACTATCTAAGATACATAGTTAATGGGTACTTGAGTATGATCTGCTACCACCCACTTTATATCACATCCGCAAGAATGCATTACGAACAAAAGGAGCACTATAAAGGGCCTTAGCCGAATTATGGCACAAGAGACTAGGACACCCTAGACTAGCAGCTATCAAACATCTTGTGCAGCAAGCTGAAGGGGTGCAAGTTAAGGGAGTTACAACAGTTCAATGCGACTCCTGTGGGAAAGCAAAGATCCAGCGACAAATTAGCCAAGCACCGCGAATCAACAATAAAGGACTAGGAGAAAGACTGGCTATTAACTTTCATGCCTACGAGGCGCAAAGTAGCACTGGCGAAAGGAGCTAGATGCTTGTTACTAATAGGTACTTAGGCCTGCAATAGGACTTTTATTTTAAAAATAATTAACTAGCAAAGTTAGTTATTAAAGTTCTATCAAACTTCTTTCTCTTCCTTAAAAACTATTACAACATTATGGTTAAGGTCATTGAAGCGGACAACGAGATCACGATGGTGAAACCGGAAATCGAGCGCTGGTTAGCATCACAAGGAATTACTGTCGAGCCTTCCGCCCTAGATACACAAGCTCAAAATGGAGGTGCCGAACGCTCAGGGGGTGTGAACAAAGAGAAATTGCGCGCGATGCGTCTCGATGCCAACCTACCCTGGGAACTATGGCCCGAAGTTACGAGAGCTGCAGTATACTTCTATAATCGAACACCGAATTATGCGAACAACTAGAAAACGCTATACAAGATATTCTTCACACAAGTTGCTCTAAACAACAGAGTAGTCACCTTAATCAAGAAACCTAACCTTGCTCACCTCAAAGCGTATAGCTGCAAAGCGTTCGCAATAACAGATAATACACATCAAGGTAAATTAAGGCTACAACGCCTAGACCCAAAGGCTTAGATTAGTTACCTAGTAGGATACTAGTCCTTAAACATCTATCAAATCTGGATACTGTCACTTGCCAAGGTGATAAGCACCCGCGACGTTATCTTTGACAAACAAACTGTCTTTAGTGGCAAAACTAAGGACCTTATGGATAACCTCATGCACAGCACACTGGAGGAAATCGCCACATACGTGAGAACGATCGAACTCCCAACACCAAGTCATTAACTAGAGACAGAGTCCTTCTATAAAGACGACACTGTTGGAGGCTTATTAAATCCCCAAGGCGAAGTAGACCCACCAGGCTACTACTAAGGAGTGAAGATTAGGGATAACTATCCGACTCCTCTAACTACACCACCACCTGCGGCATTACTTGCGCAGTTAATGGCTGGAAATGAATTAGAAATGAACCTAAAAGGGTTATCTAAGACTGTCCCCTGGGCAGCCGCCTTTATGGCAGGAACTCAAGCTAGCTACGTTGGGAAATACAGAGGGGATGTTATAGACAAGGCTAAGATGATGAGAACGCTCGCCAAAGGCTTGAAGCCCCATTGAAGTCAACTCCCACCTCTGCCAACGTGCCGTACCAAGCTTGAGGATCACCCGATGGGCGAATTGTTCAAAGAAGCAGAGCGGGATCACCTCGCAAGCCACAAACAAATGAAATCATGGTCAGAAGTACTAATAAAGAAGATCAAACTAACAGGACAGCAGATCCTTGACTGTATGTGGGTATACACCTACAAGCTTGACAAACACCATCGCTTGCTGAAGTGCAAGGCACGGCTCGTCGTCCGGGGCGATCAACAACGGAATATTACCTCTTAAGACACTTATGCAGCCACGCTTGCCAGCAGGTCGTTCCGAATGCTAGTGGCAATAGCAGCTTACTATGATATGGAGCTTAAGCAATACGACGTTACAAACGCTTTTGTCTATGTAAGTATGGACCGAGAGGTATACATGAGAATGCCCTGTGGCTATTAGAAGCCTGGAACGATACTTTAAGTTAACAAGGCTTTATATGGTCTTTAGATCTCACCACTTCTCTGGTAGAAAGAGTTTACCTTAACACTTAAAGCTCTAGGCTTCTAGATAGTGCCTTACGAGCTATGCTGCCTTCTTAAAGATAGAATTATTGTCTTCTTCTACGTTGACGATATTATTGTGGCTTTTTATAAGTAGAAAGAGGAAGAAGTCTAATAAGCGATTAAGCGCCTATAAGAAAAATACACCTTAAGTGGAGGAAACGACCTTTAGTGGTTCCTTGGCGTAGAGATCATTAGAGATTGAAAGACTAGGACGATTCAACTCTCTTATGCTGCCTACTTAGACAAGATTAGTCGATTAGTTAACAAGAGGAATATTCGACACGACACCCTAATGGCAGCTATCGAGCTGAAACTATGAGACGGCTTAGCGACACTCTTAGAAATTAACAAATACTAACGCAAGATCGGATCGCTTCTGTTCGCGGCAGTAATAACTCGACCGGACATAGCCTTTGCAACCTCAAGGCTAGCTCGATTCCTGTCAAATCCGGGCTCGGAACATCACAATGCCGCTGATCGAGTACTACTATACTTATCAAGCACCAGATGGAGAGCACTGCAGCTCGGAGGAGGCAACTGCCTTCAAGTAGCCAGCGATGCCTTATTTGCTGACAACACACTGGATAGAAAGAGCTTGCAAGGATACGCTATTAAGCTATTTAACGGACTTATTGCCTGGAAAGCAAGCAAACAAGACACTGTCACAACTTCGATAACTAAAGCAGAGCTTCTCGCCCTATTGCAAGTGGCTAAGGAAGCAATCTTTATATCAAGACTACTAGACGAACTGCAGATTGAACTGCGCTTATTGTTAATTACTGTTTAATGCGATAATAAGCAAACTATTCGACTAGTTACTAAGGAGATATCCAGGCTTTAGACCAAACTACAACACGTTGACATTCACAATTACTAGTTAAGACAGGAAGTCTCTACTGGAAAGATTAAGGTAGAGTACGTACAATCGGCAGAGATGATCGCTGACGGCTTCACAAAGGTCCTCCTAGTCAACAAGTGGGAAGGTTTCCTAACCTAACTTAGGCTAGTTGAGGTAACAGAACGCAAAGTAGCGAATGAAGTACCTCTTGAGGAAATTCAAGGGCACCTTAATAACCTCACTTTAGGATAACAGGCTGCTAAATAGTTCAGCTTGCAAGGATCTTCCAAGCTGAGGGGGTGTGTCAGATATGCAGCTGTTAGATAGAACAAGCGCGTTGAGGTTGGATCTGTACAATTAAGCAGGGACCATCTGGCTTGGCACACTAGCGAAGAAGTCAGAACCAGCTGAACACGGTGGACACAAAGACAATACAATCATCATCATCCATAAAGACACATCATCGCATTCAACCATTAAATCTGACAACACCGTTGCCAGCGCTAGCGCCAGCAGCCTTACTAGAGGCCCTATAGGAGTCTGCAACACTAAGCAACGCACGCGAGCTAGGCGCTTAGTTAACTCTAGTTCGTAAGCAGATTTGAAGGCATTAGGGATTCTCTTCTACCTTAGTTATCTAGTTGCTTGATTAGCTTACAAAAGGCGCTAAGAGAATGGCGCATTTAATAGTGCTTATGCGTAAGGAGATAGCTACTCTATAAAGGGCAAATAAGGCAGCTATAACGCGTAAATAGCGCAAAAAAAAGCGGATCTAAAAGCGAGGCACTCTATCGAAGGCAGAGGAAGAGGATATTATTGCTTAAAAGGCTGTTGAGCAGCAACTAAAGGGAGAAATACGGCAAGGCAAGGCGCAGTCAGGTGCGAGCCAGCAGGCTTCTGCGCGCTGCAGGCGCTGTAAGGAGCCTAGGCACAACTCGCGCACGTGTAAAAAGGCTTCTGTAGATACTGCTTAATTTAGGATAGCTATTATATTAATAGAATATTAATGCGTTGTGAATTTATATGCTGCGAAAGGCTCAGAGACTTAGTGGGGTTCGCAGCTCGCTTGTATTCGCAGCTCGCTTGTAAACACGTTAACCTAGATTATACCGTGGGTCACCACCTGGTGCACGGCCCCACCTGGTGCACGGTTTCCAGATGCCCACACACACAACTTTTGCGGCTGTAGAGTCGCATATATATTATATTATCGCGAGATTTTTTAGTGGAGGGCTTTTAAGGACCTATTTGATTAATTGGTAACAATAAACTACGTGCGATACCTCTATAGGAGGCGTACTTTGCGGGTGCGCGTGGCAGGGCTGGGTATAGGCACCACATCAACTACAGATGATATATCCACACTAACATCCTCTGTCTCCTCAGCGACTTGAGGAGGTGGTGCAAAGGCCTTTTGACGGCGTCTATTACCCTTTTTAGAGAATTGTATATCTTGTTAGAGTTGCTTTTTGGCTTCGCGCGCGATCCTAGCTTCTTCGCGCTGCACGGCCTTCACGCGCTGTTCTTAAAGGCGTATTTCTTTGGCCACCTCTCTCATGCGCTGCCTCTCTTTAAGCATAGTAGCCTTCTCCTACTTCTACTGCTCCCTACGCTTGATCTCCTCGGACTTCTATTGTTGTAGTAGCTGCTCGTTGGCATCCTTTTGTGCTTGGCGATCGCGGGCGTCCTTGACTTTGGATGGCAACTAGAATATAGCTCCACCATTATACTCCTGCGGTGCCTTAAGTAATAGAGGCCTGCCACGTTGACGGCGCTTCTTCTCATTAACAAAGGCCCCTCTAAGTCGCTTGTTTTCATACTGGAGGAGCTGTTTTTGTACAGCCATCACGTGAATCGTCTGGCTTAGCTGTTGGGAGCGTCGATCGTAGATATCCTCCACTACCTGGCGCAGTAATCGCTCAATCTTTCTCCAATCTGAAGCGCTGAGTACGGAAGTAGTACTATCGCTTGATGAGGGCCTCTCAGTCTCCTCTATTTTAAACTTCTTAAGTATAGCCTCTGGGTCTAACAGCAAAAGCCCTGTGACTTGAAAAGCCGTTAAGATTGTCTTTTCCTTAAACGTTGTATGCCAGGCCTTATAGAACAAGCGGAAGAAGTCTCTTTTTGTAATCGCGGAGATGCCCTGACAGCTATACATGAACTCGGAGAGCTCGTTTGAGTAGGCAGTTAATAGAGGCTTGAAAAGGCAGACGTTAAGCGGCTGCAAGGTGTGGGTAGCGTGGGGAGGATAGATGGCCAGAAGAATCCGATTGTCGTCGCAAAACTTAATAAACTCCATCAATATATGTGAGCCATAGCCGTCAAGGATAAGTAGACGATATGATCGTCTTGCCTTTGCTTTTGTTTCGCGATTAAACACCTGTTCAAGCCATAAGAGCCCTAGCTTGTTGTTGGTCCATCCACTGGGCGATAAGGCGAAGAAGGTTTTGTGCTCTGCAGGGTCGAAATCTTGAAGCCATGAGTCTTGTATCTTGCCAGAAACAGCCTAATAAATTAGCGCAGGCGTAAGATAGCTGCCGTTGGCGCAAATACAGGCTATCGTAGTTATCCACTCCCTGTTGCCGTCCTGGAGTGCTTGTTTCACGCCTCCGTGATCATATCGATGGCGGGAGAACACGCGCTTCATTTTTGACAGCACACTAATCAAGAAGCCCTTCTCATCCATATTGTAGATATTGCGAGCCTCGATATCGTACTGAGTTATCTTCTAGTCTAGGAGCTTAAAATATAGGGCGTATTTGAAGGCAGAGTCAGCTCTGTGGCGTGTGGAATCGATGCCAGATGCCCATCAAGATACAAGCTCAATGTGATGCCGCGCAATAAAGCGATCAACCCAGTTTTTTCCTAGCTCTTTTCCTGCTATTTCTGCTGCGAAATTCCGTATCATCTCCCTTGTAGGTGGTAGCCCTCGTACACAGAGCTTATCAATATATTGTACGAGCTCAGTTTCCTGTGTAGAGTTGAGAAGGCGCATATTATCGACTTTCTCCGCATAGCTGCCGATAACCCCGCGGTGACGCTTCGACAGCAACGTTCGATCAACACCGTACTTTTTCGCAGTCTGAGTATAATTAGGCTTCTCTCCAAGCTTCAGCGATTTTAACGACTCTAGGGCAGCCTCCATTGGGTGTATATTGGTGGTGTAAAGCGATTCTGAAAGTGCGGGAGATTTGGTGTTGGCCGTGCACGAGGTGGGGCCGTGCACGAGGTGGTGACCCACGGTATTAGCCGACGCGCCAAGCCTGAGATCTCAGCACCATATGCCTTCTTTAGCGGGGAGAAACAGCCCACATCCAACGGCTGCAGCAGGTGTGACGAATGTGGCGGCATACAGAGAGTAATAATCTTATGTTCCTTGCAGTAATCCTGGAACTTAATTGAGTTATGGCTCTTATGGCCGTCGATACCGTATTCGGCCACTCAACGCACAGACCCCACTCAACGCACAGTTAACACTAAAAATCGTATATTTTCAACACCTCATAACTCCACCAATATGGACCCGATCGACGCAGCTGTTGAAGCTTTAAAATCCCTGGAGCTAGGAGAACGTCCTAATCTATCCCAGGTTGCTCGGGAGTACGGCGTTGAGCGGTCGCGGCTCTCGAAGCGCTATCGAGGGGTTCAGGGCACCTATGCAACTCGGGCCGAAAAAAAGCGACTCCTCAACAATACACAGGAAAAACAGCTACTACAGTACATTGATAAGCTGTGTGTACAAGGCCTGCCCCCTACGAGAGAGATGATACGAAATTTCGCTGGAGAAATAGCACATCAAGAGCCAGGAAATCACTGGGTTAATCGCTACATTGCGCGGCATCAAATTGACCTTATATCGCGATGGACATCTGGCATCGATAGCCAGCGCTACAAAGCCGATTCAGCCTTCAAATACGCCCTCTATTTCAAGCTTTTAGACGATAAGATCAAGCAGTACAACATCGCACTGTCAAATATATACAATATGGATGAGAAGGGCTTCTTGATCGGGGTAGTGTCAAAAATGAAGCGCGTGTTCTCTCGACAGCGATATGAGCAAGGAGGCGTCAAGCAGGTACTCCAGGACGGCAATAGAGAGTGGATAACGACGATAGCTTGTATATGCGCCGACGGCAGCTCTCTCAAACCTGCCCTAATATATCAGGCGGCTTCTGGCAACATCCAGGACACATGGCTACAAGATTTCAATCCTCAAGAGCACCAGGCCTTCTTCGCCTCATCACCATCTGGATGGACAAACAACGAACTTGGGATTGCCTGGCTTAAGAGGTGCTTTCAAGAGGAGACTAAGAAGAAGGCAAAGCGCGACTATCGACTCCTAATTCTTGATGGGCATGGCTCACACGTTACTATGAAGTTTATCGAGTTCTGCAATCAAAATCGAATCCTCCTAGCTATCTACCCGCCGCATTCAACTCATACGCTACAGCCTCTAGATGTCTGCCTTTTTAAGCCTCTTTCAGCTGCATATACAAAAGAGCTCTCCGAATTCATGTACAACAGCCAAGGACTCACATCTATCACTAAGCGCGACTTCTTCCGCTTCTTCTATAAGGCATACAGAGTTGCATTCGCCAAAGAAACAATCATTAACGCCTTCAAAGTTACTGGCATCTCTCCGCTGAATAGCAACGCTATATTGAAGAAATTTAAGGATCTAGAGCCTAGGAGGCCATCAAGCAGCAATAGCACGTCGTCAGTACTCTCTGCAAGCGATTGGCGTAAAATTGAAGGACTTCTACGACAGGTAGTTGAGGATCTTAATGATAAACGCGTCTCGCAGCTGTCTCACACAATACACGCAATAGCGACTCAGAAACAGCTCGTCCAGCACGAAAACGATCGCCTTAGAGATGCCCTTTTCAATGAGAAGAAGCGCCGTAAGCGTGGCAAGGCATTACTACTTGAACCCTCTGAGAATTACGCTGGCGGCGCCGTCTTCTGGCCGCCATTAAAAGTTGAGGCTGCCTGCAATCGCCAGGCTGAAAAAGACGCCAAAGCAGAAGAACTACAACACCAGAAGGAGCGCGACAAGCTAGCTAAGGAGCAGAAAAAGCAGGAGAAACAGGCTATGCTTAAGCAGAGGGCGCAGAAAAGGATGGCTGCAAAAGAGGTTAGGTTGCAAGAACAGCAGAGGAAGGCGGCAGAGCGCGAAGAAGATCTACTTGCGCGCGCAGCTGAAAAGCAACTCAGGACTGATATACAATTGGCCAAAAAGGGTAAGGCGCGTAGCCTCAAGGCTCCTGCACCTCCTGCTCATGTTATTAAGGACCTAGAGGTTGATGTTGAGGATCTATTAGTTATTAAAGGGGTGGTGGAGGCATCCAGCCCATCAACGCGCACTCGCAAAGTACGCCTCCCACAGAGGTATCACACGTAGTTTATCGTTGCCAATCGATTTATCAAGCTTCTGCAAATGCTACTCTAAAAAATCTAGTGATTTTACGATATATATAGAGCTCTGCAGCTTCAAAAGTAATAGTGGTGGCTATCCTCAAACTGTGCGTTGAGTGGGGTCTGTGCGTTGAGTGGCCGAATTCGGTAACGAATATTGCTATAAGCTAGCGTACAAGGATCCTGATCACCCGGTGTTTCTGATCACTCTACCAAAACGCGACACCTGCACAAAACGCGCGATATCTCAGCAACGCTGCTTATAATTGCCATTGACTACACATAGATTCAAGCGCTGCAGCTGCTGTAGCTATAGCAGCTGTTTCTGAGGTGCTTGATATAGTAGATCTACGTGGTTGGACTGCTGAAGCCTCAGCTGCGCGCATAGCCTCCCTAATACTCTCTACCTCTGCAAAGCGTTGATTTGGGTCTACTCGAACGCGCTTACGCTGACGCTGAGAGGTAGATATCTCTAGCTGCTGCTCAAGGCGTCTTTTCTCTGCTTCTAGGCCTGCAGCTCTAGTATTTGCAGCTGCTAGAGCCTTACCTGCTTTCTGTAGGAGCAGCCGGGTCGTACGACCTAGATTCTCAACGCTCTGGACGCTGCGCTGCGCTATATAGAGATCGTGAGGGCCCTGGGGAGTCGAGAGGAAGCTCTGGAGCTGCTGCTGAGGCTGCTGCTGACGTGTAGGCGTAGTAGGCCTCTGAGAGACCTGCGACGAGCTGAGCACGTGATTGATGTTGAATGGGCAGATACCAGATGCCTGCCAGCCAGCTCGAATCACACGCTCTGTGAAGCCTTCCTCCCTAGCTTGATGATAGCAGGTGATAAAGCGCTCCTTCTTGACAGGCGCAGCGTCGTCGAGTGATGCGAGCTCCTGGATCTGACGTCTGTAACTAGACTTGATTACAGAGAAAGGAGCAAGATCTAGAGGCTGTAGGACGTGTGAGGAGTGCGCAGGTAGGTATAAGAGCTCGATTCGATGCTGCTTGCAGAGCCAAAGGAAGTCTATATCAATATGGCTGCCGTGACCGTCGAGGATAAGAAGGCGGTACTGGCCATCACCTATAGCCGTCTCAGGTATGAATATACGCTGTAGCCACTCAACACCTATCGCTTTCGACGTCCATCCGTTCTCAGAGGTTGTATAGAGCCAGCTAGGCACGGATTTAGCTGGGAACCAGGTAGTCTGTAGGCTCTGGCCTTTGAAGATAACTGCGCAGCGTAGTTTCTGCCCTGTCGCCGATACGCACTCAATTATAGAGACCCACTCGCGATTCTCTGGAGACCGAATGTAAGCCTTCTTTTTCTGACTACTAGAGAGTACTCTAGTGTTTGTACATACTCCTAGAGCAACGCCAGTCTCATCCATATTGTATGTATTCTCCGCCTGTATGTTGAGCCGCTGTCGAGTCTGCTCATAGCGCTCTAGGAACGCGCGCAACTGCTCTGGAGTCGCTGCATCAGCTCTCTGAGCCTCTAGCTTTCTGCCGACTACAGAGGCGATACGTGGCTGGCGCTTGATAAAGTGGTATAGCCAGTGCTTGCCAACAGGACGATCGTCGCCGTTCATACGTAGGATTCGATTGGCCATTTCTCGCGCGCGAGCGTGTGAGGGAGGGCAGGCGCGCGCGTCTTCTTCAAGGATCCATTCTACTAGAAAGTCCTCCTGTCGAGGAGTTAATCGCTGCTGGTGCTGGTGACTGAGCGAGCTCGTTGTTACGCCACGGAGTCGCATCGATAGCGTAGACTGGGAGATGCCGTACGCCTTTGCAGCTGCACGCTGACTTGTATAAAGACCTGCAGCGAAATCGCGAATAGCGGATTGTATAGCATGCTCGCGGGCGTCCATATTGATGAGCGTTGTAGAGAGATATCGCGTGTTTTGTTCAGGTGTCGCGTTTTGATGGGGTGATCAGAAACACCGGGTGATCAGGATCCTTGTACGCTAGCTTAGTTCTATAATAATCTGTCGTAGCTAATTCTGAATGTCTATGATCTAACTTTACTGCTCTCCAAAAATTACGTTTGCATCGTCGTCTTTGAGCCTGATTTGCACGGCACCTTCTTTCGTGGCCTAACAGACTTCCCTCCCTACAGCACTAACCCTAAGTCCTTATCGCTCCAAATTTTTGTAGAATGACCTTGTCCGAGCCCCAGAACCTCCCTCTGGTGTTAGGAAGTCATTATTGGCCCTATGCGCGCTGCAGGGCGCAATTTCATGCAGGGCCGCTATGTCGATCGGTACCTCCAGTGGAACCGAATCACCGATCCTCGCTAATGGGAGGTGACCCCGCACGTCTCACCTCATACGGAGGTGCCTTTCAAAAGTTCTGTCTGACGCTAAAAGCGCCACCACAACGCCCAGCTCTTGGCACTAAAATACTTGAGATAGGAGCAATCTGATCTCTCTTCTGATCAACCATGGCCCCCAATACTGACGTGTATACGCGTACTCTTGTTGTTACTCTCAAATCACCATCTGTTGGCAAGTCAACCTCTCAAGTCTCAGAGCTCACTGGCATCAAACCACGCACAATTGATCGTATCTACAGCCGAGCTATTGCTGCTGGCTTCGAGCCCAACGTTCTGCCTCTCAAGATCCTCCCACACCACGTTCAAGACGCTCCTCGCTCTGGGCGCCCATCCAAACAGACGCAGGAGGTCAAGGAGGAGGTATTACAACAAGTATGCCGCGACAGATATGGACGTGAAAAGACCTGCGCTGACGTAGCTGGTGGGCTTAGTCTGCGAGGGATAGATCTCTCAGCTACTACTGTCTGGCGAGTCTTGAGAGAGGCTGGATACCACAAGACAAAGCCAACGAGGAAGCCTGGGTTGACACAGAAGATGAGACTGAGAGATTGAAGTGGGCGCTTGAGCACGTTACTTGGACGCTTGAGGATTGGAAGAACGTTATATAGACAGATGAGACTTCTGTCGTTCTTGGTCATCGCCGTGGTGGATACAGAATATAGAGGAGACCTGAGGAGCGCGTAGTCAAGAGCTGTATACGTGAGAGATGGAAGGGATACTCTGAGTTCATGTTCTGGGGCTGCTTTACGTACGACAAGAAGGGTCCTTGCTATGTCTACAAGCCAGAGACTAAGGTAGAGAAGCAGATAGCTGCTCAAAGGATCAGTGAGCTGAACGCTGAGCTCAAGCCTTTAATGCGAGATAAGTGGGAGCTAAACACAGCCATGAGGAGGACAGGACTACGCAACAAGCCAGGCAAGAAACCTCAATGGAAATGGACAGCCAAGAATGGCAAGCTCGTACGCAGCTCTGGTGGAGGCATTGATTGGTGGCGATACCAGACGTGCGTTCTTATCCCTAAGCTTCTGCCCTTCGCGCAGGAGTGTATGAAGGATAGGCCACAGACTGTGGTGATAGAGGATAAGGCACCTGCGCATGCACACCACTATCAGGATACAATGTACAGTCTGTACAAGGTCACAAAGTTGCTCTGGTGTGGCAACTCACCAGACTGCAACTGCATTGAGCCATGCTGGTTCTATATAAAGAGAGAGACTACAAAGAAGGGAGCTCCTCAATCAAGAGCAGAGGGTATTAAGGCGTAGGAGAGATGCTGGCGAGACCTCCCTCAATCAAAGATACAAGCTTAGATTGAGCGTATTGTTGAACATATCCCTAAGATTATTAAGCTTAAAGGTGGCAATGAGTACCTTGAAGGGAGAGGAGAAAAGCGAGTTAGATAGATCAGCAATATGTGGCGTTTTGGTGGCGTTGTGGCTTTCCTTGGCAGACAGAACTTTTGAAACGCACCTCCGTACGGAGGTGCCTTTCAAAAGTTTTTGCCCACCTTGGCGAGCAGGGGGTTCTGTGCTATTCCTAATTAAGAGCGTTCTCCGGCTGGCTCTAGCTCTGGCTTCCTGAGCCTCCGACCCTCCTTATACTCGTTGCCTCCATTGAGCTCAAGGATCTGTTCTATATGGTATGGAATCCGCTCAATCCAAGCCTGTATTTTCTCCTGAGGCAGCTCTCTCCAGCACTGCTCCCATGCCCGTACTGCCTCTGCTCTATTCTTAGGAGCTCCTTTCTTCGTAGTAGCCCTTTTCATCCATGGCCAGCAAGGCTCAATAGAATTCAATCAGGAGAGTTACCACACCAGATAATCCTCTTAACATCATGAATGCTATATATATCTTTGAACGTAGTGGTCGTGAGAAGGCGCCTTGTCTTCCTGTACAACTGTTCTAGGCCGCGTAGCCTTACACTGCTTTGCAAAAGGAATAAGCTTTGGCAGCAGAATTGTTGTCTGGTACCGGTACCAGTCAATTCCTGAGCCACTGCCTCGGCTGAGCTTTCCAGTCCTCTGGTTCCATCTCCACTGGGGCAGCCGTCCAGGCTTGGTACGGAGACCTAGGCGACGCATGCCATTCTCAAGCTCCCACTCAGCCTTTTTGATAGGCTCAAGCTCCTTGTTCAGTTCATCAATTTGAGCAGCAGCAGCCTCCTTCTCTTTCTTTGTTTCTGGCGTCCAGCAGTGGCAGGGGCCCTTCTTGTCGTACGAGAAACAGCCCCAAAACATAAATTCAGAGTAGCCTTTCCATCTCTCACGAATACAGCTCCGTACGAAGGCCTCATCTGCTTTCCTCCATACTCGATATCCTCCACGCCTATGGTTGAGAACAACAGACGTTTCGTCTGACCAGATAACATTCTTCCAATCTTCAAGCGTCCAGTCTTGATGGGCCTGGCACCACTTATATCGATCCTCCTTCATCTGCTTCGTCAACCCAGGCTTCCTCGTTGGCTTGGTCTTCTTGAAGCCTGCCTTCCTTAAGATTCGCCAGACTGTGGCAGCTGAGATATTGAATCCTTTGGCTAAGTGCGCCAGCAACGTCAGCGCAAGACTTCTCTCGCCCATATCGATCAGTGCGTACGGTGTTGACTACTTTCTCGGAGACTTCAGATTGCTTTGATGGCCGGCCAGATCGATAGGCGTTTTCAAGATGCTTATCTTCAAGCTTCAGCGGCCGCTGGCCTGGATCGAAACCTCGCTCGATTGCTCGCGCGTATATAGAGTTGATCGTACGCTTCTCGATTCCAGTGAGTCCGGTGATCTCATTGTTTGACTTGCCTATAGCCTTAAGAACGACTACCGTGGCACGAGTAGAGTTATCGTGATGAACCATAGCGACAGTACGAGATAGATCAATTGACAGAGAGTAGTAGTTACAGAGGGTAAGGCCTGAGGTTGAGAAGTGGCCACGTCAACTCGGAGATGCTTCCCGATCTGGAATGTGGCGCATACCCCTGCTCGCCAAGGTGGGCAAAAACTTTTGAAAGGCACCTCCGTACAGCCGCGCGTATTTTATTGTAAGGTATGTGGCTGTGCGGATCGCACAAGCGCTCGGACACCGATAGGATATCCACAGGGACCTTTGTATGGCTGATTCAGCCGCTTAGCGGGATTTTCGCAGGCCAGAGGGACCGTGCGCTCAGCAGCTTCAAATATCCTCTCGTGTCCACCCCCCAACGCTCCGTGGGCCATTTCTCCTCCGCCACCCGCCCGGAGAGCCTGTTTCCGGGCAGTATATGACGTGGAGGGTCTACTGCAGCGCTACAAGGCAGCTATAGCATATTAGAACTGCGGATGCGCTCTGCCCAGGCGTACCGTCACAGGGGCGGTACGATGGGGTACTTCGAAGAAACTGAACATATAGGTAGCGTATATACGAGATGCTACTGCCCCCGCTGGGCCTACACGGCCTGTGATGTCTGCGCTGTCTGCGCTGCCTTCTGGCAGTGGCCCCGCTTCCTGGCCGCCCTGAGCTGCTTGCAGAACTGGTCCAACGAGCACCTCTGCTGCTGTTGCTGATGGTTCAGCTGCCACATGGCAGCGTCCTCGCTCGTCCTCCGTGTCTGGGCTATCCTTCGGATCTCCTTGATGACCTCGAGCCGCAGCGAGTACCACTGCTGCTCGCTGTGCCGGCCAGCCCTCCACAGGGTCCCCCAACGTCGATCTAGCTCGGTGATGGAGGCTGGCCTTGCAGGCCTACCGTCCACTCGCGCCAGAGGCTGTCTACCGTCCGCACTGCACGGCACATACGATGCTTTGGTGCTGGCTCCAGCGGTAGGTCTGGCGTTGCTGGCGCCGCTGGGCCTGCTGGTACGGGGCACACGCGGGGTGAGTCTGCAGAGGGCGTGGGCGCGATGCTGGCTTGAGCGGACGTGCTCTTGCTAGACACTCCGTTTGCTGGCGGCGGCCGTGAAGGCTGGAGGGTGCCAGGCATCTGAGACGCCTCTAGCCGGAATACAAGGTTGCCAGACGTTAGGGTCTGCAGCTGTAGTGACTGCGTGCTCTGCAGCGCGAGCAGCTGGCCGATAGACTGCTTGAGCTCTTCTACGCGCTGCTCGCTGCGAGCGTCTAGCGCCTGCAGCTGGTCGGCGAGCAGAGGGATGGCTTGATACAGGACTGACAGGCGACCAGGCGCTGCCTCTGGATCGAGCGATGCCTCGACGTCCTGCGCGAAGGCTGCGTACGCTGGATGCCGGAAGGCAGGGTGGTCCCACACAGGGTGGCTGGGGAATTGACGCCGCATGGCTACCGAGTCCTGGAGGACCACCTCTCTGAGGTAGAAGAGCAGGTCTGTGAGGCCTGCAGCAGCAAGGTCGTTAACCTGCCCTGGCTGAGGACCAAAGCGGCCCTTCCACGCGTCTAGCTGCGGCCAGATAAGAGACAGGAGCTCGGCCGGCGGCGCGACGCCAGCGCGAGGAATGTTAAAGCAGCCCAGCTGCGGCGGGTGGCCGGCCATTGTCCTCATGAACCTGCGCGGCAGGGCGTTAAGGTAGCAGCCTACCATCTGCTCCTGGTTCCACCTGCCAGCGCGCCGGATCTGGTCTTCACTGATCCCTTTCAGCTCAGCCAGCTTAGCGCCTGCGCTCCGTCCAAGGTGGGTCTTCTTCTGCGAGCAGATGCCTGCGTACCCGTAGGCGCGCGCGACCCAGTCTCGCTGCGAGTTGTAGGAGATCTCTGCCGTAGGATCGCTTGTGCTAGACTTGATGAGCCGGATGCTGTACCACGCAGACCGCTGGCTGAGGTCAGGGAAGGCCTCCTGGCCTAGGTCCCATCGGTAGAGCAGGTAGAAGGCCAGACTACTAAGCACGCAAAGCAGCGGCTTCCTGTGCCGCAGAGCGCCAATCGTCTCAAGCCGCCCGTGCTGGTTCTGCTTGCTTGCGCGCGTAGTAAAGATCAAGGGCATGCAGCGTGTAGGGCCCTCGCCGTTGAACTCGAAGGTGAACAGGTCTGATATCTCTGCAGAGCGGCGGTCGCCTCCGCGTGTGAGCATGTAGTGGCCAAGTAGGATATCCACAAGGGTACGGAAGTGGCACTCGACAGACGAGGCAGCCGACGACGAGCCTGCGCTTTCAGCCGCGGCGCCGTGGGACCAGAGCTCGCTGCAGGCGCTCGAACTCATCCTCTGTATAGCCGTCTAGCAGCGTGTCCCTGCCCTTGTCAGCGTACTGCTCTCGATCGCGGCGGGCGTCTCTGCGCTGCAGAGACCTAAGGTACTCCCTCGCGTTGTCCACGCGCGGCGACGCGTGGCTGTTCATCCCCAGCGCCTTCTGCCCCCTCCAGAGGTCTGTGATGGCTGTGACGTACGCGCGAACAGAGCGCCAGCTAAGGCGAGTCTGGTCCTGCGGGACGTCGCCGCCTACCTTGCGAGACTTCGCTCTCAGAGGTCTGCTAGTGACCTCTTCTACTAGAAAGAGCAGTAGCTTGTCCTCGGTCACTGTGTCGCCGTCGCAGTACTGCTTCTGCTCACAGAATGCCTAGGGACGCATGGTTAGCGAGCAGGTGCGCGCATAGAAGACGGTACAGCGCGCTGGCAAATACCTTAAATTCTTTCTGCTTTGGAGCATAGACCTGGCGCGTGTTCTCCGGCCGCTGGTCGCGTATTGTAGCTAGAACATGGTGGGCGTTGGCGCGCAGCTCTGCCTTGTTCGCGATGTTGATGTCTGCGCGCTGGCCGCGCTGGTAGCGTTGCGGTGGACCCATAGACTCGAGACGTCGCCCTGACCGACGGCGTGCAGCAGCAGAGGTGGGCAGGCAGATAGGTAGGCAGCAGTTGGGGTTTGAGATTGAGCTTGAGCCTGGGCTCGAGGATAATCTGGCGGCGCTTCCCTTCACGTCCCTCTCTCCCTCCCTATATACGGTCTCGTGAGCAGCAGCAACAGTGTATACATCCACAGGCCAGCACTCAGCGCGCCATACCGCAGAGGGACATGTTACCGAGGATCCCGGACGGGTGCCTTAGGTAAGCAGCACCGCCGCAAGCAGACAGGCCAATGGGCGAGCGGCGCGCATGATGATACGGAGCAATCTGGCCTCAGGCTCAGCAACTCAGCCGCAGGCTCAGCGGTGGGTGTGGTGGGAGCAAGATGTCCACAGAGAGCTCAAGGGGGGTGGTGTGGATATCCGGCTGAGCCGGCAGGGGGTCACGTGGCCCGTGCGCGCGCCAGTCGCTCAGCGGGCGCGCAGCGGGACCTCGGACACCGTTAAATCCGACCTCGGATTGGGAGCAGTGACAAGGCAAGGCCAGGTGCTTGTTTAGTCAGCCAACGCGCTGCCAGCGGCGAAACCAGCTTTAACATAGCGATCGAAAAAAAAACACCACAACAGCGAGAATCCCAATCCTTGGAATTAACGCAAAATATCGTGCGCAAACACCTGCCCTAGACGTCAGTTGAATAGCCAGCACCCAGGCGCAGAGCCTACTGCGACTGCGGAGCTATGGCGACGCAATGGCCTCAACAGGCGATGTGGCTAACCCCAATCCGCGAGCACGCTACACGCCTCAGCACTTTCCTTTAAGACACACTGAGCTGCATCGAACACACTAATAGCTAGCCCGTACTGGCAGACCTCGTAAAGACTATTATCTACGGCACGGTGACATTCGTCCTGAAAGTGCAACACACCCTGGACCTCAGCGCGATAAGCGACGCCCTAAGGATCCTTTAAACAGAAGCAAAGGCTACGGCGAATAAGAACGCACAGACACTTAGCGACATTAAAAACGAGCTTAAAAACAACACTGAAGCTGTACAACAGTCCACTGCGGTCACACAACAGAGCATTAACATTGGGGAGGAAGCAAGAGCCGCTGCAAAGGAAGCAACGGAAACCGGCAAGGCAGTCCTAGAAAGTACGAGGGAGATCAAAACCAAGGGGTTGCAGAATCAGGCAAATGGACCGATGACCTACGCTGCGATGGCAGCTAGAGGTCAGACACTAGCAGGCACATACAATACACAGAAGCCCAAAGGCCCGTCCGCACAAGCGCAACGAGAGGTCATTGTGAATATCAGAGACTCATTTACTATACAGAGCCTAAGGGCAATGAACCCCCGTAACTTGAAAGCCTATGTAGAGCGAGCTGTTAAACAAAGCGGAAACGAAAATATCACAAATATCAAGATCGTCTTATCCAACCAGCTGAAGAGCGGAGATCTGAGCATAAAGACAGCCAATAGCAACGAAGTAGAAGCACTACAACAATTCGCAGACGACTGGGTCCACCGCATTGGAGACAGAGCTACAGTACGAATCCCAACGTACGGCGTCCTCGTACACGGAATTCGTACCAGCACACTCGATATGAACAAGTTCGAAGAAAACAGAGCCCAAATCCTACAAGATAACAAACCGTTCATCCCGCAGGCTGAAATTAAACATATAGGATGGCTAACTAGGAACGCACCTACTAAAGCTGCATCATCCATCACGATCGAGTTCACTAAACCTGAGGACGCCAACAAAATCATAGACGAAGGACTAGTCTGGCAGGGCGAGGTCTTCCAATGCGAACGATACGAGAGACAGTGTTGATTGAAGCAGTGCTACAAGTGCTAAAAATACGGCCACATAGGAACCTAGTGCAAGGCAGCAATAGCATGTGGCTATTGTGCGCAGGAGCACGACACTAGGGATTGCCTATTGAAATCGGGCCTGGATACGACAAAGAAATGCGCACTCTGCCGAGGAGAGCACGAAGCATGGAACCGCTAGTGCCTAGTTAGGAAGGAGGAAACAGCCAAGATGAAGATAGCATACGACACTTGACCCCATTACCACCCCGTACTAGGACCAACTGGAGGAAACATCCACACAGAAGGCATGTCCGAAGCCCGCCAAAGGATAAGGACAAGCTAAGCTACAGCAGGCCAGGAAAACTAGAACGGCAGGACCTGCTTCCTATCACGAAGAGGACAAAAAAGGACTAACACGGGAAATGTGGTTGGTTCAAGAGATAGGGAGAATCAACAAACAGGAGATGACAGTAGCCAAAGGCCCCAGAGAACAATTGTCCCCTCAAGGAGGGCGCTAGAAGCAATCGAAAGCAACACACAACTAATACAGTGGCACGACTAATAAATAGACATTGACAAAAACACTAAATCATGAACCACAAACTAACACTAAGCATACTATAGTATAATGTTCGTAAATCGAAAGACATAGTAATGGCAACGCTACTACGCGACCCAAAGACATATGAACACGACATCCTTGCCATACAGGAACCGTAGAGGAACCTATTTATGGTAACTACACACCACCCAGCCAAGGATGTTTTCGACCTATACTGCCTAGGAGGGACTAAGGAAGGACCAACTAGAGTGTGCTTTTTTGTAAACAAGCGGATAGACAGCAACAGGATCTAGTTTAAGGAACATACACGGGACTTATGCTCCATAACACTTAAGCTAGAGGAGGAACAGCAAATCAGCATCTACAACGCCTACAACCCTAAGGAACACGGCCCAGCAGAGCGTGCTACCACACGTTCATGAAATACTGAACAAACACGAGGATGACGAGCTAATATTACTTGGCGACTTCAACCTACATCATCCGCTATAGGGGGGACTAGACGTGCAGAGCATAGAACCGGAGGTAGAAGAACTAATCACCATAATAGAAGAGTTCGCCCTCTATACTACCCTCGCCCCTGGCACGATAACATACAGAGAGAGACAGTCACAAAGCTCCATTGACATCTGCCTCGCCACGGCAGGGCTTGTCGATAGAGTTATAAAAAGCGAGGTTAATAAGGAGCTTGATCACGACTCAGACCACCTGCCGATAAGCACAACCCTCGACATATCGGTGCCAAACGCGGATAAGGCGCCTAGGAAGAACTGGAAAAGACTGGACGGGGAGGCATACATAAAAGCACTGAAAGAAGCCCTGCCTTCGCTCTAAAGACTAGCAACAAAAACCGCATTAGACAGATATATAGAGGAGGTGATCACAGCAATACAAAGAGCAATAGAGAAGGCAGTCCCTCAGACGCGCATCTCAAGTAGAACTAGAGAAGGGTGGAACGATAAGTGCAGAGAGGTCTTAGCAGAGACGAAAAGACTAAAGAGGATACACAACCAGCTCAACACAGAGGAGACATGGGAAGAATATCGCGCAGCAAGAAATCATAAAGCCAGGACGATCAAGAAGGCGCTACGGGATACGCACAGGGAACAAGTGGAGAGGGCAGCTGAGTCACCAGAAGGGCTATGGAAAATAGCTAAGTGGGCTAGAACAAGAGAAACACAGTCTGCAAGAGCTACACCAACAATACAACACCCTGAGACTCAACGCGAGATTACGGAACCACGCGACAAAGCAGAGCTATTCAAGGACACCTTCTTTCCCACACCCCCGGAGGCGAACCTGGAAGACGTACGGGACGCGGAGTACAGCAGCCAAATCGAACTACCACTAATAACGGAAAAGGAGATAGAAGACGCCATCCGCGCAGCATCCCCCCTCAAGGCTCTAGGACCCGACGGAATCACGAACAAGGCCCTCCAGGCAGGAAGGCCTCAGCTCGCAGCTCACATGCTAAGAATCTTCAACCAAAGCATAAAGCTAGGCTACTGCCCAGCTCACTTTCGAAGATCACTCACAGTGGTACTGCGCAAACCAGGGAAAGACAACTACGAAACCAAAGGCATACCGACCAATCGCGTTACTTAATACTATGGGCAAAATAATGGACGCAATAATTGCCCAACGGCTAACTACTTAGTAGAAACACACCAGCTGCTTCCATCAACTCACATAGGAGGAAGAAAGAAGCGCTCAACGGAACATGCGCTCCACGCCGTTACGGGGAAGATATACGAGGCATGGAGCAAAAAGAAAACCCATGTGGCTAGCCTCCTCCTGCTCGACGTGTCGGGCGCATTCGACAACGTATCCCATGCACGCCTACTACATAACATGCGTAAGAGAAGATTGACGAGAGGACCATTAGATGGGTCGCAAGCTTCCTCAGCAACAGACATACACGCATCACAATCGATGGGTTCCGATCCACGGAATACGCGATAAGCACAGGCATCCCCCAAGGTTCTCCACTCTCGCCTATCCTCTACTTGTTCTACAATGCCGACCTCATAGATATGTGTAACCAGGAGACAAACGTCCTACCCACAGGATACATAGACGACATAGCGATCCTAGCATGGGCAGAAACAACAGAGAAGACGTGCGACATCCTAAGCAGAACTCTACAAAAAGCACAGCAGTGGGCAAGCACGCATGCATCTATCTTCGCGCCAGACAAGTTTCAGCTCACACACTTCACCAGGACACGCAAAAGGATTAACATAAACCACTCAATCCAGACTATCTGGGGCGAGATCAAACCAAAGTCGACCTGCAAATACCTGGGGCTAACGATGGACACTAAGCTTACGTGGAAAGCACACATAGAAGAGATCAGACGAAAAGCAACAAAAACAGTGCATGCGCTAAGTAATCTGGGGAACTCAAACTGGGGTGTCAGCCTTATGGATCTGCGGAAAATTTACGAGGGGACGGCGCTACCCCAGATGATGTATGCTTGCTTAATATGGACAAACGAAAATGGAAAGAAGCACACCTACACCAAAAAGGCACTTGAGATCCTGTAGAGCATCTAGGGTAGAGTAGCACGAATCATCTGTGGAGCATTTAAAGCCACATTAAGAGCCGCGCTCGATATTGAAGCGTTTCTCCTCCCTATTGAGCAACAGATATGGAAACACAATACCGATATAATTACGCGACTCCTCTCTAGCAAAACGATAGCGAGTACCGTAGGGTTCAAGCCCACAGATGCCACGCACACGATCGAGCGCAGGAAACACACGGCCTCCTGGCAGAGGATCTACAGCGAGATGAGAGACAAATGGAGGCAGGATCTTACCGCGCAGGAGCCGATTCCCCCATTCATAACGCCACCATGGCAGCGAGGCCCGAAGATCTACATAGACAAAGACGCGGAGACAGCCCGACAGCGACACGATAAGGAAGACGCAACAAACCAGGACCTCAGCATCTATACAGATGGGAGCGGGATAGATGACAGAATTGGTGCCGCAGCAGTGTGCCCGTTTGTGGAGCAGACACGCAGCGCGTATCTAGGACTTTCCGCAACATCAACAGTCTATGCAGCAGAACTATACGGGATTAGCTTAGCACTGCAAATAGCACAAGCATACGCGGATCGAAACGGAAGCAGACGCAATGTCGCCATCTACACAGACAACCAGGCCGCCATATGGTCTATCACCAACGCGGAAGGACGGACAGGAGCTTACATTCTGGAGGAGATCGCTCGCCAAATCCAGGACCTCCAGGATAGAGGACGACCAGTTCGGGTCCGATGGGTACCGGCCCACGTAGGATCCCAGGCAACGAAGCCGCAGACATAGCCGCAAAGGAAGCTACAGGATGGAGAGAGGACGGCAGAAGAGGACCGACCGCAGACAAACCTCCGAAGCTGTTTCCTCTCAAGACAACGCTAAGAAGAAGGTGCAAGCAGCAAGCGGAGTTAGCATGGGGAGCAAAATGGCGGAAAGACACAAAGGGCCGAGCCACATTCAGGAACACACCAGCACCCACAAAGAGAGTACTCAAACTCCACGAAGGTCTTAAGAAGAGAGACAGCGCTCTTCTCGTACAGCTTAGGACAGAAAAGATCGGACTAAAACTTCCTCTTCAGTCGCAAGGTGCCAGATGTAACCAGCTCCCGATGCGAGTGCGGAGCAAGAAGACAGACAGTTGCCCACGTCCTCCTCTACTGCAGGACGCACAACGACCTCTGGAACCGGATATTTGGCCGCCTCCAGGACGACACAACCTCCGGACCATCCTTAACAAGCCACAACTAGCCACCAAAGCCATCGAATTTATAGAACAGACGCGGATCCTTGGGCAAGTCGGGATCAGAGACGCGTAGATGAAGCCGAGCGCTGGGGGGAGACTGTAGGTATAGCGGATGCGACACACGAGGCGAACGCCTCTACGAAGCCTAGAAGAAGGTGTACATTAGTATTAGAACCATTATCTAGATGAGCCGCCAAGCATGTATAGATAGTGGTTGAGGGAGAGAAGGCAGGTCTCTGGGGACAGCTGGTCTTGTTTTGCAGGATGAAGTGGGGCGGAGCGGAGCAGCAATGATCCGGGACGCGTCGGCTGTCCGCCAAGCCCGCCTAACCGGGCATAGCTGCGGAGAAATCGCGGCTGAAACCGAGTAGGAATAAACCAACCAACCAACCAACCAACCATAGCGATCCTAAACACCTTGAGATGCAGTCTAACGTATAGCGATACCTACTTTGTAGTATAGCCACGCAACTGGAGTGCTAAGATCCGCCGTTGCTCCTTCCGCTAACTGATAGAACGACCCGATCGAGCACTCCGCGCCCTTATACTTCTCGAGTCCACCAGCGCGCCGATTCCTAGACCAAGCCGCAGCGAGCTCTGGTCTTGGCCTGTTGAAAGGGAATACAATGTGATAGGAAGGATACAAGCTAGGATAGAGCGCAACAGGCCTAGAAGGAAGCCTGCGCTTTAGTATGTAGGTTTAATTAAGCGTTACTAGCAAAACGCTGTCGTTGCAAGCGCACACGAAAGTGGAAAGCCCTGTATATTTTAGTAATATAGCTGTTGTATAGTTAAACAACTAGCGGCTCCTCACATAAGCACTATAATCTTTAGAGCTGTAGAGATGTGCTCTAGTTTGAGCTCTAAGGGTTACTGGGAACTTTAGATTGTTTATGTTTGTAAGGGACGAGTACTAGCGGAGCTGTGATGGTGGCTATACTTAGCAACACTCTACACTATCTACAGTTGCATCCAGCACTCTTTCTCTTCAGCCAGATCTACAAACCATCACCTCCGGCGCAAGGTCTGTACCTGTACGGGCCGGCCATCCTCCCTGCTAGCGGTGGCGAGCTGAATTGCCCTGGGCCTAGATTGTCTGCTTGCAAGTCCCGTTAATTAAGTGGTTATATGTCCATTTTTGTACGATGTTCACGCCTTAATCTTCCGTCTTGTGGCGCTTACAGGTCAGGTGAGGCTATCCACGTGATGTCAGTTCGTCGGAGCTCAGCCACAATGCACCGGTCACAACCTTCAGCCTGATCGTACTGAATACACTTTCTCTCGCCTATGCGGTTTTTTTAGGGTACAGCTCTTCATCCGCTCTATCCGCACAAGTCTTTTTTGCTTACCATAGTAATATCCGATTCTAGACGTGGATATTCCCCTCGCGATGCGGCTTTTGCAGCCTTATTGAACGCGTAGGCAACGATATTCCACGCTATGCAATTCTGTCGCATACGTGGGGGGCAGATAGCGACGAAGTTGCCTTCCAAGATCTGATGAACGGTAGAGGCAAAGACAAGCCTGGCTACCGCAAGGTTCGCTTCTGCACGGAACAAGCTGCAAGAGACGGCCTCCGGTTCTCCTGGATAGATACCTGCTGCATCGACAAGTCAAGTAGTGCAGAGCTACAAGAAGCAATCAACTCGATGTTCCGCTGGTACCAGAATGCAGACAGATGCTATGTGTATCTGTCTGACGTTTCACGCGATTCTTCGGACGGGGATGACATGGGCTCGTCGAGATGGAAACCGGCCTTTAGAAATAGCAGGTGGTTTAGGCGAGGCTGGACCCTTCAAGAGCTTATCGCACCAGCATCCGTCGAGTTCTTCTCTCGCGAGAAGACGTACCTTGGCAACAAGACGTCAATGGCGCAAACTATCTACGAGATATCGGGAATTGCCACCGATGCGCTCCAAGGAACACCGCTGTCCCAGTTCAGTGTAGATGACCGGTTCATGTGGGCAGAGAAACGCAAAACAAAACGCGAGGAAGACGAGGCGTATTGTCTCCTTGGCATGTTTGACATTCAAATGCCGCTGCTGTACGGAGAGGGGCGGGAGAAAGCTCTACGGCGGCTTCAGGAAGAGATCAAAGAATGTCCGGGAGACAAAGCCTTATCGTTAAGCGGAGAGCAGAAACAAACGCTCTTAGACTCACTGAAGTTTGAACAGATCGATGTACGCCAAATGAGCATTAAGAATGCGCATGCCAAGACATGCAGATGGCTGTTACGCAGGCCTGAATACCTCAACTGGCTCGACAGCACGAAGCTGAGCGACCATCGCGGATTTCTGTGGATCAAAGGGAAGCCAGGAACAGGGAAATCTACGCTGATGAAGTTTGTTTTCGCCAACGCCCGGAAAACGATGAAGGACAAGATCTTGATCTCTTTCTTCTTCAATGCGCGAGGCGAGGATCTTGAAAAATCAACAATCGGAACATATAGATCGCTATTACTGCAACTTCTCGAACAACTTCCCGCCCTCCAGAGTGTCTTCGACACGCTCAGGCTCTCAGCGTCGAGCATTGGCACAGGCCACCAATGGGGGGTCGAATCACTCAAGCTGCTACTAGAGGATAGCATACTGAGCCTTGGGCAGTCTTCTGTGATCTGTTTCATCGATGCTCTAGATGAATGCGAAGAAGAGCAGGTCCGGGATATGATACAGTTCTTTGAGCGCATTGGTGAGCTCGCTGTGTCGTCCAGAATCCAGTTTCGAGTCTGCTTTTCAAGCAGGCATTACCCTCACATCACCATCAAAAACGGATTGGATTTGGTGCTAGAAGGTCAAGAAGGGCACACGCAGGATATCACCAACTATCTGGAGAGTGAGTTGAAGATCGGGCAGAGTAAAATTGCGCAGCAGATTCGAAGCGAACTTCAAGAAAAGGCATCAGGAATCTTTATGTGGGTTGTTTTGGTTGTAGGCATCCTAAACAAAGAGCACGATCGTGGCCGAGTTCATGCACTCCGGCGGAGACTGCAGGAAATTCCGGGCGACCTGTACGAACTATTTCGCGACATCTTGACGCGTGACGCGCAAGACAGGAACGAGCTCGTGCTATGTATCCAGTGGGTACTTTTCGCCAAGGAGCCGCTAAGCCCCGAGCAGTTGTACTTCGCCATCCTTTCCGGAGTCGAACCAGACACAGTATCCATGTGGGATGCTTGGAATATTACGAGGGACGTGATCAAGAGATTCATACTCGACTCCTCTAAAGGGCTGACGGAGATCACAACATCCAAGCTTCAGAAGGTCCAATTCATTCATGAGTCGGTACGCGATTTTCTTCTAAAAGGAGATGGTCTCAGCAACGTCTGGCCTAACCTTAGAGGCAATCTTCAAGGCCAAAGCCATGAGCGGCTGAAGCAGTGCTGCCTTAACTACATAAAGGTGGACGTCTTTGCTGCATTGAAAATTCCCCAAAGCCTTCCCAAAGCCTCAACTCCGGAAGCCGCAGACATTCGCAAAGCAGTCGATGGTTCATTCCCCTTCCTAGAATATGCTACAAGCAATGTGCTTTACCATGCAAATGCAGCACAAGCAGGCGGCGTCCCCCAGGAACACTTTCTTGAAAGCTTCCCTCTCGCTCAATGGGTCCGACTCGACAACCTACTCGAGAAGCGTGAAGTACGCAGGCACTCAGCAGGTGTGAGTCTTCTATACTTGCTTGGGGAGCGTAACATGCCAAAGCTTATCGGAGTATATTCACATCCTATCCCTGGTCTAGAAGTCGAAAACGAGCGTTATGGATGTCCAGTGTTCGCTGCCATGGCGACTGGGAGCAAACAGGCTGTAAAGGCATTGCTTAAAGGCCTAGTGCAACCTGTTGAAGACCAATATTGTAGAGAAAATACGCATAATTACTATGAGGAGTGTAAACAAACGAAGATTCGGCGCGATTTCACATTCTCGAAACGTAGGACTATCCTCTCGTATTCAGCGGAGTTTGGATACAAGAGGATAGTCTCTTTGATTCTTGAAAGTGACAAGTTCGACGTCAACTCGAAGAATCAGGTCGGACAGACGCCGCTATCGCTCGCGGCAGAGAACGGACACGAGGCGGTGGTTAAGCTGCTGCTCGACACAGGCAAGGTCGATGTTGACTCCAAGGATCCGAGCGGATGGACGCCGCTATCGCGGGCAGCAGAGAACGGACACGAGGCGGTGGTCAAGCTGCTGCTGGAGACAGGCAAGGTCGACGTCGACTGCAGGGATCAGAGCGGATGGACGCCGCTATCGCGGGCGGCATGGAACAGACACGAGGCGGTGGTTAAGCTGCTGCTGGAGACAGGCAAGGTCGACGTCGACTGCAGGGATCAGAGCGGATGGACGCCGCTATCGCGGGCGGCATGGAACAGACACGAGGCGGTGGTTAAGCTGCTGCTCGACACAGGCAAGGTCGACGTCGACTCCAAGGATCCGAGTGGACGGACGCTGCTATCGCGGGCAGCAGAGAACGGACACGAGGCGGTGGTCAAGCTGCTGCTAGAGACAGGCAAGGTCGACGTCGACTCAAAGGATCAGGCCGGATGGACGCCGCTATCGTGGGCGGCAGGGAACGGACACGAGGCGGTGGTCAAGCTGCTGCGGTCGAAAACAGACCTTTAATATGCTAATTATATGCATTCTCGTTGTAATTATTAATCTTTAGTCAGTTTAGCAATTTCACGGTGTAACAGAAACATAAAGCAGAATTAACTCAGAAACGATATCAGTGAAAAGGCGTTTATAAGCTGCGATTGCAGATGCGAAGTGGCTCTTTTAAGTGCTCTCTAAATACTGTTGTCTCTAGAATGATTTAGCGCCTGCCTTCTTAATGCCGTTGTGCCCTAATTATGTCCGATGGCTATGTTTACATGTATTAATTGGCAGCAAATACCCCGAAGCAGCATTTTTGGCAAGTTTGTAATCTTAGGCTCAGCGCATATGATACTTCAGCTCGCCACCGCTAGCAGGGAGGATGGCCGGCCCGTACAGGTACAGACCTTGCGCCGGAGGCGATGGTTTGTAGATCTGGCTGAAGAGAAAGAGTGCTGGATGCAACTGTAGATAGTGTAGAGTGTTGCCAAGCATAGCCACTATCACAGCTCCGCTAGTACTCGTCCCTCACGAACATAAACAATCCAAAGTTCCTAGTAACCCTTAAAGCTCAAACTAGAGCACGTCTCTACAGCTCTAGAGATTGCAGTGCTCATGTAAGGAGCCGCTGGTTGTTTAACCGTACGACAGCTGTATTACTAAAACATGCAGGGCTTTCCACTTTCGTATGCGCTTGCAACAACAGCGTTTTGCCAGTAACACTTAGTTAAACCTACATGCTAAAGCGCAGGCTTCCTTCTAGGCCCATCGCGCTCTATCCTAGCTTGTATCCTTCCTATCACATCGTATTCCCTTTCAACAGGCCAAAACCAGAGCTCGCTGCGGCTTAGTCTAGGAATCAGCGCGCCGGTGGACTCGAGAAGCATAAGGGCGCGGAGTGCTCAATCGGGTCGTTCTATCAGTTAGCGGAAGGAGCAACGGCGGATCTCGGCACTCCAGTTGCGTGGCTATACTACAAAGTAGGTATCGCTGTGCGTTGGACTGCATCTCGAGGTGTTTGGGATCGCTATGTCGAAGCTGGTTTCGCCGCTGGCAGCGGGGAATTGATAGGTTGGTTGGTTGGTTGGTTTATCCCTACTCGGTTTCAGCCGCGATTTCTCCGCAGCTATGCCCGGTTAGGCGGGCTTGGCGGACAGCCGACGCGTCCCGGATCATTGCTGCTCCGCTCCGCCCCACTTCATCCTGCAAAACAAGACCAGCTGTCCCCAGAGACCTGCCTTCTCTCCCTCAACCACTATCTATACATGCTTGGCGGCTTATCTAGATAATAGTTCTAATACTAATGTACACCTTCTTCTAGGCTTCGTAGAGGCGTTCGCCTCGTGTGTCGCATCCGCTATACCTACAGTCTCCCCCCAGCGCTTGGCTTCATCTACGCGTCTCTGATCCCGACTTGCCCAAGGATCCGCGTCTGTTCTATAAATTCGATGGCTTTGGTGGCTAGTTGTGGCTTGTTAAGGATAGTCCGGAGGTTGTGTCGTCCTAGGAGGCGGCCAAATATCCGGTTCCGGAGGTCGTTGTGCGTCCTGCAGTAGAGGAGGACGTGGGCAACTGTCTGTCTTCTTTCTCCGCACTCGCATCAGGAGCTGGTTACATCTAGCACCTTGCGACTAAAGAGGAAGTCTTTTAGTCCGATCTTTTCTGTCCTAAGCTGTACAAGAAGAGCGCTGTCTCTCTTCTTAAGACCTTCGTGGAGTTTGAGTACTCTCTTTGTGGGTGCTGGTGTGTTCCTGAATGTGGCTCAGCCCTTTGTGTCTTTCCGCCATTTTGCTCCCTATGCTAACTCCGCTTGCTGCTTGCACCTTCTTCTTAGCGTTGTCTTAAGAGGAAATAGCTTTAGAGGTTTGTCTGCAGTCGGTCCTCTTCTGCCGTCCTCTCTCCATCCTATAGCTTCCTTTGCGGCTATGTCTGCGGCTTCGTTGCCTGGGATCCCTACGTGGGCCGGTACCTATCGGACCCGAACTGGTCGTCCTCTATCCTGGAGGTCCTGGATTTGGCGAGCGATCTCCTCCAGAATGTAAGCTCCTGTCTGTCCTTCCGCGTTGGTGATAGACTATATAGCGGCCTAGTTGTCTGTGTAGATGGCGACATTGCGTCTGCTTCTGTTTTGATCCGCGTATGCTTGTGCTATTTGCAGTGCTAAGCTAATCCTGTATAGTTCTGCTACATAGACTATTGATGTTGCGAAAAGTCCTAGATACGCGCTGCGTATCTGCTCTACAAACGGGCACACTACTGCGGCACTAATTCTGTCATCTATCCCGCTCCTATCTATATAGATGCTAAGGTCTTAGTTTGTTGCGTCTTCCTTATTGTATCGCTGTTGGGCTGTCTCCGCGTCTTTGTCTATGTAGATCTTCGGGCCTCGCTGCTATGGTGGCGTTATGAATGGGGGAATCGGCTCCTGCGCGGTAAGATCCTGCCTCTATTTGTCTCTATATCTCTCTATCCGCCGTGTGTTTGCCTCGCCAGGAGGCCGTGTGTTTCCTGCGCTCGATCGTGTGCGTGGCATCTGTGGGCTTGAACCCTACGGTACTCGCTATCGTTTTGCTAGAGAGGAGTCGCGTAATTATATCGGTATTGTGTTTCCATATCTGTTGCTCAATAGGGAGGAGAAACGCTTCAATATCGAGCGCGGCTCTTAATGTGGCTTTAAATGCTCCACAGATGATTCGTGCTACTCTACCCTAGATGCTCTACAGGATCTCAAGTGCCTTTTTGGTGTAGGTGTGCTTCTTTCCATTTTCGTTTGTCTATATTAAGCAAGCATACATCATCTGGGGTAGCGCCGTCCCCTCGTAAATTTTCCGCAGATCCATAAGGCTAACACCCCAGTTTAAGTTCCCCAGATTACTTAGCGCATGCACTATTTTTGTTGCTTTTCGTCTGATCTCTTCTATGTGTGCTTTCCACGTAAGCTTAGTGTCCATCGTTAGCCCCAGGTATTTGCAGGTCAACTTTAGTTTGATCTCGCCCCAGATAGTCTGGATTGAGTAGTTTATGTTAATCCATTTGCGTGTCCTAGTAAAGTGTGTGAGCTGAAACTTGTCTGGCGCGAAGATAGATACATGCGTGCTTGCCCACTGCTGTGCTTTTTGTAGAGTTCTACTTAGGATATTGCACGTCTTCTCTGTTGTTTCTACCCATGCTAGGATCGCTATGTCGTCTATGTATCCTATAGGTAGGACGTTTGTCTCCTAATTACACATATCTATAAGGTTGGTATTGTAGAACAAGTAGAGGATAGGCGAGAGTAGAGAACCTTAGGGGATGCCTATACTTATCGCGTATTCTATAGATTAGAACCTATTAATTGTAATGCGTGTATGTCTATTGCTAAGGAAGCTTACAACCTATCTAATAGTCCTCTTATTAATCTTTCTCTTACGCATGTTATATAGTAGGCGTACATAGAATATATTGTCGAATACGCCCAACACATCAAGCAGGAGGAGGCTAGCCATATAGGTTTTCTTTTTGCTCTATGCCTTATATATCTTCCCCATAACAGCGTGGAGCGCATGTTCTATTAAGCGCTTCTTTCTTCCTCCTATGTAAGTTGATGGAAGCAGCTAGTGTGTTTCTACTAAGTAGTTTAGCCGTTAGGCAATTATTGCGTCTATTATTTTGCCCATAGTATTAAGTAACACGATTGGTCGGTATGCCTTTGGTTTCGTGTAGTTGTCTTTCCCTGGTTTGCGCAGTACCACTGTGAGTGATCTTCGAAAGTGAGCTGGGCAGTAGCCTAGCTTTATGCTTTGGTTGAAGATTCTTAGCATGTGAGCTGCGAGCTGAGGCCTTCCTGCCTGGAGGGCCTTGTTCGTGATTCCGTCGGGTCCTAGAGCCTTGAGGGGGGATGCTGCGCGGATGGCGTCTTCTATCTCCTTTTCCGTTATTAGTGGTAGTTCGATTTGGCTGCTGTACTCCGCGTCCCGTACGTCTTCCAGGTTCGCCTCCGGGGGTGTGGGAAAGAAGGTGTCCTTGAATAGCTCTGCTTTGTCGCGTGGTTCCGTAATCTCGCGTTGAGTCTCAGGGTGTTGTATTGTTGGTGTAGCTCTTGCAGACTGTGTTTCTCTTGTTCTAGCCCACTTGGCTATTTTCCATAGCCCTTCTGGTGACTCAGCTGCCCTCTCCACTTGTTCCCTGTGCGTATCCCGTAGCGCCTTCTTGATCGTCCTGGCTTTATGATTTCTTGCTGCGCGGTATTCTTCCCATGTCTCCTCTGTGTTGAGCTGGTTGTGTATCCTCTTTAGTCTTTTCGTCTCTGCTAAGACCTCTCTGCACTTATCGTTCCACCCTTCTCTGGTTCTGCTTGAGATGCGCGTCTGAGGGACTGCCTTCTCTATTGCTCTTTGTATTGCTGTGATCACCTCCTCTACATATCTGTCTAATGCGGTTTTTGTTGCTGGTCTTTGGAGCGAAGGCAGGGCTTCTTTCAGTGCTTTTATGTATGCCTCCCCGTCCAGTCTTTTCCAGTTCTTCCTGGCGCCTTATCCGCGTTTGGCACCGATATGTCGAGGGTTGCTTATCGGCAGGTGGTCTGAGTCGTGATCAAGCTCCTTATTAACCTCGCTTTTTATAACTCTATCGACAAGCCCTGCCGTGGCGAGGCAGATGTCAATGGAGCTTTGTGACTGTCTCTCTCTGTATGTTATCGTGCCAGGGGCGAGGGTAGTATAGAGGGCGAACTCTTCTATTATGGTGATTAGTTCTTCTACCTCCGGTTCTATGCTCTGCACGTCTAGTCCCCCCTATAGCGGATGATGTAGGTTGAAGTCGCCAAGTAATATTAGCTCGTCATCCTCGTGTTTGTTCAGTATTTCATGAACGTGTGGTAGCACGCTCTGCTGGGCCGTGTTCCTTAGGGGGTTGTAGGCGTTGTAGATGCTGATTTGCTGTTCCTCCTCTAGCTTAAGTGTTATGGAGCATAAGTCCCGTGTATGTTCCTTAAACTAGATCCTGTTGCTGTCTATCCGCTTGTTTACAAAAAAGCACACTCTAGTTGGTCCTTCCTTAGTCCCTCCTAGGCAGTATAGGTCGAAAACATCCTTGGCTGGGTGGTGTGTAGTTACCATAAATAGGTTCCTCTACGGTTCCTGTATGGCAAGGATGTCGTGTTCATATGTCTTTGGGTCGCGTAGTAGCGTTGCCATTACTATGTCTTTCGATTTACGAACATTATACTATAGTATGCTTAGTGTTAGTTTGTGGTTCATGATTTAGTGTTTTTGTTAATGTCTATTTATTAGTCGTGCCACTGTATTAGTTGTGTGTTGCTTTCGATTGCTTCTAGCGCCCTCCTTGAGGGGACAATTGTTCTCTGGGGCCTTTGGCTACTGTCATCTCCTGTTTGTTGATTCTCCCTATCTCTTGAACTAACCATATTTCCCGTGTTAGTCCTTTTTTGTCCTCTTCGTGATAGGAAGCAGGTCCTGCCGTTCTAGTTTTCCTGGCCTGCTGTAGCTTAGCTTGTCCTTATCCTTTGGCGGGCTTCGGACATGCCTTCTGTGTGGATGTTTCCTCCAGTTGGTCCTAGTACGGGGTGGTAATGGGGTCAAGTGTCGTATGCTATCTTCATCTTGGCTGTTTTCTCCTTCCTAACTAGGCACTAGCGGTTCCATGCTTCGTGCTCTCCTCGGCAGAGTGCGCATTTCTTTGTCGTATCCAGGCCTGATTTTGATAGGTAATCCCTAGTGTCGTGCTCCTGCGCACAATAGCCATATGCTGTTGCTGCCTTGCACTGGGTTCCTATGTGGCCGTATTTTTAGCACTTGTAGCACTGCTTTAATTAACACTGTCTCTTGTATCGTTCGCATTGGAAGACCTCGCCCTGCCAGACTAGTCCTTTGTCTATGATTTTGTTGGCGTCCTTAGGTTTGGTGAACTCGATTGTGATGGATGATGCAGCTTTAGTGGGTGCGTTCCTAGTTAGCCATCCTATGTGTTTGATTTTAGCCTGCGGGATGAACGGTTTGTTATCTTGTAGGATTTGGGCTCTGTTTTCTTCGAACTTGTTCATGTTGAGTGTGCTGGTACGAATTCCGTGTATGAGGACGCCGTACGTTGGGATTCGTACTGTAGCTCTGTCTCTAATGTGGTGGACCTAGTCGTCTGCGAATTGTTGTAGTGCTTCTACTTCGTTGCTATTGGCTGTCTTTATGCTCAGATCTCCGCTCTTCAGCTGGTTGGATGAGACGATCTTGATGTTTGTGATATTTTCGTTTCCGCTTTGTTTAACAGCTCGCTCTACATGGGCTTTTAAGTTACGGGGGTTTATTGCCCTTAGGCTCTGTATAGTAAATGAGTCTCTGATATTCACAATGACCTCTCGTTGCGCTTGTGCGGATGGGCCTTTGGGCTTCTGTGTATTGTATGTGCCTGCTAGTGTCTGACCTCTAGCTGCCATCGCAGCGTAGGTTATCGGTCCATTTGCCTGATTCTGCAACCCCTTGGTTTTGATCTCCCTCGTACTTTCTAGGACTGCCTTGCCGGTTTCCGTTGCTTCCTTTGCAGCGGCTCTTGCTTCCTCCCCAATGTTAATGCTCTGTTGTGTGACCGCGGTGGACTGTTGTACGGCTTCAGTGTTGTTTTTAAGCTCGTTTTTGATGTCGCTGAGTGTCTGTGCGTTCTTGTTCGCCGTAGCCTTTGCTTCTGTTTGAAGGATCCTTAGGGCGTCGCTTATCGCGCTGAGGTCCGGGGTGTGTTGCACTTTCAGGACGAATGTCACCGTGCCGTGGATGATAGTCTTTACGAGGTCTGCCGGTACGGGCTGGCTGTTGGTGTGTTCGATGCAGCTCAGTGTGTCTTGAAGGAAAGTGCTGAGGCGTGTAGCGTGCTCGCGGATTGGGGTTGGCCACGTCGCCTGTTGAGGCCATTGCGTCGCCATGGCTCCGCAGTCGCAGTGGGCTCTGCGCCTGGGTGCTGGCTATTCAACTGACGTCTAGGGCAGGTGTTTGCGCACGATATTTTGCGTTAATTCCAAGGATTGGGATTCTCGCTGTTGTGGTGTTTTTCCGGGGAATTGATAGGGGGACCACCACTTTTACTAGTGGCACCACCCTGACTAAGCGTCACCATGACTAAGCCGCCGACTGCGCATAGCTCCCTAGCAACGACTGTTTATGTTCCTGTCACTGCACACTCCACTAGAAATAACACTATTATAGAACCTCCTTCTAAATCCACTTATCCTAACTAAGAAGCACTTATTTCTTCTGTGCGACAATTCGCTCTTAATTATAACTATGTTCTCACAATTCAACGCTTAACCGCGAACAAGAATGTGGTATTAGGCTGCAATCTTAGTAGGAAATACCACAACCAAATTAATGCACCTAACGGTTCCAAGCGTAGAAAGACCTTAACACAACAGATTAGCTATCCTTTTTAGCTTTACGGTGCACGCCACAGTAATAGAACTTAGGATCTTAAGGTGAGGAACCCGCAACATACACATAGGGCTAACAATTTAGTAGCACATCCGCACGCGCGAAAATTCACAGCCGAACAAAGGGCAGAGATTGCTTAACTGTCTAGACTTAATGTCAAACCGCAAGCTATTAAAGCTATTCTTTAAGATAAGAACCCTTTTGCGCTCTTTACTCGCCGCAATATCTACAATATACATATAGCTAAGCGTATTAAGTAATTAGAAGGGAGATTACTAGTGGAACACCTTATAGATTAACTTCTAAAAGAAGGAAACTAGGAACATAGACTATAGTGTAATAGTAATAGACATATAACATTTCTTATATTTGCGTATAAGAGGTTAATTAAGTTTGCTAACAAATATAATAGGGTCTTCCTCCTTAACTACACTTATAAGACAAACTAATACTATTTACCTCTACTTTATATTATTAGTATTGCTCTAATAAATGCTAGCTTCTTAATTGCATTTTGCTTTATACAAAACAAATAAGCTAAAAGCTACCTATAGGCTTTACACTCTTTCCTTTCGCTTCTTAAGCTGCCTATTAAACCTTCTATACTATGTATAGACTAAGATACCGCACTTCTATCCGCAATTAGCAATAAAGTTCTTTAGTTTCCGCATCTTCTTTATATATAGCATATTTATAAGAATGTCTAAGTAAATTATAAAAAGAAATTCTTAACAAATAAGAAATACAATAACTTCTTTAGCTACTAGATTAAGATTTATACTATATATATAGAGGGGAAGCTAAAAGCAAGATAGAGGCGTTCTTTATAGACAAGCAGTATATATTCTGCTACTTAAATAAGATATAGCTTATATATTAAGAGAAATTTGTAGTAGCATAGTCCTAATAGTAACTATATCTAGGAAATGCTATAACCTTATAAGTAGAGGGAGCGTATACCGCTATAAAGCACTAGATTACTAATTCTATAGCTAATATCTTATTAGTATTTAAGCTTATAAAGAAGAGTGTTAAAGGGCAGTTTAATACTCTTACTACAGCACTTGCTTAGGACTATATTTTTATTCTTATATTCCCTAGTAAGACGCTTTTTGTCGGATCATCGGCATTGGTAGATACATTGGCTGCCCAACGATGCCCAATAGACCGCCTCGATCCTACTTCGGTCCTACTTGGACAAGAGCATGTACACCTCTGTAGCATCCACACAAAGACAAGAATCATAATCAATCTTGGAATGTAATCCGTTTTCAGTTCCTTTCCTTTCACTAGTAAGAGCCTATCTAACACTGATCAGTGATTGCTTAAGGCGATCACAGACAGCAAGGTAGAAGAGACAGACTGTCGACACCCCGACGTGAGAAATCTCGGGACAAGACATATGTGCTAAGAACAGAGCGAGGCAGAGATAACACGAAGCACTCTTAACCTCCCTCTAAGCTGCTGGTTCAGGCCGATCCGCGGACACAGAGCGCGTCAGCAACGCATACCGATTTAGTACGAGCGTCTCCAGACGACCCAATTACGTACGACCACAACAAGTGCTGGAAACGACCAACCAGCAAGACAACACCAACAACGCGTCAACACACGTCAGCACGATGGCGGACAACTAAAGCGATACAAGCGCCGCGGATGCGGTGGATGCTTAGAATTAGCTGCTCAACGAACTATTAGAGCACAGCATAAGCGAACGCGAGGAAGCTCCTTCCCTTTAGGCTAAGTTCACCGCCAAGCATCTTATGAGAGACTGTCTATACACAGTCGCGCTCGATGTTATCAACACATCTCTCTAAGATGTACCCGTACTGGCGGATGCAAACGAGACGCACACGACAACCTGGGTCGCTAAGATGGTCTACGACTACAACGTGGCAATAGTCTGGGATAATAAGCTTTTCGACGATTACAAAGTGGACTTTGAAGGATAGACAAGAGACCTATTCCTTAAGGTTGAGCGAAATACTCTGAAGTCTCTCAAGACCGTGCTACGAAATAGGGGAGTCTACACTGGCAACAACCGCGCTAGGGTAGTAGATTCCCTATACAAGACACTGGCCATGGAAAACCCCCCCGAATGGGACCCTGCGGAGTTTCAAGCGATGAAGTTCGACCACCGGTCTAGAGCGTACGAACGCCAAAGGAACACGCAACGGATAGCCCCCGAGGCCGAACAACCACAGCAGGCTAGCCCACTAGCTGGTACACGGCAACCGCAATCGCACATGCAGCCACCGCCGTCGTGGCAGGTCTCGCAGGGCTTGCAACAAGGCGAGCAGTACGAAGCAAGACAAGGCGCTCGAAGCCAGGAGCCACAACTGGTACACCAGAGCCCTAACGGTCCGGAGTCGCCGTACATAAGCGATGCGCTTGGAGGACATTAACCTCGACAACAGTGGGCACAAGGCGACCGATCACAACAATGGCGACCCCAAACTCACACACGACTACCAGCGACCGCGTATCGCGAAATCACGCTATTTCCGCAGCAGCCGACAATTGGCATACCCGACAGACCGCCTGAACTTCTCTACGACCCGTACAAGACGCTGCCACCACGATGGTCACGCAACGACAGGCTTAACGCCAGCACGATCACGCAATTCTCAAAGATCTGGGACAACAGCAAGAAGTATACAGGGGACGCGTACGATCTCCTGGATGACAAGATCAAGATCTTCTTCAGCATCTGTTGGCAGGTCGACATCAAAGAGGAAGAGTTTCATGCGGTGTTTCCTCGTATTCTCACCGGACGCGCAGAGATGTTCTACATCCAGGTCGTACAGAGGGACGACAGCTTCGCCAGTGCGTACATGGCGATTAAGAACCATTTTGACCATGACGTCCACCATCAGCATTACTACACGGACTGGACTACTACAAGCTTTGCTCGCACACGAATGGAGAACCCCGAAAAGGGCCTACACGAGGTGTTGCAGATCCTGCTGGATAAGCTGCAGCTGTGCCAACGCGCGCTTGGGAAGAACTTTGAAGGCGAGGATGCTTTGCGTACGACGGTCATCAATGCGTGCCGTGGAGTTCCTGAACTCGAAATGGCACTGTTTAAGCCAGCCCTAATCTGCGAAGGGCTCTTTTCAGACTTACGGTCTGCAATTGAGACGCACCTTGCACGTCAGCACACGACACAAATGCTAATGGGGAGCAAGACGGTCACGGAGGACCAGTACTACCTGGACCGCCGCTACAACGGCAATGGAAGAGATCGAGGGGGATTCAGAGGAGGATTCAGAGGAGGATTTAGAGGCGGAGGTGGATTCAGCGGTGGATTCCGAGGAGGCCAAGCAAGCAACAGAGGCAGTCAGCGCTTTAATAGCTATGACAGCGCACGTGGATTCACGCCACGCTGGAAGAAGAAGTGTTTTGTCTGCCAGAAGGAAGGCTGCTGGTCGACCAACCATACGGACGAAGAACGCAAGGCCGCCCGCGCGCAGTTTTTTTCCGCATGTCACTTTGCGGACACACAACCGCCCGCAGACTTCTCTGTGTACCTCGCGGAGTATGAAGGAATTGAACACGCGACCCAGTACAACCAAGAAGGCTGGAGAGAAGAGGAAGCCTACGAGGACGAGGACGACGACAATAGCGTCACAGCCGCGTACGTCGAACAACAATTCTTTAAGGAACAATGCCTCGCAGATCAAGCATTCCTGCACCACATCTCTGGCGACGACATTTACAGCAGACGTGCACTGTCAACGCCAGCGTCGCAGTTTCTTATTGAGGACCGATACGCGCGATCCGTGTACCAGGGAATCCTGCCTGATACTGGCGCCGCCAATGTATCCACGGTCGGCAGGGAACAATACCTTGCGCTGACACAAGAAGACCTAACGGTCACGATGGACATATCCACGGCAGGAAAAGCGTCCATCAAATTCGGCAAGGGCTGTGTTACCGCGTCTATCGGCACCGCGCAGGTCTCTACGGAGATCGGGAAAATCGATTTCGAGGTGCTTGAAGCGCCCACACCGTTCCTGCTGTGCCTTGCGGATATGGACAGGTTGAATGTCTATTTCAACAACACCACGGATGAGCTCGTACAAGGAGAACACCGCACCCCAGTGATCCGCAAATGGGGACATCCGTGGTTCCATCTCAACAAGAGAGAGCGCGCAACGATGTTTCTGACAGAGACTGAGTTAAGACGGCTGCATCGCCGGTTCGGGCACCCAGCTGTCATACGACTCGTCAAGCTATTGAAGAACGCCGGTCACAACGACTTTGAAGAAAGAACTCTCGAGGAAATCACGAAGTTCTGTCATCATTGTCAACTAAATAGCTCCGCGCCGCGCCGATTTAAGTTCACCCTCAAGGACGACCGCTACTTCAATTACGAAATCCTTGTCGACGTGATGTACCTGGGCAACAAGCCCGTACTGCACGTGGTCGATGCGTCCACTGCGTTTCAAGGCGCGAAGTTCCTCAGCGCTATTTCGGCCAAGGAGACGTGGAAGGCACTACGGATGTTATGGATTGACACCTACCAAGGCCCGCCGGATATCATTACACACGATGCAGGCACCAACTTCGCGAGCGCAGAGTTCCGCGCTGAGGCAAAGATCATGGGAGTAACGTGTAAACAAGTGCCTACGGAGGCGCACTGGTCTATAGGCAAGACTGAGAGGTATCATGCGCCCCTACGCCGCGCATGGGATATACTCCATGTCGAGCTCGCCGGCACTATGTCCGACGAAGCGATCCTCCAGATGGCTGTGAAAGCCGTCAACGATACGGCCGGCCCTGACGGGCTAGTCCCGACTCTGCTGGTCTTTGGGGCGTACCCACGTATGACGACGGAGTCACCGCCGTCACTGTCAATGGTCAAGCGCAGCGAGGCCATTCAAAAGGCGACGAAAGCCCTCCGCAAGATCGCCGCAGCGCCAGGTCGCGGACGCCCTGAACACCCGGAACGGACCTGCTACTGAAGACGTACTCGCACTCCCGCTACAAAGCGAGGTTTTAATCTGGAGAGAAAGTGACGGCTGGAACGGCCCGTATAAAATCGCCAGCATAGATGGCCACAACGTCACTGTTGACATGGTCAATGGTCCAACAACATTCAGATCAACTGTTGTCAAGCCATACTACAGACCAGACCACCTCTGGAGCGACCCTGATGCGCCACACGCACTGCATGAGCCACCTGCAGATGTGGAAGTACCTATGGCAGCGCAACCGCGCAAGAGAGGCCGTCCTCTAGGATCGAAAAACAAGCGCAAGGCGAATGTGTACATGACGAAGAAGGAGGAGGCCGACCATGAGCTAGCGATCAAGCTACGCAATGATGGGGTCATCACGACCCCAGGCGCACCCTTTGAGGCGTCCGACGATCAAGAGATTAGTGACCTCGTAGGCCGTGGAGTGTTCGAGTTTGAACTGTACGATAAGGAATTGCACGGCGGGATCCGAATTTTCAAATCGCGCCTTGTACGAGAGGTCAAGGAAAACAACTAAGCCCTACGAGAAATCCCGTCTAGTCATCCAAGGCTACCAGGACCACGACAAGGAAGCTATCTTAACACAGTCTCCAACTATTCAACGCTGTAGCCAGCGTCTGATTATGGCCCTGGCGCCCGTACTTGTACAACGTGAGATGACTGTTGAGCTGCGCGATATAACGCAGGCATACCCTCAAGCGCAGACAAATCTCCAGAGGACGATTCTTGCACATCTCCCCTCAGAACTAGTGTCAAAATATCCGGAAGGCACGCTGCTTCACGTGATCAAACCGCTGTATGGGATCGCGGAGGCAGGGGTTCATTGGTGGACAACGTACCACGGACATCACCGTAAGGAATTGGACATGTCCACATCAACGTACGACCCTTGCTTGTTGGTCACAAACGGGGACGCAGACGCCTTCGGACTCGTCGGCATGCAGACCGACAATACCCTCATGCTTGGGACAGCCGCATTCTCGTCGCTCGAAGAGAAAAAGCTCAAGGACGCACAGTTCCAATCAAAGCCAAAAACTGTCCTAACGCTAGACGTGCAACTGGACTTCAACAGTTGCACGCTTACGATAGAAAATAGCGAAGCGATCTTAAACCTTAAGCAGAAGGGACAAGGAGGAAAGATTAAGCTTGTGGACATCAAGGCGCACGATCGCGCGCAACAGTACACGGAACAGCGCGCCCGCGGGGCGTACATCGCCTCAACGTGCCAACCAGAGGCTTCTTTCGATTTGTCCGTAGCCGCGCAAGCGCAGCAACCTTCGGATGAGGACATCAGGGCGCTCAACAAGCGCCTTAAATGGCAGATGGAGAACCTCGACCGCGGTCTGCGCTACGTACCCGTTGACCTTATCAATGCCAAGTTAATGGTCTTTGTAGACGGCTCATTTGCCAACAATAAGGACCTCAGTTCGCAGCTAGGCTTTGTATTAATGCTTGTCAATAAGTCTACAGACGTTAATAACACCTTTACAATCTGTAGCAATATGATCCACTACAGCTCTACAAAATGCAAACGCGTCACACGAAGCGTACTGGCCTCAGAAATCTATAGCATAGTCAACAGTTTTGACATCGGCATCGCTATTGCAACCACCTTAAGGATGATCACAAAACGCCTTGGACTACCTGCAATTCCCTTGGTTATCTGCACAGATTCGTACTCGCTGTACGAGTGTCTAGTAAAGCTTGGGACAACAAAGGAAAAGCGCCTCATGATCGACATCATGGCGTTGCGCCAGTCATATGAGCGTCGCGAGATCACTGAGATCCGCTGGATTAATGGTGAAGACAATCCTGCGGACGCTTTCACCAAGGCATCACCAAACCGCGCCCTTGAGCACCTTATTAACAGGAATAAGTTGACAGTCCGAGTTGAGGGCTGGGTACAGAGGCCAACAGGCTCTAATGTTTAATGCTTTACACACAGTTAATATGGACACACACAGTCACTACCAAGCTATCCAGAAAGAAAAGATTTCCAGTGTCGGATCATCGGCATTGGTAGATACATTAGCTGCCCAACAATGCCCAATAGACCGCCTCGATCCTACTTCAGTCCTACTTAGACAAGAGCATGTACACCTCTGTAGCATCCACACGAAGACAAGAATCATAATCAATCTTGGAATGTAATCCGTTTTCAGTTCCTTTCCTTTCACTAGTGAGAGCCTATCTAACACTTTTTGTTAATATTATTCGCAGGATCTTAAGGCACGCTATTGTTCTCCTAGTTTAGTAGCATAATAAAGTTAAACGGGCTATAGAAACAACTTTATTAGCCTGATATACAAACATTTTTAGCAGAATAATAGGATTGCCCTACTCTTATTAAATTTCAGATATATTAGAGTTGAAATTGGCTATTGAGCTTAAGGAAATACACCCTTTCTAGCAGATTAAGGAGTCTTCTTTTCTATATAGGTACTAAATCTCTCTATATTCTATTACATATTCTAATATTCTATTTTATTTAGGCTAATTCTAGAACCTTGTCTCCTAATATCTACAAAGCAGCGCTGTTCGCCCTTTCTAACCTCTCAAGACAAAGCTAAGAAGAGGAGTCCTTTATTATTTAAGGTTAGAGAAGCTAAGGCATTAGAAGGACTATCACAGGGGAGTGGCTTGCTATAAGGATATAAGAAAAGGCCTCCAACCTGTTCTAATTAATATATAGAAGGTTATACAAGGACTTAGTGTCCCGTAGGGCGTAGGTAGGGTTGTTAATTTAATTAGTTAATCTATAGAATTTTATTTTAAATGTATCTAGCAACTGCGCCTCTGTATATTAATCCTCTATTTGCATTACTAGGAGCGCGATATTGTGCGCTGGCGGCTTAGAGATGGTGACGCTTAGTCAGGGTGGTGCCACTAGTAAAAGTGGTGGTCCCCCTATCAATTCCCCCGGCCTTGCCTTGTCACTGCTCCCAATCCGAGGTCGGATTTAACGATAATCCGAACGCTGGTGCACCCCGCACAGCCACATATCTTGGCAATGAAACACCCCGCCAGTGCATGACGTAAGACGTGCGGGGTCTCGCATTAGCCCGGATCGGTGGTTCGCTTCCGCTGGAAGTACCAATCGGCGGAGCGGCGCTGCATGAAATCGCGCCCTGCAGCGCGCATAGGGCTGATGATGACTTCGTAGAATTAAAGGGGGGTTGCGAGGGTAGGATAAGGCTAGTCTACAAAAAGCCGGAGCGAAAAAGGCTTAATATTAGCGCTGTAGGTAGGGAACTATGTTTTGCTACGACACAAGGCGCTGTACAAATCAGGCGCGGAGACAACGATGCGAACGTAAATTTAGGGAAAAAGTAGATTACCTACATCTAGGATTAGCTGCAGCGTATTATTTTTATAGAATTATTGCAATATTCGTTGTGCGCATAGGTTTTGCAGCTGCTGAAAGTCAAAGTACCGATGGTTTGTCCGGTCACATGGGGTGTCCGGTAACCTAGGGACGGATGTTACGGTCTTTCATTCGACTTAGTACGACAAAATTAACCTTCAATGACGAACAATAAATACAACATATAGAATGGAAGCTACGCAGTCCGTTATTCTAGCTTGGCGCCACCTATCGATTTTTGATTTTCTGCCGTGCATTATTAAATTAAAATGTTTATATGAAGAGTACCACTGCGTAGTAAGTAGTAGTAGTAGTAGTATTGATTAACGTCCAGGAACCTAGGTTCTAGCCTCCCATGGGGCATGGGGACGCGCCGAGTAGCCATCTGGGGCCAGCCAGATGGTAAAGGCGATTCATGCTATAAACTATTGCCGTCTCTTGCAGCGGCTCGTAAGAGTCCGCCCCCCTCCGTGCGGGGGCTGAATCCGTGTCTTCATGCCTATAGGCTGAGATGTCGGGGTGTAGCTATTATACATATAACAATCCAAAGCAGGGGCAGCTTCGGCTGCCCCAAAGCTGTGTTGAAAAGTGCCAAGACCTTAGCGTACAACTAGTATAGGAAAGGTAAGGATCGTGTAGACAGTAAGGAGAGGTAAGGAGAGTAGGAGAGCGTAGGGGAGGTTGCCTCGTGTGCAAGATGTCAGGATGAGAGGCACCCCTGCTGGGAGCTCAGACAGAGTCGACGCCGGAGGAGCTGTCCCAGGTTATTGTCGCGTCCGCCAGCATCTGTGGCTTAGTAGGCAGTCCATAGAACCAACATTTATTTGTTAGTGTTAGTGGGGTTGGCAAGCTCTAGCAAGAGTTGAACATCTTCAGGCTCAAGGGTCTTTAAGTATTCAACGCCCTCCCGTGTGGTGCTAGGAGGGAGAGGGGGTCGTTTCGGCCAGTAGCGGAACTTCCGGACCGCTCGTGGGCAGTGGACTATGTGGTCTGGCGCAAGGTCTGCCCCGCAGGAACATCCTGTGACTGCGTCGTCGTGTTTGAACTTCTTGTGGTACCAAGCGTAGTGTCCATGGCGGGTGCGCATGGACAGTAGCTTTGCAAGCGTCGGTCGTTGGAGGGTGAGCTCCTTTGGCTGTTTTGCAGGGCGATACTTGAGGTCCCACTGCATGTACCACCTGGACAGATTCGGTGTGTGCTTGCGCCACCAGTCCATCTCTGCGCTCCTAGTAAGGGCGCGAACGTCTGACTTAAGGCCTGAGGCCGTGGGTTAGTTGCCATGCCGTGTGGAGGTTTAGGGGTCCTTGCCGCGTTGTCTGCTAGCTGGTCTGCCCGTTCGTTTCCCTCTATATTGCAGTGTCCTGGGGACCACCGGACAGTAATGTCCAGGTTCTCAATTGTCTCTTGGCACCTAACGAACGCCCACTGCGAGGAGGGGGACGGGTTGCCTCTGATGCACCATATAACAGAGGTGCTATCTATGCACATGTATATGCGTCTGAGCCGGTAGGCCGGCGTGCGGAGCGTGTGTGAGAGTCCTCGCCACGCGCCTACAGCTTCGGCATCGAAGACGTGGGACCTGGGGTTGAGGGAGCCGTTGCCCTGTAGGGTGAGAGTCTGCCCTTCGTATATAGCGTAGCCGTATGTGACGTGCTTGACGCCGTCAAGCCATTGTTCAGAGCCGTCGGAGAAGACGGTGATAGCAGTTGGCGGAGAAGGGCCCACCACTCCTTAAAGCGGCGGGCGGCTTCCTTCTTATTCACATGGCCTGTGGGGTCGTCGCGGCTCCCAGGGGAGTAGTGGGGGGCGCGGAATTCGGGTCGGGGTACCGGGTCGAAGACCTGTGCTAGTTGTTGTACCTTCGTGCGGGCTCTCTGTGGGAGGCCTGCGCCTCGGCCTCTTCTGACTGTAGGAAGGTGAGTCCTGGCAGTTAGCGGGTGCTTTTCGTCAATCGTTAGCAGGTGTGCTGCGAAGCGGAACTTGCAGGTTTCTAGGGCTACTGCTGCTGAGGGGAGTCCAGCGTCCCTGAAGATAGCGGTGGTGGGTGTGGTCCGGTAGGCCGGAACAACGGCTCTGCATGCCTGCCTGAGGACCTTGTCGAGTGTTTCTATGTGCCAACCCAGTCGGGTGCTCACTTCGGCGCCTTTTGACTGGCGCATGATTCTAGAGGGTTTGGTTCTTCCTCCGTACCAGGCCTCCGCTCCGTACAGGAGTCGGGGAGGACGCAGGAGATCACCGCTTTGCGCAAAGACCCCGGTGGGGGGCCGTGTTTGATCCGAGCGAGGCTGCGGATGTGGTGGGCAACAACCCTTGTCTTTGCGGCGCGTATGGCCACGTGGGTCTTAAAGGTGAGCTTCCTGTCGAACCATACGCCTAGCCAGCGCAGTGCAGGTACCTCACTTGTGGGGAGGATTGGGTGAATAGTAAGGTGATCGTCGACGGCGCAGGGCGGCGCGTAGTCCCCGTTCTGTCTTGTAAGGTGGATCATTTCGAGCTTGTCTGGTGAGAAAGCAATCTTGTGGTCCGCGCCGTATAAGTTGATCTTGCGGACTTGTTCAGCAAGTATTTCAACGTTAAGGTCGAGGCTGTGGGAGGCGCTGTAGAGGCATATGTCGTCAGCATAGCCAAAGCGCATAGTCGTGTCCTGGAGCAGTAGCTCTGCAAGGTATAACATGTAGATAACGGGGGAGAATGGCGAGCCCTGTGGGGTGCCGCAGGCCACTGGGTGGCGGCCAGAACGGTGTTGGCCGTAGCGGACAAGAATGTGTCGGTTCGTGAGGATGTTGCGTGTGAGGACTAGGACCTTCTGGTGCCAGCCTTGGTCTTTCATGCGGTGCAGTAGCCGGTTAACTAGCAGCGCGTCGAAAGCTCCTAGTACATCCATAGTTACCATGGTGACGTGTTTGCCCTCGCTAAAAGCGAGTTCGGCTTCATGGGTGAAGGCCGTGATTAGGTCCATGGCCGACCTTTTTGGGAGGGCCCCCGTGCTGGGGGCTTAGGACGCCGTGCAGCACAGCCAAGTGGGCTATGCGCCGAGCGATTACCCTTTCAAAACCTTTGCTGAGGCAGAGCAGCATGGCAAGTGGTCTCATAGACCCTGGGATTGTGTAGTCTTTCTTGCCAAGTTTCTTGATAAAAACAATCTCCCCGTCTGTCCAGGCGGCCGGGTAGTGGTCAAGCAATAGTAGGTCGCGGTAGATGTTGCAAACGTACTGTCTAATGTGGTTCCAGCATGCTGTGAGCAGCCGGACGTTATGCCATCAGCGCCTGGTGAGGTGCTGGAGACCCCAATCACGCAGCGCTCCGTCTCTTCAATCGATAGGTACGTGTCCCACGGGATAGTAGGGTGTTCTTGTGGGGTGGGCGGTTCCGGCAGATCGTCCTCCGCCGTGAATCTGCAGAGAAGTGCTTGTCGTAGCATCTCAGCCTTGTCTTTGTCTTCAGTCGCCTCCGCGCCTCTAAACACCATTGGTGCCTGTGTTCTAGTGGGTTCCAGCTTGTGCCAATTAATAATGCGGAAAAGTTCCTGGTCGCCTTCAGCGTTATCTATGGTGTGTTGCCAGTACTCCTTCTTTGCCTTGCGGACTATCGCTAGGAAAGTACGTGTCTCATCAGAGGGGCCCCGGCCGGTGTGGCCGTCGAGCGAGTAGAGGTGTGCTCGATAGGCTGTCTTGCAATCGTCTGTCCACCAGGGCGCCGAGTGGCCTGTCCCTCTCTTCTTTCTACCTGCCGTCTTTAGGGCGTTGGTGAGGACTTCTTCTAAGGCAGCGACGCGCCTGTCAACGTGCTCGCAGGTCTGTGGCCCGTCTGAGCGGGGGGCGCCTTTCATTCCGTTAGCAACAGCGTCGACAAATAGCGGTAGCTTCTTTGTGGGGACCCTATATTGGAACTGGTCAAGGGGCTCCTGTCCTCTGCCAGGGATCGTAGTAACCAACGTGTTATGGTCTGAGCCGCAGTTCATGTCTGTTCGTACCGCGGTGGTCGCGAAGGGGATGTTGCAGAAAGAGAGGTCTATAACGTGCCCGGCCCTATGGGTGGGGATTCCGGGTTCGCCTATATAATCCATGCCGCTGTCTGTAGCCCATTGGGCCAGCTCGGCTCCGCCCTGTGTGGTCGTGACACCAGGCTCGAACATGTCGTGTTTAGCGTTGAGATCACCTCCTGCCAGGCACCTGTTTGGTGGGGTGAGGCAGGTGATGTAGTCGAGTACCGGCGTAGTCTGTGGCGCCCGGTAAACGTTAAGTATGGAGATTCCGTTCACTTCGATCCACTGCAGGTCCCTGTTATGCAGCGGGGTACGGGGCGTGATCTTTAGTCTGTTGCCCTTACGGGTGAAGATGAGGACCCGGGGGCGTTCTGCCTCCCAGGTCTCCCGGCTGTCCCAGCCGTCCACCGGTGGATGGAGGTTATAGCTGGGGTGGTTCGAAGTCCGTGTGCCGGGCCAGGTGGCTGGCTCTTGCATGCAAATAATGTCAATGCCCTCTGTGAAAGCGATCTCAAGGGCGGCTGTGTGTGCTGGGCCACTTCTGCCGACATTAGTCCAGCATACTTTTATATCGGGGTCTCTGCGAGGGGTGTATCTGCGGCGGTTGTTCCTCATTAATTAGAGGAGTCGTCCATAGTCATGTCCTCCTGTGAGGAGGACTGTGTGTGGTCTGCATGTCTCGCGCTTTGTGCTGAGAGTGCAGCGAGGTTAAGGCTGCCGCTTATGGGCGCGGTGAGTCTGACTGGTCGGCTTGAGGCGCGAGCCGCTTGTCGTGCCGCAAGATTGGGGTAGGGGCTTGAGCGCTGTCCTCTTGGTGGGCGGGGGCTAGGAACTCGTTCCTGGCTCTCTTGGTCTGTGGGCTCTTCTTGAGGGGCTTGTTGGACAGTGTCTCCGGTAGGAGCAGTGTCCTCTTCGTTAGGTTGAGCGTTGCCCTCGGTGGGAGGGGCGCCTTCTCTGTTGGCGGCGTTGCCTTGTCTCTGCGCGGTGGGCGCGGGTTGGGGTTGCGGGTTGTGTAGCTGGTCGTAGGCCTTTGTCCAGCGCGGCGGAGGGTGGCCAGCTCACGGCGGGTAGGTCTTATAATCCTGCCGCTCACTCGCCTGGGCTTTACCAGGCAGGTCGGATCGTCGGCGGCGTGTGGACCGCGGCAATTAGGGCACTGTAGCTTGTGAGCGCAGTTGTCACCTATAGGGCCTTCGTGCTCGCTCTGTTTCATGCCGCAGTTTGCGGCAGCAGGGCGCGCGGGTGCAACGCGCTGCGTTGCAGTATCCCTGGCAGCCAGGGTCGTGTCGCTCAATTGCGCGTTTCTTAACAATTTCGCGGGATAAGTCGCTGACGCCAAAGAGTTGGAAAGGTGTTACTGGCTTCTCAAAGGACACCACGTAGGTAGTGTGCCCGTATTGGTTTGGGCCGTGCCTAGAGGGCCGGCAGTTTACTGGGCGAGTCAAGGTCTGCGTGAAAGCCTCTTCCGCGATCATTTCTAGGGTGTACGGGACTTCTTGTCCTAACAGCGAGTGGTAGCTGCTAGGCACCCCAGGGACAGCGTAGTTGGTCCAGCGTGTGGGCAACTCTGCGCTGTCGCCATTAATAGAGCGGATCATCGGTTCCTTCTTTTCTTGTTCCATGAGTTGTTGTCGTATAGCCTTGGAGGCTGGCGTAATAGCCCAGCCTGTTCGGGTCCTTGTGGCCGTGGGGATGTCGCTAATATCAAGTCCTGTAGCGTCGCAGATTGCCTTTCGCACAGCGAAGGCGGAGGTCTGTCCGAGCCTGTTAGCTGGATTCGAGACAGTGAGCAAGATCCGTGGGTCTGCTGCTTGTCTGGGGGGCTGCTGTCGCTTAACAGCGGCTGTGGCCCTTCTGCTGTCAGTTGTCGTGTGCCCGCTGTCCCGTGATAGGAGGCGGATGCTACGCTTGCCCATGTCTTCTGAGGCTGGGCGGCAAGGCCGCTGTCACTGTCTGTAGTGTAGGCTGTGGTTGTCGAGTCGTAGCCGGTCCTTACCGGATTGGGGCGAAGGCTTGGCGCAGTAGTAGAGTTTTTCATCGCCTGTATAACGCGGTTGCGGAGGGCGATAGCAGCCTCCAGCTCCTCCGGGCGCTTAAATTTGGCGAGGCAGTGGTCAACAGCATCAGCTATTGCCATTACTATCTTTTCCTGGGTCTCTGCCGCCTTGCGGGTGGCCGTAAGGTGGGAGTTGAGGACACTGGCTGCAGTTTCTGTGTCAGCAGGGCGGACAGGCACGCCTCCACCAAAGGAGAGGCGTCTAGGAGGGCGAATATCGGACTGTTGGCGCTTCCTTGTGGCGTGCTGGAGGTTATTCTGTTGCGCAGACTCAAGGTCTGGTGGGCGGGTCGCTGTAGAGGTCCCCAGAGGGGGCCTCTGAGGCGTCTCCATTGCTATCATCAAACCACCGCACGCGTGCGGTGCCTGAAGATGGCTAGGAGTGGTATTTAGATGAAACTGAGATAATGAGATAGAAACCTAGGCAGTTTTGACCACTTTCTCAAAATTTCAAAAGTTGATGATGGGTAGTATGCTGCCACTGCGTAGTAAGAACAGTAGAAAGTACACTATTGCAAGATCTTATTGTATGCACGAGAAGATGGTGGAGAATTACATGACATGGTCAGTATAAGCTTTCTTTCTTGTTTAGCTTTGTTGTTGGCCGCTGGGCCGTTCGATGTCATCGTTGGCTTCGCAATATAGTACATGGATCGATTACCTAGACGGGATGGACCGAAAGGTTCTTAGTATTGTTCGAATCTTCGATAGTTGTCTATAAGAAAGGGTGGATTACGGTCTATAGCGCCCTTAGCTCAGGGTGCGGATGTAGATAAAAAAAGGCGCGGAGACTGCGGATAAGAATGGGTTGGGTCTTTGTATGTGGATGGGCTAGGTGTAGTAGTGGCATTGTTATAGCGGGCGTTGCGAGGTGCAGAGATTCGAGGTCAAGGATGGGATAAATAAAAGATTCATCGTAGGTTGGCTCGCTCCCTTTGGCGGTGACCAAATAGTCATCAAAATTAATTGTTGGGGTGCGAAGAGCCCCTGTAAGAATAACTAAATAGCCTTTATAGGGAAACTGTACATGTATATATGTTAGGTGGTAAGAAGGGCTTGTGAGTAGATCCATAGTTGCGAGGTACCTCTTCTCGCCAAGAAGTCCCTTTCACTCTCACGTTCACTCATCCATCTTTGGCTCAAACCAGAACTATAGTGACTCAGCAACTAAAATATATCGGTGAAAGCGGTGCAAATTGGGAACATCTGGGTGGTGTATCTAGCTCAGAATCATTCATCTGAAATATTTGCTTTCACTCGAGTGTCCACCATGTCTGTCTCGCTGACTCTTGATATAAAAATTCCCCTTGTCTTCGGCTCTGTGGTTGCGCCAACCTCAACCGTCAACCAGTTTACCCTCAAGAACCTATTCAACCTCTTAAACGTCTACTCCATTTCAAAATCCATTTCATCGCGGCCATGTTCACTCCACCCAAGCGCCTTCAATTTATGCACAACCATAGCACAACGCGCGCAGATTACAGTAAGTCCGCTCCTAAAACATGCGTAAACGCAGCTCACATGTATACAGAGTCTCCGATCTACGCAGCAAACCCCTTTCATGAAGGCTTCGACAGCATCATGATGGCATCTCCGCCCAGCACACCCCCACCGCCGCCTAGATATGCATATGCCAGCATGATCCGACACGGTCAGGGGAACCCAATGTCGCCCAATCTGGCGGCAACTTTGAGGAAAATTATGAGCATGGGAAACGAACCGCGCCACCCTGCTTCTCATACGGGGTATTCGCATGAAGTGAGTGTGTTGCCGCAGTGGCAGCAGCATAAGGAGGTCGTGTACCGTGATCGTATCTGGTTCAGCGATCCCGCCATGCAAAACTCGATCTTGTTCTTGTATATGTTCTTCGGGATTGTGGTGACGGCCGGGGCTGTGGTGGTAATTGTGGTTGGATTGCGGGGTGGTCTTGGTGGCTAACAACGTGAACATTGCGAGAAGCTAGGAACGGAATGAGATTGCTGGTAGGGTAGACAATGAATCAATGGTGGGAGTAGTCAGACTGTCTTGCAAATAGAAATGAAGAGGTGATATATCCGGTAGGAGATACGCGATTGTGCGTGTTTGAATGATATCCTCAACCATGTAAATGTATATGCAATAGATGCCGTGTCGCTGTGCATATATTTGGGTTAAGCCTTTCGTGTCTGGGATTACCAGAGCGAGTGATACATTTTAGCAATTGTGTGACCTTGGAAAACGATTGTGAGCGTGCGGATGCAGTGTCGCTGTCCCACACTGTGATGAGATAGTTGGCTTTATTCAATGGCACTATTAGCATTTTGGGTAGAGTCACATGAGTGATGAAAATTATGGATCGACTCGAGGGCCGATCGAGCTTATGTCTCCATGAATCTACTGGCTCATGGTGAGTAAATTTGTCTTTGTATATTACAGCGGTTCCCCTCATCGCTGCCATAATCATTAGGAAAAGTCAAATTACATTCATTGATAACACCAGGCACATTGTAAAAGACCTATTTTGGCTAGATCAGCCACATACCCGCATGGCTACTCCATACGGAGGCTTCAATTGGCAATTTAAACGGCAGCCCATTACTTGTTGTGCTGCTGGTTACTCCGGGACACAATTAAATGCATAAATCAGAGTCATGAACATGTTGGGTTTCATGATGCATATTTTATCACGTGGCAAACTGTCGTTTTCAGAGAAAGGCCAGGTCATGTGACGTCATGTGACGTCATATCGACGAGCCGGGTTCCTCCACTGGCCGAACCGTGAACTCTGCGCCCCTGCGCCTCTGCGCTAAACTTTGCATGCAACTATTATCGCTAGCGCGATACCTTCGTCGATGAATTCACTCATATCTCTATCGATGCTTTCACGATTCGCCCAGGCTGCGCGTGCGACGCGCCTCACGCTGATGCCGCGTAATATTTATCACACCCTCTACCATTACATGTCGGCTTCTGGAGAAGAGTAAAAGAGCACCATTTCTCAGGGGCCCGAATAGGATTGCGGCCACTGTGCTCATCGGGGATCAAGACGACCGTGTCACACTTGAAGAGGAGGGGTGGAAGCACAACCTTGCTTACCGCACGGCCCGAAATGCGCCATGCCAGCCCCAAGTCAGGTCGCCGCTACTAGCCGCTCACCAGACATGATCAGATGGATCTGGGAACAGTGAACGTCTTCTGTCTGGAAGAGACCTCTTTGCCTCACCGTGGAGCGAAAACGGTACGCCCGGGCGGCCAATAAGTCACGTGATCTTTTAATGAAATATTTTTGTCCTACTTTTCTTCCTCCTATTTCAAACCCTGAAAGCTGACAATTGGTCTCCAGCTGGGGAATCTGTATTTTCGGCGTTTGAGTTACCTCCAATGAATCGACGCACGAAATTCCGTCCTCGTCATATAGTAGAACGTTCAGCACACCCACCCATGGACATTCCAGCAGATAGATCGCCTCCTCTATCAAAAGTGGAAAACCGCAAGGAACCTCGTATCGTTACCATCGCCTCTGCGCCAACTACTATGCTTCATATCTCTTCTCGAAAGACTGTGTTCAAATCACCAGCTGTCCCAGTCGGGGTTGGTTCAGACCCTGACCTCCGAATGTTTTCAAACCCAGACGCTTCGCTTTGTGAGTCTGGAGCGACCGCGCCCACAGGTTTTGTCTAGAATTGCGTCGAATTTTACATCATGTGCAGTGGTCGGGAGGTTTGACTAGGATAGACGTTCTTATGTCCTACATCTTCGATATCGCGATGAAAGAGCCGGAAGGGGAAGGCGACTGTGTTTATGAAAAGAGGAAACCGTTCCGCGTTACTAGAAACCGAGAGCTACCTGAAAGAAATTGATTACTGGGCTGGGTTTGCAGCAAAAAGCCCACATGCGTCATTGGGATAGTGATGGCGAAGAGGGTGGAATAACATGGACGAGCATGGCGTCGAAGACGAAGTACTTTCAGCCATTGATGGGTATTCAGGGTAAAAAGAGCTGTGGAAGTTTTGGTTTAATAGTGCTGTATCTCACGCGAACAGTGGCACCCGCCTGAGTACTGATTCTGTGTTCGAATTCCTCGGGGCCCCCATTCAGCGCGTGGCTTGGTGGGGATCTCTCGGTGGAAGGGACGCAATTTAGGCTTTCTTCTTTCGTATATCCTCCTCTCAAAGCTGCGCAGGCCGCCTGCACATTGACGCCCAACCCGAATGACATCAGCAAGCAGCAGTCATTGTTCATACACAGGACGACTTAGGCCTCACACAATGCTTCACGTATTACCCCACGATACATTTTGATGGGGATTCGACGGACGCTCACCGCCCAACGCCGTTGGGGGACTTTGGCTTGACGTCCGTATCGGACCGGAGTGTACAGTGGATTTTGATTATGTTCCCAAGAAGATATGGGATTGATTTGATTCCATGATGGCCAATTCAGCATCGGCAGTATCAACTAACTCACCCCAAAGGCAATGCGCCTGGTGTCGCTGCAAATGCCCGTACGTCCGTGTAGAAGACTATTCCCCGCTAGCCTAACGAAGGTGCTCAGCGTTGACAACGTACCGTAGCGAGTACGGCCGCAAGTACGGCCGAGCCGTGCACAGATTGTATGTTGGCTAATTTCAAGGTTGAAAGCGCACTCTATACACCGTGCACGGGTCGGCCGTACTTGCGGCCGTACTCGCTACGGTACGTTGTCAACGCTGAAGGTGCTATCAATTCGTATGCAGGGCTCGATGCTTGGACTAGATGCTCCAAATCCGCATTGCTTTATTTCATGGTGGTAGGACCCCACGGCGTCGGCGTCGGACGATCTGGCCCCCTATGACACTTTGCCATCTCCACAAGAGCTGGTCTACCGCCTAGCAAGATAATCCACGTGCATTCCTCGGGGGTCTGCAGAACAATTAGACGCTTCTTGACTTCAACGTTCGATGACCTACCAGAGCGTCGTGGCGCCAGTGGCACCGGCCGCCATTCGGACAGGCGTTGCGAGTGCAGAAAGCCAAGCGGCACAACCCCAGATCCTTCTTCGCTGTCGACATGTACAGCTCGGGGTCGACGAGACCTTCTGAGCTGTTTTCCAGGCCGAACGCAGCGCTGAGCCGTTCCTTGTAGACGCTCAAGTCCCGTGCTGTTGACGGCGCGTTGGCGAGGAGGTAGTTGCGTTCCATTTCAAGCTGTGTTGTGGGTTGGTTGTTCTCCGCGCGGTTTTGATTCGCTTCGGCGTCATTATTAGCGTCGGCGTTGGCGTCTGATTCTATCAGCGATTGCTGAGATAGAGAAAGAAAGATGGAAGGCGTGTGCATACCTTCTCGTCGCGAGCGATTCCGCGGCGGAGTCACCGTGTAGTCACCCATGGCGGGAAGCCCGGGTTCGCTTCTGCATTCCCACGGAGGAATCCTGACGGATGGTTAGCCCGCTATGTTATGTGTTAGAGACAACATTTACCGGCGGCTATTCGATGCGTATGCTGGTTCGTCGCGAGGCATGTCCAGAGGGTTGCTGGGAGCTCGAGGATGTGTCCCGATGCCTCTGCTGAGGTCCAGCAGAGCTGTACCGGCATTGAGAACACCGTATGGGAGGTCATCTCGAGAGTTTGAATCTGCGGGGCTTGGTGTGCCCAGGTTGTCTGCTGACTGCATTGCGCGAAGGGGAGAATTCGCCACGGGGTCTGGCGTTCTGCGTGGAGGCATCGCTGGCGCGGTGTTGGGCAAATTCGCGTGGTTGAACGGTCGCGTTGTCGCAGGAGTCAACGCCACTGAAATCGGGAGATTATATGGGAAGAGGGGTGCGGGTGACACTTAGGTCCGATTCTACTCGCGAGAGAGATTCTCCGGCCCAGGAATCTCGCCCCGTCTACTCTTCTCCTCAAGACTGTTACATTAAGACGGGTGCTTTCACATTGGCCTGAATATCGAGTGTTTAACCCGCATACGCTGCTACCTGGTCCTTCTATCTTCTGGTATCTTCGTCATGCGCTTCACCGGTGCGACGCTCTTTCAGGCGAAGAGGGGTTACAGAACATTTACTACCACTGGCGATCCCCGTCGCAGTCCAGAGCTGAGCACGAATCTTGACAATGAATACAATGCCGCCTTCGATTAGCCATGCCAGTTCCCAGCCGCGATGGCTATTAACGCGCCCGAAGACGCACCCCGAAGACGCACCCCGTAGCCCCACACCTCGAGAATCCCACTACCAGCTGTGATGGTATACCCGCGCCGACGCCGCTGCGGCCAGCCGTCGCGGTCAACTCCTCACCGTCGCTCCCTCAGGGGCTCGCTGCATCGAAATCCAGAGATTGGACAGCCTGGCGGCGAGGCTCCAACGGTCGTCTGAAAGAGCGGGTGGACCGTCGGGATACGCTTAGAACAATGTCGGTGTGGACGGCGTCGCTGAATGAGACCAGCGCGGTTCATTGCTGAGGCTGCTGGCGAAGATTCTGAACAAAATCTATGCGCTCATCCTTTGCAAGGGAAGACATCCATGGATAGGTCGCATGCCATGTTTTCCACCTGCGACCGAAGCCGCCGCTCATCCCTACCTACTCATGGATATTTTTTGATGGTTCCGTTGAATTCCCGAAAAAGGACATTACAGAACGAGAGTCCTACCGGTCAGGGCTCATCGGAGTTGTGGTCAACATCGGCACGGTTACCATATACCATCGCTGTAATTCCATCGCATCAGTACTAAGTTGCCCTGAATACCTGCGGAGGGCTGTACTACTGGGGTCGAGATTAGTATTGCATATCTGGCTGGGAATTCAATTTGTCAACTAGGTTCCAGCTCGAGAGGATGGCCAGCTCATAGAAGAAGATGAGGAGCAAAATATCCTCCCAACGATCGAGAATTCGCCCTTATATGGCGTGAGTCTCACAATCTGCCGGTATAAATCGAGCGATGAGAGAACTGTAGGAATCTACGAACTCTTCCAGCAAGCCAATGATCGCAAATACCCCCGTCTTCGCCATCATTCGCGACATGAAATGTACAAGTAGAGCATCGCCCAATCTTGGTGCCAATGCAATGGGAACTGGAACCAATCGACGACGAGATTGTGGGATGCAGAATCTTCGTCTGGCCCGAGAAGTGCCCTTCGCGCCGATGTTGTCAAAAAATGGAGTACTGGTCCTTTCCCCCTTCCGCTGGGAATGATTCCAAGCCGGAAAGAATCGAGACATCCAGGTCAACGATGCCAACCCCAGAGCTCGCTGCTTCTGTCGCCTCTGCTTCTTTGTTACGATCTTCTGTGGTTGGCGGCTGCGGCAGACATGTCGCGCCGGAACGAGGCATGTGTTTAATGAGCAGCAGTGGAAACCCGTCAGCATTCATGCTACTATACCCTTGAAGAATATGCGACCATCTCCGCTCAGAATGCGAAAACCTTTTCAAAGCGAAAGTCGACCCCCCAGCATGCGAGGTTGTTACGAGCGCTATGATCCGAGAAGAACTCGCTGAACCCAGCCTACGACTTCCACTATAGGACAGTTTAAGATGCACAATGCATGCATACACTGAGAACCACTATTATAAAAGAAGAAGGTCCTACGCATCTGTATCTAGTATGCCTGCATCTTTTACATTAAGGTGTCTAGGTCGGAACAGCTACAGCAACGAATCGAGCAGCGGAAGTAGCATTAACACACTTCTTCGCCCAGCGCCAAATAGATATAGGATACTAATACGGTTTAAAACGCTTCGTGTATATTTAGACGGACTTATGGTATTGTGTTTCTCTACAAAGCGGCAGGCATGTAGGAAATTAAGGTCGTGGTGTATTGTTCATCAACAATCTTCAGAACAAGATTACCTTACTGAAAGAGGAGTTAATAATACATTGCTTGCGGGGATACCAATCGAAACGCATTTCTCTTTCCCTGGAGTCTTTCTTCTACATTAGTGTCAAGCATGGCCTGCCCCACACTGGGTTTGTAGAAGAGCCTCGCTTCCGTTTGAATTCTGGCCGAGAGAAATCAAGCCCACCCAAAACTCGGATCGCTATCCCACTACCGAGCTTGAAGCCTATAGAAAACCGACGAAAAATAGAGTTGTTCTATTGAAATCCGTTAAAAAACAGTTGAGCTCCATCGCAGTCCTATTACACTCCAACAATATCTACAGGCATGGTGAATTCACTAACGTACAAGCTCCTCATCCTCGCGATCGACGTCGCATCATACCATCTCAGACTCTTCGCGTTTTCTTGTTTTCCTACTCGCTTTACTAGCTGTACGGGGCAGTCCTCTTTGCAATTTTCTCGTCCGGCTTTCACATCCATGCGATATCCATGCGATGGCGAGCTGCGTCGCTCGAAAAAGACATCATCGCCTTTTTGGAATGCGAACAGGGTCCGCGGTACTTCCCTCCGATCAGCGCATATCGCGTCCGCCAAGTATGTCAACATATTGCCTTGGGTGATTTTCATCGTAGTTCATTCGTTCCTACGAAGGAGCTTTCTTCCTGGCCTGGGCGCCCTATCCGCAAAATTTCGACCAGGACCTGGACATTTCCCACGGTTAGCAGCGACCTTATAAGCCTGGGACCTTGTCTCAATGCTAGTATTGCGGTTGGGTATGTAGGTCAGCATCATCGCCGAGCTTTCAGCCAGCAACGTCACAGGCTGCCTATTCCCTCAGGACTGGAACACGATACAACATACCGAGCCGGCGTGCCAAGCAACGCAATTCAGGTCGCCCTCTCTATCCCCATAATAAAAAACCTAGTGTTCCGTACGGAGCCACAACTACACTCGACAACTTCATCGACGCGGCTCCGCTCTACGAACTCTCCTATGTATACGCTCGGTGCTTGTGTGAAGCTACTCGGAGGTTTCAACCGCAGTCTTCCGCACATAGTTCCTCTTCTGCAATTCTTAGAACATAGTATCCCCCGTCCAGCCCAGCGAAAACGCCGCTTCCTCCTAGTATACGCCTGCGCCGTTTCAAAGCGTTTTTCTAGCACCCCTACAGCTTTCCATAACAGCGTTATACCGTGTACCGAGAGTGCGCGAAGTCTTCTTTCAGATACGCTTGCGCCCGACGGTGTGCTATTCAGGCTTGTCATAGAAGACAGAACAAAAAATCTTGCGGAATGCCATGCGCTCTACCCTCCCCCCCCAAAAAAATAGACTTAATTAACGCTCGCACTATTCGACGCGTTCGTAGGCGTGAATATCAACGTACAACATCACCAGACCACCACTCCAGGGCATCATCATCTCAAGGCCCTGATATAGCATGCGGTAAAACGAGTCTAGATTTCGCATCTGACATAGCCTCCACAGGGATACACCCTAGCGTGCTAACAATCTTAAGCCGGCAAGCCTACACGAAAATTTCTCTTCGGCGGCTGTGATAAAGTTACTTACCTAGTGCAACGCACGAGTTCATTGGCAAGCATTCTGCGATGGCACCACCACTCAACAACCATGAAACATCCACTTACCCAACCACGCACACCGCCTCCTCCTCCCCCACCAAGTCGTCCTACAGCCCACCCCCCACCACCCTCCCAGCTCTACTCCCCCCTCCTAACCAGCTCCTCCGTAAACCCCATCCACCCACACACCCCACACCGCGCAACCTCCTGCTCATCCTTCTCAATACTGCCCCCACACTCCTCATTCCCACACTCATACTCTTCTTTAGGTGGTTCCGGTGCCGGAGACGCCCGCGGCGTACACGGCGAAGGAAAGCGCTGATTGCGATGCCAATACGTGGTAGGATCCCTCGGACGGGCCCCGTCGATAGGTGCTGTATACCAGTACTTCTTTTGCACGCCGCCTTGTTTGTTCTTCCGTCTGCCCATGTTGTATTCTATTATTCTAATTGTTGGTTAGATCTTGTACTGTATGCACTCCGTTAGGCAAGGACTTGCTGTCTTTTTCTTTCTTTCTTTTGGGGTGTATCTAAAATGGTGAGGTGGTTGGGTTGGGTGGTGTGAGGATCGGCGTGTATTTCATGCACTCTTTATATAGATGGTTGGATCAGTTTGCGAAAAGTCTCTTAATCGCAAGGTCTGACCATCTGCCAGGTGCACGAGTTAAGACAAGTGCGGAGCAAACAATAGTTCTTCAGCGCCCACAGCGCGCGTAGTATCCACGAGGCTGGATTATATCCAGCTTGCGCATTTGGCATCGGGGTGACTCGCCTGATCAAAGTCAGTTACCTGGAGCTCAATTTGCAACACGATTCTTCCGCAACGTACTTCACAACACAGCGCCTGCTCAACCTCTACACTTGGCTTGGACTCATGCCGCACTAGCACGCGCAATTTATAAATATTATTAACTATTTTAATACACCTAACTACTTATTAATAAATTACACTTACTAACTTATATATACTTGTGTTATATACACTACTAATTGTTTCCAAGATTTTGGTGGCGCGAGTTCGTTCACACATGCATTGTGTATGTGAAATTTCCCCCCAGAAAACGCTTGAGATAACATGCAGGCTAGCATACCGACAAGTTTGCCGCATAGCGCTACGTCTGACCCGGTCTCTTGCATCAATACCGGCGACGAGAATATCAGCGGGCGACGGACCTCGGCGCACAATCGACTATCACCCGAACGGCTATGGGCGAAGGGATAACGAGACTGGCCAACGTCGGGATTGTAGCTGTAGAAGAAGTCCCATAGGCACTTGGAACACGTGTTCAAGTGGTTAAGAATGGTCAAGTCAGAGAAAATAGCAAGTGGCGGTAGCAACGTATACTACCTGAGAGCGGAAAAATTGCTCAATGTAGTGGCAACTGGGTCAATCCGTTCCATCCAATCGATCTTGCTCCTAGGGCAGTACTTCCAAAGCACCAGCGAACCCTATCCCTGTTGGGTATTCGCTATCCGCGCTGCGCAGAGCCTTGGCCTGCATCTTCCAAAAACGAGCGAGCGCCAATCTAACATCGACACTAGAGAAATACTCCGCAGAGTTTGGCACGGTTGCGTAGATATGGATAGGATTGTTTCTATGACGTATGGCCGGCCTTGCATGATAGGCCCGAAGCTAGGGGCTGCAGTCTCTCTTCCTTTGGCTATGGATGAAGAATCTCTATCAGCGGAGGAGGCTCGGCGATATTCCGACCAAACCCCAAATCCCAGTGTCATCAACTTTTCCGCACATTCGCTGAAGCTTTACGAGATTCTTCATAATGTCCTATTCCATTGCCACTGCTCTACTGATAATCAGCCACACCCATCCACTGCCATGTTTATCCACAGCTATTTCGAACGCTTCAGACCGAACCAAGGACATCAATTCGCGTTTGAGCCCGAGCAAAGACTCGCGATATGGGAAGAGGGAACACCCAGCCATCTGAAGATTGGAGAGACGCCGCCAGAAAGTCTTGTACAGGAGATATACCTCCACCAGGCCGTAGTTCTTCAGACTTCACCAGAGGCACGGCTCGTTCCACCCCTCTAGCGACGTCCACTGACAACGTACCAGCCACCTCCACGTCCACCTTTTGCCGCTACGACCCATCCTGTCGCCTTTACTCCATTCCCACCCTGAGCCAAGCGAGATATCCATGCCATTAGGCAGCACACCACGTCACCGCAAGCTGCTCAAAGCGCAATCACGTGGATAAAAACCGCCCAAGCGGCCCTCGAAACGCTCCACAAATGGAAAAAAAGGCAGGTCGACCGAAGCCATCGGATACGTGTCTCCCTAGTGGTTCAACGTCCTCTTCCTCTACCCTTCCGCGACGGTGCTCGTTTCCGCTCGCCTCATCCCTCCCCTCCGTCATGGCCAACGTGACAGCGGAATCCATCTTCGCCTCGTAGCTTGCAAAGCCACGCCCATCTTGGAGGAGCTTGACCCCTTCGATCCGTCGATACGCCGGCCGGCCGGCTCCTCGCGACGCGGCGCTTGCTTTTCCATGCCCTGCCGCGGCGGTACGCGCGGTTGAGAGAACATCTACACCCGTTTGAACCCACGTGCGGTGGATTCCCGCAGGGAGCAGACGACGCTGTTGTACGAGCCCACGGAAGCATTCGACTTTGCGGAAACGTTTCGGACCGGAAGGAAGGGGGATGTAGCGTACGGAGCGCATACAGTCGACCCCACTATTTCAGCGTCGTCGACGCTGGAGAGCTTTAAGGACGGCTTTGACCCCGAGGATTTCTCGTGGCTGACGACTGTGCCTTTCGACGCGTGGGACAGCTCTGTCGTTGCACCTGAGGAGCAACTGTTAAACAGTATGTAAAATATTCCGTAAGTGGCATACATCGTCCTTGCGGGACTTACTGTCCAGAGAAAGGCTAACGTTATCCTCGTGGTCACAAATAGTATTGATGAAGACGTTATACTGCTTTTCTTGAAATCGATTTGATGGCTTCTTTGGGTATCCAAGTGACGCGCAGGGGTATACGGGTCATCTACTGGTCTGAACAAGTGAACTTTATGCATCTCCGTAGCAATCAAGTCTATCTCACACGAACGTGCAAGTGGAAGAAAGAGCACGCTTCGTTAAAAACACAGGAGTATTTTGGATAAAGAACAAAGGAAAAAAAAGATCCAAAATCAAATACCAATATGTACAACGAAACGAATTCCACTGCGCACACCCCACCCAGCACTACCCCACCCCCACCCCTCAGCAACCCCGTCCCTCCAAAACAACCTCACCAACTCACCTCATTCCCAAAGCAACACTTCCCATTCCCACCGACTACCCAGCTCGCCCGCACCCCACCCTACCGCGAAAACCCATCCCTTATCTGCACAAAATTAACATACCGCTCCCTCGACCAGCGCCTCGTCCGCTTCCCAAACACGACTATAGGAAAACTCAGCCCCATAACAACAAAGCCCAGCACCCCCAAAACAACAAAACACTTCTCCATCCCAGAATCAATCCACGGGCTCGCAACAAACGTAAACACCATAGCGAGCGTGTTATTGATGACGGCAACGCCGACCATGCCTTCGAGGACCATATCACTATCAAATCACCGTCAGTCGTGTCCACATACCGCGGAAAACAAAAACTCACGGGAACGAGTCCGCAAGATACGCCAGGCTCAAATCGCCCGCACAACCGTAGCCGAACCCGATGAAGCCCAGCCCGACGTACGGCGCTGGCCAAGCCCACCCGCGCGCTGATCCGATGCCGAACAACCACAGTCCAGCCGGAAAGACCAGCGTGCACAGCGCCATCAGATACAGCCGAAACTCGGCTTCCATGACGCCATTGTTGCGCTTGATCATCCACTGCATGAACATGTCGCTACCGTACCCGCCATAGGCACAGCCAACGAGACTGCCTATCAAGGTCGGCAGGTTCATGTTGCCGACTGCAGCCTGAGAGTAGTTCCACGGCTCGCCGTACCAGAAATCCTCCTGCACAGTCAAATAGAACTGCGACATGTCAGTTCCGGATTAGAAATGGAGGACATGACAAGCATACCGTCAGGCAGGATTGTTGGAAGCCCCACTGCAGGCCGGCGTACCATACTGCCGGAAAGGTGAAGACCCGCAAAGTATGCCACAGCCGATGGAGGTACTGCTTGAATCCTGTGCCGCGAAGATTGGGCGCCAGTGTGATGACGCGGATGCGGTCCCAGTAGCTCTTGCGGTGCGAGTATGAGAGAGACATGCGGCGCTCCGCTACGTCGGTCGGAAACTCATCCTGCCTGAGTGTCTTCTCCGCGTCGTGGGTTGGATCGTGAGTCTCGGCTTCCTTTCCGACAGGTTGCTCCGCGTCGAGGCAAGGGTCGCCATGGCCGGCGAGGTAGCGATCGCGCTGAAATTCGGTTTCCTCCAGGCCGAAATAAAACACGACGAGGCTCACGCCGCAGATGATGGCGCCGACATAGCCGATCCATCGCCAGCCAAGCCCGGTGGCTACATAGGCACCGATGAGAGGCCTGCATGCTCAGTCTCGACTCGGTCGCTCCCGCTCGTGGAACTCACCCCAGATACGTGCCGATGGCCGTGGCGAAAGTGTAGATACCCAGCACGCTGCCGGTCTGGTGCTCGAACCAGATATCGAGAAGCGAGAGTTGGGCGGTGGCCTCGCCCACAGATTCGGCGGCGCCGACAAACAGCTGGCTCCAAACGACGCCGGCAACGTTGTCAATGCGCGCATACCAGATGAGGCCGCCGATGTTGAGAAGAAGCGAGAGGAGGTACCCGAGACGTCGTCCATACAAATGCACGAGCGGCGACGAGAGGAGCGCCCAGTAGCCAATCCCAATAAACAGCACGCCGGCGCCCGTGTTGAACACGTCGTAGCTAATCCCGTACTCTTCATTGACCCCATCGGAGCCGGAGCCGGCGTTGTTCGAGGTAGCTGCCGTGAGCCCGACCATGTACAGCACGAGCAGCGAATGCCAGATCTTCCGCCAGAGGGACCATCTGAGCGGGTCGTTGGGCGAGTCCGTCGGCTGCGGCACGAGGACAATGTCGCCGGATTTGAGCAGCGAAGAGTCTCCGGCGGGGATTTGGCCGTTTTCATCGTACAATCGTCGCGTGCCTGGGATGATTTCCTCGTGGCCATTTGCGTTGCTGCGTCTGCGCATCCTCGGGGCAGCCATTGCGGGGTAGCTGGGCGGGGCGCACGAATTTCGACTCGACGAAGGTGCAAGCCGTCCTGGGTGACGCCACCAGCGTCGCTGTTGTTAGCAGGGAAGCATGTCGCAAGAAGATAATGGAGGGCAGAAGGTGTGCGCCCAGGGCGAAGATTCTGATGCGGCCTGTCGCGCACGAGCCGGGGCCTACCACGTCACTTTCGGAAATGGCGCTCCCACACCGGGAAGGTCGGGTGGAATGAATCCGCCGACACATCTGGACATCAAGAACGTGTAGAAATTATCATGCGCCCTCCTTTCTCAGCCCGTTCTTGACAGCCAGCAGCTCGGCCTGCGCTTCTGCCGACATCTTCTCCGCCTCTGCCACTCTCGCCTTCAAGCTCCCAATGTTTGCCTCGGCATTGTGGAGCCTAGCCTGGACGCTTCCAACCTCTTCCCGCAGCCCTTCGTTCTCGAGCTGTAGCCGATGGTTATTCGTCTCCAGGGTCGCGTTCTGGTCTTTGAGAGAATCGATCCGTGCTTCGAACACTGCATGGACTCTCTCGTTGTAGTTGTAAGGTCGGGGCGCAGGACTGAGAGGACTGGAGGGAGTCGACACTGGGACGATCAGACGCCGAATCTGTGAGAGAGAAATCTGCTCGCTGCGCGTGCGGCGTTTCGTTGGCCGCGACGGAGCGTCTTCTTCGCGTTGTCGCTTGCTAGTGGTCCTGTCGGTTGCAGAGCGCTTCACTGGCGATAGGCGGGGGGGGTCGGCAGGTCGAAAGATGGTAGCTGGTGGGGATTAGCTCTGCGGCTTGCTGGCACAGGCCCCAGTCGTACTTACACATGGTAGACAACCTCTTAGGCCTCACAGGCATACTGTCGTCCACTTCTTCCAGCTTGATGTTCGCGACCGACGAGCGCCGCGTCGGAGGCTCGCTCGGCCGCGTGCCCTCATTCCCCACCCACATGCATGCGTCCCTGAAATTCCTCGTGAACATGGTCGGGTCGCCTTTCGGCCGCGCCAGCTCGCGGGTATGGCCGTCATACAGGAAATACCACATGATGAGGGCTGACACGCGACGAATGGCCTCGCTGCCTCCCTGCTTGTCGCCGACGTCGCAAAAGGGCGCATGGAACGACACCTCGCTGGTAGATTTCACCGACTGCAGCGACGGCGCGCCGTCGTCGACTTCTGCGATGCGATAGAAGCTGGCCTCGGCCTCGTTGGCGTGCACGTGGGCCACGACGCGGTCGGTCGGCTCCTCGTCGTCGTTCTCTGGGCCTGGGGCATACTCGCCGATGACAAGCAGGCGCTTGTGGTGTGAGCGGCCGAGCGACCTCCACACGGCCCGGTTGATGCTGAATTTCTTTTCGTCGAAGGCAATCCACTTGGGTTTGCGCGCTGCATCGCACAGTTTCTTGTACGGCGCGGGAAAGGCGGCGCGGGCCCAAGCGGCCACGTTGTCTGCCGTCAATGGTGACTTGGCTTCGTGGAAAATAGCCATGTTGGGGTAGCAGTGGTGCAGGTGGTGGGATGCGATGCGTCATCCGCCGACTGACGGGCTATCTGCGTGAGCGAGAGAGTAAAGGTACCTAAGTAGGGAGATGTTCAGCTGTTCAGTCAGAGCCGAGATGGGCAATGCAATGCAATGTGCATGGGAATCTACGGGGGCCCTCGCGAGCTAGGCACTCGAGGGCAGGGAAACAACGGTTTTCCGCAATGGCAATGGCCATGTTTAGCGGGGCGGCACAGGCGACTCAGGCGGCTAGAAGAAGAAGGTGCAGCAGGCGAGCAGCACACGCAGGAAGTAATATAAAATACGACGGACGCGACGGGGCTGTCGCCGAGGGAGCAACCTCGGGCCTCTGTTGACGACACGGCGCTCCTCACAAGCCCGGCGTGCCCATGTTGCAAGAGGGCGCGCGCACTGTGCGAGCGAGCAGTGCTGGTGGGTAGTGGAGTTGTTTGGGGCGACCAGCATCTGTGGTGGACAGCCAGGACTCCGTTCATCAATAGACCCGATCCTTGTCTGGTCACGCGTCATGTTTCGGCGGGGAACATCCCGGCTCCGTGAACAGACCTCCCCGCAGCCTAGCTACCTATCTTCTATGTTCGAAAATCGGGGGATTTCTTAGCGCCCCCCTAAAAATTTTTCCATACCTACCTATAGTTAATATTATTACTATACTAGTATATAGCTTATGTGTGTGTTGTTAAATTATCTACCTAGGGGTAGAACGACAAAGGCTTTCATCCCGAATAACATAACAAAAAAAGCAGAGCCCCCTGCTTAGTACTTAAAAAGAGCGTAAAAGTACATAGCTTATAAATTTATAAAAAGGCACTTTTTAATATATAAAATATAATTCTTTTTAAATTTTTATTCTATTTTCTTATGTTGTTAAGATATAGGCCTACTTTTATTTAATCTTGCCTTAGATATAATATAAAGGCTAAATAGCCCATATATATTTAAAAATTAGGGGGTAGATATAATTATCTCTATCTCTATTATATAAGGAGATAGCCTAAAAATAAAAATAAAAATTAGATTTTATATATGTGTTATTAATTAACTACCTAGAGGTAGAACAATAAAGGCTTTTGTCTTAAATAATATAATAAAAAAAGTAGAGCCCCCTACTTGGGCGTGAAAAGGTAATTATAAAAACAGCGGGATTTTATATATAAAAAAGAACTTTTTATAAATTTATATGCAATATAATCTGGGTATTTGAACCCATAGTGCGGACTTGCGGGGAGCCGGTCGACGGTCGACGGTTCTGCCTACAGTGACGCGTCACATGTACTTACAGCTTGTGAGTATGGAGTGGTTACTGACATGTGCACGGGCATGGTGCACCAAAATGATATCACGTGATTGATGACTAAGCGTATGCGACAACGTAATCCACCAGTGAGCTGCGTACACCACTGAGCTGCGCATCCCACCAAAACGCGACACGGCGCGTCCACCTTTTTGACCATGGCTCAACAACGACGAGCTCAATTGCTATCAAAAGAAGGCAGACTTAGTCTTGCCCTTGTCTCAATCAAGTCTCATCCTTATCAGTCAATTCGCGCTATGGCAGCAGCCTACGATGTCCCCGAATTAACCCTCTAGTCGCGCCTCCGTGGTGTCCAAGCTAGAATTAAGACAACGTCCAACAAACGCAAGCTATCGCCTCTTAAAGAGCAGTCTCTTGTTCGCTAGATCCTAGACCTTAATGGACGAGGCTTTCCACCCTATATTATCGATGTGCGCCGAATAGCAGACGTCCTACTTTAAGCTTAAGGCCAGATCCCGCCTCCACAGCCTATTAGCAAGAACTGGGTGTCACGCTTTGTTAACAGCTAGGCAGAGCTCATAACTAAGTGGGACAGGAAGCTGCATGCTTAGCGTGCTCTCTGTTAGGATCTAGTTAAGTTCAGAGCCTAGTTCAAGCTTGTTAAGGACACGCGTTAGAAGTACAGCATAACAGATAAGGACACATGAAATTTTGATAAGACAGGATTCATAATAGGGGTCGCCAGCACGTCTAAGGTCGTTACAAGCTCTGACAGAGTTGGGCGAGCAATTGCTATACAGCCTAGCAATCGCAACTAGGTCACAGCAATTGAATGTGTTAGCGCGTTAGGCTAGGCGCTCTTGCTATTTATTATACTGTCTAGAAAGCTACACTAAGCTAGCTAGTATTAGCTTATCCTAGGCAACTAGAGGCTTGCAGTGAGCAATAATAGCTAAACAACTAATAAGCTTAGCCTAGAATAGCTTAAGCACTTCAACTATTAGACCGCGTTGCGCTTAGCTAGAGCCTATTGCCTACTTATCCTAGACAGCTATAGCAGCTATGCAACGCCTAAGTTTAATCAGTTCTATACAGAGAACAAGATTATTAGTCTTTATATGCCAGCCCATAGCTCACATCTGCTGCAGCCGCTAGATGTTGCCTGCTATGCGCCGCTCAAAGCTGCGTACGGACGCGAGGTGTCTAAGCTCGCGCGCAATTATATCTTTCACGTTGATAAGCAGGAATTTCTTAATATCTACACGCGTATTAGGGCTTCAGTCTTCTTAGAGCAGTTAATCAAGAGTGGCTTTCAAGCAGCAGGGCTTGTCCCATACTATCCTGAGCGCGTCCTATCGTCGCTCACTGTGGTCCGAACGCCGTCTCCCCCAAGACAAGAAGCTGATAGTGAGAGGCGCTAGACTGCTAAGACGCCTCACACAGTTGCTCAGCTGCAGCAGCAGGCCCAGCTACTACGTAACTTCCTTAGTCGTTAATTGTAGAGCCCTACACGTTAGGCTCTAGCTTAGCTTGTACAAGGATATTAGATAGCGATGCACTCTGCGACAACTCTTGCTAAGGAGAACACCAAGCTATGTTAGGCCAACTATTGCTAAGAGAAAAAGAGGCAACAGCAACGGTAGTATATTGCTACAGGAGGGACTCTCACAGGCTAGGAAGGTTAGAGGCTAGCTGCAGAGGCAGAAATGAGGGCGCAGGTAGATGTCCAGCGCCAGGCATCTCAGAGCTATCAGCGAGCACCACCAACGTGCTTAAAGTGCCATGTGCAAGGCCACAAGAGGACTCAATATAGAAGCAATTAGGAATATTTTGTATGTATATTTATATAGGTTTAATTCAGTTGTTGTTTAGTTATCTGTCAAAAAGGCGCACGCGTTTTGGTGGGGTGCGCAGCTCAGTGGTGTACGCAGCTCGTGGTGTACGCAGCTCACTGGTGGAGATTACGTTAGATAACATGTCTCACCAGTCATCCGGCCACCCCACCAAAATCGCGACACCTCTTCTTACAATAGCTCTACAACAACGTAATAAAATATATAGAAAATAGACCTATTAGATGCGCGCTATCTAGTAGTACACTAAGTCCTTTTATGCCCTTGTTTATGGCACTTGCTGCAGGTTGGTGGTGCTCGAGGCCTACTTGGCTGCCCCGCCTGCTCTACCTGCTGGAGCACCCTTTCAGCCTCTGCAGCAAGCAATTGACCTTCCTCTGCCCGCAGAGCTCCTCCACGGGCTATATACTGTCGGCGCTGTTGCTCCTTACGCTGCCGGCGCTGACTAGCCTGTCGAAGCTTCCTATTCTCCTCTGCAAGGATCGTTGCTGAATTCATCGCAAGTTGACAACCTTTGACAAGCTGGCGGATAGCCTAGGTAGTAGGGCTCTGGGATTGGCGACTAAGGCGGCCCTGGATAAGTCGAGCCTGCTGCTCTAGCTAAGCAGTAGTATGCGGCGTCTCTGCCGTCCATGCGACCTCAGCGTCGGCTGCCGTCCCTGGCGGAGACGGCGTCCTGACCACTGTCAGCGACGATAAGACGCGTTCTGGACAAGCTGGGACTAGCCCTGTCGCTCGGAAGCCTGCCTGGATATTCTGCTCCGATAGGACTATCTCTCTGATACCTGGATATATCTGTAGGAAGTCCTGCTTGTCGATATGGAAGACGCCTTGTTGCGCAAGCTCGGACACCTGGTGTCCGTACGCGCGCTTGAGAGGCGAGAAGCAGCCAACGTCAAGCGGCTGGAGGAGGTGCGACGTATGCGGCGGCATACAGAGCGTGATAATCTTGTTGTCTGTATAGTACTGGTCGAACTCAGGCGTTGCGTGGCTGCTGTGGCTGTTAAGGATAAGCAGTTAGTAGGCCCCCACTGTACGAGACTCTGTATGTTAGTGGAAGTGCTTTACCCACTCAAGGCTAAGCTCATCAGTCGTCCAGCCGTTGTCGCTAACAGCGATAGTCTAGTTAGGTGGGAGGCCTTGATACCAGGAGGCTTGGTGGAGCTTTCTAAGCAGGATCACGAAGGGTGGGGAATTGATAGGGGGACCACCACTTTTACTAGTGGCACCACCCTGACTAAGCGTCACCATGACTAAGCCGCCAACGCACAACATCGCGCTCCTAACAATGCAAATAGAGGATTAATGTGTAGAGGCGCAGTTGCTAGATACATTTAAAATAGAATTCTATAGATTAACTAATTAAATTAATAACCCTACCTACGCCCTACGGGGCACTAAGTCCTTGTATGACCTTCTATATGGCAATTAGAACAGGTTGGAGGCCTTTTCTTGTATCCTTGTGGCAAGCCACTCCCCCGTGATAGTCCTTCTAATGCCTTAGCTTCTCTAACCTTAAATAATAAAGGACTCCTCTTCTTAGCTTTGTCTTGAGAGGTTAGAAAGGGCGAACAGCGCTGCTTTGTAGATATTAGGAGACAAGGTTCTAGAATTAGCCTAAATAAAATAGAATATTAGAATATGTAATAGAATATAGAGAGATTTAGTACCTATATAGAAAAGAAGACTCCTTAATCTGCTAGAAAGGGTGTATTTCCTTAAGCTTAATAGCCAATTTCGACTCTAATATATCTGAAATTCGATAGGAGTAGGGCAATCCTATTGTTCTGCTAAAAACGTTTGTACATTAGGCTAATAGAGTCGTTCCTATAGCCTATTTAACTTTGTTATACTGCTAAACTAGGAGAATAATAGTGTGCCTTAAGACCCTGCAAATAATGTTAATAAAAAGCGTCTTACTAGGGAATATAGGAATAAAAATACAGTCCTAAGCAAGTGCTATAGTAAGAGTATTAAGCTGCCCTTTAACACTCTTCTCTATAAGCTCAAATACTAACAAGATATTAGCTATAGAATTAGTAATCTAGTACTTTATAGCGGTATGCGCTCCCTCTACTTATAAGGTTGTAGTATTTCCTAGATATAGCCACTATTAGAACTATGCTACTACAAATTTCTCTTAATATACAAGCTATGTCTTATTCAAGTAGCGGAATATATGCTACTTGTCTGCAAGGAATGCCTCTATCTCACTTTTAGCTTATTTATAAAGCCCCTCTATATATATAGTATAAATCTTAATTTAGTAGCTAAAGAAGTTATTATATTTCTTATTTGTCAAAAATTCCTTTTTATAATTTGCTTAGACATTTTTATAAATATGCTATACACAAAGAAGATGCAAAAACTAAGGGACTTTATTGCTAATTATAGATAGAAGTGCAGCATCTTAGTCTGTACATAGTACAGAAGGTTTAATAGGCAGCTTAAGAAGCGAAAGGAAAGAGTATAAAGCCTATAGGTAGCTTTTAGCTTATTTGTTCTGTATAAAGCAAAATGCAATTAAGAAGCTAGCATTTATTAGAGCAACACTAATAATATAAAGTAGAGGTATATAGTATTAGTTTGTCTTATAAGTGTAGTTAAGAAGGAAGACCCTATTATATTTGTTAGCAAACTTAATTAACCTCTTATACGCAAATATAAGAAATGTTATATGTCTACTACTATTACACTATAGTCTATGTTCCTAGTTTCCTTCTTTTAGAAGTTAATCTATAAGGTGTTCTACTAGTAATCTCCCTTTTAATTACTTAATACGCTTAGCTATATATATATTGTAGATATTGCGGCGAGTAAAGAGCGCAAAAGGGTTCTTATCTTAAAGAATAGCTTTAATAGCTTACAGTTTAACATTAAGTCTAGACAGTTAAGCAATCTCTGCCCTTTGTTCGGCTGTGAATTTTCGCGCGTGCGGATGTGCTACTAAATTGTTAGCCCTATATATATGTTGCGGGTTCCTTACCTTAAGATCCTAAGTTCTATCACTGTGACGTGCACCGTAAAGCTAAAAAGGACAGCTAATCTGTTATATTAAGGTCTTTCTACGCTTAGAACTATTAGGTGCATTAATCTAGTTGTGGTATTTCCTACTAAGATCGCAGCCTAATACTATATTCTTGTTTATAGTTAAGCGTTAAATTGTAAGAATATAGCTATAATTAAGAGCGAATTGTTGCACAGAAGAAATAAGTGCTTCTTAGTTAGAATAAGTAGATTTAGAAGGAGGTTCTATAATAGTGTTATTTCTAGTGGAGTGTGCAGTGACAGGAACATAAACAGTCGTTGCTAGGGTGCTATGCGGAGTCGGCGGCTTAGTCATGGTGACGCTTAGTCAGGGTGGTGCCACTAGTAAAAGTGGTGGTCCCCCTATCAATTCCCCGAAGGGTGGGATAGCGTGTTTCATCACCTGACGATCGGCCCCACCGGACGATCGATTTTCCGCCTCAACAGCCCAACTTCGGCACCTTTTGCAACGCTCTATACAACGAATATGGCCGAATTAAGTGCTGCTCTTGACTATTTGAGCTCGCTGAGCATCTCTGAGAAGCCTAATTACACCAAAGTCGCTCAAAAATATGGCTGCGATCGCAATACGTTGTCGCGCCGGCATCGCAGGGTGCAGGGCACGCGCGACGCGCTGGCTGACAGCCAGCGCCTCCTCAACTCCCAACAGGAAACTGAGCTTCTACAATATATTGATGGCCTTTGCGAACGAGGATTACCCCCTACAAAGGAGATGATACGAAATTTCGCATCAGAAATAGCTGGGAAGCCTGCTGGCAAAAACTGGGTTGACCGATTTATACGACGCCACAAAGTCGACCTACTTTCGCACTGGACCTCTGGTATAGACGCCTCACGTAAACGCGCCGACTCTGCCTTCAAGTACGCCCTATATTTCGAGCTCCTACGTAAAAAGATTGAGCAGTATAACGTCGACAAGCGCCACATGTACAATATGGATGAGAAGGGTTTCCTGATTGGGGTGCTGTCAAAAATGAAGCGTGTCTTCTCCCGACAGCGCTATGAGAGCGGCGGCATTAAACAAATGCTCCAGGACGGCAATCGCGAGTGGATTACGACGCTGGCATGTATTTGCGCTGATGGAAGCTCTCTTACGCCTTGCGCAGTCAAACAATATACAAGACACCTGGTTACAAGATTTTAACGACTCCTCACACAAAGCTCTCTTTGCAGTATCACCAAGTGGATGGACGAACAACGATTTAGGCCTAGCATGGGTCAAACAGGTGTTTGACAGGGAGACTAAGGCAAAGGCGCGCCGCGATTACCGTCTACTACTCCTTGACGGTCATAGATCGCATGTTATAATGGAGTTTATTAACTACTGCGATTAAAATGTGATCCTCCTAGCCATCTATCCACCTTATTCAACCCATACGCTCCAGCCGCTCGACGTCGCGCTATTCAAGCCTCTCAGCACTGCCTACTCTGCTAAACTTACTAAGTATTTAGATAAGTGCCAGGGCCTCTCAAGAGTCACAAAGCGCGACTTCTTCGCTATGTTTAAGAGGGCCTGGCAGTGCTCCTTTTAAGAAAATACAATCTGCAGCGCCTTTAAGGCCACTGGCCTAGTGCCTTTTAACCCCTAAGTAATCCTTCAGCGCTTTAATAATATAGACCCAGGGCAGCTATCCTCAAGCGATAGCAGCTCTTCTGTACTTAGCGCTTCAGATTGGCGTAAAATTGAGAGACTCTTGCGCCAGGTTGTCGCTAATACTTACGCTGCGGGGTCCTGGCAGCTCTCCCGCACTATGCACTCAATTTCAGTGCGCAACGCCCTCCTGAACTATGAAATAAGCGTTTATAAGAAGCGCTAGCCTAGAAGAAGCGCCCTACGCAAGGAAAGCCTCTACTACTTAAACTACCTACAAATTACGCTGGTGGCGCTATGTTTTAGTCCCCCACAAAGGTTAAGGAAGCTCGCCAACGCCAGGCACAAAAAGATCAGGAGGCAAAGGCTAAGGAGCAAGAGAAGGAGCAGAGGAAGGCTATCCAGGAGGAGCGGAGGCGTACAAAGGCTATACAAAAGGAGGAGCGCGCCCAGGGCCCTGGCGTTAACCTAGGCGCTTCGGGCACTAAAAGCAAGGCCCCCAAAGGCATCCAAGAAGCTCCTCTCCTATTCTAAAACACCTCCAAGGTGACGCGTAAGGGCAAGGAGAAGGCTATTACACCTCCTTTAATTGATGAGGAGGATGTAGAGTATAACTTTTCATCTGTTGTAGATGTGGCGCCTACGCCAGCGCGTACACGCCGGGGTCGCTCTTTACGGCTCCCTGAGCGTTATCGCACCTAATAAAGTATCGCGATTGTCTCCTATGCCCCTCAAAAGCTCTCCACCAAAAAATCTAGCCTGTATACAATTTGTATTGCGTTGTACAACTTCAAAAGTTGTACGCACGGGCCCTGCCAAATCGATCGTCAGGTGGGGCCGATCGTCGGGTGATGAAACATGGTAGACCAGCCAGCCGCGTTGATCCCCTCGATCGTTGTTACCCACTCACGATCGCCTAGTTGTATAGTCATCGCCCGGCTGACTGTCTTAGAGCTTGTAACGACTTTTGACGTCGCAGCGATACCTATTATAAACCCAGTCTTATTAAAGTTGTAGATATCCGTGTCGAGGATGCCGTACGACTGACACGTCTCCTCTATAAGCTTGAACTACGCGTAGATTGCGACTGGATCCTCAGATTTCGCGCGCTGTGAGTGGAACTTGCGATTCCACTTTGTCTGGAGCTCTGGCTGAGCTCTAATAAAGCGCGATATCCAGTTCTTGCTAATAGGCTGAGGAGGGGGCTCTTGGCCGCGCGCGGCGAGTAGATTGTCTGCCATTCGCCGTACGTCGATGATCTGGGGCGGAAATCCGCGTTGGTCGAGGCCTAGGATCCAATCTACTAGGGACTTCTCCTCTGTAGGGTATAGCTTTCGTTTCTGTGCGTTGGCAGCAGCTTGTGGGAGGGAGCCGTTGACGCGGTCTTGGAGGGTTAACCGAGGGATACTATATAGTTTAGCTACCCTTCGCTGGCTTAATTTTTGGCTAGTTTGAAAGGCCTGCTTTAAATGAGCAAGCCTACCTTCTTTTTGAGCCTGCTGGGCGCGCTGGGTGGGGGACATGATAAGAGTTATGAGAAGACGCGTCGCGATTTTGGTGGGGTGGCCGGATGACTGGTGAGACACGTTATGTCCGGCTGACGTCGCTCTTGGTGAGAATAGCCTAATGAAAACGAATAAAAAAAATATGCTATATAACAATATAGTAATAAGATTAGCTTTTAAAAGGTGGGTTAGGGGAATCTTACAAAACGGGTGCCCAGAAACCATCTGATTTTCGAACATAGCAGATGTATTCCGAGGCATATACCATACCATCTCGTATGACGGTTTCCAGTGGCTCGATATAGCCCGTCACACGCATGGCCGCAAGAACGGTTCCATCACAACCAAGCGGCTCGTCTCTACCCGCGTGCTGCCCATCCGCGACCTTCTTTGCAAACTTGTCTTCCTCACCCCAAAAGCGGTCGCTCTCAAAGCACACCTTGCTAGTTGGCCCTTTTTCCGTGTACAGATATGGGGGCACATATCTGCCGTCAGGCTTCCACAATACAAGTGTCGTCGACGCCTCCTGGCGCAACACGCGTGCAATCTCGATTAGTCTAACCGTCTGGGGGTGCATCGTCTCTACAACCATACGCAACATATGAGTATCAATACTAGTGTTATCTTCCCGGGCCACCCCTAGGTCAATATGGAGCTCGAGATGGGCGAAGCGGGTGGCTGCTGAGATTGCGGACACGTCCGCTGACATGTCGTGCCAGTCGATACCAGAATTATCACTGTAATGGAAATGAGTCAAACGCAGCGTCTCTAGGTCGGGTGGAGCGCATTGAGTTTCTGTGAGGAGCTCGTTCAATAGAGAATACTGGCTGAGCTCGAGCGTTTTCAAGGCAGTAAAGGATGATAGTCCCGTCGAGTCCGCCAACGCAGCCGTATCTGGCTGCCGACGCGTCCGCGAGCCACATATGTGCTACAGGACTTCCAGGGAGTGCGCTTGCTGTTGGAGGGCGGAGAGTGGGTGGGTGATGTTGGGCTCGGCGTGACGCTCTCCGCGCCATCGTCTTATCCATGCGTGCGCTGGGTGCTCCCGGATGAACAGCGCGTTCAGGGCCCGGGGAAGAGAAAGAAGGCTGAATAGACCGGCATTGGTGATGGTACATTCGTCCAGAACCAGGGTTCGCAAGGCCGTTGTGCCCGCAGCCCGAGCAGGCACATCGAAATGGTCAATTTGAACACAAGATATGTGCAGACGCTGCAGGGTCTGGGACAACAGTATCGGCACAATGGTGCGGAAAGGGTAGAAGCGCTCGTTGTTCCCGTGAGAGTGAAGTGTGACTATGATTGTTAGCATCAAGTCTACTACCCTGGACTACTGGTCGTTGGCACGTACGCGATCTGAGTTTCTCCAACGGCCGCTCCCCATTTGCGTCCTTTTCTCCGTTGCCTTCGTCAAACATGCTCACATACGCCGCGACGATATCATTATGCCACCATGCTTCCTGATTGCCATGGTTAATCAGCGGACTCTCCAATTGCAGCTCGCACAGCATGGCCATCCTCCGAATCAAGGCCGGCAACCCCATGAGGTCCGTCCAGGTCACAATACCATACGTGGGTGTGAGGTAGAGCCGCCGCACATTGCCCAAGCGCTCCGGACGAGCCTCGACGGCCTTGTAGAAGCCCCATAGTTGGGCTTGATCACCAAGTCGCAAGGAGTTGAAGATGCCCGCTTCAGCCAAGGGCTGGAGTGTGCTGCATGTCTGCGCGAGCGAGACCAGGTCGCAATGGTTCTCTACCGAGTCGACGATGGGATGGATGAGGTCGAGGGGAAGGGAAAGAAGGGGGAACATGGCTAGGCGATGTATGGGTGTTTGAAGCAACTGCGGGGCAGAGTGGGGTGTGTGGGATCAAGCGAGCAATGCGCCACGAGCTGGCCCGGGAGTCGAGGCGCACTGCCTTCAATCTCAATCGCAGACGGGAGGGGAGGCATAATAAACCCGAAATTAGCATCCTACATGGAAAAGCCGGGCAAAAGCAAGCCACATTCACACATCCAATCAAAAGTGGGTCCGCGCATCGAGCATGCCATTCTGATTGGTTCCCAACATCGCTAAGCTTCGCGGTACCTTCGAAGGTACCTGTACGCATACGGCACAGCACTAGAACTGATAACCCAGACAGAGCAAATCCCCCATCAACGCATTGCGGTACATCGTTCTCGCCGCCAATGGATACTTGTGACATATCCCACGAATCTAGATTACGGGATCAACGGGAGGCATGCTCGTACTCACGGCGTGTCTGATAAGCGGCATGGCGAGTGGAAAGAGGATATGACCCAGCACGGCGTTTCTTCGTATAGCTACCCTTGCACTATGGGAGTGTGGCACAACACCTCGCTTGTGCAGGATATTGATTAGACTGATGCAGCAAGATAATGTGTCGCTGCATCAGGTTTTACAGTGCCAAGCCAAAAGTCTGTTCCCCCAACACGCTAACGCGCGTACACCAACACCCACACCCTATTTTCAACACTACATTACTCCACCAATATGAGCTCTTTTGGTGTAGAAATTTCAGGAAATCGTCGCCGCAATGCCGAATTATCTGTCCAGCAACGGGATTTCATTATCGCGAAGTGTGAGGCGGGCGCGTTATCGCGGGAGTTGGCTGAGGAGTTTAACTGTACGCGTCGCTGCATTAACAAAACACTTCAGAGATATAGAGAACAACACCACAATTAATCGCGGCCTTAATCAGGGCGTCCCCAGGCGCTTAATACACATGACAAGCGTGTACTCTATTGAGAGGCACGAAAAAACCCAAGGATCGAATACCCAGCCCTCCTCCGCGAGGCCTCCCTCCGCCGCATCTCTCGAACGACTGCATATCGCGCATTGAAGGCAGAGAGCCTGACCAACTTCTAGGCAGCGCGGAAGCCCAAGATCACTCGCGCGGTGGCCCAGGAGAGGCGTCAATTCGAATAGGAATATCGCAATTGGGATTGGCGCGGACAGCCCTTCCGGTTCTCAGATAAGTGCTCTATTCAAAGACGCTCCGGCGGCACATCTACATAGGTTTTTCGCCTCCCACACGAGAAATAGAGACATAAGATAATCGAGGAGACAGTTATATCAAGATCTCGCGCGGCAATGGTGTGGGCGAGTATCTGGCTTGATTGGAGAGGGTGGGTTCGGCGGAGTCCCTTAGTGATCATGCCCAGGGACCTAGCAGCTCGTCGCAAAGGATACAGCGCATAGAGTTATATTAAAGCTTTACGCGAAGGACTCCTCTGTAATTATCACGCAGGAGATATCTATATGCACGACAACGCGCCCATCCACAGGGCGCGACAGTCGCTCGATTTTTTGGCGGAACGCGGCATACAACCGATTGAGTGGCCGCGTTATTCCCCCGACATCAAAACATCGAACATGGTGGTCCCTCAAGAGAGAACTCCATAAGCGTTACCCCAATATGGGCGACCTTGGCGACGGCGACGAGGACTTTGAGACCTTCTGCGCGGCGTTGAAAGATTGCTGGCGTAGGATCCCTGATTCGCTGATTCGCAAGCTTATACTTAGTATGCCGCGCCGCCTACTTGCTCTCCGGCGTGCGCGCGGGTATCAAACAAAATATTGATCAAAATTATCTCTATATCAATTATCAACTCTCCGGGAGCGATATTGGGGGTGCCGGAGCGCTCTGCGCGACGGGGTGGTGATGATGGCGGACCTCGCTTACCCCTGCGGGGAACAGACTTTTGGCTTAGTACTGTACTGTGCCGTACTCAGAGCACGATGATGAATAAACTTTTTCATTCATTCATATCCGTTTATAGTCGACCTAACCTTTTACAGATTATAAGACTTAACAGCAAGCACAACTAAGGTTTAACAGCCAAAGTACGTAAAAAAAAGGGCGCGATTGGGATCAGCCACAGTGGGGAGCCGAAGCATGACGCGCATGATTGGTAAACTTTACCGCTTCGTATCGGAGAAAGGGATGACGTGGTTATCGGACTTCTGACAACCCTTCACATCTGTGCGTCTGAAAGACCTACTTTGCGAGCCACATCAGCCTTTCCAAGGCAGGAGAGTGACTGGATATTACAGACTTATACGAATGCATGCATGTTCTTCAGTTGGAAATGCAAAGCCGCACATGGCATGCTTCCCGCTTTGAAACCCGACCGGAAACCACAACCTAGGCAGCCTCCAACTCTTTATTAATACCGCCGAATCACTCTACTGTCGGAAAATTTCGAACAGACGCAAGGTCTCGGTAGGCGAATGTGGGCACTAATGAGCTTGTACCAAGCTCAGCTAGAGACAGGATTCTGATATTGGACGTTGAAGTGCCATTAAAGTCATGTACCCACGAAAGAGTACTTCTTTCGGACGACCTTGCACGATGCGTACCGTACCGTACAGTTGCCCAAGTCAGTTGCCCGATTTATACTTACAGTTCACAACACTTTGGAGGAGTGGAAATTGCTTGTTAATGGTTGCCAACATTCATGCGCTCGTCTCCCAGCGCAGAGTGAATTAAAGCTCACGTGCTAGTACCCGCCAAGTTCTAACACGACCATTCAAGATCCCGAAGTGTTATTATCCATTTCACCGCAGCAACAGTAGTTGACTGTGAATGAACAGGCGTTCGTCATGTGCGCGCGCTAAGGCAATCGCGGTCTAGATGTGCGGGCGGTAGCGAACACGACACCGGAGGCTATGGCGAGGAAGCTACCCCGCGGAGCAGGGGCCTGGACCAATGATGTGCCAGACCCTCGGTCAGGGTGACGTGTGTGGAGCCAACGCCTCCCTCGTCATCGTAAACAACGCGTTCTCCCCTGTTTGGTCGACATTCAATCCGCTCTCCTATAGCTAGCCCACGTTTCTCCCACTCCCTGCATCTTCACGCCCATAAAGACCCTTGGCTTCGCCCCTCGAATCTCTGCTTCTGCACCTGAGTCCACTCTCTCTTATACACCTCGCCCTGTTGTAGCACCCACCTCCACCACACGCACACCATGGCATCGTCTCTCGTGGAGAGTCTCACCGCCTCTGGAGGCGCAGAGTCGGCAGGTACTTCTCACGCCACTCCACTGCCCATGATCCTTCGTCTAACACAGCCCAGGTTTCCTCAATGACATTATCGCCCAGCTGTGGCCGAACATCAATGTTGCCGGATGCAGAATGGTCAAGGAGACTGTCGAGCCCATCCTCGCCTCCACGCTCCCCGGCCCGCTGGCCAACTTGCGCTTCGTCAAGCTCGACCTCGGCCACGTGCCCATGCAGCTGAGCGATGTGGATGTGCACAAGGCGACGGCGGGCGGCATCAAGCTGGACATGAACGTGACGTGGGAGAGCAAGAGCGATATTGAGCTCGACGGCAGCATGGTGCCCAAGATTGTATGCCGAAGCCAGCACACCATCAGCGCCGGTAGCTGACATGACGACAGGGCATCGAACACGTTCACCTCAAGGGCAGGCTCTCGGTCTTGCTCGCTCCGTTGACGGATGTCATTCCCTTGGTATGGCTATACCCCAGCCCGTCATCGCATGCTAACACTGCACCCAGATCGGCGCCGCCCAAGTCGCCTTCATCAACCCGCCCGAGCTCACCCTCGACTTCACCGATGCCGCCGATATCGCCGACCTCTCCATCGTCGCATCCACGGTGCGCAATACCATCATCGGCATCATCGGCGCCATGGCCGTCCTACCCAACCGCTTCCTCGTCAAGCTCGACGCTTCGAACGACTACTTCAAAACCTACCAGCCGCACCTCGGCGTCGTGCGACTGACCGTCGAGCGCGCCATCGGTGTCGCCGGCCCCAAGAAGAGTGGCGCGAAGCGTCTCCTTGCGAAGATCGTCAAGGACGTACCGGATTGTTACTGCAAGGTCAGCGTCGGCTCAGAGGAAGAATGGCGTACGAGCACCAAGAAGAACGATCACGACCCGGAGTGGAACGAAACGCACGATTTCCTGGTGGCCGACTTTGAGCAAAACATCACGCTCGATGTGCAGGACGACGACCTCGGCGCGGATGACGATATAGGAATTGGCTCCATCTCCGTAAAGGACATCCTCCTCGGCGGCGGCACAAAGGAAATCGCACTCACATACAAGGGCGAGCCGACGCCTGCCCGCGTCACTGTCCACGCCCGGTTCTATAATTTGGTCAGCGAACCCGGCGCATTGTCTGCTTCGCACAGCCAAGGCGAAGGTCAGATCTGCGGTCTCGCTACCGTCCTCGTTGCCAGCGCTCTTGGCCTACAAGGCCAACGCGACGAGCTCAAGCCCAGCGTCAAGGTGACGTGGGGCGCAAATGACATCGGACGCACCACGATCAAATCCTACACACCTGGAACCGACATCTTCAACCCCTCCTTCGACCAGGCTTTCCGCGCCCCGGTGACGAAGGATCTGCTGGAGAGCGCACCGAATTTCCGGATTGCGCTGATGAACGGGGAGAGCGAGGTGGGCAATATTGAGGTGCCGTTTGCGGATGCCCTGGATGGGGGTGTAGCGGATGGGTTCCATGTTGGTGGCGGCGCCAAGGTGCGAGTCAGCATCAGTTTGAAGGGATTGCAACTGGCGGAAATGGGTGTTTGATTGCTGAGATAAGTTGCCTGAATAGGCGTCATGGGTTGTTGTGGCTCTTGTCTTGGGAAATGGGCTTTTTATCACGGCGAGAGCCTGGCGGAATCTTTGTTCCCTGATTGTGGATCATGCATATCCTTTTTATGACTTATGAATGTATCTGCTCTTGCATAGTGGATAGGGGTTTTCACGACGTTTGTTTCACTTGTCCTATGTGACTTTCGTTACTGGGACGGGCGCTGGGCACGCGGAAAGCTGAAGAGATATTGGTTTCATCTGCTCATGGAAGCGCATGTGTGCCCAGCACTTGAAGGTTTAGTCACATGACTAATCAATGAACTGCTTTCTCAATTATAGAGGGAAATTGCTGAAAATGCATTTTAGTTCAATCTTTACTCAGTCTAGTGGAATTTTACTTCAGGTTTGTGGAGTTGACACTGTACATAGGTACCAGAATTGTCACATGACACAAGCGTTCCCGAGGTCACTTTGCCAACATTGAATATTAGACATCGATTTAACTAACGCTTTTGGTGCGACTTCTAATAGAAAACAACGTATCATTCTCCCCCTACCAGGAGTTCACACTCACTGAGCGAGTTTGCTGCCATTATATCTTTCCAACTAACTAGGGAGCATTGTACTGTTCGATTTTCATATCATTCCCATAGCAATGACTCGTCTCTGGAGAATTATTCATAAATATAAAAAGAATTTCAGGTATATGGGGTGGTGTTTCCTAAGGCGCTCGATTGTCGAATGAGCATCATGAGGACAGTCACTGCATAAGACATTACGGAACGTGGTACAAAGATGGCCAACATCAAACAACGGACCCAAGCAATGTACAGCAAACTTCTTCCACCTTATTTGTCCACAAGCCATCCATATATCAACCCCGGCTCCGCTCCTCCGCTCTCCATCACCACCAACCCCCACCCCCAAGTGATGACAACACGCCGAGTCCCCACAACCCCCCCACTCCACCTCATTCCCCATCCCCAAACCCCTCCTCGTCCAACCTTCCCGCTAAAATGCCGCACCGCCCTCTTAGCTTCATGTACAACCGCCTTTTCCCCACCGGCGCGATGAGTATCTGTTAGTGTGGAGTACGATATCACATGATACCACCAACCTAATGTAGACTAGTTGCTGATCACGATTCTGCTACTTAAGCAGTTTCTCTGTTCAGCTTGTTACAATCAACTCAGTCTCTCATTCCTAATTGCTACCCTACTTATCCCTCACAGTATCCATCTGCTCTACATTGCCGGACAAACCGGGAGTCTCTTCCTCGCTGCTTGTGTAGTTATTATCGTCATTTCTATGCTCGCGTACTATCTTATTGATTGTCGTGTTAGCGAGGACGGCGAGGATGCGATCGACACCTGCGACGGGAACAGCGAAGGGTATTATGGTGTTGGGGGGTGGGAAAAGGATGGTAATGCTGTTAATAGGGAGCAGAATGAGGAAGCTCATGTGGCTGTTGAGCGTGGTCCGGCACGGCGGTTTTCTTGTAAAGGAGGGTCTTTTGTGGGGGAAGGATAGCTTGACGAGGAAACGTCTTTGTGGTCTTGGAGCTTTGTCTGGATTTATTTGGGTGTTGCTTGCGCTTGGGATTTTGCTCGCTAAAGGAATATGATGAGCAAGAGGTAAGATACTTGATATTATTTCGTTGGGCTCGCTGGGCCTCATCGGCTGGATAGGAAAGCGAGGAGTGCGAGGAGCAGGGAAGAAAGAAACAGAAAGAGAATACACTGTAGAGTGATATAATTCTGTTGCGACCTGGCTGTGTATTTGTATGTCTGTGTGGAATTCGACTAGGTATTGTTGTAATGCATGCGTACCACCTATTGGCGGAAGGTGCTCCGCACTCACCTGGCATGAGCACCTGAGATTGTTTAAGCTTACGTAATAGCGCACCTGGCTTATAGCCAGATCGCTCACTTGCGCTACTCAATCAATCTTTCACTCCATTTTTCGAAGATTATCCTCTACCGACCTTTCAATTTATCGTGCCTCGCCCATTACCACTGACATGCAAACCATATTCGAGGAACCGACCGTACCACTCGATACTTTGCTTGCAGTCGCGCCGTTTACTACGTTCAGCGGGGTGAACCATGCCATATTGGTCACTATCCAGTATACGCACGCATCGACAAGAACACACAACCTCGCCTAAGAAACAAGCACCATACGGAAATGATGAGCACTCTTCTGGTCACCAAGCCAGGGATTCTCGACTGTTAGCGCCCCATATACACGAGTGGTCCATCGTACTCCGGCTGTTCCCGCGGCCTGCCAATAGCTCAATTAGTATCAAAGATGATCCTCACTGGGGATATGGCTCTATATTCGTGGTACTTGGTTTGACTGCAAGGTAGTCGTACCGTCCCTAAGTATGGTATGTCCTGTGTAAGTTGTTCCTGTTCCTAGTTCCAGGGTACGGTGGCGATGAGATTCGCATATTCGGTGAAAGTTCGAAACACCGCGACGCATAGTGAATCATACTGTAGTGGCAACTTTCACCCTTTCGCCCGTTCCTGGTATAGCCATACTGCGTCCGAGCTTCGTACCCCTCCCCAAATTTTCCTTCTCCTCGACAATCCTTCCTGAACATCGCAATTTCAGTCTCTTCCCCGATCGCCCGCGTCATCGATGCGGACTGGCTACATACAACCATGAGCGTCTCGCAAGCTGAGTTGACCAACGCAGCGCCATCGCCAGCGCCTTCACCCACCTCCGCGCTCTTCACACTCTGTACGAATCCCAACGTCACCACCGACGATCTTCGCACCCTCATCGCGACTCACCACCTCGGACCCGGAGTTACATGGTCTGCAGCCTCCGCCTCCCCGGCCAGCTGGCTGGGTGTTACTCGGCTTAAGGCCTTACGCGACTCCGTCCCAACCGCGTACCGCCCACCGTTCAACAGTAGCCTACATGGTCGTATGTTGACTGCATTTGAAGTTATAAACCGTAGCTGGCCTAGCGCATTCGTGGACCTGTGTCGTCGCGGCTGCCACCTGCCTACCACACCCTCAATCGAGTTTGCTGAAACGCTTTCGACGGTTGCGAGATTCGAGTCTGTGGTCAGCTTTGCCGACGAAGTTTGCGCCGTTGTGCCCGTTGGTGGTGTCATGACGATCCGTCAACTTCGTGAGATCAAGGATGCGCTGTACAATTGGTAAGAAGTATCACGTCGGGATGCGGTATGCCATCTAATTTGCTCCAGGCCAGTCTCGGATTCTCGAGCATCTCCTCCAAGCGTGTCGAACGGCATCATCACCCCACTACGTACCTCGAGTAGTGACCACATGTCGAACCGTCCCACGGTTCGTCTCACAGAACGCCAGGAAGAATTGGCAAAAGCCGAGGAAGATCTATATACTGCCCGCCACAATCTCCAGCCAGTCAAAGACTCCATCCGTCAACATATGCGAGACGTAGCGGTGGCAACAACGCCTGCTTGTCCAGTCGCCTCAGCTGAACGCGATCTCCTCCGTAGGCTAGACGTGTCAACTACAGCAATTCAGGACCGCGTTACGCTGGCACAAGCGTTTATCGCGGACCTGCAGCAGCAGTGGGAGGCAACGCAGGAGCATCACAGCTTACCATACCCAGTGAACACTCCCGTCTTCGAAGACTTCGTTCCAGAGTTGTCAGCCGATATGGACAGGATAGCTACGGCGGCGAGCTTGCGGGAACAACTAGTCGCTGCGCGCAATGTGGTCGCTCAGGAGGAAGCTCGTGAAAGGGGCATCAAGACTGCGCTGGGGGAACACTTGCGCCAGATGCCGGTATGGCCGTGTCTACCATGGCCATCTTTTCGCGGTCAATGTGTGGTCATTTTCACATTACTCTCTGTACGTGCGAGGACGTTTGATCTGCGAGGAGCGACCGATGATGTTGAAGATGTTGTGGAGACCATGGTTGAAGTTACGCTCCCCGCCGCGGCATATGTCAACCTCATGACACAGTATCTGTCCTGTCCCGACGTGGCCATACCCGGAATCCGTCCCAGGCCCAGCAATGCGTCGTTTCTCTTATATGATGGCGAGGTAGACACGTTTCCATACATAGGCAGCCTTGTTGCATAATTACATGTAATTTCTGTCGACGTGCAGCTAGCTGACTGATGGGAGATTGCCGAGTGACACAATCGTATGGAAACATCCTATTTCTTAATAATAATAACAGCGGAGTGGGCAATTTGGGCTACCTCTAGAATCTGCGAACATGCACATTAAAATCTAAATAAATACGATGCAAATAAAACTAAGACAGGGGCAACCAATTCACGCTAGAACTGTCCGAGAAACACAAATCATGGGCTAGATCATGGGCACTTCCAAGTCCGGTCGGACCATCGGCGTTTGCATGGTTTTTGTTGTGCAGATAGAAGGTTCATCCGTATAACGTTGCCACAAGTGCATCAACCAGACCATTGCGACGTTCCAATAACTGCATGTTATCGTGGCAATCGCCATCTCCTACTGTTCTCCAAAAGATTAACCATCTATCATATACAACAAGATTAGAATGTGATTAAGAGTTGCTGCGGGAGAATGTGTAGTGGCCCCGCTCGTCTCGGGTTTCCGTGTTTTGACTAGTTTGAGAACGCAACTGAGGTGGGCTATAGCTAAGAAAGACATGTTATGTGAAGCTTCTTCCTGAATAGATTTGCATAGTGGTCTGACAAAGCGCCGGTGGATTGCTAATCGTTTATTGCTAGTATACGAGTCTCATTGGATAAGTCCGCAAACATCTCGATGCATGACATGAGATCGGAAAATCTTAACCTTACAGAATAGCAAGCTCGTCCAGTTTTGAACCCACTTATAACCCACCGTATCCTTTCCAAAGCAGATCCAGTTCGCAACACGGTTTTGGTGCAGGAATTGCAGAGATGATTGTCCAATTCCACAATGTAACTCAAAGAGATGCACCATATTAAGCAGTGGCGGTGTCCATTTTACATGTGGAAGGAGGGTAGCTAACGTCCCTCTACGCACGCGTCCAGATCAAAGATTACCTGCTTCTCTGTTACCAGCGCCCTCAGCACCGGTTCATCCTCATAAATGTCATCCGCATCACCTTGCGCCTTTCTACAGTCTCTCCCACACGCACGCGGGTTCCCTCTATGTACATAGATCCCTCGAGGGCAGATGTATACCTTCCTAGTTCCCCAAGTTGGGTGCCATCGTACATCTACGTGGGTCCCTCGCGTCGCGCAAAGTTGGTCGGTCCCTTCTATCTCTTTACCCGAGACCTTCGTCTGTATTGCATGAAGATACTGTTTGTTCTCGACCCAATCCACAAGTCGCGTAATGTCGAAATATTTCGCTTCCTCAAGGAGGGCTAAATACATTCCGTAGTCGTGCCCTTTCGCTTTGTCGTAGAAGATGGGGAGGACGCCGCGACGGAGGTATCGTAAGATATGCTCAAAGAGGGTCGGATCCGCGTCAACAAAATAGGAGCCGTCTTCCTGTGCATTCTCCCGACGCCCCGCTAATAATGAGGCGAAAAACCCGCTTTCCTCTAGGGTTTGGAGAGTGGTGACGAAGCGACGCTCGCCAATCTGAAGCGTTACGCGCCACGCGCCTATCAGTTGCAGTGATGGGCGGGTCTTGTGAAGCCTCTTCGCCGGACATTCTACCCTCCGTAAAGCAAGACCAAGGAAAGAGGGAAATCGAATTAGAGAATAGAGGAGAGACAAGAGGAAATTTATCCCATATTTCACCCTGATATGGCCATGGTTAGTTATCGCTGGGAACCGTGATGCTTTCACATGCTATCGGCAGAGAGAGGCTAAATCTTGCTTGATTGGCCCTGCGGAGAGTGACGGAAGCCACGGGGCCTTAAAGTTTCAGCCGGACGGTTGATACCTTCATGTGCACGCATCGAATAACAAGTCCCGGTCAAAGCGGCAAAGTGGTCATTTACTGGTTGCGAATCGAGAGCTGCGCAAATCTGTCTTTCTGGACAAGGGTCAGGGTAACAAAGCAGATATTTCGATTTTCATATGAGTTCACGTCGGATATTTTATAAACCTACTAACGAGACCATAAGCATTCGATGGGGCAGACCCTAGGAGACCTTTCGGAACGAAAATTCTTTCCGTTCCTCCAGGCAAAGTTACTTTCAAGTATGGAAAAAGTCCTAAACCGCACCACGGCGTTTCCGGTCGCCCTCCCTGCATGCGGTGGCAAATTATAGAGACGTCTTGTAAGACTCCGTATCAAGAACACTAATCTCGGAATAAGCTAGCGCATATAGTTCCTGCGCACATAGGGTTCCTGCGCACCTCACCAAAACGCGTCACCTACACAAAACACGTCAGATTTCTCCACAACGCTCTTATAATTGCCATTGTATACACATAGATTCAAGCGCTGCAGCTGCTGTAACTATAGTAGCTGTCTCTGAAGCGCTTACTATAGTAGATCTTTGCTGCTGAGCTCCTGCAGCCTCAGCTGCGCGTATAGCCTCTACGATAGTCTCTACCTCTGCAAAGCGTCGATTTGGGTCTATTTGAACACGCTTTCGAGGACGCTGAGAGCTAGTAGTCTGTAGATGATACTCAAGGCGTCTTTTCTCTGATTCTAGCCCTGCAGCTCTAGCATTTGCAGCTGCTAGAGCCTTACCTGCTTTCTGTAGGAGTAGCCGGGTCCTACGACCTAGATTCTCGACGCTCTGGACGTCGCGCTGCGCCAAGTAGAGATCCCGAGGGCCTTGAGGGGTAGAGAGGAAGCTCTGAGGCTGCTGCTGAGGTTGCTGCTGAGGCGTAGGCGTTGTAGGCCTCTGAGAGACCTGCGACGAGCTAAGCACGTGATTAATGTTGAATGGGCAGATACCAGCAGCCTGCCAACCAGCTCGAATCACACGCTCTGTGAAGCCTTCCTCCCTAGCTTGATAGTAGCAGGCAATAAAGCGCTCCTTCTTAACAGGTGCGGCGTCGTCAAGCGATGCAAGCTCCTGGATCTGGCGTCGGTAACTAGACTTGATAACGGAGAAAGGGGCGAGATCTAGAGGCTGTAGGACGTGCGAGGTATGCGCAGGTAGGTATAGGAGCTCTATTTGATGCTGTTTACAGAGCCATAGGAACTCTATATCAATGTGGCTGCCGTGGCCGTTAAGGATAAGGAGGCGGTACTAGCCATCACCTACAGCCGTCTCAGGTATAAATATGCGCTGCAGCCACTCAACACCTATTGCTTTCAATGTCCATCCGTTCTCTAAGGTTGTATACAGCTAGCTACGTACGTAGGACGATAGGAACTAGGTAGTTTGTAGGCTCTGGCCTTTGAAGATGACCGCGCAGCGTAGTTTCCGCCCTATCGCCGACACACACTTAATTATAGAGACCCACTCGCGATTCTCTGGAGACCGAATGTAAGCCTTTTGTTCTAACTACTAGAGAGTACTCTAGTGTTTGTACATACTCCTAGAGCAACGCCAGTCTCATCCATATTGTATGTATTCTCCGCCTGTATGTTGAGCCACTGTCAAGTCTGCTTATAGCGCTCTAGAAACGCGCACAACTGCTCTGGAGTCGCTGCATCAGCTCTCTAAGCATCAAGCTTTCTACCAATAACTGAGGCGACGCGTGGCTGTCGCTTAATAAAGTGTGAGAGCCAGAGTTTACTAATAGGCTAACTATCCCCGTTCATACGTAGGATTCAATTGGCCATTTCTCGAGCGCAAGCGTGTGAGGGAGGGCAGGCGCGTGCGTCTTCTTCGAGGATCCAGTCTACTAGGAAGTCCTCTTATAGAGGAGTCAGCCGCTGCTAATACTGATGGCTGAGCGCACTATTCGTTGCGCCATTAAGACGGTTGCGTAGTGTAGACTCAGGGACCCCGTACGCCTTAGCTGCAGCCCTTCGGCTAGAAAAAATACCTATAGAGAGATCAGAAAGAGCTCGCCATATAGCAGTCTCACGAGCATCCATTGTTGCAGAGCGTTGTGGAGAAATCTGACGTGTTTTGTGCAGGTGTCGCGTTTTAGTGAGGTGCGCAGGAACTATATGCGCTAGCTTATGTGATTAGCACTAAGAACTGGACTGTCTCGTCTCTAGAGGCGTAGTTCAAAAGAATAAGAGCTCGTATTCATCTTTCGTCACATCGCTACCACCACTCACTGTGAGGAGGCTGCATAGCACCCGCTGATGCTTGATTGCACGCACTAGTATCTTCATCACGGCTTCGCCGGCCGCGGTAAGTCTCGCTAGGTATCGACTTGGACCTCTCGCCTTCTCCCGCCTGGTTTCGTCATGAACTTGGGTTATGCTCTCATCCATGTTTTCATCCCTTTGACCCGACTTCGACTTCCCCAGCATGAAATACAAGCCAATATTTCCTTTATTCTTCGACGAGGAGTATGCCATCCTGTGATGTGACGCTACGGAGGCAGAGTACTTTTGTGCTTTTGTGGTACCGACGAAGAGAAGGTGTTGTCGCCTCCAGAACAGCATAGCAGCGGGCTCCAAAGCGGTTCCCAGAGCGGGGCAGATCCAAGCGAAAGTTAGGTCTTAAAGCAGGGAACCAGAACATAACCCACGGGGTTTGGAAAATTCACGGCGGGGCCAAAGCTGAGGCTGCTACCCCGCCACAAAGAAAAGGTTCTAGAACCAAATCCATCGGAAGTTTCCGTTCAGTTTCACCCGCTGAAAGCTTTATCCTCCATACTCAACTATCAGTGTAACTCAAATCATGGGAGTTATCATGGCAATGACTCCATATCTGGCAAATAAAATTCCAGAACGGGATAGCCATGGCTCCGACACCCAGATCGTTTTGCTTCTTTTGGGGGTTGGACTGGAAGCTACGAGTCGGATCGTGCTGGAACGGCGGTGGTGCGGCTTATGACGTTTTTCCAGAGCTTGACGAAACCCAGCCTACCTAACTTCAATCCTGCCCTAGCTAGTTTTGGCTCGTACTCAATGCCTGGAGGAACTTCAGCGCCCGGAGGGCTCTTTGAGGGCCTCTGATAAAGCCCCACCTGCCCCCAACGGAAAAGCTGCTTACGTTAAAATGCCTAGAGGAACGAAGTGACGAAAGGTTTAGGGCCCTGAGCACGCCACAACCACCCTTCCAAACTCGAATCACGTGCTTTACAGGGATCTTAAAGTCGCTTGACTTTTTCACGTGCTAATTTCCTCTTTCAGTTTAACCTGCTCCTCTTTCCGGTTAGCTTGTTCTCTGCTCTTTTTTTTACATGGGCGGTGAAGAAAAAAGGCCAAACGCAAGCCTCATTCTTTTTTCTTGACGGCATCATCAAATCTATTGGATGCCTGGCCCGTGTTTCCCCACCCACATCAGCACGAATTTTTTTTTTCTCCAGCTGAACCCCCCGCCTAGGAGACTCATACTGTAATTGGCCTGATTAGTCTTGACGTCATTCCACCGGGTCACCCGGAGAACCACTTAGCGCCCGCCACGTTGGCGAGTCCGCTTGGTGCGCTCGCAACTGCATCTCGAACAAGTTTCAATTCCGGCCCTCTCTCAATCTCAACTTGACGTTTACAATCACTTCAGCGCGGTGGCAACGATGTCCTCCTTGCACCTCATCGATCCTGACGGAGATGTCGAGTTACTCTTAAGCCAAGAAGTCGAACCACTGGGAGACCGAGACATCACTATAACCCCTTCGCCATCCAATTTGGAGTATAGACGAGATATTGAACCAGAAGATCCTGTTCAAGAAGAATGTTGGGTGTCGGAGCTGGAGCCGGAACCAGAACTGGAACCAGGACCAGAACAGTCTCAGGTCGAAGAAACACCTACAGATCCTGACACAGACGGCATGCGCTTTCGCATACGGGTTTCCTCCAAACATCTGATGTCAGCATCGTCATATTTCAAACGCAGCCTCGGAGGCGAGTTAACAGAAGGTCACACCCTCCGGTCCGAAGGTCACGTCAAAATTGAGATGAATGGGCAGGACCTGGATGCAATGCTGATCGTCATGAACATGATCCATGGTCGATTCCGGCAGCTACCTTCATCTGTTGACCTCAGTACATTGACGAGGATCGCCGTCTTGACAGATTATCTTCAATGTCATGAAGTTGCAGAGCCGTTTGTCGACCAGTGGATTGAGAGAGTAAAAGGAGAAATTGTACATGTTTATTCCAAGGAACTCATTCAATGGCTCTGTATTTCCCAAGTCTTCAAAAAGGAGGATTTGTTCAAGGCTGTCACTCGTACTGCCTTGCGCCAGGCTAGAGACTTGATCGATAAAGCGGACCTTCCAATATGGGATAGCATTGAGAGTGAGTCGTTGTCTTCATGCAAATTTGAAGCTAACTGATTAAGACGAACTCAATCGGCGAAGATCCGCTGCGATTGAAAAGCTTTTTTCAGGTCTTACGAGCCATCTACAAGACCTCCTATATGATCGGGATCAATGTGGCTATGAATGCAATGCTCTTCGTTATGGAATACTCGCAAAAGAACTAACATCACGAGGACTACATTCCCCCAGACCGCAGGCCCCCTTCCTTGGATATAGTTTCGAGAACATAACCTCTAGCATCGTTCGCATTGACGACTCACCATGTCTCTCTTTGCCCAGGAGGAGGATGTTTGGCTCGCCATGCATATCCCATACTCAAATCGACTCTCTTGTCGAACAAGCCGAGAAATCTCTCGATGGCCTATCATTTGAAACACTTCCAACGCAATGACGAGCATATGTCATGACTGGATTAATTGGTTGTTGATTAGGAAACAGGAGGTCCAACATGTCGTCATGGTCCCTCGCGGTTCTAGCGGTGCCCTGGAGCCTCGCTCGTCGGCCCTGCCATTCCCATGTGAATTTCCTTGAACTTCTTGTGCAATCTTTGCGGCCTACACAATACATTCATCAAGGGGGATTCCCAACCTCTTTATCCAGGTTTATTTATCGCTTCCTTTAGCGGTAGCATGTTCTTATGGTAGTCTTCTCGAAGCTAGTGTAATTTCAAACAATCTTTCTCTTCCTGTGACCACCGAATAAGCGCAAACTTTTTCGAGGCTCCCTATCTTCTATCTGCATTGGATTGAATCGAGTAACACCCTTTATTATATCAGTTACAGTCCTAATAGTTTCCTGTCTTCTTTTCTGCCACTGATATGGAGCTTCAGATCTATTCTCAGGATTTTCAGTGACCTTAGTAAAGATGCGGTCTTTGTGGTAGCCGAACAGCATGTTACTAGATTGCGAGAACCAGAGCTGTGAGAAACCCCAATCCTAGTTTTGGTTTTTTCTTCCCATTGTGCGTGTTTTGATCTCTGCTATACAAGGGGCGTCGAGGAGATGGTGGGGAGAACCACGCCGCAATACTCGTAGCGAACTATCCAGATCCGGACATGATGAAAATTTCAGTTTTCTTTAGCCTTCTTCTTCGAGATAAGCCTGTCCAGTGTCTTGTTTGCATTCTGCGTGACATCTGCAGGCATATGTATCAACTTCGTGCTGGACAACCAACTGCAGACCAAAAAGGCTGTACCTGATCACACGATGGTGACTATTCGCTTGCATTACACGAAGATCCGTGCAGTAGCTTGTCATATGCTCTTGAAATACATGACCGCATGAATCATCAGAATATGAACCATTCGCAAGAATGGTATCATTCCCGAAGTGGTTCATGAAAATAGTGGTTCCGATAAGCTCAATATCGATTCTAAAAGCGTCTTGCCGTCTTCCACGAGCGAACTTGAACAGTTGCCTAAGATTGTAAAGCTGAGTAACGAAATCGATTTCGGAAAGGTCGAATTCTGGTCGGCAGATAGTTAAGGAGGTGAGAAGCGGCTCAAATGCGTGGGGATGAAGGGGGATTGGCGTCCGTTGAAGGAAGCTCTCCTTATCGGATGGGAGTTGGTGAGGCGGAACTCGAGGTATCCATCTCGGCGGATGGCCTTAACATGATTGTCAACCACTAGCTCCGACAAACATTGGTTCAGATTACTCACCAGGCACTGCTATTGTAGGCATGTTATCGTGGGTTTGGATCCAATTGAATGAAGATAGCATTTCAGCATGCGTTATGCTAATTTCGACCTGGTCTTGATAATTTATTAACGTTATATCCCAGCTACTGCCAGAACTAGTAAGGCTCCTGAAGGATCACCAAAGGGCTTTGCGACCCATGCGCGCTAGTTACCCGTACCTGCGGGTGGAGTGTACTCCGCAATTACGACGCCGTGTGGTCCGATCGCTACATGATCGACCGCTACGGTTCTACGTCTGCGCGCTAGCATTACGGGTAGCCACGTCATCAATAACATGCATCAGGACTTGACTTCAACACAATGCATACTTTGACATCGGCGGCGACATCTGGACGGCGTTCCCGTTTGCTGCGAACCTCAGTCAGTCCATCAGCTTCTCGCGCGAGCGCTTCAGATCATGCGAAGGAATCCACGGCTTAGAAGGCCTGTACATCTGTCAAGGGGTATTGATTGGTCCATCTCAACACAATTCTGAATCCAGGCTGTGGAGATTGGGGCTTATCTGACTCAGAAATGTCGGAAAGAAGATAGCTATCTGTACAGCCTCCTCCGATGAACACCTCCTTCACTAATGGCTATATAGCCATCTCGCCGCCATTCTCGAAAAAGATACCACATACGACATTGTCTACAATAACTGTGAGTAGGCCTCAGCTGACAGAGTTGCTTGAATGCCAAACGACTGACTATCGCGGCAGGCCGGACACACGCTCAGGCGATGAAGAACGTCGCCAAGCTCAAGAAGGGTCAGGATCCGCTCGTCGACATCCAGTTGGCGAACCTAGGCATCTATGACGACGAAGAAAGAGCAGAGTGCGGGTGTTGTTGTAGGCACTGGAATAATGTACTCTCGTCAACGTATACCAAGAGTGTTGTATTGCCACCCGTCCCGGCTTCCTCGAGGGCCGAAGCTCTGCTACTTGTGTTGTTGTTCATTAAGTGCGCGACACCTGCCTCGAATGTATGTGACCGCGATATCTCTCTCATTCCTTGCTGGGCGGTGTCAAGGGCGGCGGTGGCTTCTCGATCAAGAGAGGGTAGCTGTGTCAGATGGCGCCGTTTGATATGAACGTGATCTTCCGAACGGCGTTCGGCAGCGTGAGATGGAGGGCGTATGCCGCACCGGGCGTATTCGGAGTCTTCTCCCGCTCGCTCATCAGCTCGGCGGTCGAACAGCGTTGCCATGTTGTTGGCGAGGGTAAAGGTGACGCCACATTGAGGGTGTACGTTTGGGTGTTGAAGATTTTCGAGCCACGCTAGCCAGGCGTCAGGCGCTTCCCCGCAACCATCTTCTCCACCTACACTACCTTAGGTAATCCTCTACTAGCAGTCTACGCTGACGTTTGGCCACGCGCGCCTTGAGAGGACGTTATTCTTAGCCCTTTTGCCATCTACCTAGGTAGTCTACCTGCAACCTAGTATGTAGGGGCCGAGTAGTGCTACTGCTCTTGCAGGACACTACTGCAAAGCCTATTTTAACGCTCTGCTCTTGTCTTAGCCTAACTACTATGTACTCTATCCTAACGAACCCTTTTTTTTCTCCTTGCTACGTCACAAATGAGATTTCTGGGCTTTTCTTAATAACCTTCACCACGTTGGCCTCCGCAATAGCTCTAGCAAAAAAGCAATTCGCCCGCCACTCAGCCTAGCCAACATCCTCAGCACGCCCGCGATCGCATTCTGTGCGCAAAAAAAAAAGCGCAAAAAAATAGCAAAAAACTAATTTCTTAGAAACACAGCCGAACTGGGTTTTTTGTGGTGGAGGGAAGAAGGTTTTACGCTCCTAATTACCGGGCAGTGCCACATCTCGCCCGGACCCCAAATCGAACTCACGTCCTCGACTCGCTTGGCTGTGTCCATGGCATTCTTAGGCCTATTCCGAGCTCCTCTAGTGAGTTGATTCATGCAGATGTTTTAAAATCTTTAATTGATATACAGGTGTAATCAAGTCGTGGCTTAAAGTAAAAAGCACGCAGAGGACGGGCGACTGTGCGCACCTTCTTGGGTACACGACTGGCGGAGGGTGAAAACCCTCTGTGGGCCTACGTCTTGGCGCCATGTGGACAAACGAGCAGCGGGGCAGAGGAGCGCAAATGGAAAAGGGAAGAGCAAAGAGGGTGACAATAGTATCATCTACGCGTATCGGGAATGCAGTCCCCGTGTCTACCTATTGCCATACGAAGCCCTTGGAAGCTGATTTGCAATTGCATCATATCACACAGAGGGCGTTGGCCTTTGTCAAAGCTATCCTCACAATCGAACGGCAACGGACGACCGAAAGACTCCGGCGGAGAAGTAACATACATCCATCGAAGACTACGATGCGAGTTCTAGATGCTGTCGGCACTATCGCCCAGCTGGTTCGCTCGGCGGCGTAGAGCTAGTGCCGCCTACGACTTTTCACTACGACTGTGCGACACCTCACACACCTCACACACCGTTGTTTTCAAACTTCTTACCCACCCGGCCCACTGCCTTCTATTGTGCACGCGTCGATATTCCAGACAGACGCGGCCGTCGCCCCAGCGGGAGTATTCGCAAGAGCAAACAGACTACAAGCCATAAACCTCGCAACGACAAAGCTCAACCAAGCGCACATTCAATCACAGCAAACAAGGACGTCGTCCGGTGCAATGCCGATTCTACTTCCGAGGAAGACTCGCCGCGGACGCACTCGAAAAACTCTCACAAAAGCGCGAACAACAGATTGCCTTCGACCCGGGCCTTCGCGTCCAAGGTAGAAAGCCGCACCTTGCCGCAGTCATCGCCGTCCAGCTCACCATCCAGCGCGACAGCCTGTTTCTCCCCGAATCTCTCCCTGACAACTCCGCCGCTGCTTCGCCTTTCATTGTGCACGATTACTTGGCTCCTTCGCCGATGCTCAGACCAGATCGTTACTCAAGCGGCCGTACGCGCTACAAAGGGCCGAGTCGCCGATATTTTGGATGGAAAGGCTGCGACGGAAATACAACTCCAGCTTGCCGGCCAAGTAAGAGACCGGGCCGAAGTATGTGTAGGTGATATCGCTGTCCGAGCGGTGGAGACCATCATCGGATCCCAGATGTCCGAGATTTCCGAGGCAACAACTAAGAAAGACAGTCAGAGAGCCTTGTGCCAAGGCGTAGAAGCGGAGGAGAAGGAAGTCCAAGGGCCACGTGTGGAGGAGTCGTCACCGACGCAGATCTTCCAGGGCGCGCGCGCGAAAGGAATTAAAGATTGCAGCAAAGCGCATGGATCGGTGTCGGTGTATGACGAAGATAGCGAACGAGATCTGGACCTTATCAAGCCTGATTAGTTGCAGGGACCGGCCAGTCTGGCATATCTACTATACTCGATGGTGGCCGGTATCCTTTTCGTCGATCTAGGGATTGATGTCCCGGCTTTCGCTCGCCCATTCGGCTACAGAGCTATCGGCCAACTCTATCGTACAGCTTTCTGCTCTGGATCAGCGATCAACGCATGCGTTGAACTCGAAATATCGTAGCATTTAATGGAAGGGTTGGGTTAGATTGTAAAGAAAGACGCGAAAGGACATCCCCGGCCACGAGTGTTTCACGTGACTATCCTACACCCTTGGAAAGTTGCCATAATTACCTAATCTGGCTAGCGTTGTTCGCACCACGACGTTAGGGCCCAGCTACCGACTCCCTTATTACCTTTAACTATCAAGTATTGCTTCTTTCTGGCATTCGCGTTCGATTTAACCTTGATCAACTGCACTTTAGCAGACATAAGGACTTCATAAGTCGTGCTCATTATGCGACTCCTCGGAATATTCTCAGGGTTTACCTTTGGGCTCTCCTTCGTGGCTGGCATGCATGCGGCCAAGTCGCCACTATCCATGATTCCTATACGATCTTCCTTCTTCTCAAGGGTAAGTATGATTGTCTAGAGTACATAGAAGCTCTAGCTCCACCCAGTACACTAAATGTCTATCACAGTGCAACGGAAATCCAAGCCGAGACCAACCCGCCCCATTCACCGCTCTGCTGCGCCTACAATCCCGCTTCAAAAACATCATCGCGATGTCCCAAAGCGCCGATACTGTCCGCCACGCACTTAGGACCTCCGAGTATGCAGTTCACGACCTCCAGACACTCGTTCGACATTCCAACCTTCCCCTACGCAAGCAGCTAGATATCGATGTTGAAGAGTCCGCCGCGGTGTGGAAACAGGTCATCAGGGATATGGCCAAGTGCCGAAAACACGTCACGAAATCGTTCGATCGACTGATTAGTACGAGCACAGCCACCGTAGTCGAGCTGAGAGGCATCAAGACAAAGAATGCCAAGAGGACGCAGAACATTTTACTCAGAGCGCTGGGCGTCGCGGATCGGTCTGTCTCGCAGCGAGTGCGCGATCATTACAGGCTGCATTTCGACGAGGTGCGAGCACAGGCTACGGGGCTTATCGAAGAAGTGCAGGCGCTGCTGAAGTTGCTTAACGTCCTGGATGAGCGTTTGGGAGCTATGTGCCAGCTCGCGACGGACGGCGATGCCGTCAATCCGGCTGATCGACACAAGTGCTTCCCTTCGCTGTGGGCAGCACTGGGTGGTGGGAAGTCTATGACCGCTGAACGGAACGAGAAGCAAGTGCAAGCTCTCGCGAACGTCGGTGTGGCTCTGAAAAAGGCGGCTGCTGTAGTTGAACGCATGTTGTCTGAGTTGCTTGTTATTCGGGACGGACTGGATAAGCTCGCACAGGAGAATGCAGCAGTTGAGCATTTGGACTATCGTGTTCGGATCCTGGGGGAGGAAGTTGGGGATATGAAGGCGGTTCGCGAGAAATTTAGGATGGTTGGGTACGTGTTTGTAGCGGAGAATCTTGCGATAAGGTAGGTAGGCAGATTGACTGCGAGCAGAACTCCGCCGGATGCTGAGGCAGAGGCAGCATTACCATCTGGTGAGAAACCCATTTAGGGCGGGCCCAGCTTTCTTTTGGGCGATGTGTGAGCCACAATGGGCCAAACCAGAGTTCAACGCAACTATAATGTGTGTCCGCATGTTGGATTCTGAATAAGATAATCGAGCGTCATCCAGTATCATTAAGCATGGAATGGGGCACTTTTATAATGTGGATGACTACCTAAGGTATCCGGTTTCCCAGTCGGTACATTGTTTCCCATCCGGCAATGCCCCACAGGCTAAATATTATCCACACAAGGAGATAGAAACGAAACAAAGGAAAAGTCGGACGTAGTAGGGACTCAGCAGTTCCATAACAATAGCGATATGTCGTTTCTGTAAAGAGAAGCTGGGCACCGTTGAATGCGATTTCCCACTGTTGAGAACGATATCGCGTCGACGATGCATCGCTTCCCATTAGCCAGCCCTCATTCTACAAGCGTTACAGCCAACATGGTTTCGTCGGTTTCTACCTTCGCCCACTCCTCCAACACCCAAGCTGGAGGTATTATCGCCGGTCCGGCCACCACCGCTGGCCTAGCTACGATCAGAGCCATAAGGAACGCATACACAGGCACGAGAACTACCACGCAGCAAAGGCCGCAGCATGTGCGCCCCGGGTTGCGCCGTATCAATCTCAAAAGCATCATCAACGTCTCGATACCTGCTTCGAGAACTGCGGCGGCCAGCAAGAGAACAGAGGAGCAAATGGTAATCAGCCACAGATAGAACTTGAATTCATCCCAGAAGATGTGTATGAAAAAGCCGACGATGTAGAAGGTTGCGATGAGGAAACGGTAGTCGATGAGGCGTTGGCCTAGGGAGCGATGCTGTGGATGGGTTGGTTAGCGAATGGGTGGTAACGAGATCTTAAAAGGGAAGACGAGGAAAGATAGGGAATTCGCGCGATGTGCTCGAACGCATCAAACTGCCTGGTTTTTGTAGACCATAAAGCAATTTCACATACCTTTTGGGGCTTTTCCTTGTCCGTCTTACGAGCCCGACGGTCTCCCCTCGGTCGGCCTGGATCGAAGCCGTCCTCTTCTTCGCTCGAGTTGTTGGTAGTATACTCTTCATTCTCTGGGTTTTGAGAAACGCCCCGACGTCCGCCGCTCGCTTCATCGCTCTGAGATTCTTTGTCACGGAGAAAGAAGAGCGCTTCATCTCGAGGAGCCCGAGCGTTCCTCGGATTGGCTTGGTTTCGACGACGCAGAGTCCCACTCGAATCATCGGTTGAAGTATTTTTGTATTCTTCGTCTGCTTCAAAACTCCAGATAGGATCGGGGACGAACCTGCGGTATCCGTGGGGGTTGGCTCGACGCCATTCAGCATCGTCTTGGGGATCGCGGGCGTAATATGGGGTGGCGTAGAAAGGAAGATGCAGAGACCCGCTCGATTCATCGGCGGAAGTCTCTTCCTCTGTTTGGATGCCCAAACTAGGATCAGGAACGGGCCTGCGGCAATCGCGAGCCGTGTATCGGTGCGGAGCGTCGGGATTGTACGCGGATGAGGACATGTCTGCTGAAGGAGCTTGAAAGTGCGCCTAGAATTGCTGGCCTTGAAACGTGTTGAGAGGGAGGCCTGGAAGGCTGAGATAGTGGCAAAGAGGTATGTTCAAGTCTTCGTATTTAGAGACAGTGCATTCGGCGCGACGGAGGTGGTGACAAAGGAGAAAATTTCTGGATGCGGCCAAATGGTGAACACAAAGGGTAGAAGGACCACCCAATCAATACGGACCCAAGCACCTCTTTTTGCAGGCAATTTCTTCACCGAAGTGGCTTTTGTAGCGGAAGTAAAGCGATCGGTGCGACAACGAAAATATTGCCAGTACCTTAGGCAATTTAAATCTGGGGGTTGTGCAGCAAACATACATAGATAACATAAAAACCAAACCTCAAGCTATTAGTACCAAACAACAAAGAAGCTTCCCGTATGCATGCTGGAAACGTCTCCTAGCGTACCAGATGGCGATGCATGTGCGCGAAAGGCGTCAGACAAAGCAAAACAACAGTACCTCTACCCACACATCTTCATCAAGAACGCGCAGTGTGAATTCCACCCGGACCTATCTAGCGCAGATCTAGTTAATAATCCATACTATCCCACGGACTTTTCATCCCACGTGTTACCCCAGGATACATAACGCAGACACCAAAACCAGCATCCGTATCGCCAAAAGCCCAACACCAATCGTCCAAAACCACATGCGCCCATTATCATCCTACAACCTCCCCACCCCATGTGTTACCCCAGGATACATAAAACAGCACCTAAAAGACCCACCCATCTCCTCAATTCCTTTTTCCGATGCTTTATCTTCTCCATCGTCACGTGAGCTCGCCTAACCCGATTTGAGTAGTGCGTACCTCGAGTGTGCGACGAAAAGAGTGAAACCGAGCCTGAGAATTCAAAGTAGGTAGGTAGCAGATAAAAAGGCGGTAAAGCCATGCATCGCATACGAAGACAGGTCCGTTCCTGAAGCATCGTTCGTCCGCCCCGAACCCAACCCAGCCGCCTAAATCACTAGCACCCTGCCATCCCCATTGCGGAGATATTTGCATGCGCGATGCCATCGAATACGGAGTCTAGACCCATCCTGGCACCCCCATAAAAGAACTCGTGTCTGTCTAATGCGAAGACCTAGCTAGAGAGCTAACAACAAAGTATGCAAACTATGCTTATACTTTCTATTGTATAGCTAGACATAACGCTATATGAAATAAGCCCATGAAAATTTTACAATATGAAGACGGAGGAGCCGGCAGCGCGTACGGAGTGGGTGGCAGATGGGGCAGAGCGTTGAGGTAGCCCTACGCCGACGATGGTTGAGGGGTATGCGGTAGCTTGGGCGCGTGCGGATGGACGCGCCAGTGTGGCTCACACGGCAGGTGCGGATGGATAAACGGCATGGATGCTTGCGACGCGGGAGGAAAGGACCAGTCACCCCAATCCGATCAAGTTGCTCAGCGCCTCCGCCAGGGAAGATTTTACCAGGACTACCACCTACTGCGACATCTACTTCCTTCTCTCTAGACTGGCAAGACATTCCATTCATATATATTGCTGTCAGCCTATCAAAAGTTGGGGGCTCTTTCTTATGCGTGCATCCAGTTGCATTCTATAGCGACTATAGCGGGGAACATCTGGCATGTTATCTGCCAAGCGCGCTCAATTCTTGCGGATGCACACAATCCCACACGCTCATCGCAGGGGCCACAAGATCAAAAAAGAAACCACAGAAGCCGACGAAATCAGACGAGGATTGTTCCTGCTAGGATACCAAAATACTAACTCGAGGCGTAGTGCTGTACCTCCCCAAATCGTTCATTGAGCGTCTTTGCCAACGCCGACGCGCGCATGGGGACATAGGGAGCGCGCTAAGACGCCTGGCTTCACCGAAGGGCCCTCAGAAGTGTCAGCATTGGCAGATACCAGTGTTCGTAGGCATACATATACAGACGGTGGCTTGGGTTGCAATATGCAGACTTGTCAACAATCAAGCGGCTTGCAAGCGCTTGATTGATAGCTTGATAACTATCAATCCCATCAAGTCAAGCTCGCCCATACTAATTTGTTAGCAATCCAAGCTAAGGAGGGTCAGCTTGATTGTTTAGCTTGATGGGCTTGATTAAGGTAGCGCGTGAGGCTGCTCGTTTTGCAGCAGGAGCGATCGCGATATCTTTTGCTATTTTTAGCAGGGCGCTTTTACTAGGGGAGGCAGGTAATTATCCTAACTTCTGTAACACTATACTCCCTCCACCAGCCCCCTAAACAACCTGTTAAAAAGAGTAGATGGTCCACTAATACCTCTCACGTGATCGCGCGTAGTTAGTGCCTTAGTAGCCTCTGAGCCTCGTACAGGCTCTTACGCGCCTTCCGATAGACAACACACAATACTAAAACTTGTGCCTTTTATCACAACCTAATATCGCGTTATTTTTTTTGCTCCTGTCGCCCTTATCGTGGTGCCACCGCCATGCCTCCTAAGAAACGCGCCTCTAATGACCTTACTCGCCCGAAGAAACGCGTTAAATCCTCCACCGCCCGCGGCACTGTCAGCCAGCCTATACCCGTCGATAGTCAGCTATCGCCATCGCCGTCGCGTCTGTCGCCTCGCAGAGCTCTCGTAGAGGGCAGGCTTCAACTTTTGAGTCGCAACTACGCGAGTCGCGGCCTAAAGACGCTATCGTCGCCTACCAAGGGCAGCGAGAGGGTAACAGCAGCCTCGTCGGCAGCAGCCCCAGATAATGAGACCTTGCAAGAGGCGCTGGACGCGAGCCTTATAGACGACTTTAAGGGAATTAATTGGGGGCGTTTACGCAAGTATATGAAGCCGCTCTCGTCGCAGAAGTCGCGCAAGAGCTGGATCTATCGCTATAGCTACCGCGTTGCGCTGCTGAAGAACCTAAGTAAGCTATACTTCATATGCCGTCACTGCTACAAGCATAAGTACACAGATACAGGCGTGGGGATATATGAGACAACGCTCTCAACGTCGTCGGCGCAGCAACACTTAGAGCTGCCCAAGCGCGGCTATAGCTACAGCAAGTCGGCCGTTGCTGCAAAACCTACTTGGCTACAACGCCTGCTTAAGGACGGCAACAACAGCGTGTTGCAAAAGATGGCTAGCGAGCTAGCTGGCTTCAATACCCAGCGCTTCCAGCTGGCAGCTGTTAGCTGGCTTGTTGAGAACAATCACCCTCTCTCTGAGTTTGAAACACCAGCTTTTCGACGCCTCCTTAAAGCTGCCAACCCACTAGCAGAACGAGCGCTTTAGACGTCTCATGTAAGCGTCTCCCAGTACGTTGCGCGCTTGTACGAGCACCTAAAGCCGCGCGTTATCTTGCAACTGTCGCAGGCGCTCAGCAAAGTACACCTCAGCTTTGATGGATGGACGACAAAGGGCGGCAAGCGTGGCTTTCTAGGCGTTATTGCGCACTTTGTCGACAGCAGAGGCGACCTGCAGGACTTGCCTATAGCGCTGCCCTAGCTAACAGGCGCTCACAGTGGCGAGAGGATGGCCGAGGTCGTTATAAAAACGCTGCAGGATTTTAAGATTACGTCGCAGTCAATTGGTTACTTTGTGCTTAATAACGCTACTAACAACAACAGTACTATTGCAATAGTAGCTCAAAAGTACGGTTTTAATGCCACCCATCGGCGCCTCCGCTGTGGACCTCACACGCTCAACCTTATCGGCCAGACGCTCCTCTAGGGTAAGGGCAGCGCCGCCTTGTTCGACAACGACGTACAAGAGCTCACCGACGAGCACAACTTTATAGAGGAGTAGAAGCGCGTAGGCCCACTTGGCGTACTGCTCAGTATCATTAACTACATCAAAACGCCACAACAGCATAAGCTCTTTGAGGACTTCCAGCGCCTCGCCCACACTGAGCTGCCGTCTAGCGCGTCAGCCGACGATCGCAAGATCCTCGAGCCCGTTAAACCCGTCGTTACGCGGTGGAACTTGTACTACTTATGCTTTGAGCGTGCCGTAGAGCTGCAGTTTGCAGTCAACGCCTACGCTACTCACCGTATACAGCGGGTGCAAAGGGAGGACACGTTTGCGCAAAGTCGCGGCAACAAGCTGCTAGTTGCGCAGCCGTGGATGCAATCAGACAGTCTTATAGGTGCTGATTGGGCAGTGATTACAGAGTATATAGACATCTTGAAACCGCTCAAGACTGCTACAAGCGCCTCGAAGGGCGTGGAAAAAGCGGCAGCTTTGGGGCTATTGCTGAGATAATTCCAATATTCGAATACCTGCTTACTACGAGCAGCGCGTCAACGCGTACAAGGCGGTTAACTACAACGAGCACGATGAGTCGCCTAAGGATCACATTGCAATCAACTTGCGCGCAGCTTGGCAGAAGGCCGATGACTACTACTCTAAGCTGGACGACTCGCCCGCGTACTACGCCGCTACAATACTCCATCCAATGTACAAGTACTACTGCGATAAGGCGTAGGTTAAGAAGCCTAACTAGCTCAAGGCTAGTAACGCTAGCTTTTAGGCGCTCTAGGCGCAGTACAACAACTTACTCGTGGTAAGGCTGTTGGCAGTGATCCTAAGCAATATAGACGACGCGATCGACAGTATACTTAACCCTAGTACTGCCAGCAGCCTCACCGCCCGCGAGGACGAGTTTAAGAGGTGGAAGCGCAGCGAGCTGGCAGCCGAGAGAGGTACAGAACACGCAGATAACCCTATCAAATACTAGGTGAGCATGCGCGATTGCTACCCTAGCCTCAGTAAGCTTGCGCTTGACGTACTCTCTATCCCAGCGTTAAGCTGTGGGTGTGAGCGCCTGTTCAGTGAGCTGGGCGACCTCTTAGAGCCGCGACGACGACGTCTAGGGCCTCAAATTCTAGCAGCAATACAGTGCATACGACGGTGGCAAAGAGCTAGCCTCGGAGGCGACGACGAGGTGGTGGAGGAGGAGGCAGCAGACAACGACAATATAGAGCTTTTGTGCGGGCTGGCGACTTGGGACGACGAAACTTAACACCAAGGCTAGCGCCAGTACAGGCTATCAAGCCTATCAATCAAGCCTCAATCAAGCTCACGATCTCAGCTTGTTAGCCCTAACAATCCAAGCTGACGCCCTCAAAAATCGAGCAATCCAAGCTAACGCCTCAGCTTGGATTGGCTTGATTGTTGACAACTATGGCAATATGCAGGGCTTATTCTGCATCTTCTCACGATCGCGTCGCTGGATCCGGCAGAGGCGGCGGCGGCGTCCACGTCCTCCTGCAATGGGAGACTTGACAGGCTCCAGCTGATCGCGGGGTTGTATGTGACACAGGCTGCGAGTGTGTTCATGTATTACAACGGGAGACCTTTCAAGCTCCAGTTCGCCTCGTCCCGGGGTACGGCACAAGTTGTGTGGGTGTTCTCGTCCTGCAACAGGAGGCTTGACAGGCTCCAGTCGAGGCGCCTGTGGGTGAAGGAGCTCCCGAGCTCCCCTATCCAAGGTTTCAAGCATGGAAGCGTCTTTTGGGCTGTAGACTCTAGGTCGGTAGTATTCGAATGGAGGCCCAGGCGGGCGCACAGCCATAGAAACATGCCCGCATACGTGGTCTTTGGGGGCGTAAGGGGGCTCTAGTGGTTTCGGGGGCGTCAATTGGATCTTGGGAAGATTGAGAGAGTAGATGGAGACGAGCTCATCCATCGCAGGAGGATTTCGACACGATAGCTTCGACTAAGATGTGAAGGGATGTCGAAAACAGAGGCGGAGGGAGGGGGATAAGGTGAGGTGTACAGAGATATCCGACATAGGCCAATCAGCGCAGATTCTTTCCTGCTGCGCGTCGAGGGCTGGTAGAATGGATCTAGGCCACCGTGCATCAGTAGCACACAAGTCCTTCCAAGTATAGATAAAGACTATCTCCTACCGCATTGGAAAGAGAAAGCATTCCGGAAAGGCGTGTATGCTCGATTGGTATAATCCTGCAGATGTCGGTAACAGAGTTGGCAACAAGCAAGTCAAGTCTCGTTGACGGAGCACCGTCTGGTCCGTGACAGCCTGCACGTCCCAACAGTAGGGTCGTTCGCAAGACTTGACTTGCTTGTTGACTTGTCTGGTCGGTAATGAGGGTACCGAGGGTCCTGGTACCGAGGGTCCTGGCACCGAGGCTGGCTCGGCATGCCGTAAAGGACGGCCATGACGGAATCCCGTAACATTGGCAGCCAATACTGGAGTGGGCGGAATAAGGCTTTGTCCTGGAAATAAGGTGTGAGATGTATCTTTGAACTCCGGAGGCTCGCTCGTAAGAATATGGGACCGCGACGCCTCTGATGGATATGTTGTTGCGGGCCGGTGCGCTGAATGTTGCGAGCCAGCCGATGTTGTCCTTGGCGAGGCCCGCGTGTGACAGCCATGGTGCTGGGAAGTTGACCGTTGGCCTCAAGATGGCATTGGCACTGAATACTGTGCCTTGGATTCGCTGTTTTCGGCAATATAACGTGTTTACAAGCGAGCTGCGAATACAAGCGAGCTGCGAACCCCACTAAGTCTCTGAGCCTTTCGCAGCATATAAATTCACAACGCATTAATATTCTATTAATATAATAGCTATCCTAAATCAAGCAGTGTCTATAGAAGCCTTCTTACACGTGCGCGAGTTGTGCCCAGGCTCCCTACAGCGCCTGCAGCGCGCAGAAGCCTGCCGGCTCGCACCTGACTGCGCCTTGCCTTGCCGTATTTCTCCCTCTAGTTGCTGCTCACAGCCTTTTGAGCAATAATATCCTCTCCCTCTGCCTTTGATAGAGTGCCTCGCTTTTAGATCACTTCTTTTTGCGCTGTTACGCGTTGTAGCTGCCTTATTTGCCCTTTATAGAGTAGCTATCTCCTCGCGCATAAGCATATTAATGCGCCATTCTCTCAGCGCCTCTTGTAAGCCAATCAAGCGACTGGTAACTGAGGTAGGAGAGGATCCCTGATGCCTTCAAATCCGCTTACGAACTAGAGTTAACTAAGCGCCTAGCTCGCGTGCGTTGCTTGGTGTTGCAGACCCATAGGGCCTCTAGTAGGGCTGCTGGCGCTAGCGCTGGCGACGGTGTACGAAGCTTGATATCAAGCTTTGAGAGCACTGCCTCTGGATTGTGTGGGACTAGCCCAGAGCCTCGAAAGCTTGCGCAGATCTCCTTTGTAATTGACTGGTCGTAGGCGGCGCGAAAGGCTAGTAGAAACTTAAGCTTAGTAATATGGTTGATATAGTTGCGTATCAGGCCCTCAACCTGGCGCCCGTACGCCCGCTTCAACGGCGAGAAGCAGCCCACGTTCAAGTGGCTGTAGGAGGTGTGACGAATGTGGTGGCATGCATAGGGTATAGATCTTGTTCTCCCTGCAGATCTCCTGGAATTCGAGTGAGTTGTGGCTCTCATGGCCGTCGAGTATCAGGAGCTGACGCGCGCCTACTCTACGCTCTACTGTATGCTTAATAAAGTGCTGTAGCCAGGCAACACCAAGCTCGTTCGTAGTCCACCCATTGTCGCTAAGACCAATAGTCCAGTCACCTGGTATATCGTCGCCCTCGTACCAGGCCGAGAGGTAGTACTTGCAGCGAAGATAACGAAGGGCGGGATTGCCCCCCCAGCAGCGTTGATTCCGTGGATCGTCGTCACTCACGATTGCCTGGCTGGATCGCTTTTGGCCAACCACGTCTCTCTGAGCTATAACGACTAGCTAGGAGGATATCTTGTCCATTAGAAAGCCCAGTCTCGAAGTTGAAGGTGTCTCATCGCAGATACCGTAGGTGGCCTTTGTACGTGCTACTAGCTCAAACCAGGCCTGTATAGCCGTCGGGTCCTCGCAGAGGGCTCGCTGTCGATCGTAGGCTCAATTAAATCGCGTTGTGAGGCTGTCTGTTCGCTTGACAAAGTTTCTAGGTCACTGCTGGCCAACGTGGCCTGCGCTACGCTCAGCGAGCAGCTTATTCGCCATATCTCGTACAGCACCTAGAGCAGGCGCAAAGCCTCGCGAATCTAGGTCAAGTATATGCTCAATAATAACCTCCTCTTCTAGCTTGGTAAGCTTCTTTGATTTAGGCTCACAATCGCGTCGCGCAGTAGTTCCAGCGCGTCGGCTGCGAAGCGTGCTTTCAGGAACGTTAAACGTCGCTGCAGCGCGATTAACGCTCTGGATCTGATTCTGATTGATAGCTAAGATAGCTAGGGAGACATCTGCTTCGTTATAGGGCAATCGAATAAGTGTTGGTTGAGCCATTGTAGTTGATAGGTGACGCGTCGTAGAAAGTTGGTGGGGTTCGCAGCTCGCTTGTATTCGCAGCTCGCTTATAAACACGTTAATTACCTGCCGCCCATTGCTTGATGTGGCAAGCAAAGAGGGCATGGAGGAGGCCTCGACCCCGGCCGCCTCGAGCCTCGGGACGGCGATGATGACAGCGCCTAGCGCGCGCACAGACGCGGCACGACCCACCTGGGCTGCGGCACCTTCCGTCCCCACATTCTTGGGCCCACAACAACGAAATATGTACCCGTACGTCTTACGATGCGGCTGCTGTTTCGCGTCCGCGTCGCCACAAGCGCAGCAGCACAGGACGTTGCACTACCATGACTCCACAGCCATGCGCAAAAGGTATCCACATCGCCGCCGTAAACAACATGGTGCTTCGGTCAAGAAGCTGCAGCGACTTCTCGAATAGGCAGAGGCTTCGACGATCAGTTCCAGCACCACATGGTTCCAAACGTCCGCGCCGGACAATGCAACTCATGGCATTCGATGCGCCGCTCAATGGAGAAGATGACAACGGGACACGGCCTGCGGAATGCTACTCTCTCTCTTTGCTTTGTGATGCAGCTGCCTCGGAGATTTCCGTTGCTGCACCGCTGCTTCGTTTCGAATCTTCGCTCCTACTCAATGCTCACAGGTCCAGGAGATTCTTGAAATCGGTGTCTTGCACGGGAGTCGACATGATCGGCCCTTGCATCCATCGCGGCCCGCAGAGGCTCACACGTACACAGCCTTACAAAGGTACGAGATAGCTGCCTCATGCGGGTCAATCTCGAAGTTGCACCGCGTCCCTCACCTCCTTGCGCCAGCCCAAAGCAAGCTCCACCCCCGCACACCTTTCCACGCGGAGTCGAGTTGCCCCGCTGCCTTGATGTGCCGGTACATTTCAGGCTGAGAGACCTGCGTCACACCGCAGGTTTCAGGTTAACCTGACTTGGGTTTTACTAAGGTTAACCTAACTAAGCTAAACTTAGTATAACGCCTAAAAAAAATTTAAGTCAAGTTAGCTTAGCTTAGCTTAGTTAATTAATAATATTATTATACCTTTAGTACTATAAAATATATTTCAAACTTCTTTAAAATAGATTTTAAAAATTTTTAATCCTATATATATTTTATACTTACAAAAACTATATAAAAATAATATTAATAAGCCTTTATTAATTACTAAAATACTAACTACTTAAATAAAATAGGCTAAAAATATTATATTAATATATTAGTAAAATATATATAGTGTCCGTACACCGTACGGGCAAGGGCACCTAAGGGTGTTGAGGTTTCAATATTGCCGCACGATGGCATCACGTGGGGATTACGTGATGCCCGTGCGCCGCGGCCTGTACGCCGCAGGATCTTCTCCTTTCCATCCGCACCCTTTCTAGAGACAAGCAATCAATACCAAAGTTGTTCTGTTATGTTATTTCCTTTCCTCGTACGATTATCCCGTACACCCTCCACACTTGCCAATGCAGAGTATTAGAATTCGATGTCTGTACGGCTAGCTGTAGAGCCTATTCGACAAAAAATTAATTTTTAATATATTTTAAACTTATTTTAGTTAGCGTAAAAAACTCTAATATTTAACTATAAATTTTTTTAACTTCTTTTCTTTTTTTAAACTATTTTTATACGTGGCTGTGATGGATTAATACCCGGAGGCGCTGCGGCCCTAAGGCAGGCCGGAGATAACGCCTTATCCCCGGCGCTAGCCCGACTAGGCCTAGCACCTGGCGCCCACCGCGCGCCCACTATACTGTAGGCGTGGGTGATTACTAGGATCCCCACGTAGTATCTCACCCATAGAGTCGAATCTACTATCTTAACTCTGACTATTATCGTCTCTTTATAGTGGCGTTAAATTAACTATCTAGGTATAAGGCCTCCTTGTCGCTTAGCTAGCCTAATAGGGCCTTATGCCTCCTTTAAGTCTAGTGGGGGTTTAGATAAAAACCCTCCCTTACTTTAAATAAAAGTGGATAGCGATTTATCTTATTACTACTTACCTTTTAATATTATTCTATTCTGTCTTACTAACTATTAGGTATTCTAGTAGTATTCTTATATTTAAATTACTTCCTTATAAGTAGTAGTAGAATTCTTACTACTATAATAGTAATATATAGGTATAGTAGATATAAGCTAGAAGCTAGACAGCCTATTTAGGAACACTTAGGAGCAAGCTAGTGGTATTAGGTAGGTAGAAAAATAAGTAAAAGAACTTAAGAACACTACTTAATAAGAAATTAATAATAGCCCTAAGGGTTTATAAGCTCTTTAGGAGAAGCTAAATATAATAAACGCTCCCCGACAACTCAAAACTCAAATTCCGAGATTGGTATTTTCCATCAATTTTTCATCTGAATTTAGTTGAAACAGGCTGGATTTTGCGAACTCTAGCCTCCCTCCGCCCTCTACTTATTGCGCTATTGCGTAGTAAGTAAAATGGTAGAAACTGCAGATTCTGCAGCGGCGGCTGAGGTAACCCCTAACCGCCAGCAGCCCCCCTCTGAGGGCTGCACCGGGCCAGGAGGACCCGAGTCCCTAAGACAGAACAATTTTCGCACCTCTAAGAGGTCCCGCGTGATGGATATCCGCGCGCCGGCACGCCTCTAACTCGGTGGTAGTGCGAACACCCAGGACAGGGCTGGAGCAGCAACAGCAGCAGCAACTGACGACGTTACTAGCGCGATTGCCCCTTATTTCGCCGCCGCTATATATGCTATTTAGAGGCGTAAGATTATCACTATAGCCTTAGCAGAGGCTATCGACAACTGTATAATAAGCTATAAGAGCCCTGAGGATGTGGGGATCGCGAACGACCTCTGGCGCCTGGTTATCCAGGCTATTACCACCTTAGTCACTAACACGGGCAGCAATACTAGCAGCCCGGCCAGCGACAGCAACAGCAGCGGCGCCTACTTAAGCGCCGCCCAACGCTCCTGCAAGACTTACGCAGATGCTGCTGCATCCTCCTTGAGGGAGAGCGACTATCCCACTTCTAGAAGCACGTCCTAAAGAGGACGTGCACAGGCATCACTAGCTCGCACTATATAGGCGCGATAAGACGACGATATCCGCATCCTACTTATAGTGCCTACTATAATCCGACTCCTTAACCTAGCACTAATAGCTATCTGGCAGGCCATCTGTAGAGTAACAGGACTTTAGATAACTAACATTCCCTAGGCTACAGCTATTAAGATAGGATAGGTACTAACCCTAGCTAACAAGATAATTCGCAACTAACTTATAGAGCAAGAAAACTAGGCTAAAATAATCTATGCTATTAATAGTGATAGGGCTACCCTCTCACAGAGGTGGCATAACTATGCTGTTTAGAACGTCTAGTGCGCCTATAGGAGTCTTCTAGGGGAAGAAACTCCTATTACCCTATAAGACGTTAAGGCAGAGGCCACTGCCTAGACTAAGGTGCAGCTAATTAGCTGCTGGCCCTCTAGACACAGCTGTAATAAGAGAGGCCTAATTACCTAGGTTATCTCTTTCCTTAAACTAGTATAGTCCTTCTAACTCTTTAGAACTAGCAGCTAGTCTAAGGAAATTATTAAAAAGGCGGCAATAGTACGATACGAAGACGGCTGCTAGGGCTACTGCAACCCCACGAAGTGTACGAAGGCTGCTAGGTGCGCTTACTGTGGAGAGAAAATTATGGGCTATGCTGGACTAGCGGGCGCAAAGTGCACCCACAAGGAGAAGTGTGTAAACTACTAAGGACCCTATTAGTCTGGCTATAACACCTGCCCTGCAACCCCCTAGAGAGTAGATAGTAGGATTATTAAACCTACTAAGAAAGAGCTTATAGTGCTCTAACGCGCTAGATAACGCGCCTTTTAGCAGGTGCACAACCTAGTTAAGCTATAGGTATAATAGCTAGTAGAATAATAGCTCTCCTAGGAATTATTACTAGTCACGCAGGCAGCCCCTGCAGACTAGAATAGCATGCCTGCTACTATTAAAACCTAGAAAAAGCGTACAGCCCTCTAGGCCCTAACGCCAGCTAGGACACTAATTAACAGACAGAACTCTAGGCCGACTAGGAACGCCTCCTATTGAAGGTCCCTAAACCTGGCACAGCTATCTGCGCAGAGCGTAGACCCCTAGAACAGGCACACTGCCTCGTCCTAGGAAGTGGACTCGGACATAAACGATCCCTCCGCATTATAGTAGAATAACTACTAAACTGGCAGCGCGCCCCTAAGAAGGCTAAGGACATACAGATTAGGTGGGTTAATGTGGGCAAGGGTTCGCCTAGCTACATTGCCGCCTTTAAAATAGCTTATAGCGAAGGAATTGATATCCTATATATATAGGAACTGTTTATATGTGTAGGCACACGAACCTTAACGCACCCTAGCTACACACACCACCCACTAGTGGAAGCGTAGGACAACCCAGCAGAATAGGTGACCTAACGGCCAAGGGTAATAACATACATCTAGAAGGGGGCAGGCCTCCATATTATATATTAAAGGTCACTCTAGGATAGGGACCTATAATAGGTAGAAGTGAACGGCATATCTGTACTAAACACCTACAGACAACCGCAGGCCCTATAGGTCCTAGACTACATCACCCACCTGTCCCCCCCATCTTGTTGTGTAGTGGGAGGGGATTTCAACGCTAAGCACAACACATTTGAGCCTAGCGTTATCACATTATAAGGTGGAGCTAAACTCGCCAAATAGGTAGCTAAGAGCGGCATAGATTTTATTAGGGAGCTAGGCCAGGCGACGCACTAGGTAGGTTACGTTATTAACCTTACCTTCTTAAACATTCCTTTCGCAAGAACGGTAGTCTAACTAGACCTGCAATACGGCTTAGACCACGTCACCTAGGTCACTACAATCCTAGGGCGTGGCTAACAATCCCTTAAACAATATTACTACTAGGTTCTAACAGACTAGCTACTAAAGTCCGCTGGTATAGTAGCCTTAGGAATACACTAGGTCCCTAACCCTACTAGCCTAACTAGTAATAAGCTAGAAGCATGTATAGACACTTTTACTTAGGTTATTAATAAGGGCATACACATAGCAGGGAAGGCTAATTATAGGGCAGGGCGCTCTGCCCCCTAGTGGACGGACGAGTGCCGCGAGGCTCGCCGACAACACCTACGCTCGATGGACGGACACACAGGTTGAGGACCTATAGACGCAACCTGTATCTTCCACACAATCGTACGAAAGGCAAAAAAAGCCTACTAGCGGCACACTATAGACAATGTTGTGAATGATAAGGACCTTTATAAAATTATTGGCTGGCACCGCCTTGAGCCCACTCGCCTAGACGCGCCACTAATTGTTAACAGCACGCCTATCTACAATAAGGAGAGGAAGGCTAAAGCCCTCTACTAAGCTATCCTCTACCGCTTTAACGCAGATAACAACCTAGCTGCACCTCTATTCCTATAGGAAGGGCCTACCCTCCTATAGGACACATACCTCTTAATAGAAGAAGTAGAAAGGAATATTATTAGTGTCACTAGCACCTTACTAGGGCTGGATAGAGTCATAGTTAGGCTACTTAAAGTATGCTGGCATACTATTTAGGAGCGCGTCTGCGGTATCTTCTGCTAGTGCCTCCAACTCAGCTACTTCCCCTGGGCATGGAAGCTAGCCAAAGTAACTATAATACCTAAGGTGGGCAAGAAGGATAGGAGCACCCTATAGGCGTTCTAGCCTATTACCTTGCTATCTTGCTTTAGCAAAGGATTTAAGCAAATTATTACTAGACAGATAGCCTGGACGGCAATAATAGAAGGGGTCCTTAGCTCACAGCACACAGAGGCCCTGCTGAAGAGGTCTATAATAGACATAGTCACAGCCTTCACACACGACGTGGAGAGGGCCTTCGCCCAGGGGAAATGCGTGACTATAGTCACTATAGACGTACAGGGGGCGTTTAATGCCCTCCTAGTCAACTAACTACTACACCACATAAAGGCACAAGGCTAGGCCACTAAGGCTCTCTAGCTAATAAACAGTTTTCTCACAGAAAGGCGGGTGAGGGTTAGGCTAGGCAAATCGATCACCTTTACTCACCCAGTACAATGCGGCACTCTATAAGGCTCGCCACTTTCACTAGTACTATATATGCTATACCTTGCTAAACTTATAAAAGCTAGCAACAATCTACGCTTTAGATATGCTAACAATATTTGCCTCTATAGGGCAGCCCACACTTTAGAGGAGAGCAACCTCCTTGTCGCAAATAACATCAGGGACGTTATACAGTAGGGAGACAACAACTAAGTGGCTTTCGCACCTAAAAAGATAACGTACTTTGCACTCGAGTCGGACACTCCATCGAGTCGGACACTTTGCCAAGACCCCACCAAGTTCTGTACTATTCACGATAGTATAGAGTCAACATGAACTATTTTCAATAGTCTAAATAGGCTAAACTATTCAGAATCTACTTCTATAAGCTGCCTACAGGTTTTTTTATTGTGCCCAGGCTTGCCGCAGCGTCCACAGCGCCGTTGAGCGGATTCGCCTCCATCAGTGCGCACCCTCTTCTTTGCCTTCTTGCCATCACTACGCACCCCAAAGTCCTTTAGAGTAGCCAGTCGCTGGCCCTCTTCAACTGTAAGGACTCCTTCTTGCTGCAATCGCTTTCTTTTATATGATTTACGTCGTGTGGCGGCCTCATTAGCAGCTTAAAGTTCGGCGTTGCGTTTGGTCATCAACACCAAAGAATGCCCCATCAGCTCGGCGCCTTTGACGAGCTTTTCCACCGCCTCAACCATATAAGTTGGGGAACTATCCACATGCCTTTAAATCCTCTGCTTAACCAGCGTCGATTGCGACCTAAGTTCTGTACTATTTCGCGGAGTTTGCGACTCCCATGTACTATCGCGAATAGTACAAAGTGGAGGCGTACGCAGGCGGACGTCAAGCTGCGATATCACAGCTTCTAGGTTGTGGGGCACTAGGCCAGCACCTCGAAAGCCTCCTTTGATATTACTTTCAGTAAACGAAGCCTTGAAAGGAGCAATAAAGCAAGGCAGGAACTCGATTTTAGTGATGTGCGTGATGTGGTTGCGCATCAAATCCTCAGCTTGGCGCCCATACGCCTTTTTTAAAGGCGCGAAACAGCCCACATCAAGTGGCTGCAAGAGGTGCGACGAATGCGAGGGCATACAGAGAGTAACAATATTGCTCTTCTTGCAGTAATCCTAGAATTCGAGCGAGTTGTGACTTTCGTGGACATCAATAATGAGCAAACGTGCTCCACCAGTAGTACGCCTCTTTGTATGCTCATCAAAGTGCTTCAGCCATTGCAGACCAAGCTCATTTGTCGTCCAGCCGTTCTCAGAGACTGCAATAACCCAATTATGAGGTAGATCCTTCTCCTTATACTAGGCGGAGAGGTGGTGCTTGCCCCCGAAGATAATGAAGGGTGGGATCCACCAACCCATCGCGTTGATGCCTTGGATGACTGTTGTCCACTCCCTATTGCCCTGCTGCACCTGCTTTGGCCGTCCTCGACGCTCAGAGCCTGTGACTACTGCTCTAGTCGATATCATGCCTATTATGAAGCCTGCTTCATCAAAATTGTAGGTGTCCTTGTCTAGGATACTATGTTTGGCCTTCATGTTCTCCACAAGCTGGAACCAGTCTTGTATTACCTCAGGATCCTCCTGGAGAGCTCTTTTGTAGTTGTACTTTCGATTAAACTTGACTTTAAGCTCTAGCTGGCGCTTAACAAAGTTATAAGGCCACCTCTGGCTAACTGGCTTGTAGTGGCGTGCAGCCAGTAAAGAATTAGCCATATCTTTTATAGCATCGAGCCAAGGCGGAAATCCTCGCGCGTCTAGGTTAAGTATATGCTCCACAATCGCCTGCTCCTCTCTTATAGTAAGTCTTATTTTGTTGGGTGCGCAGTCGCGTCTAAACGTCTTTCTAGCGCGTCAGTTGCTAAGTGTACTTTGAGAGACGTTGTAGATAGCTACAGCGCGTCGCTGAGAAAGTGTCGCGTCTTATTTGATAGCCTAGATCGCAAGCTGTATACGCGCTTCTTTTAACGCCAGTGGTTCGTTGTGTGGTTGAGGCATCGCGTTATACTATTGCTGATAGTACGTTTTAGTAGGGTCTTGGCAAAGTGTCCGACTCGATGGAGTGTCCGACTCGAGTGCAAAGTACGTTAGAAATAATACACTTTACCCGCTAGAGAGGGCCTATAGCGCCACCCTGCGTAGTTAACAACACACTAACAATCCACCTAGTTATATAGGATTAGGACTTGCTACAGCAGCTAGCACTTTAATAGCTTAGAGTCTAGTTTAACTAAAAGCTTATATTTAAGCGATATGTCGCTAAATAAGCCGCTAAGGCCTGCAAGGTGGCTGTCAGATAGAACGAGCTGTGGTGAGGTTAGATCTGTACAATCGAGCAGGGACCATCTGGCTTGGCACACTAGCGAAGAAGTCAGAACCAGCTGAACACGGTGGAGGAAAAGAACACAATACAATCATCATCATCCATAAAGACACATCATCGCATTCAACCATTAAATCTGACAATTAAGAGTCTCACTGCCTCAACTGATACGAAATGGCGCAACAACCATACCGCGATCCTACAGTAACGCTGAGGGATCATACCGACTATATGGGATGGATAACGCAGCTGCAGGCGAGATGCGTTGTCTACAACATCTGGGATAAGGTTAATCCAAAGTCAACAGTCCCGCTGATATCAAGACCAGCAGTTGTTAGAGCTCCGGTAGTCGCTGATTACACACCAGCCGCGAACGTCGAAATCCCAACGAGACCGACTGCGCTGTCAGCAACTGGACAGAAGGCGTTTAAGGAAGACCTTGAATATTACAAGATCCTCGTCGAACAATACAAGAACGACCGGCACGACTTCGAGAAGGAACAAACAAGCCTCCAACACATTGTGGCATTTATCTAGTCAACTGTATCCCCACACCTGTTGCGCACGTGCTGCCTACCAGAGAAGCCACTGCGACAATGGATCACAGACCTACAACTGACGGTTGGAGTCGACGAACAAATCGAACAAGAACGAGCTCGCGAGCGATATCTTGCCTCACTAAGGCCAATGAGGAGCGCGTCGCAATGGGACACATGGCTAGCAGAGTACGACCAAGCAGCCACTGAGGCGGAGACATATCGAGTCGCCGAGCTATCACAATTAAATGTGATTATAAAAGACTTCCTGGCAGCTGTGAATAAAGTTGCTCCCATATGGTCTACAAACTTTCAAGACAATGGTCGATTTGCAACTGGCATGAGCCGGAAGGAGATGATGAAACGCTTCTGAGAACACATGATGGCAAACTATCCCCTTAGATCAGGGAAGCACAAAGCAGCTTTTGTGACTGATGATGTATTATTTCTCGCTGAAGGTGGTGCAACCACCTAGGGCAATGACAGGGACGCCTCTCATGCCGAAAGCGCGCCATCCAACCGAAACCGGGGCAGACCCCGTAATCAACGTACAGCTGACAAGAAAGATGTCAAGCTCAAGCGGCCTTTAGATCAAGAGCTAGCTATAATAGGAGGAGCAAAATGCCCTGCCTGTGGACAACGCCACAGTATTAGGGACTGCTATTATGTCAACCCAGACAAAGCTCCCGAGTGGTGGAAACCTAATAAGATTATAAATGAGCTCATTAACTTCAAGCGTAAGAACGACGCAACTTTCCAAGGGCTAATCCGCGGACAAAGCAGAACCCGATCACGAACACCGAGCATCAAACAATCGCACACGCCCACACCTGAGATTCTCGAGTCCCCTGAGGACTGACTAGAGGGGCGGAGAATATCAAACGTCAACGCTGCGTTTACATCAGCGCCAATGGGAACAGAAGTGTCTGATTACCCGCTGAAGCGCTCGTTCATTCTTGATTTAGGATCAACTTGCCACATTACGAACAACCCCGACCGTATCTACAACTTCCGTCTACCTACGTCCGGAGATTATATATGGGCTGGGAATACAAAGATATGGATAAAAGGCTACGGCTCTATTGACTTAACACTGAGAGGTCAACATGGAACAACTACATTGATTCTACATGATGTGGCTATCTGTCCAGACCTCCTGTGCAACCTAGTCTCCTTTCGACTACTAAGGTATAGAGGAATCTGGTGGGATACGCAAACGGACCCAACTACGCTGAAAGGACCAGACGACAAGGTTATCGGAAAACTATCCGAGATACACGGTCAATGGGTACTTGAGTATGATCCGCTACCACCCACTTCATATCACATCCGCAAGAATACATCACGAACGAAAGGAGCACCACAAAGGGCCTCAGCCGAATTATGGCACAAGAGACTAGGACACCCTGGACCAGCAGCTATCGAACATCTTGTGCAGCAAGCTGAAGGGGTGCGAGTTAAGGGAGTTACAACAGTTCAATGCGACTCCTGTGGGAAAGCAAAGATCTGGCGACAAATCAGCCGAGCACCGCGAATCAACGATGAAGGACCAGGAGAAAGACTAGCTATCGACTTTCATGCCTACGAGGCGCAAAGTAGCACTGGCGAAAGGAGCCAGATGCTTGTCACCGATAGGTACTTAGGCCTGCAATGGGACTTTTATTTTAAAGACAATCGACCAGCAAAGTCAGTTATTCAAGTTCTATCGAACTTCTTTCTTTTCCTTAAAAACCATTACAACATTACGGTCAAGGTCATTGAAGCGGACAACGAGATCACGATGGTGAAACCGGAAATCGAGCGCTGGTTGGCATCACAAGGAATTACTGTCGAGCCTTCTGCCCCGGATACACAAGCTCAAAATGGAGGTGCCGAACGCTTAGGGGGTGTGAACAAAGAGAAATCGCGTGCAATGCGACTTGACGCCAACCTATCCTGGGAACTGTGGCCTGAAGTGACGAGAGCCGCAGTATACCTCTACAATCGAACACCGAATTATGCGAACCACTGGAAAACGCCATACGAGATATTCTTCACACGAGTCGCGTTCAGTAATGGGATTGTCACTTCACTACGAAAACCCAACCTCGCCTATCTAAAGGCGTACGGCTGCAAGGCATTTGCAATGACCGATGATACTCACCGAGGCAAATCACGCCTACAACGCCTTGATCCAAAGGCATGGATTGGTTATCTAGTTGGATACCGATCATCAAACATCTACCGAATATGGATACCGTCGCTCGGCAAGGTGATAAGCACCCGAGACGTCGTCTTCGACGAAGAGTCAGTATTCGACGGGAGGGTTGAGGACCTTATGGACAGTCTTATGCACAGCACGCTTCAAGAAATAGCAACGCACGTAAGAACCATTGAGCTACCGACTCCTACCCAACAACCACAGACAGACTCCTTTTATGAGGATGAAGCCGCTGTAGATTCGTCAGAACAACAAGACGAAGCAGATCCACCAGGCTACTATCAAGGAAGGAAGATTAGGGATAGCTACCCGACTCCTCCAACAACACCGCCACCCGTAGCGTTACTTGCACGGTTGATGGCTGGAGACCAAACAAGTCTGACGCAACAAGCGTCCTCAACAACTGTCCCCTGGGCAGCAGCTTTCATGGCGGGAACCTAAGCCGGCCGTGTTGGAAAATATAGAGGAGAAGTTATGGACAAGGCTAAGATGATAAGAATGCTCGCCAAAGGCTTGAAGCCCTATCGAAGTTAACTTCCACCTCTGCCGACGTGCCGGACCAAGCTTGAGGATCACCCAATGGGCGAGATGTTCTAAGAGGCTGAACGAGTGCACCTCGCAAGCCACTAAGAGATGAAATCATGGTTAGAAATACCATTAAAGAAGATTAAACTAACAGGACAACAGATCCTTGACTGCATGTGGGTATACACCTATAAACTTGATAAGCACCATCGCTTGCTGAAGTGCAAGGCGCGACTAGTCGTCCGAGGCGATCAACAACGCAACATTACCTCGCAAGACACTTACGCAGCCACGCTTGCTAGCCGGTCATTCCGAATGATGATGGCAATAGCAGCTCACTATGATATGGAGCTCAAGCAATACGACGTAACAAATGCGTTCGTCCACGCAACAGTGGATCGAGAGGTTTACATGAGAATGCCTCGGGGCTATTAAAAGCCTGGAACAATACTGCAAGTAAACAAGGCACTATACGGCCTTCGCATTTCACCACTCCTCTGGCAGAAAGAATTCACGACGACGCTTAAAGCACTAGGCTTCCAGACAGTGCCTCACGAGCCGTGCTGCCTAATTAAGGATGGAGTCATTGTATTCTTCTACGTCGACGACATCATACTCGCGTATCACAAGGAGAAAGAAGAAGAAGCTCAACGAGCAATCAAGCGCTTACAAGACAAGTATACTTTCACTGGAGGAAACGACCTCTAATGGTTCCTTGGCATAGAAGTTGTATGGGACCGAACAAACCGCAAGATTTAACTGTTACAGGCTGCCTACTTGGACAAGATTAGCCGATTAGCAGACAGAACGGACATTCGACATGACACTCCTATGGCTGCGATCGAATTACGGCCAAGGAAGGGGTTGGCAATGCCAACTAAGATCAACAAATTTCAACGTAAGATTGGATCATTGCTCTTTGCTGTAGTCACTACAAGGCCAGATATTGCCTTCGCAACTTCACGACTGGCTCGATTTCTGTCAAACCCAGGGCCCGATCACCAAGACGCAGCAGACCGAGTTCTCCTATACCTTCAAAGCACAAAGCAGCGAGCCCTACAGCTTGGAGGTGACACTGGACTTCAGATTGCAAGCGACGCATCCTTCGCTGATAACACAATGGACCGCAAGAGCTCCCAAGGCTACGCTATTAAGCTCTTCGGCGGACTTATCGCCTGGAAGGCTAACAAACAAGATACTGTAACAACATCAACTACTGAGGCCGAACTGCTGGCTCTTTCTCAGGTAGCCAAGGAAGCACTCTTCGTCTTAAGACTACTCCGCGAACTCCAGATCGAACTGGACGCGCGCACTATCACTATTCAGTGCGACAATAAACAAACTATACGCTTGGTAACTGAGGAGGTTTCCCGCCTCCAAACCAAGCTTCGTCATGTGGACATCCATAACCACTGGATCTGACAAGAAGTATCTAAGGGCAGGATCGAGGTGGAGTATGTACAGTCAGCAGATATGATCGCCGACGGCCTTACAAAGGTGCTCCCCGGGAGCAAGTGGGAGGGTTTCCTCCAACAACTTGGATTGGTCAATGTGGAGACCAAGGAGGTAACGAATACCGTACCTCTTGAGGAGATTTAAGAGCAACTTGAAGACCTTACAATCGCATAAGTACCAGCTTGAAGAGTTTCCAACCTGAGGGGGTGTGTCAGATAGAACGAGCTGTGGTGAGGTTAGATCTGTACAATCGAGCAGGGACCATCTGGCTTGGCACACTAGCGAAGAAGTCAGAACCAGCTGAACACGGTGGAGGAAAAGAACACAATACAATCATCATCATCCATAAAGACACATCATCGCATTCAACCATTAAATCTGACAGTGGCCCTTTATATTTAAAGCTTAGCCCGAACTACCTGCAGCCCCCTAGCGGCTTCATTGCGCAAGGCCGTCATCACCTGCATTGTCCCGCGACTACTCTATGGAGCAGAGGCGTGGTACAGGGGTCGCATGAAGCCCGCTCGCATACGACGACAGGCTCAGGCCAACAAGGTCAGCGCCAGGCTTAGAGACCACGTCGATATTGTCTACAAGACGCTAGCCCTCGCCGCACAAGGCGTCCTGCCCGTATATAGGACTACACCCACAGCCACACTATTTAGGGATGCTAGTCTGCCCTTAGGCCTAGTTACCCTTAAAGAGGCAAAGCTTAGGTTTGCTGTATACCTGCAAACAATAGACGACAGACACCCCCTTACTAAGCGGGCACAGACCCTACAAATCTGGCGGGGCAGAGGCGCGGGAAGCCTATAGCAACCTAGGACTATTGTCGAGCGCGTTGGCTCACTTCTTAACCTAGTCCTAAGACTAGTCCTTATAAAATCTTACTACTCGCCTAACTATTAAATAGACCTAATAGGGGGGGTAAAGAAGAAAGAAGTGGCTAAAGCTTTTAAAGAATAGTGGTGTAAGGGATCACTCAAGGCATCAAAGGTTGAAATCAAGAAGTTGATTTTACTAAGATATCGAGGTGGCGTATAAAGACTGTTAACAGCTGCCTTATATACCCACACGTAGCCGAGGCGCTAATGCCTAATCGGGTAAGGTTCCGGGGCTCGGCGGAACCTTCCGCCGGGCGCGCCGCACCTCAGGAATCCCTAACAAGTGGGCATACCTTCTATAGGACAAAGTTACAGTTTTCTCTAATAGTTTAGAGCAGAGCCTTAAAGGGATTAAGTATATTATATACGGCTACGCCGTATACTAAGGTGGATAGGAAGTTAGCCTAGGTAGAGGCTTACTTAATACACGCTCCTATATATTTGACGCAGAAGCTATAGGGGTATAGTAAGGGCTAGAGTACGTTATGCGCAATCTAGCCCTCCAAATGCAACAAATCTAGATGTGTATTAATAGCATGTTAGTTATATAGTGCCTACGAGGGAACGCACTACCCTCTTCTTAGTAGGCCTTCCTCTAATGCTAACAAGTTATAGAGACGTTAGGCGTCTAAGTACGCTAGTCCTTAGGACACATAGGCATACAAGGAAATAAAAAGGCGGATCGCCTAATTAGCAGACCTAGAGGCGCACAGCTCTTACCCTCTAGAACTATAAGCTGCTAAGCCCACAATTATAGGGCTATAGTTAGACGCCTAGATTAATCTCCGCCTTATAGAAATAGAATAGTAGAGATAACACAAGACAAAGCTCTCTATATAGTACAATTAGTAGGGCCTATACTATACAAGCACAGCTACACTAGCGGAGCTTAGCCTTAGCTATTAAATCTTAGCTAAACTCTTATTAACTAGGACTATGCACAGTAACTACGCCTAGTATTATAAGAAATTTAAATATAAGGACGCAACTCTTACCTACGCATATAGAAAAGAAAAGGCCCCTAGCTATCTAGTCCACTACTAGAAAGCACGAAGACGCTTCGTTAGCTGGCTCTAGCGACCTAGCGGGCCTCCAACAAACGCCCGCGAGGGACAAAAGTACCTTCGGCAGCTCCTTAGCTGCCTAGAGGACTTCGCCGCCTTTCTTAAGCTGACTAGCTCTGATAGGGCTTAATTGAAGAAGCAAGTAAACATAACGTTCTCTTAGGGACAAGATCCCACGCACATAGGCGCTAGACTAGACTTCTCACTTTACTCGCACGGAGGAGTTTAGGAGAGTTAACAGGCTTTTATAGAGCAGCTATTGCACGACCCGTCTCCCCCTTACGGGGAGAGACGCGTCCCCCATGCCCTACGGGAGGCCTATGTAGATAAAGGCTCTTAGCCAAGTCTACTGGACGTAAATCAATTCTATCTATCTATCTATCTATCTAAATATAATAAAAGCTAATAAAAGGGTGGCTTATTTTATAGAACTATAAAACTAGACGTATAAGAAATAAATATAATAGGAAATATAATATATTAAGAATACTTAATAATAATATAAAGCTAGTAATATAGTAGCTTTTAATAAGCTTACTAGTACTCTATATATAGCCACTATAGTCTTATTATCTCTAGTAGCTACTAAATAAAGTACCTTACTATAATTACTTCTACTATATACTTATAACTATAAAAGTTATTATAATTATAACTAATAAAAGTAGAATTATAAGTTTTATTTTTTATAAGCACTTTTTTACTTTATTATAAAAGATTATAAAGTTACTTTTAGTAGACAGTATCTATCTAAGAATCTTTAAAGTTAGTTTAAGCCATATTCTAATTAATAATAATAGATAGACCCTAAATAGGCCTTTATCTAGTAAATATTAATAGAATAAATACTTAATACCTTAGGTGCTTTATTAAAATACTAGTAAATAGTGTTTAAGGTAATAAAAAACTACTACTAAAGAGTAGATTAGTTTCTAATAGACTTACTTAACTGCTTTCTTTCTATATAAAATAAAATTATAAAGTAGAATACGTATTATAGGGTAGCTAAATTTATAGTATTTATAAATAGTAAGCTATATAAAAAAGTTCTATATTACCTATTTTTTAAAAAGGAAACTTTTATAGAGGTAGAAGAAATTACTAATTACCTTTACTAAAAAAAAGGCAGTTTACTAAGAGTAAAGGCAAGTTTAAAAATTTATTAAAGAGGTTTAAGTTAATAACACCCCTTACTAAGTTAGCTAGGCTAGCTAAATATAATAAAAAGAAGCGTAAGGACTATAAATAGTTTACCTAAATATAAAAGGAAAAGAATAAAGATAATTTAAAAATTACTTACTAGAACTATAGTAAAAAAGGCTATATCTCCCCTAATAATAAGAAGGCGAAAAATGTAAACTTATCTTTATATTTTAAGGACATATTAAAGTCTGTAGGAAAAGGTAAGGGCTAGTAGGGCTAGACTCTATCCTATTAGCTACAATTATTAAGTATAAGGAGAATAAGCAGCTTAAAAATCTCTATAATATACTTTACTTAAAGAGGCTAATTGCAATAATAGTATAGGCTATAATAGGGAATTTAGGCTTAATTAAGGCACTAGTTAATAGTAGCGCTAAACTTAATATAATCTCTACTTACTTTATAAAGAAGAAAGATCTAATAGTAATATCTTTACTAAACTCTATAGTAGGGATAGTAAATAGTATAAATATTACTATATATAAATTTATATTTACTAAAGTATATTTAGTAAATACTAGAGATTATAAAGAAACCTACTAGGTCCTATTTATAGTATTAGACCTAAAAAAGTATAAAATATACTTAGAAATACTATAGATTGCTATATATAATCTGAAACTTAACTTTTATATAGGCTAATTATTATTCTAAAAAAAGTTAAGGTAGAATGCGCCTAACTATGCTAAAGTAGCCCTTAAATATACAAAATAGTTTAGTTTAATAATATTAGACTTGACTATAAAATTATATACGTGTTATATTAGCTATATAGATAATAGAATATTTATAATTTTAGTAGAGGCTATAATACTACTAGTATACTAAGAGTTTACTAATATAGCAAATAGTAATTAATTAGAAGTACTTATAGAACACTTTATAACTAACTTAGGTATTAATTTTCTTTCTAGAAAATAACTACTCTATTAGCCTCTCTATACCTTATTTAAGGGTAAGCTAAGTGTTTTATATAAGTATATTATAGATTACTTATAAAAAGACTAGATATAGTATTTAAAGTTACTAGCTAGAGTACTAATCCTATTTATAAAAAAGAAGGATAGTATATTAAGGCTATATATAGATTATTGCGGCCTTAATAAAATTACTATTAAAAATTATTATATAGTACTCTTAATTACTAAGTTCTTATAAAAATTAGTAAAAGCAAAGTTTTTCACTAAGCTTAATATCTAAAAGACTTATTATTAAATAAGAATTGAGAAAAGTAATAAATAAAAGATAGCTTTTTATCTGAAGTATAGACACTTTAAGTACTTTGTAATACTATTTAGTTTAATTAATACTCTAGTATAATTCTAGGAATATATTAATATGGTTTTACTAGAACTAATTAATATAACGTGTATTGTCTATTGAGACAATATACTTATCTTCTCTAATATAGAAGAGGAATATAAATAATATATAAAAGAAGTTCTCTAAAGGCTATATAAGCCTAAACTATATATTAAACTTAGTAAGTATAAGTTTTATTAGAAAGATACATAGTACCTAGGCTATATTATTAGCTACAAGGGAGTTAGGGTATATAAAGACTATGTAAAAACAATTATAAAGTAGCTACTTCCCAAGATAGTGCGTAATATTAGGGTGTTTATTAGTTTTATAAGTTATTACTAGATATTTATTTTAGGGTTTTTAAGAATGGCTCTACCCCTTACTAAACTTACTTAGAAGAAGTCTAGTGCTGCCTAGGGCGGGCAAGCTTAAAGAAGGGAGGAAAGCTAACCCTTATATCTAAATATATAGGCAAAAGTAGCTTTTAAAGAGTTAAAGGCTATATTTATAAAAGTGCCTATATTAATGCACTTTAAGTCTAATAAAGAGATAAGACTTAAGATAGATACTTTAGGTAGCGCAATATTTAGTATATTAAGCTAGAATATGCCTATATTTAATAGAACTCTATAATAGTAACCTATTAGTTTCTATTTATAAAAGCTAAATAGTATATAACTTTAATACAATATATAAAAAAAATTTCTTAGCTTTTAATAAAAGCGTTAAATATTAGCAATACTATTTATTAAGTATTCTATTTACTATCCTTATAAATTTTAATAACTTATAATAGTTTATAAATACAAAGAAATTAAATAAATAGCAGGTTAGAATCTATAAAAGGCTAGCAGAGTATAATTTTATTATTATCTACTAGCTAGAGAAGAAAAACCTAGTTGTAAGACTGCCGCATGGCTGTATGGTCGGTCCTTGGTCACATGACCTCGGCCGGAATAACCTTATGCCTAGCCTCACCCATACACCTTTAGGGGCCTCGGTCCTCTATAGCAATAAAGACACCTCTTTTCTCGTGGTTAACCTATATCACTATAAATTACTGTGATCTCCACTATCTTACACTAGTAAATAGACTATTAAGACGCTTTAACTATATAAGTAAGATGTAATACGTAGTAGAAAAATAAAATAGTGCTTATATAGAGCCTTTAGGAATATTATTAAGTAGGGATACTTTTAATAAACTAACTACCTAATTAATTAGTAAGAATATAAGGTTCTAGTAAGCAGCACCCTAGATATAAAGGCGACTAAAGAGGCGCGAACTTAGAAAAGTAATTATAAAAGAGCTAATATTGTTAATAAATAGTAGCTCTAAATCTAACTTAAAAACTAAGGATAAAGTTAAAACTCTAAAAGAACCTTAGCCCTAATAGTTAGGTAAAGAGTTATTAAAAAAAGGTGTAATAGAGTAAAATAAAGTTAAAGTGCTTATAATAAGTGTAAAGAAAATAAAGGCCCTCTAGATATATTATAATAGCCCTATAGGAGAGCATTTTAGGGCAAAGAAGATATTACGGAAGTTAAAAAGGCATTTCTAATAGAAAGAAATATAATATAATGTTAAGGATTACTATTAAAACTATTTAAAGTATAGAATATTTATTATACTTTAACACTAACTATATAGTCTTTTAAATTCTTTGCCTATGCTAAATAGCCCTTAGGAGGACATTACCTTAGATTTTATTATAGACTTACCTCCTAGCTAAACACTTAGCTAAGTCTATAATACTATTCTAGTAATAGTAGACTATCTAGTAAAGATAGCTTATTATATACCTACTAGGGCAGATTAGAATGTAAAGAAATTAGTAAAACCTTAGATTTAGAATATTATTAAGTTATATAGCACTCCTAAGATAATCTTATTATATAGATGTCTAATAATAAACTCTCGCTATTAGGTCTCTTTTTATTATTACCTTAACACTATAAGGGCGTTATAATTAGCCTATTACCTAAAAATTAATAGGTAAACTAAAAGGTAAAATTAGACGCTTAAGTAGTGTTATTAATATTTTTACTGCCTAGAAAAAAATAACTAGGTAAGATAGTTACTAATTACAAAATTTGCGTAAAATAATAGTGTAAATATAATAACTAAAGTAACTTCTTTTTATATATACTGTAGAGTAGATTTTTATACGCTAAAATAGCCTAGAATACTGCTTAATAATAGAGAATTACTACTAGACTTAATATAGAATAAAAATTATAGCAATAAATAAGTACTAAAAAAAGTACGCTAATAAAATAAGAAAGCACCTTAGTTTTAAACTAGAGAATTAAGTATTTATATCTACTAGATATCTAAAATCTACTTAATCTAAGTGTAAACTTAATTAGAAGTTTATTAAACTAAATATAGTTAAGTATTTTATAGGGAAAAAAGCCTATAAAGTTAACTTTTTAAAATTAAACCTATACCTAATCTTTTATATATTATTATTAGAGCTATATAAATAAAGAGAAGCTATTAAGTCTTAAGTAGATTCTATTATAAACACTCTATATATATTTAGTAATAATATATACTATATAAAAAAGGTGCTAGAGAGTAAGTAGTTATTAGTTAGAATCTAGAAATACATTATTAAATAGGAAGGTTATCTTAAAGAAGAAAATTTATAGAAGCTAAGTACTAATCTAAGTACTAACGCTATTAAAAAGTTCTAGAAAAGAAAAAATATTCTAGAATAATATTAAAAACACTCTTATTTAGGATAAATAACTATAGAAAGGGGATAAAGAAAGAAAAGAATCTTCTTAGAGAATTTTATTTCCTTTTCTATAGATAAGAGATTAAACTTAGATTAACTATATAGTTAAAGAACTACTATAAAAAGTATACTTACTATGTTTACCTATTTTTTTCCTATAAAGGCGTTATTTTACTATAATTATAAAAGTATTTAATAGTGTAAGGTATTGCCAAGGCAATATTAATATAAAAAGATTATAGTATTTCTAAAGGTTAGTTAAAAAGGACTATAACGGACTATAAAAGTATATTATACTTTACTTAGAGCTAAAAGAAAAAAAATTCTAAGAACTTAAATTTAAGATATTTTAGAGTATTACTATCTACTAGAAGGTGCTATTTAAGTCCTAACAGACTTCTATATTATAGAGAGCTGTTACTTCTAGGGACCTTAACGTATAATAGTCCTAGAGGTCCCCCTTATATATATATATATTAGCCTAAGGCCCCTAAAGAAACTAAAAGTACTACTAAGAAGCTAGAAAGGCACTATCTATAATTAAGACTATAAGTAGGGCTTTTACTATTATCCTAGTACTTATAATAATATATAAGTCTAAACTTATTTTATAATTATATTAGTATATAATATAATAAGATAGAAGATAAAATTATAAACCGTATTATATTTAGGAGTTCTACTTTTATAAATAGCGCAGCTAATTACCCTTTTATAATAATATTACTTTATTTTATACTCTATATTAGTTTAAGTACGCTTTTTAGTAAAGTTATAGGGAAATCTATAAATATTACTACTATTATAGATATATAGGTTTTAAGCGTAGGGCTTAAATAAGCTAAGAAGTAATTAGTTAATAAAAAACACTATAAGAATAACTATACCTACTTAATATAGTTTGTAAGCGTCTTAGTAGTCTTATAGATATATTTTTTATTTTCTTTAAAATTACTACTATAGAGGATAACCTAAGTAGTTATAAGGTAGTTAAGCTTAGTATTAAAGTTAATAGGGTATTATATTCTCTTAGTTAGCAGTATAATAGCCCCTAATAATAGCATATATTACTATAAGATAATATTTATTCTAAATTAAGTAATCTTTATACTTAGATAGCTGGACTCTATTAATCTAGATTAATAGAATAAGCTTTATATTTAGAAAATAATAAGTATATAAAAATGTCTTTTATAGATAAGTTTAATATAATAAATATAAGAATTAGCACTATTAGGTTAGTTATAAGCCAACTCTATCTATTATATAGTAAGCGTCTTCTAAAGAGCTATTATACTATAAAGAGAAATATTAGAATATATTAAAATATATTAAAATAATAAAACTAGAATAGTATATACTAAATTAACTAGTAAAGGTATAAGAAGTAAGGATAGTATAAAGGTAGGTAAAAACTAAAGTAACTACGCTAAGCCTTACTTAATAGTATCTTTAGCTTCTAAATTTGTTAAGTGCTCTAGAGTACCTTAATAGCGTAATAGTGCCTAATATAATAATAATAATTATTATATAATTATAAGACTCGCAATTATTTACTTTTTAACTAAAGACAATAAAATATTATATATTTTAATCTCCTAGGGCAATCTAGGTTAGGTTAATTCTAGAAGAGGGATACTATAAGGCCCTCTTATTACTTAGCTAGCCTAATAGGGCCTTATACCTCCTTTAAGTCTAGTAGAGGTTTAGATAAAAACTCTCCCTTACTTTAGATAAAAGTAGGTAGCAATTAATCTTATTACTACTTACCTCCTACTATTATCCTATTCTGCCTTACTAACTATTAGACGTTCTAGTGGCGTTCTTACACTAGGGGTAGCACAATAAAGGCTTTTATCTTAAATAATATAATAAAAAAAGTAGAGCCCCCTACTTAGTAATTAAAAAGAGCGTAAAAATAGTAAATATTAAAATAGCGAAACTATTTTTATATAACTAATTTTACTAAGCAGGGTGCTCTACCTTTTTTATTATATTATTTAAGATAAAAGCCTTTGTTGTCCTACCTCTAGGTAGATAAAATAACGCCATGTAACTAATATAAACCTATATTTTAAAAAGTTTATATATATAAGAATATATTTATATTATAACCTGAACCATCACCGAGCCGGCCACATCACGAGCCGGCCACTTTTCCTTGGCATAACCAACTTTCTCCTTATTAAACAATGTCTTAACAACACAACGCGATTGCTATTTAAGAAGAAGGCAGACTTAACCTTGCCCTTTAAGCCTATACTTTAGGCTAATTCAAGACCCTGCAACGCGCTGCAGCAGCTTTTAACATCAAATATTAGAGGCTCTCTAATCGACTCTACAGAATCGCTCTACGCGCTCAAACCCAACCTAACTGCTAGAAACTTACTGCGACTGAAGAGCAGACGATTTTCCGATATATACTCGACCTCGACTCGCAAGGATTCGCGCCCCGGCTGTGCGAGGTGGCAGATATGGCTGATAAACTGCTAGCTATACGCGGTGGTAAGCCTGTTGGCAAGTGCTGGGCTGAGCGCTTTGTACCGCGCTCAGCTGAGCTTAAAATGGCCTTTAATCGAGCCAAGGATAGGCAGAGGATACTGCAGGAAGATCTTGCGGTTATTGGCGCGTGGTTCAAGCTAGTGGAGGAGACTAAAGCTAAGTACGGCGTCCACGATAACGACGTGCACAACTTTGACGAGGCTGGCTTTTAAATAGGCGTAATTGGCACAATAAAGGTTGTTACAGGCGCAGAGAGACGAACAAGGCCTGATCTTATTTAGCTAGGCGATTGCGAGTGGGTTACATTGATCCAGAGCGTCTGCGCTGGTAGGTACGCGATCCCGCCCTTCATCATCTATAAGGGACGTGTCTATATCTCAGCGTGGTACGAGGAGGCTTCAATACTGCGTAATTGGAAGCTCTTAGTCTCTAAGAACGGCTGGACAAACAACGCGCTTGGTCTGGAGTGGTTGAAGCACTTTAACGCGCATACAAAGACGCGCATGGTGGGGGTATACTGGCTGCTTATTCTGGACGGCTATAAGAGCCACCTTAACCAGGATTTTAAGGACTACTGCCTTGAACATAAGATCCTAACCCTCTGCATGCCACCTCACTTATCGCACATCCTCTAGCCGCTTAATATAGTCTGCTTCTCGCCGCTGAAGCGCAAGTACTCTCAACGCGTTAAAGACTTAGCACGCTGACGCGTCTTCTATATTAACAAGGAAGGCTTCCTTCCTGCCTTTAAGGACGCGTTTTTTAACGTATTTACAGAGGAGAACTGCTGCAAGGCCTTTAAGGTATTAGGGCTAGTCCCTATCAACGCGCAGGTCGTGTTGGATCGCCTTAAAGTGCGGCTGCGCACCCTGCTAGAACCCCTCCTCCTAGAAACGCCGTGGCAGTCAAAGACTCTAAGCAATACTTACAAGTTTAGATCTCAGTTAAAGCTTATACGCGAGTCTTTTACTTGCTTGCCTATTACAGCCTAAGCTAGCTTCTCCTAGCTTATAAAAGGTAGTAAGCTAATGCTACACTAAAACGCGCTTTAAGCTACTTAGATCTATAAGCTTAAAGAGCAATTAGCAAAGATAACTAAGCGAAAATCGCGTAAGTGCAAGCGGATCTAGCAAGGTGGCACTATAGAGTATAGGACTGCAGCAGCGCAGGTGGTTGCAGAGGCCTCTGTGGCTGCGACGCGATCTAAGAAGGCTTGTGGTGGTGGTAATTAAGAACTAGCTTAACTAGTTCTACAGCGCTATAGGAACTGCGGCGGGACAGGGCACAATGCGCGAACGTGTAAGAAAGATGTAGAGGCATTTTCTGAATTAGATGCAAGCACGACGTATGCAGGCTCCTTGTTTAATGGCGATGAAATTAAAGATGCGTAACGTACGTTGGTTATGCCAAGGAAAAGTGGCCGGCTCGGTGATGTGGACGGCTCGGTGATGGTTTAGGTTAATACTAATATATTTAGACAATATATTAATAGTATAAAAGCTAGAAAGCACTTCTAAAAAGTATGTCTAAGTTTACTACTAATAATAAAAGTAAATATAATATTTTAATAAAGAAAGTCTTTTTATAAAGTCTTTTTTTAGAAAGAAGTTTATCTAGCTATATAGTATAAGACTTTTTAAATTTAGTTTAAATATAATTTAACTTTAATAAAACAATTTAAAACCTAAAATATCTTTATATTTTATCTTAAACACGATTATACCTATATACTAATTTTTAAAATTACTATTAGATAAAGTAGTACTTTTAAGCTTTTTAAAGCTTAGAAGCTATACTAAGCTTTTTAAAATCTCAAATATATTCTAAATATAATTAAAATATATTAAGTTAATACTTAGCCTTTTCTCTAAAAGAAGCTTAAAAAGTAGTCTAAGAAAAAGCCTAAAAAGAAGTCTAAAAAGTAGCCTAAAGAGTAGCTTAAAAAGTAGCTTAAGAAGTAGCCTAAAAAGTAAATTAAAGCTCTATAATATAAAGTAAGTAATCTAAAGTATTAGTAAAATAAAAATAAAGTAAAGTAATTAAATATATTTTTAGTATATTTTAGGTTAATTTTAATAAATATTATTAAACCTTTTACTAAAAAGAATATTGAATATTTTATTTAACCTATACTAAAAAGAGTAAGTAAGTTTACTTTATAAACAAGGTGTATAGAAATAGAATAATATTTTAAGTTTAAAATATATAAGACTACCGCATGGCTATATAGTCGGTTCTTGGTTACATAACCTCGGCCGGAATAACCTTATGCCTAGCCTTACCCATACACCTTTAGGCCCTCGGTCCTCTATAGTAATAACACACCTCTTTTCTTATAGTCAACCCATCTTACTATAAATTACTATAATCTCTACTATCTTACAAAATATATATTTTTTACTTTTTTATTTAATTACTTTATATGTGTTTTGTTAAATTAACTATCTAGAGGTAGAATAACAAAGGCTTTTATCTTAAATAATAGAATATAAAAAGCAGAGCCCTCTACTTAGTAATTAAAAAGATTATAAAAAAAGTAAATATTTGCTTACTATAAATTTTTTTTAAACTTTAAATTGCTCTTAAAGAAGCCTATTATAGCTAGGTATTTTTAGTAAGCTTACTAATATATATTTAAAATATAATATAAATATATCTTAAAGTTTATATCTATAAAATTACTAAGAATAGCTATAGTAGTAGCAGTAGTAAAAGTAGTAAAAATAGAAAATTATAGAAATAAATACACCTTTTTTACGCTCTTTTTAATTACTAAGCAGGGGGCTCTGCTTTTTTTGTTATGTTATTTGAGATGAAAGCCTTTATCGTGCTATCCCTAGGTAGTTAATTTAATGCCACACACATAGAAGCAAATAAAAAAGTAAATATATTTAAATTTAAATTTTAACTTATTTATAGGTGCTATTCTACTTTAGCAGGTAGGGTACGGAGGAGCCTTTCAAAAGTTCCTGCGCGAGCAGGGGTACGACTCAGGGGTGGGCCGAGCTTCCTAAATAGGCAATAGGCCCCGAGGCCCCGCGCACAAATGTGAATTTTGCAACCTTAGTAGAACTTAATAGCTATATAGCACTAAAATGGCTCCTAATATAGATATTGCAACTCGAGCTTTTGTTGTTAGCCTTAAATTAGCTGCCTGTGGCAAGACGACGGCTGAGGTTCACGCAATTACTGGCCTACCTATACGAACGATTCAAGATATATACGCACCCGCTATTCAACAAGGCTTTAATCTAAATCTTACGCCTGTAGTTATATACGACAAATACCTTAAGGATGCACCTCGCTTAGGCTGCCTAAAGAAATAGATAGATAAGGCAATTGACGCTACCCTCTAAAAAGTACGCCGTGACCGCTATAGACGAGAGAAGTTATGCGCTGATATTGCTGGCGAGCTTGATAGCGAGGGCCTAGATATCTTAGCAACTATAGTATGGCGAATACTTAAGAAGGCGGGATATAAGAAGACGAAGCCAACGCGCAAGCCTGGACTGACGAAGAAGATGAGGGCTGAACGCCTAGCCTGGTGCCTTGCCCATGAGCACTGGACAATTGAGGACTGGAAGGATGTTATCTTCTCTGACGAGACATCTGTTGTTCTATGCTGCCGGCGAGGCGGCTATTGTATCTGGCGTAGGGCAGATGAAGCTTTTGTCAAGAGCTGTATCTGTGAGCGCTGGAAAGGCTATTCAGGGTTTATGTTCTGGGCCTGCTTCTCTTAGGATCTTAAAGGCCCTTGCCACTGCGGGCAGCCAGAGACATAGAAAGAGAAGGAGCAGGCTGTTAAGCGTATAGAATAATTGAATAAAGAGCTAGAACCTATTCTTAAGGAGCAGTGGGAGCTTGAGACTGGCATAAGGCGAATGGGTCTCCGCAACAAGCTAGGCAAAAAACTACAATGGCGCTGGACTAAAGAGACTGGCAAGCTTACTCGAGGCAAGGGTGAGGGAATAGACTGGCGGCGCTACCAGAGCAAGGTCCTAATTCCAAAGCTTATTCCTTTTGCAAAGGAGCTACAGCAGCTTCGCCCTAAGGTTTTTGTTTAAGAAGATAACGCGCCTGCTCACGCACATCACTATTAAAGGGATATCTATTCTCTATACGGAGGTGCCTTTCAAAAGTCTTTTCCTGGACCGTGCACGGTGGCGTAAGCCACTGCTCTTGGCGCTAGCACCCCTCATAGCAAAAATCCCTCAATCTTCATCATTGCTACTCTTCTATCTACCTGATAATGCCTTCGTACGACATTGCCACCCGAGCTCAAGCCTTGACTCTAAAGCTGGCTGGCTTTTCAAATACTGAGATCGAGTCTATAACTGGAATCCAGCCGCGCACGGTTAATGCTATCTATCGCAAGGCTATCACCCGAGGACTAAACCCCGCTGAGAGCAAGACGATCCTTGACAAATACGTTGAAGATGGCAATCGATCCGGCCGCCCAAAGAAGCAAACTGAGGAGCTAGTTGAAGATGTACTGTTAAAGGTCCGTCGAGATCGATATGCTCGCGAGAAGACCTGCGCTCAAATCGCAGCAGAGATTGGAGGAGTGTCAGATATCACAGTCTGGCGAATCCTTAGAGCATCTGGATATCGAAAGACAAAGCCCACCCGCAAACCAGGGCTAACAGATAAGATGAAGCGAGCCCGTTATCAATTTGCTCTTAATTATAAGGACTGGACGATTAAAGACTGGAAAAAGGTTATCTGGTCTGATGAGACATCTGTTATCTATGGTCTTCGAAGAGGGGGATACCGCGTTTGGCGTCTACCTTCTGAGCGTTTTGTTAAGTCCTGCATTCGGCCGCGGTGGAAGGGGTTCTCTGAGTTTATGTTTTGGGGTTGCTTTTCGTACGACTTAAAAGGCCCATGTCATATCTGGAAGGCAGAGACAAAGAGCGAAAGAAAGATTGCAGATCAAGAACTAGAAGCTATAAATAGAGAACTCGAGCCTATTCTTAAGGCAGAGTGGGAGCTAAATACGCCTTTGGCTTGAATGGGCCTTCGAAATCAGCCAGGACGAAAACCACAATGGAAGTGGGATAGAAAGCATGGTAAGCTTGAAAGAGGGAGCGGAACTGGGATTGATTGGTGGAGATACTGCCGTCAGGTTGTTATTCCTAAACTAATTCCCTTCGTACGAGAATGTGAGAAGACTCAACCTGGGGTAATAGTTTAAGAGGATGGTGCAAGCCCACATAAGTCTTTCTATAAAGACAGGCTCTATAGCTTGGCTAGGGTCGTACAATTACTATGGCCTGGAAACTCCCCTGACTTGAATATGATTGAGCCAGCCTGGCCTCATATGAAAAGAGTAACAACAAAGAAAGGGTCTCCTCGGTCAAGAGCTGAGGCAGAGCGTGTATGGCAAGAGGCATGGGGGGAGTTAGAACAGTGGCGGATTCAGGCTTGGATTGAGAGGATTGAGCGGCATATTCAGGAGATTCTTCGTCTTGAAGGTGGTAATGAGTATAGAGAGGGTAAGACTGAGAAGGTACGACGGTTTGAAGCTCCTATAGTAGATGATTGGGTTGATATTGAATAGAGATGTCTCTCGTACGAATAATTTGGTGGCGTTTTTAGCTTGCGCCACTGTGCACGGTCCAGGAAAAGACTTTTGAAAGGCACCTCCGTATAACGTACAGCGCTTGACATGGTGCGCAAACTCGCCAGACCTCAACGCTATTGAGCCATGCTGGCTATGGATGAAGCAACATACAACTAAGAAAGGAGCGCTAAAGAATAGAGAGGAGGCAATCTGTATTTGGAAGCATCAGTGGGATCAGCTCTCTTAGAAGCAGATCTAGGCATGGATTGAACGAATTCCTGTACATATTAAGAAGATAATTGAACTAGAAGGCGGCAATGAGTATGCAGAGGGTAGGCATGCTGGCAAAGGAAGGGGACTACCAAGGTAGCTTGATAGAGAGCGTATCATTACCCGATTAGGAAGCTCGGCCGACCCCTGAGTCGTACCCCTGCTCGCGCAGGAACTTTTGAAAGGCTCCTCCGTACGCTAGCTATATTTTAGGTTAGCTGACCCTAATTTCAAGTCAGGTTGACGTGTACGTACCGTCACACCGGACCCTGGAATGAAACGGAACCGAGTCAGCGAGTATTGGTACCACGAGAAGAGCAACATATCGGTTTCGCGCCGTCCAATGGCTGCTTGATTCGCAGGTCGCTATCGCGCAGCAAGAGGTGCATGCCCAAGATTGCGAAGAGCTCAGGCGCGGGGTAAGAGCTGACATTCTACGCGTTGGGTCGGCCCTGACTTGCGTCCTCTGTGGAATTCGATGCAGCACGGAACAAACGACCGATTCGGCGGCGTGCAGAGTCGATGACCATGGTTCTGCAACGGAGGCTTTGCGCGTCCAGCAGTACATAGGGGAAACGAAGAGGTCAAGAACTCGTCCTGCAAACGAAGCTGCAAACGCTCAGGCACATCAGCTCGACACGACTCGTCCATGCCGACCATGCCCATGCCCACCATCTACTACCTGTCCCCACGCCCGGAACCAGACGGCCCAGCGTACGTTCCCGTGTGGCGCATGCACGTCCGCCCGTCGCCCTGGCTGACACTGACAGCGTCCAATCACGTCCATCTGCGTCTGAAACAGACAGCGAGCTCCAATTCTCCCTGGACATGGATGGCTCTGTGGAACCCGAAGCCGACGACAAGCGTCTCCTTCTGGAATACACAGCCAGTATGCTACATCCCCGCGATCGCGTTCCGCCTGATGAGATGATCTGGATCCGGCAACGACAATGTGCCAAAACGTCCACCACACAAGACAGTCGACCCGCGTCAGGTGGCTTCTCTTCTGCCGGTTGCTCCTTGCCAATGGGCGTATACTACGCTGCGGCGCTACGGGCGCAGAATGACAAGCCGCCCAAGCGGCCGGCGGCTCGACAGCCGGCTGCTCTGCGATTTGATGCTGCAAAGTGCATGCCGCACAAGGCGCCTGCGGGGACGGAGACTACGCTGGTGACAGTGAGTCGGCGCTGCTGACAGTTTGGGTGCTACCATGGCGGGTGCTTGGAGACGTTACTGTCTGGCGTGTTGTGTCAGAACAGCTTTTGTGTGTTTCCTACTTGGCCATTTCTTTCCAGTCTCTTTTGAGCCTCTCCCTTGGCGTGTTGCGGGTTTTAGTTCTTTGGCCTGGCTTTCACATTTCTTCCTTGCTCGAATCAAGCAAGCGACGCGCACTGTCTTCCCTTTTCCTTTCCGCTAAGCCATGTATGATGAATGTTCTCGTGACGGAAGGAGTGAATGATCGAGTTGCTATCAATGACATCCTATCTTATTATCTCGGACGCGGTTTGACGTGTGGGGTGATAGCCTGATAGGGATCACCTCAACCTTCGTCGCTGCCAGCAGAACGTATTTACGACGGCAGCCAAATGCTGTCGCCAGACACAACGGACCGCGCGCAGTGTCTACAATGAGGGCTCGTCAGGTTGCGGTGCTCAAACGGCTCCCCGCCGACCACGGCTCTCCACAGCCTCGTGCCAAGCCGAGAACCGGAGACGACGCGCAGGCGGATGGCCTGCACGCGCCGTTGACGCGACCTCTGCGGAGCGTGGAGGGTTGATTTCACACTGACTACCCGTGGACCATCAGCGACATCGGCTGGAGCCAAACGGCCAGACGGCCGCGCCTTCCTCCTCAGTTCAGTCCACCTCACCACGAGCCCAACCGTCCTCGAAGCGCGCCCGCTTTCTCACCTGTACGTTGCGGCCGCGTCCGCTTCTATGCCTGCAACTGACACGCCAGCTCCGCATCTGTCCGTGCCATCGCTGGCCGCGATAGTCCGTCCACGCCTCCCCCCAGTATGGCTTTTTTTTCACCTCCGGACGACCGCGATGGACGCAGCAGCGTGCGCCGCGACAAGAAGAAGAAGAAGGCTCGCATTCCCCGCCGAGCTCGCCCGTTGCACGCCATCACCGTCGAAGTCAGGCGCGCTACTACTAGGGGGATGGGACTCCCTGAGCCGCATAACTCGACGGCGAATAAGATCATCGAGTGGCTGATGTTGACCTGTGAGGTACGTAGGCATGTACCTGAGATGATAGCCGAGGGCGTTGAGGATGAGGTTGGTGAGATTGGCGAGGACAGTGGTGGTGGGGGTATTGAGGATGAGGTTGGTGAGGACAGTGGTGGTGGGGGTATTAAGGGTAAGGTTGCCGAGGATCGCGAAGATATTGGTGGCGGGGGTACCGAGGATGAGGTTGCCGGGGATCAAGAGGATAACGGCGGGTGGCGCCTTGAAAAAGAGAAAAATACCCTTGTGCATACCGGCATCCCTACGGCTCGCAGCATCGATACTGAAAACGCAAGCAAGCAACAACGCGCCGAGTACGAGGACTTTACGCTGTTCGACCTCGAAGATCTGGACGACCAGGGAGAATACCTCGACGAAATGGTTTTGGCCGTCAACGACGTTTCGATGGATACTTTTGACGACGGCAATGACGAGGACGACGATGACTTGCGCATTGGTCACATGGCGGAGGTTCTGGCGCCGTTGTCGCCACCCGCTGCTGAGGGCACATACAAGCTTTGCTCTAGGACTCGACAGCCCAGCCTCCCTAGGGTAAGCCCGAAGCTACCGTGGTCTATGAATTCGGCGGCTAATCCCGTCGTTATTCCACAGTGGACGTGATCGTCTGCAGGGCTGTGTTGTCGGAGCGCTGCGCTAGATCAGTCTGAGGATCGAGAAAACTGAGCGAGTGGAGGGAAGAAAAAGGGCGGCTGATGGTTGGCGTTGGAAGCTCCAAGGTCTCGAGGAAGGGACAGAGCGATGAGGTTTGCCATTTCATGGAGAGAGCATGGGAGAGGATTCTCTCCGCTTTACAGCGTAGTGCATGCGATACTGGATGGATGACAAAACGACGAGTCGAAAAGGGTTACCATGCTTTGATTTCGATGGACTTTTTACTCTCGCTGTCGTGGTCCCCGGTATGGGTTCTTGGGGCCATTGCGGCGATTTGAGAAAGCGGATGGAGTGGGAGGATAGTCGAATTGGTGCTGAAAAGAAAGGGCGATGATGCAAAGGGGTGCGGAGGAATGGGCCTGCCTAGCTGGCGTATCTAGCAGATCGAGTAGGAATCGGAGCCGCTAGTGAGATGGTCAGAAAGTCATGTGATATCTTTGAGCCGTAGCGGGGTGGGTGAAGGATTTGACGCTAAAAGTGTCACGTGATTTTTCCTGCGTATCGCCTTGTCTGGACACTACACCCTGTTGAATAATTTATATTATCACCTGGTGCCACGCTGATGGAGATTGCTCGGCTAAATACTTTCGTAGGCGTTAGAATATCTAGCGCGGATGCTATGGAAGTGGTACCTATTGGGGGATCTAGGAACAAAGAGCGGGCGGGCGGGGGAGATTGCAAGCGATTGGCTGTTGAAGCTGGAAATACTATTAACCCCCCTTCTTCACCCTCCTCCCACCCCCCGTGCGCCACCCAATCGCGCACTGGGTCCACGCGCTCGACATACTTGCGCCGGAGATGCAGGGGCGGTGCATCCTATGAGTAGGGTGGGGGGGGGGGGGGAAATGGGTGGGATTGTGTGGGGTTCCTGTTGTGGTTCTTTATTGGGTTTTTTTTCTTGTGTATGTTGGATTTTGGGTGGGGTTGGCTGGGGTCTTGATAATTGTGAATGGTGTTATTTATCTTGATGTGGTGGAGGGGAGGGGGAGGCGTGGGGGTGTGGCGGTGGGGTGTGGACGAGAGGGGGTTGTGTGGAGAGTGCTGGGGTGAAGGGGGAGAGTTGTGATGGATAGTGTGGGAGAGGGGTATTGAGGGGGGATGGTAGATTGCCCGTGGGAAAGTGGCAATGCTATTTATGTGAGTCATTATTCAGACGCGTTGCTAGGTTCTGGATATGCATCTACATATATTCCGCACCAGGGCCATGTGGAAATCACAGTAGGTTTTCCACCTGCCTGTGAGGACACCCAGTCGTCAACACCGTCACTTAGAAGCATTTTTCAGGACGTAGGGTACCCAAGGTAAGGTTCCAAGAACACCAAACAACCTGATTCGTGTCACAAGGTCCATGTAAACGAAACGAGAAAGCGATGTTACATCACCCGTACATATTCACTGCCACCTCCCATCACTCTCTCCACATGACCCCAACACGGCCACATGCAGCTTTTACGCATCACAAGACCTCACGTACCGCTAGCACCAACAGCGCCTTGGCAACACTATATCTACCCATCCTACCCTCCTGAACTATTCCTTCACTACCACAATCCGATTCAAGGAATTAAAAAGCGTCAAGCGCAGCTTCATGCTGTGAGCGAGCAAGCTGCACCAAAAAGATCGGTAGCCAGGATCCATGCTGCTGGTTTCCCTTAAAAAAGCGGAGCTACTCCACCTATGGTGGCTCTTTGGAGGACCATAAGATTCATCCATCGCCTCCATGTGGCGTGTCCGCGTGGTGGTTTAAAAGGTGTGACGAGCGCGTGAATGTGGCGGTATTTTTCTTTGGGGGGTTAAAAGTGCTTCTCTGGGGAGTTGCGTGTTTGAGTAGGCTGGGTTGGGAGGGCGGAAAGTGGCCGGGATGGCGAAGTCACGTGCGGGCGGATTTATGGAAGTTGTGGCTTGGAAGTGAAATACCATAGGCCATGATGTTGCACTGGTGGATGGAGAACCTGCCATGCAATAATTGAGTGCTTTTTATTGTCGCAGATCTCCGTGCTTCGAGTCTTGCACTCTCCTTTCAAGAGAAATGAGTTGATAACAAGCGCAGGCGGAAGCAAGAAACGTGATACCATGGCGAATATCAATTTTAGCATTCCTTCCGTGCAAACGTCAACATCTCCAAAACCATCACCGCCCACCTCCACAACACCAACGCATCCAGCTTAGTAGTATACCCAAGGGGCTTATTCTTCTTCTCCCAGCCACGAGAATAACCAAGTCCTCTGCTTCAATATCAGCATGAACCCACCTCATCTCCATACCACAACACCACCACACCAGCAAAAGAATCCAAAACACCTTTTAACATCACAAAGCAAAGCCACCTCATTCTGCAATAGCCAGGTTCTTCATATTTATCTACCATACCTAGCTTCCCATGGACTCAAATCCATTTTCAAAACCCGTTCAGCCGTGTAACCTCGTCTTCAATAGAATGGTTGTTTGGTACATTCGTCGGGATCGCAACATGCATAACTAAATGTCCGGTGAAAAATCCCAGGACGTTTGGATAACCGTGTGAGGGGCTAGTAAGACCCATGATGTCTGCTTGAAAGAAGCCGAGAAAGAGGGAGGGAGGGAGTGTTCAGGATTCAAAAGGCGTCCTGGGCGATGAGGATAGCGAGGTGTTGACGGGGAGCTATCGGTGCCTTCCATGCGCTCGGCGGTTCGTACATTCTAGGTGGTGCTGCGGGGTGTATTTGGCGCCTGTGAAGAGCCGTCGAGAACTTGGAGACGATCGCCGTTGTTGAGGCGGCTTCCAGGCTGACGAGTGTTCTGGGCTCCCTGGAGGTTGTCACGAGCGGCTTGAGGAGTGTTGCGGCTTGCGTGGTGAGGACTAGCGGCGGCCGCGCGGGGATGACCAGTGAAGGTTGCGCGCTGAGGATCTTCGGAGTGAGTGTCCAAGGCCGCTTGGCGAGTGCCATTCGCGGAGCTGGACGGAAGCATGACGGCCTTGGATCTAGGCGCCTTCGCCTGCCGATATTCCTCCTTGCGCTCGGCCTTACGCTTATCATCGCTGGCTTTCCTATCAAGCACCTTCTGCTCTTGCTCGCGGTTCTTTGCATCCCGCTCCTCTGCCTTGATCCGCTCTGCTTCAAGCTTCGCTTCCTTGGACTTCTTTTCATTCTCGGCGGCTCGGACCATTAAATCGGTAAAGCTGAGGACTTGCGATCGGGATTTGGTCTTAGGCGGCGGCTGCACGGGAACGTCGAATTGGAAGGAGCGCCAATGCTTAGCCCGAGGATGACCAGTCACCGCAGTATCGAGACCTCGGGTGTAGTCATGCACCTAGGTTTTCTTGATCTGCACGCGACCCTCCGTGATCTGAGTTCCATCCCAGCACGTGAACACGTGTGGTTCAGGATGCTCTGACTCCACATCGTACCACCGATCAACCCCATACTTCCCCGTGCACAGGACTTGAGTTTTATGTTCTTCAGGTTCACCTTCTTCAGCCTTGCGCTTGGTACCGCGGTTGCTATCCTTGACTGTGCAATCAGTTTCAGGCTTGGCCGCGCCATTGCCCTCGCCCTCGGTGGTCGTATCGCGAACTGGCTCAGTCGCAAGACTGCCTGCAAAAACCGAAAGCGACGGATCTGAGATATGATTAGTATGCTATGAAACCATTGAAAGGCCTTGAGATGTCCGAGAACGAGTCTTTGAGCATGTTATACCAGCGAGGGAACAGGGGGCTGAGTCAGGAATATACATACCCTTGGCGGTATCTGTCCTGGCGGGCTCCGTAGCATCTGTAACCCTAGCCTTGGAAACTACGACGGTCAGCCTTGATGTTAAAATTTGTTACAGAAGAGTGAACGCACGGTCGCGCTTCTCCTTGTTCTCTTTGGTCGTCGTCGCTGTCTTCGGCTTTGCCTGGGCGGCATATGCAATCTCAAAAGCTGAGAAATTTAGAATGTTTGCTGAGCTAATTCATGGGATGGAACTGACGTTTGCGCTCCTCTTCGTTCTCCTCGCCTGTGTTCGTCTGGTTTGCCTTCGCAGCGCGCGGAGCCGTGGAAGCTAGAAGAGTTAGGCTCGTTGACGAAGACCACCACAGGTTGATGTCGTGCTTACAATTCTCCTTATTCGCCTTGGCGGTCACGTTCTTCGAGTTGGCCATCGTGACATCCCGAGTATTGGCATCTGAATGGGTCAGCCTTATTAGTAAAAGCGACCAATGAGTCGATGTAGCTTACCCTTCTGGTTGGCCTTCAGCGTGGGCTTCAGCACGCTCTTCTTCTCCGCCTGCACAGTATTCTTGGTGCCGGTGTTCGTGGGATCTAAAGGCGTCAGTCTCGTTGCAAAAACTTACGAGAGAGGAATGGATATACCCTTGCCCTTGTCTTCGCCTTCCTTCGCTGTCATCCTGTTGACTCGAGGCGCGATGGCCGCAGGCGCGCCGGTGGTCGACGAGCGGGTAGCAGACGCGCCGGTATCAGTCACTATGACAGTCAACATCGTTCAGTAATTGGCACCGCAGAGTGTGATTGTTGCGCGACTTATCCTAAAGACCTTGACTCGTCGGCGAGGCCCATGAGGCCCGCGTCCTCCGAGCTGGAGTAGGCCAAAGTCGGTGTCTGATCGGGGAATACATACTGGTAGAGAGGCGGTCACGCGTCGGCTGGATCTGGTCACCCTTTGGCGTCTTCTTCTCGCCCTTCTCTGGCTCGCGCTTCTCTGTGCGGATATTCACCTTCGACTGCGTGTGCAGCGAAGAAGACTTCTGGGACGACATGGCTGGGGATGCCGTCTTGTCGATGCTTTGGTGAATAAGGCGCTGTTTTCGTCCGAACAGTGCAGGTTGCCTTGTCGATGCCTACGGGTTGAGAGGGGCTGCGGATGGCGAGTTTCGAAGTTACGACAGCCGAGTAGGCATAATGTGGAGAGGGGGACTTTGGGAGTGCGGCGTGAAAGGAAAGCCTCGGTCGCGCCATGAGCTTCTTATTTCCTTCTGGGGTTAGCTTTCCTGGAGCAGCACGTCCGACGAGGCGATATTGGGCCTAGCCAAGGGGATGTGACGTTCTAATTCGTTCAATGGTCATCGAAAAGCGGGGATATGCCGTCCCAATAGCCTCCGCGGCCTCCGCAAAGCGTGAAAGCGCAGGCCAATATGTATGTGAGGCGGGCGGGCGGCGCCAAGTCTAGAAGGCGTCAGGAATCCTGATGTGTGGTAGGCGGACGGCTCCAGTGGATGAGGGGTAACATCCCAGTTTTCTGGAACTGTGAAATTCGGTGGGCTGCGCGATGGCGACATGGTCTCTTCCGGGCGAAGACCCCTGATCAAAGCTGAGTAAGCGACATGGTGTCCGCCTTGTGGAAGCATTCAGAGGTGTCTCCAAGCAGGCGATCGGATAAGGGAGACGGGTGCATGGCGACAGTCCGGAGAACGACAAAGACAAACAACTCCCACGAGGGGGCGTAACCGCAGTACGCATAGAAATCGTTCGAATAGCTCAGGGAGGGCCGTAGGGGAATCGGATAGACGATGGGAACCAGGCGTTGCAATTCTCAGCATGGCGGATGTACTGCGGCAGGGCACAAGAACATCCCAAGTCTCAGTCGTAGCCATGAAAGAGAGGAGCATGAACAGTTGTAAACCAGCGGGTGGTACAGATTTATTCGACCAGACCTAATACGACGAAGCATATTGTATCCTAATGGTAACGCCGGTTCCTTCTGATGCCCCGAGAGGACGGTATCCGGACAAAGAGGAGATACGACATCGGTACAAACAAGTAGCAAACAGGAGATGGGCCACACTAGAAGAAGGAAAACGGCCCGTATCGGCGATGCGACCGTTGAAGATCCATTGGCATGATGATACTCGAAGGGACATCACAGACGGACAAGAAGTTCCAAAGCATTTCGTCTCAAGTCGCCCGAAATGTTCTCCGAGCATCCGCAGTGGGCTTTCCTCTGAACCGGAAGCTGATATGGAGGCGTGGGATATCAGATGTTCTTGAAAGGGTATATACCCCGAGACAATATTGATTGCGGCAATACCATGCGGCTGGCTGAGGGTAGACGTGCCTTGATAATCCCGTTCGATATGGCGATATTGTTAAGCCATAATCGAAACAGCTGGAGAGAAGCCGGATTCAATACAAGACTAGTGGCTTGTCTCTGACATTCCTCTCAGGGCGAAGATAAAAAGTGTCCAGGGCGACCAAGAACCTGAGTCTTGCTCTGGTCATTCTGGTCACATCTGGCCTTGAAGATAATGCTTTTGTATCGGGACGAGGTCGCTGTTGAGCCTTCTAACATCGACTAGCGAGTTTTTGGAGAAGAAGTAGGGGAAAATGGAGACACAGTGTGAAGCGTGGAGTACAGGGATATATCTCGTTCCGTTGAGTTCATCATTCGTGTGCTTTGTTTGCAGGGCGGGGTCTTTCGAGCCTTCCAAGGCAGCGAGCGAAGTCTACCGACATGGCAGAGAGTAGAAAAACCGACATCTTGCATCCAAATGCCATCGGTGGCGGCGTTGGGTAGGAAGTACTAAAAAAGCGAGTGCTGTCGCAGTGCAGGCTGTAATGATAAATTTCAGAACAGAGACGTGAGTCGAAGAAGAAATGTGGCCCAGTTCGATGAGGGAGAGCGTCGTCGGAATATGGTGTCAGTGAACCCTCAAACATCACCGTAGTCAAAAGGAGGACCAACGAAGGCAGTGCTAAGTCAAAGGATGTGCGAACAAATAATCCTGCGCGATCTCAACAAGTGTAAACTGAGCAACGAGCGTACTTTGAGGAGATTTGGTACTTGGCTCATACTTTTTCTCAGCGTGCCGACATGCTGAACTTGTGGTGGGAGTCGTCCGGCGGTCGATGATGCCTTCCCAACGACCTCAAAGCGGGCTAACACGTCTTCGAAGGGATTTGTGCGAGGCTGGTGTCTGCATCTCGGAACTGAAGTCATCAATGTGTTTAACGCTCAAACGAGCAAAACATTGTGTATGCCAGCCTATCTTTCGGAACGAGACATTCTCTCAGCGAGGAGGGTAGTCCGTCCTGGTTTTCAGACGACCAAAAATCCTCTCGACGACTGTACTCCCATTGGCGTCCGTTGTCGTCGTGAGGGCGGAGTGCTTTGTAGCATCACCCCCATGCTGTTATTCTGCTCTTCGTATATGAAGGTAGTGATCTCCAGGCAAAGATGAATGACCAGGATACGGTGGTCCCTGTTGAACAACCTCTTTCGACGGAAATTGGTGGACACTTGCTTTATGCTTCCGGGTGTGGCCTCTATATCGACAACGATTTCCGTAGCGCAAGGATGTTATCGTGGGAGAATCATTGGCCATCGGTCCGGTCCTTACAATAGCCATCCACGTATCGACGAAAGCGGACAGGTAACTTGACGTCGACCCACAACTACCTGGGCAAAGAACCTGCGAATATGGACCAGTCGAGGGCAGAGGTATTCCGCGAATGTAATCGATGCGTCAATTTGAGCGCGCTCGCCCGAGGGGTTCCACTCACTGACCCTGGTGGCATTCGAGAGATTGTCGACGACGGCGAACTTTAGGCTGTGAACGTCGGCGAGGACAGGAATGGACGTCGCGCAGCCTGGACATTGTTCACCGCGGCTTGCAGCTTCAGCACAAGGAGGCACCGCCCAATCCTTCCGAGGGCCCACAACAAAACAGTAACCCTATATCCTGCGCTGCTGAGGCTGGTAACAAACTGCAATGCCAGAACCAAATTCGACAGCGCAGCCCCTGGTGACGAGGACAGAGCCTTGCAGGTGTTAGCCCTCAACGCCGGATCCGAAATTGAGAATGCCCCTAGTCTAGTCTAGTGCATTGTACAGTTTAACGAGTGGAGCCTCTTCAAAGAAGGGCAATGCACCTCAATGCCGGAAGAGATATCCAGAGTGAGCCCCAGTGCGGATACAAGGGTACGCCGCAGAAGGCTGGTGCACGAAGAGTCGTCTGGGGCCGTCCGTCTAGGGTCATTGAACAAGGCGACTGTAGCGGGTCTGAGTGGGGAGAGACGAAGAGTACCACGTCAAAGACCAGGTACGGAAATAGCTCCACACGATCCCGCTTTCTCATCCACCGCGTTGTTGGCGTCCGTGTGCGAGACTGCCAGGAAAGTGTAGCTTAGACCTTGGCGGGTATACCATTCGATGCGATTCCCATCGCCCAGACGTCGTGCGAGCTCACTTAATGCTGGCACGTTATCTTCAGAACCCAGGGCAGAAGCATATGTACGCAGCCCAGCATGTCTGGCGATACCTAATTGGTACAAAGAACCTTGCTATTCGTGCATCAGCAGATATACAAGGCGGAATCACGAGTATCTCAACACTAGAATTAGCCTAGCAGGAGCTAGAACCGTTATTTTATGGCGCATTAGATGCGGCCTTTGCAGATGAGCCACAGACTTGTTGAAGTTCTTAAGGCTATCTTTTTAAGCTTTACGGCCTACCTATTGATTGGAAAGCGATAATTCAACAATTAGTTACGAAATCTACCACTGAGGCTGAGCTGCTATCTCTATCACTAGCAGGAGGAGAGATGGAGTGGTGGCAACGCTTCTTTTAGGCAATCCAATTTGACCCGGAGTTTACACCAACGCTCTGGTGCGACAACCAGCAAACTGTCTCAATTGCAACTAAGACAGCCGATAAGCTTCAGACAAAGCTCAAGCACGTAGACGTGCACCACCACTGGATACGTTAGGAAGTATCAGAAGGCAGATTGCAGATTGAATGGAAGCCTACCGCAGAAATGCTAGCAGATAGTCTCATAAAGATTTTTCCACGCCAAAAGCACGCTAACTTCATACGCCAACTAGGACTTAGCAATATTTTAGGATTACTAGAGCCTTAAACAGACTCAGAAGATATTGTATTAAATGAGCTCGACGGTTAGTACTAGAGATACACACGCTGAGATTACCAGAACAAGAGCTTAGAGTCACTCATTTTCAGCTTTTGTTTCTGCAATTCACTTAAGCTGGGGGGGTGTGTTAGCTAACTCTAGAATGTTCTACTATGTCGTCACACAGTCATGTGACCTTGTTAATCTAGAATCTTCTGGAAACTCCACTCCATGTATATAACCACTCTGACTTCATTAGATAGCAATCAACCAGTTCGTCATTCTGTTGTTCGCCCACAGGAGGTGTAGCGTCATTGGAGCTCTTTCGAAGAGGAAGCGCTTTATGTAGGAGGGAATGGAGCCTGTCCTCGGGTGTCTACGCAGAAAGCTGGTCCAGGTGAACACTTCAATGTTTGAACGCTCACAGCATAGTTCTACCATCTTTCACAACTGGGATTCATTCGATGGGCGGATGAGACTGGAATTCGTCATTCAGATGCATACTCTTTATCAAGTACAACCAAGAATCCAACACAAGGGGGGGTTCAAACTGCGGTGTAACTCCGTGGGCCCAACAACTCTCGTCATATTCTCTGGATTAAACCTCAAACCCCGACGCCTGAGAGTCCTCCGCCTCCGACCGCTCTCCATTGGCATCTATCCAGTTCTTCTCGGCCTCCAAGTGCGCTGACACACCCAGCGAAGCCTGATGAGAGGCCTTGCGCGAGGACAGAGAATGGACCGGCAGCGGTTGGCTGGCGTCGAGGCCCATTACGGGCGCGGGGGAAGTCTTATTGTGCGCGCTATCCTTCTTGAAGTCGGACAAGAGCGTACGCGCGACCTCTGCGTCATGTAAGTAAGTGAAATTCATCCGACAGACGCATTCGCAGTAGAACATACTCTTCTTTCTACCACCCATCGTTATATGGCTTGGACTCCATCTCGTTTTCGTCGTCATCATCTGAGTCTACCTCATCCTCAGCCTTCCTCTTCTTGGGCGTCGATGTCCTTGGCGTCTTCGGCGTGCCGGCGCGAGAAGCTTTACGCGGCGTAACGCCGCCCACGGCCTTGCGCAACGACTTCATGCGCTCCTGCACAGCGCGGACGGTGGGCTTCTCGCCATCTTTCGCTGCTGTCTCGGTAGTCAGCAATGATGATTACCTGCGAGCGCTCGCTGAGGCGGGGAATACGTACGCCACGCCTTGACAACCTTGTCGGCATCCACTTTGACTGCGTGCGTGTCAAAAATTGTCAGAAAGAGGAGGCGGTCATTCTCAGTGGTCCTGCGTGGGAATTTAGTTTTGTGTGCATAAGATATTTGTTTTGGGGACGCACCACCTAATTGGCATGACGAGTAGCTATTGGATGGACTGGTGATTGATTCTGTGGTGGGTAGGAGTGTTGGGCATGGAGGGTGCGAGGTGGGGAAACTGTGAGCTCAATTCACTGGAAGATAGTGTGCCAAGACAGCAAACGGACTAGCGCGCACACGTGAAGAAATTAGCCCCGTAGTCCCACTCGCCTGGCCTGCTATGACTTCAACTCTGCGACTTCAACTCCGAACTGAAGCATCTTCTGTCCGCTCACGCGCTCCTTTAGTCCGGCCAACCTTGTACCCGTCGCACCATCCGGGTTGAACACCGACATCATGAGCTTCAACAATGCGCAGCTGCAGCAGCAGCAGGCCATGCTCGTGGAAGACACGGGCATGAACATCGACGACCCTCATAGCGCCCGCAGGCGACTCACCGGAGCATGCGCATGCCCACGAACAAGCTCATAGCGGACCGGCAGGCGACTCACAGGAGGATGCGCACAGTGCCCGGGTGGACGATCTCAAGGCCCGCGTCGACACCAACCTCGCGAAGATATTCAAGCGTGTGCCCAAAGTGCACATCGCTCCACCGCCCCTCGTCAAGATTCTCTACAATGAGAACGGCGTTCAGATCCCGCGTGTTCCCGCCGATCTACAACTCCCGACTTTATTCAATAATTGGAATGTCATTGCTGCAGGCGGAGGCCGCGCGGTGCAGCAGGTGACAGACATGACGTTGAATAGACTTGTGTGGTTCTACGGTATCGATATGCGTCACTCATGGAGCTCTTACTACAAGTCTGTCCGCCTCAATATCATGGCAATGGCATATGCGTGGGCCTTTGACTTCGAAATGTGCGAGGACAACGAAGCGAAAGACTTTGCGAAGGGATTTATCGAGGCTTGGATTTCGACTTCGATAGATGGGCCGGTCCTTGAGGATAACGACTTCACCGTGCGAGAGAACTTCCTCCGCTTCTGGAATACCAGCAAATACGATCTTATCACCTTTTCACTCCGCGAGGAGAAGAAGTGCGGCGTTGCCCTCACAAAGCTGTGGAGCAGGATCCCGGAAGATCTCTTGACGAAAATGACCTTCGAGCCGGAAGTATTGATGCAAAAGTTGAAGTCCGGGGACATTACGACCAAACAGTTGACGCGGTGCGGACCAGCGCTGGTTATCCAATGGATCATGAAGCAGGAAAAGCAGCAGAAGGCATTTGGAAACGCTCAATTAAAGATGCACCAGCTGAAGCGGGGCATGCAAGACATGGTGGAAGACCTCCGGCTCATGGAGAGGGCCAAGTACACCGATCCGAACTTCGACTCGCCGTTCGTCGCACCCCTACTCGGCGAGATAAATGCCATCGACCAGATCAATATTCCGCCCAGGACGCCGTGGATGGAGAAGGATCAGTTCTTCCATATTTTGGAGCACGAGGTAGATGAGCTTACCATGGCCATGCAAGGCATGACCATCGCTGGAGAAGACGAAGCGCAGGAGGATATGATGAAGTTTCTGGAGAATCTTCGCGTGGCCTGATCGTTTGCGCACATCTGGCCCTTGTTGCCGATCGGGTAACACATCGTAGATGGTATCTTGTGCACGGCCGGCACATGTCGAAGGAACGGTGGCGCCCATAGCCCATATGAAAATGAAACGAATGTATCATGAATATTCCATCGTAATGATATGGTGCCAGTTCAGAAAGATGCGTAGTAGGCCAGGGTTTCATCAGAGGTGAACACAAACGCTCGCATCCCTCTCCTACCTCTTTGCCTAACCAAAGTGCGCGAATTACTCAGTGGATGCTTTATTACGCGATACCTCACTACATCAACACTGGGTACTAGAAAGATATAGAAGCTTACTGTACTTATTATATTCTAAGACTATCGACACCGTCCAGCTATGCAATAATGACTGTTACATGCACAAAAAGCGGGTATATGCCAAGGGACTCATCATGCTTCGACGCCGCCTTCCCATGAAAACCCTTATGGCCTTACTTTCGTAGATAGAGACTAGTGAGTCTCTCTCTACAAAAAAACAATCTCATCGTTTCACGCGAACTACTCCATTTCCTCTACAATCGCCGCCATCTCCTCCCAACCCACGTCCTCGTCCCCACGCTCGGTCCTCTTTCCGGCTTTTAGCTTCTCGACCTCGGTTTTCAACGTCTCAACCTCAGTTTTCAGATGATCCACCTCGACCGACATCTTGATGACGAGCTCGGTCATGTATCGGAGATTGCGGACCAGCTTGACTGGTTGCTTGACCATTTTCATAACCTTGTTATTGCACTTATCCGTGCGCTCCAACGTCTGGGAGTACTTGTAGGTCGTCGCCATAACAAAGAAGGCTGCTACAACCCAACAGGCCGCGGTAATATCAAAGTTAGACATGGTAGCAGTCGTTTCTCGGTCGTCTTGGTGAGCTGGTGGTACTCTAGTCGATGTTTTGTAGTTGTAATCTTGGAGTTAATCTGTGGGAGAGAGATAGGATAGAAATTAGGAGTGTTTATATAGGCCGTGTTGAGGAAAATGTAAGTATATAATGGGAATGAGTGTAGGGGCTCCAGCCAGCCATCGTTCTTTTACTATGCTGCACGTGGCCTTCCAAGGTTGTTTTTGAATGTGTTTACATTGCGACTCCAGTCTTTGGCGGAAGGAAGCTAGGCGCTCATAACCTATTGATAACAATAGTAACTGTGTTTCATTACACTAATTGCTATCTAGTAATTGTTAGTAATGTGTATTCATGGCCTGCAATACCTCTCTGTGAAACTTGTGCGGTCTCTGCAAATAGTAGCGGTTCTTCCACTAGGCGGTTGCGTTATCTTGAGAAAGGACGAGTAAATTGTATTATAGCCAGCGGCGAAGAATACAGGGCGCCGAAGACGAAGCGTAGGGAGAGGAAGCAAGAGTGGGAACAACTGCTTTGGCGTGTATAGGCTTGAGATGTGCCATAGTTAAGAGCGTGAATAAAGACGACACAGCTTTCCCTAACAGCGTTATACCGTGTACCGAACGTGCGCGAAGTGTTTATCAAGAATGGAAGACGAAAGAGTCGCAGATGGTGGGCGTAATGCTAACTCTGAGGTTGCTTTTGGGGTTGACTAGCGATGCGGAGTTGGGTACGAAGGTTACCGGTACTACCTTGAGCTTAGCGTGATAAGCATTTATCAACTGTATCTGTTAGTGTGGAGTACGATATCACATGATACCACCAACCTGATGTAGACTAGTTGCTGATCACGATTCTGCTACTTAAGCAGTTTCTCTGTTCAGCTTGTTACAATCAACTCAGTCTCTTATTCCTAATTGCTACCCTACTTATCCCTTACAGTTATAAGCCCAGCCTACGCTTAATTTAACTGCAGTTTACACTTTACTTACTACACACACGCTTTCTACAATAGAGATTAACTTAATAAGCTCTAGTTTGCTATAATAAGCAATAAAGAGGACAAGCTAATTGTTAAGGAGACAATTATCCTTAACAAGCTAAGCGATTAGTTAAAGTAGATCTTTCTACAAAAGAGGACCGCTAAGGCATATAAGATCTAGAACTATTATAACCCAAATTTAATAGTAGATACTATTAAGAAAATCTATAATAAGAAACCTAAGAAGCAACTACTACGCTTATTTAAAAAAGATAACACACCTAATAAAGCTTTAAGCATTATCTAGGGCGATAATAATATTAAACTAGACAAACTTACAAAATCTAAACAAGAGGACTATACCTTCTAGCATAGGTTCTACGTAATAAAGCTAGCAGCCTAGCAAAAGAAGGAGAACGCTCTTAATAACCTAACACAGGAGATTATAAGGACAATTGCTAGTAGGCATATCCTAATTATTAAGGATGCTAAAACACCCTATAAACAACTTATACAACTTAAGAAGATATTCTATATATTAGTAGCAGAATGCAAGTATAAGTTGCTTAAGCAGTATAACAAGATTAAGAAGGTTCTACAACAATAGAAAATGGATGCTTAGTATAAGAGCTATATTACTATCCTTCGCAACATAATTAAACTAAAACTACCTAAAGTCTAGGACTATTAGGTATAGCAGAACTTTCTTCGAGCAATTAGGGGAATTAATAAGTCCTTTGTTACGCACGAAATTTAAGAGATTACGTAAGCTAAGATAAACAGAACTCTATATATAGATCCTATTACACTAGTAGATAACTATTAATAGTTCTAATGCACCTTAAACCCTGTAGTGTTAGCACTTAGAACATACGCTGTTTTAGGACGCCCTAGTCTAAACACTAATAGCAACACCTAGAAACGTATAGTTACTTGCATCTATAGGGAATAGCACCTATTTAAATAGTGCTCCTATATAGTGCCTTCTCTCTAACCTGCTAAATAGAGGCCTAACCTAGCTATCTTAGCTAAGTTTAACAGAGTTAGGAAACTAGGCAAAGGCAACCCTTTAAGCGCAGCTCTGTTTAGAGCTAAGAAGAAAGCTAGTAAAAAGGCAGCTGCTGCTAACAAGAATAATTTCTTAATAGACACTAGTTACCCTTTATTAAATGCTTAAAACTTAATAGAAGCAGTTATGCACTAGCAAGGCAGCTAGAATACAGCTTAGGTTGTTACTCTACTTAGTGTAGCTGCTATTTAATAGCCTCCACCGCCATTAATTAATAAGTAGATACTAGATCCTAACTCTAATCTACATGTCACAAATCACTAACTAAAGACTTGGGAGAAGATCCGAGACAAATACCTAGATAATGTCCTACCAGCCAGCACACAAGCCCTGCAGATATATAAGTAGGGAAATATTAAGCTGTTTATTAATACTCTAACTAGCAAACATTAAGTAACTATAATATAGGTAGCACTTATCCCCACGTTCTTTACATTAGTAGTGTCGCTCTCACGCTGTTAAGCAGTTAGTATTAAGTTTAACTTGGGACGTAGCTGTCTCTATCTAAGGAGCGCTTTAATAGACATATTCTGCACACTTAATAAGTAAGGTGGCTATTAGGTTATAGACTCTAACAAGGCAACACGTCTAAACGCATCAGAATTGTACACATTCGCGATTTAGTTAAAGTTAGCCAAGCTAAGCTGTATAGAGCGCAAGCCTCTACAAGTCACCCCTATAGAAGCTTATCAGATGCTAGCTCATGCAGGACAACGCGTGGTTGAACACCTAGAGCAGGCAGTAGATAGTATTAGGCTTATCACTAGCCCCCAAGCTCTGTAATAGAGGGAATGTGAAAAGTGTATTAACTTAAAGCTTTCTAAGATTATTAGTCAACGCCCTTAACGCGAGCCTGCGACACGCCCCTTTAAACATATCGGCATTAACTTTATATAACTTAGGAAGACAGGTAAAGCTTGCTATAACAGGGACAAGTGGCTCTTACACGCTGTGTGTTAATATAGCAGATACTATTTAGGGAAGACTCTTTATAATAAGAAGAAGGAGACTCTAACTCGCTCAGTTTGACAGATACTGGCGCTTATTCTAACCTAGTTTAACGCAATTGTTGTATACGTTCGCTGTAACAACAAAAATAGTTATGCTGATCTCTAGGAGGTCTTTTAAGACCTAGGTATCACAGCTAAGCGACGTGTTGTTGGTGCAGAAGAGATAACTAGCCTGCCTAAGAAGGCTAGTAACCTTATTATCACTGCAGCAAGAGCTTTACGGATTGAAGCAAATTTGCCTAAGGAACTAGCTAACAAGTTATGCCTAACAGCTATTTACATCCTCAATTGATTGCCAACAGAGGTTCTTAACTAGAAGACGCCCTACAAATATGTACGCAAGGTAAAGCCGTCTCTTGCACATACAGACGTTATTAGTGCCAAAGCCCTATTCTGTAATACTAAGGTGGCCAAAGGTGACAAGCTCGCGTCAAGGTCGATTACTGGATGGCTAGTTGGATACGAAGGAACGAATATCTTCTGTGTATGGGTTTCTGGGGCTGACAGTGTTGTTCAAACACATGATGTTGTCTTCGTACGAGACCAACGCTACTCGGCTCTACAACTTGAGCCTATGACGGAGGAGATACGACGCGTAGTCAGAGTCCTTGATATCGATTTATCGGACGAGGAGGAAGATCCTGTTATTGAGCAGATCCATCGTGATATAACACATTGTTAATATATAGTTAAGGATAATGTTAAGGATTAAGAAGAAGAGGCTACTAGGCTAGATAATGCTAAAGAGCAGATTTAACAGGAGGCCTATAAAGGATTACTCACACCCTAAGAGACACTAGTACCTAGCACTTATAATTATTCTCAACTAAAAGGCTGGAGAGAGATTGCTTCTAGATATACTGCGCTAAACCGCTATTAGAATAACGCTCTAAAACGGACAAACCCTAATATTGCTGCAGACAATATCGTTCTAGGGTCCTGTTATTAGGGAGGTGGTAGAGGAGACGATACGCCTAGGGACCATTTTAGTACGCACGCTTTTTTGTACTAGTAAATGTTTGCTATGGTAATTATGCAACTGCCCCTAAATAAAGAGTTAAAGGTTTACTGTGATTAACTGCCGCCGCCACTAAAGAACTGGGCTAAGGTCAAATCCCGCCCTAATGCTGATAAGTGGTTCGCTGCTGCGGATAAGGAGATTGAGGAGCAGCTTCACAAAGGTGTATTTAAGAAGATGAAAGATAATGTAAAGAAGCACCTAGATGCTAAGACCCTGCCGCTAATATAAGGTTTTACGTACAAGTTCGATGCTGATGGCTACTTGACTAGCTACAAAGCTTGACTAGTTGTGAGAGGAGATTTGCAGACAACTTGGGATGATACCTATGCAGCTACCCTCGCGGCTCGAATGCTCTGCTTCCTCATCGCTATCATGTGCGCCTTTGGACTCCTTGCCTACTAGTACGACGTTAAGAATGCTTTCCTCAACGCGTACCTGGTCCGACTCTGTTACGTCTGGACTCCAGATGGGTTCCGAGACAGACTAGGCAATATGATGCGACTATGCCGAGCACTGTATAGGCTTAAGGATGCCCCAGCGCTGTGGCACAAACACCTAAAGAAGACCCTTGTTAATATAGGCTTCACTTAAGTTAAGGGTATCCCTTGCCTATTTACTAATAGCAAGCTAATACTATTCTATTACATAGATAATATTATTGTCCTTTTCTGCAAAGGCAATTAATAATATTATTAACAGTTTTAACGCGAGTTCACAAAATGATACAAGACATAAAGCTTAGGAGAACTAGGCTAGTTCCTAGGGATACGCATTATTAGAGACTATGCGAAAGGCAAGGTTTAGATAATCTAAGACTCCTACATCGCAAAAGTCTGCCACGACCACAATCTCCTTTAGGGCAGCCAACACCCTAAGGTCCCTCTGCGCGAGTCTTATCTCCCCCTAAGTACAGATGAACCTAACGCGGAGCGCACCCACCTATATCAGATCCTAGTTAGATGCCTTGGCTTCATCTTATATTTCACCTAGCCTGACGTGGCAAAAGCGCACTTGATACTTGCCCGCTATCTAAATAATCTAAGCTAAAAGCATCTTGCTGCTGTTAAGTCTGTGTGGCAATACTTATATAACTTCTAATTCTGGGCAATTAGAGTAATAATAGCACGCTTTAAGAACGCTAACTATATTTCTTAAATTAATAATAAAGAAGCTAAGGAGTTGTTGTTCTTTAGTGCCTCTAATACTGCGTTTGCTAACAATTCTAATACTGCTTAAAGCTTATTCGCCTATATGTTTAAGCTCTATAGTATAGTTATTAATTAGAAGGCAAAAATTATAAGATCTGTTACTAAGTTAACTACTAAGGCTGAACTATTTTCCCTATTAACTGCTAGCACTAAGTTATCCTAGTAGATGAACACCTTTAAAGCTATTAGGTTTAATTTACAGGTTTGACCTACGTTATACTATAATAACTAGCAAACAGTCTATATCGCTAATAAGGACAAAGAAAAGCTTAACACGAAGCTTAGACATATTAAAGTACATTAGATGTGGACCCGCGAGCAAGTTGAAGCTGGGAACATTGACGTTACCTGGATGGGAACTGCTGATATGCCCGCTAATAGATTAACAATGTCTCTCTCTAATAGTAGCAAGCATAAGCGATTCTTGCAGCAATTAGGAATAACTAATATCTACTAATAAGTTATTAGTTTAGAGGATAAGTTTGTCACATCTGTTATTACCTAATAGAGTTCTTTCTAGGGAGGTGCCCTAGAGGCCCTCTGTTCACTTATTTTGCTTTGTTATACTTTACAGCACTCCGCTACCTCTGTGCTGTGGGAGGTGTGTTAGTGTGGAGTACGATATCACATGATACCACCAACCTGATGTAGACTAGTTGCTGATCACGATTCTGCTACTTAAGCAGTTTCTCTGTTCAGCTTGTTACAATCAACTCAGTCTCTCATTTCTAATTGCTACCCTACTTATCCCTTATAGTATCGGATGCTGCAGCTGCTTCGGACGTTATGTGCCAACAATCATTCAAATGCGCGTACATTAAAAGTACACAGGGAGCATTCTCTTGAATTCTGTCGGTTGGCAATGATGGGTCTAGCGCATAGTCAATTTACATTCACTCGACCACATTGTTAACGTTGCTTAGGGTCAATTTTCTGAGAGTTGTAACGGATACTAGATACCTTTTTTCTTCTAATTATTTATCCTAAGATGCTCTATAAGTTCAGCACTGTTATTATCTGCCGTTATGCAGGCAGAGGAACCGGCTAACGGTGCGTTTGCTTACATTGGCCGCACAATGTAAAACTGCGACACTTTCCTGGCCTAAAAGGATGCGTGTTCGACTACTTATAACTTTTAGTTAGTATTCTCCCTCCTTAACGCGCAAGCCACATGCGAAAGCAACTTTAGGCGCCCTATTGCACCCATCTACATGCGTATTAGCAAATATAACCGCAAACAATAGGTATTGCACCGCTTTAGATAAAAAAGGTCTTGAGCTTTCCCTTGTTAGCTTTTGCGACCGCAAAACCAATGTGAAATTATATAGAAAAAAAGACCAAAAAAAGGCAAAAAAAAGATACCAATCGAATAGCGCGGACTTAGGCCGTGACCTTCGATACTCCGCTCACGTGATACGTTTTTCTAAGGCTCGTACCTAAGCCCAGGACCCCACATCCTCCCATGAGGCAATGTCCCTGGGAGAGGGCTAGCTAATGCGTAACCGCTGCCTCCGAGACTCGAACCATTGCCCTGTTGCAGGAATTAAACCTGCGGCTGTAATAGTCTAATGTGCCAGCACACTAGACTATTGAACTATTCGATTGGTGTAAGATTTTCGAATTAATAGATATATATGCTACTGTATAAGGTATAATCTTCCATAATTCACCTTGTGCGGCCATGTGGCCGGTGTGTTTGAATGCCGAACTACTGGCTTTCACTACCACATTGTACTTTAGGTCAATCGTTTGCATTTAGCTAGCAACATTGTAATTCGTGATAATCCTACTACAGTTGGAGTATGCGACAAAAGTCAACGTGAGCAGTCCCTAGAGGCTTCATAACAAGTAATCACTCAATCGGCTCTGCGCCCCAAAAGGTTTCCTGACCGATCTCCGTAACGTAAAACAATAGGCAGGATAGAGGACTATGACTTCAATACCGTCTGCAAAATGGCACGCATGGCAGCCATTAATAAACGGTCGGACAATACGGACGAGGCGGTCAAAGAAGAAGCGGAAAAGATCTCAGAAACTGTGCGAAAGCTAGTCACAGGATACAAAAAGAAATGGCGACAACATTTGAAGACTTCGAAACAAAATACAACGAAGAGGCTGATAAAGCGCAAGCAGCTGCCCTGGGCGGTACGTGGGTGCTGCTACAGGACATCTGCACTTGTTAGGTATTGGCGCCAATTTCACGTCCCAGGAGGTCTTGACTGCTGGTTTGAATGAGAAGCATCAGCCTAGAGATACATCCGTTGCCAAGATGAAGGAGGATACCAAGTATCTTGACAATCTCATGACGTCTCGCATATGTGGAGGGATGATTATACATGAAAGAATCAACAAATGATTAAGTGGAACTTGTGGAATAATGAAAGAATATGTATTATAATAGGTTGAGATCTGGGGTAAAGGAACATGCATGCTATTCATCTACTACTCTACTGTCCATCTCGCTACAGGATAAGAAAAATGGGGAGGGGCAAATTACGAAAAGGCTCGTCGTCGGAACGCCTGATACATGCGCTCAGAGAATCTTGCCAATACTAGTATCCTTATGTACGGGTGATCGACATAGCGGTGGATTAGATTCCGAGGGAAAGAGCAGATCCTAGAGTTCCTCGCCATGAAAGTAGCTATTAGACGGGCAGGCGAAGATGTAGATATCTCCAGGACTTCTTTGGGACAGCCATCATAAGCTGAGAACCAATGGCTAGGGTAGGCGGAATCTTCGCGGGAACGTCCCTCGTGTTTTCGCACCATTTAACAACGCGCACTACCAAAGATCAACTGCTCAGCTCATTTCCACGCGGGGTCTCCTTTCTAGCCCAGTGTTTTACCGAGCAGAAACGGAAAACACGTGTTCAGAAAGTCTCGAACAAACAGCTCCCAGCCGAGGGCGAGCAGGACCCAAACCACCCGAATGAGGGCAAGGCAAAAGAAAAGAATGAGAAGCAAGCCGATAAAGAGTTTAATCCCGCTATACTCACGTGCATCAATTTCGCCTTCTTGAGTTTGAAAGGAGCTTGTATCGCAGACTTCTGGGATTCGGGGGGAGCGTTGTTTAAGTCCGGGAATCTCAGGAATGTAGGAAGAGAACGGCTCTTCTTGCAGCTGCTTCTGTTCCAAGAGAAGCTGACGAATGTATGACTGTTGCTGCTTCCGTTCAGCCCTGTAATAGCGATTATATCCGAGTAGCTGCTCAACCTGTTCATCGCGTTGGTCTAAGATTTGGATAAGTTCCCTATTGGGTTTAGAGCGAAGGCTTTGCTTATCGGTCTTCTGGCGTCTCAACTGCTCGCGGAGCTTCTTGAAGTTGCTCGAAGTAAGGTCCGACGTTGTTTAGGGGGGTTGTGGTTTGAAAGATCTCTCTAAAGATTGAGATAGAGGTAGGTGCCACTAAAGTAGAAGTGTGGAAACGAGGTAGATGAGGTCAGTTTATAGGAGCTTTTGAGAGATTTATAAAGGCGATGCTGAGCCCTCTTGGAGGCATCAACCGCTTGCATAGTCAAAAGACTAATATCTAGGTCATGCATTGTTCATTCACTTTCAGGACATGGAATTAGTCCAAGGGATAAGCTGAGAGCTGTCGTGCACATACGACGGCTTTCAAAGGGTATCTTCAGGTCTTCCTAGGATATATCTACTGGATACTAGCCGAGTGTGAGACTTCGAGCCATTGCAATAAACTTCGTCGATGTCTACTCGACCTCCCGCCTCAGCTTCAGAAACCACAATTTCAGCTCCACAGCGGACCAAAAGAATTTGTCAGGCGAGTAAAAAACATTCGCAGCCAGCGGAGCAATCATGAAACCCCGAGACGACGGCAGTCATGCCAAACCGTACCATCAATAATCCCCTGAAACCCCCTGGGTAACTGGCTACAGCTCTACCCAAGCTATTGCGAATGAATACCGTAGCTCATGATCGTTCCTTCAACAGCCAAGTCGGAACATAGACCTGGGATAGTTTCGCCCATTGAATGACGCTTCCGTCTCGTGTTTCGATCTGTTTGACGAGACATACAAAACAAACTGCAAGCAACCCGCGATCGCTGTAAAATCCAACGCTGTAATACATTCTATTCATCTCCTTATGGTTGCGATAATACTGCGGTACGAGGTGTGGGAATTTTTGATCGCGCGGCTAGGTGCCATCTACTTTGTCTAGGGGTATTACAAGCCTCTGCTGCGCTTCGCTAGCTTGATAATACGCTCTACCAGATATGCAACATTATCTGCTATATTGATATCCGCCTTCTCTTGGAGAACATCTTCGAGTTTGTTGAAATATACCTGCAAGCTCTTTCCTCGTTATTGCGTGCAAGGTACTGAATTACTACCTAGGACTGATCTTAGTAAATTGGAAGCATTAAACCTGGAACGCTCTAGCTTGAAACCCCAAGTGCCGGCCGGAAAAGATATCATCGGGTCTACACAACTACCGTATGCCCTTCAAGAGTTAAGCATTATAGAAAAACATAGGGCATGCCTGCTCCTGAGGTTCTTGTAAATTCCAGTACGAAATGCATATGCATGTCCATCTGAGCGGGTATTGGAAGCCAAGATCTATCTTGGCATATCATATAAACACTGGGTCCAATCCAGAATCCTGGTTCCCCATGTCGTTTCATCACTGGGGTAGTGCGAAATGCGGAGAAATTAGCGTCCGACAGTCTTGTATGGGTGATGCAACCGGCACTGTTTTCCGCGTGCGCATTATTTTTTTTTGCAAGGACCCGACCACACGCATCGCATACGGTAGTCTTGCTAACCAACGGGATGATATCGCCGACCGGACAATTAAGGCCGAATTGAGTTTATTTTAACCAAGGTGGTTAGACCAATTGCCTGCCACAGAAATTGGAAGGTCTGTTGTGCAATGCGCCGTGTGGTGACAGCAGGGGTCGTGAGCCGAGCTGCACATCGAGCAAGTACCCTAGATAGCCCTTTCTTGGTATTAGTACTCCGTCTATATAAGAGCAAACGATAGCCGATCATGCCAAATCACCAACCATTCATTCATTCGTTTATATCCGTTTATAGTCGGCAGCATATTCAGCAACATGCACTGCTCCTATACTGTCAGCGGGCTAGCCGCCATGTTCGCAGCCGCAAATGGCGCCCTTGTGACCGTAGGGAACTGGGGCCCAAATCCAACGAATCTGGAGTTCAACATCAACGTGCCCGCCAGACCGGCCGCCAAACCCGCTGTGGTCTTTCATGTACGTGTAATCCGATCCACCATTACTGTGACCCCTTCTAAGTATGCGCACAGTTACACGGCTGCGGCGGCAACGGCAAAGAGAGGGCCCGAAACACCAGGTACCTCCAGCTTGGCGAGGAGAAAGGCTTCATCACGATCTTCCCTAGCACCCGCAACGACAACAACTGCTGGGAAGTCAACACCGCAAAGGGCCTCTCTCGCAATGCAGGCGGCGACAACCAAGGTCTTATAGCCATGGCTCAATACGCGATCAAGAACCACAACGCTGATCCCTGGAGAATCTTCGTGACTGGTTCAAGCTCAGGCTGCATGATGACCAACGTCCTCATGGCCACCTACCCCGACGTTATCTCCGCAGCGTCGTGCTACTCGGGAGTTCCAGCGGGATGCCTTGCGGGTAGTCCTGGCGCCAGCCCAGCGACCGCTGACCCCGCATGCGCCAGCGGCCGGATCACCAAGTCGCAAGACCAGTGGGTCAAGCAAGTCAGAGACATGTATCCTGGATACAATGGTGGCTATCCCCGCATGATGACATGGCACGGTACCGCGGACAACTTTGTCACATACCCCAACTTCGCGGAACAGTTGAAGATGTGGTCGGGTCTTCATGGCGTGCAATTCTCAAGGAACGACACTGGTGTCCCGGAGCGTGGTTATACGCGCATGGTTTACGGTGATGGGTCAAAGGTTGTGGGCTTCAGTGCTGCGGGGGTTGGACATACTGTGCCGGAGCATGAGCAGGAGGATCTGGCTTGGTTTGGACTTTGAGGTTCGAGCTCTGTTTCAAAAGGCAAGGTGCCTTTCTATTCTTTGTACATAGTTGTGGGCGTGGCTGTCTGTAGCCCTTACACAGTATATAGCAAGATCAGCATTGAAGGAGAATGTTAGGATGATTGAAAGCGGCAATTTTACGTTTTGACACCAATGGTCTTGTGGATTCTGTAGAAGTGCTAAGTTTGACGAGAGAAAAGAGGATGCGGAAGCAAAGCCTACAATAACGCGGTATTGATCGGATTCCTCGCTTGAATCAACATGTTGGAACCCTTCATAGACGCAGTTGGACGAAATAATCATGTGGTACTTTTGGAATAGACCTCATGTTCCGGCGGGAATCTCTCAATATCGAGCGTCACGTACTCCATGCCGGGATAGCTAGAAAACTTCTTCTTCGCAGCCGCCATAAGTGACGACGACAAATCGGTGAATGTATATCTGAAATCAACGCCAAGCGATGTGAGCACATCCACGACGGGCTTCGTTGTACCTCCCGACCGCAGCGTCAGTTTTAAGAAGTTTCTTAGGTTGCGCCTGTCGCGAACATGGGCGAATTGGTTTTCACATCCTCGAGGTCTTGACTTGCTCCGAATGGGTAATTTACCTTAGGTAAGATTCGTATTGTTGCCTTATGTCATAAGCGTTTCGGGCTAGCGATTCATGCTAATTTGCCCACAAGGGCTAGAGCATATGCAGGACCGAGCCACCCAGCCATTCCACTTGGCACGTAAGCCACACCACATCTGTTTCCGTGCATGACAGGAGCCCCTCATACCGTTCTGGCTTCGGCCTTTACTGTCCGTCCAGGGTGGGGCACGCCTTGTCGCAGGCTCCAACAGCCCTATGGCCCAAGCATGCACTCTTATTCGTGCACATCGTGCCACGTTTTGACGCAGAAAAGCCATGCGACACGCCATGCCACATCACGTTGCATATGCTTGTTGCTGGACGAGTCCGCAAGGTCCGCTAATTATGGCAACTTGGAACAACTAATCAGATGCTGGCTGCCTAGGAATCCGCGCAGGGGCTAGTGCGCTAAGCCTGAAAACCTTTTTGATCTGCAATGGCATCGCCCCAGCTGATAAAGGGGTAAGTGGCACAGCCTGAAAGACGAGGGTTTCTAGTCAAACACTCACTCAGTTATATATGTTAAACATATACACCCCAAGTTACCCAGTATCCTAAGCTATTCGATTGACGGGACAACAGCGCGGCTTTCGAACTCGCCTTATCATTCGCTAAAGGATTCTGATCGCGGCTGTGTGGTTTCACCACCAGCGCCTCAGCGCCTTGTTCAGCCTAAGCACTATAAGCAGCGAATTGTGGAAGCCAATTGGCCTCCACTCGTATTTTTCATTCGGCTATTCACCAGCACTAACGGGCGGGGCTGTGTTCCTCGACCCCGAGAATCTTCTTCGCTTTTCCTCTTCTTATCCTCTTCTTAGCTGGCGCACCGTTCTTTCACCACCATGTTGCCACGATGTAACTTCACGACCAACAAACGCTTCTTCAAAGTATCCGCCGCGGGAGTCTTCATTTTCTTCGTCGCATTCTACACATTTCCCATCGTGCCGCTCCCCTTCACGTCCTCGTCGAAGGACACGACCATCAAGCCCGAGGACATCACATTCGCGGCCACACATCGAGTCCTCGCGCCTAGCGAACGGGAGGCACTATGCTCCGCACACGGCGTTCCGCCTTATCGCCAAATAGCGCACACTCCCGATGGCAGCGACCGTCGGAAAGTGTACGACTTGTTCATGTTGAACACCGAGCTCGACTGGTTAGAAATCCGGCTGCACGAACTAGCCTCCCAGGTCGACTACTTCGTCATCCTTGAGTCGCCCACAACCTTCACAGGTCTTCCGAAGCAGATGTACTACCAGGACAACAAACATAAGTTCCAAGAGTTCGAGGATAAGATAATACACCACGTATTAGAACCACCACCAAAAGATCATCCAGGTCATGTCGAAGCCGGTGCATTCGTCCCTGGGTCGCCGGAATACGAGGCTCACGCGTGGACCATGGAGCGGTTCCAGCGGAACGCCATGTTCTCGCAAGTCTTGCCCTACTTGACCAACGACGCGGTGCCCAAAGAAGACGACGTCATCATCGTGTCCGACATTGACGAGATTCCCCGGCCCGCGACCGTGCAGCTCCTCCGTGAGTGCCACTTCGGCCGTATCGCGACCTTGCGCAGCCGATTCTATTACTACAGCTTCCAGTGGCTGCACCGCGGACAAGAGTGGCCACACCCCCAAGCAACAACGTACCAAGGTGCAGACCGGACCATCCTCCCTGCCAGCCTCCGCGAGGGCGACGGCTCTCTCGTTGGCATCCCCGACTCGGAGAAGCACGAAATCTGGAACAGCGCCTGGCATTGCTCGTCGTGCTTCGCCACCCTAGCCGAAATGCTCCTCAAGATGAAGAGCTTCAGCCACACCAATCTCAACGCGGAGAAATTCAGAAGGAAAGAGTGGATCGTGGAACATATCCGGAACGGCAAGGATCTGTGGGACCGATGGTTCCAGTGGTACGCCCGCGTCGACGACAACCAGGATCTTCCAGAGTATCTCAAGGAGCAGGCGAAGAAGGGTAGATTCATGTACATGGTTGATCGAGATGGCGAGGGCGCCGGGTTCGAAGACTACAATCGCGACGAGGTGTAGAGTTGCCGGTGTGGCAGCGACGATGATCGAAACCACATGCTCCGACGTGTGTCGGACGCCTCACGGACGCCTCTCGATCCGCGCCCTGAGACTTGGTACCGCGTCTGTCTTTGGAGTATGCTCGGCTCTGGTACGTCAAAGCGCGCGGCAATAGCGCGCGTGGCGGATTTGGGGTACTAGGCGAGATGGTAGTGCTTTGGTGGATGTGAACAGTCATGAAGATACCCCGGTAGAGAAAAAGGCTCTAGTTACGTTTTTACTTGCCATATATTAATTATCTTAGTAGCTAGACCTTCGCATGCTGTGCTTGATTTCTCGCATCCTGCTCCGTTATGAGGCTCGTCGATGGCCATGCCTTTACGAGCTCCCAGAGTTGCGAGACTACAAGCTTGGACGTGATGTTGTGCTGTGACAGCTGTGTGAATGCGGCAGGTGCGATCCGCGCTAGCGCTAGCGCGTTCCGTCAGACGTGGAGTACAACCTGGCTCACGCTTCCCCTATTTATTCATTCATATCCGTTTATAGTCGACCTAACCTTTTATAGATTATAAGACTTAATAGTACGCACAACTAAGGTTTAATGGCTAAAGTATATAAAAAAAAGGTGCAATTAGGATTACCTATAGTAAGGAGCTAAAGCATAACGCAATAATTATAAAGGCTAATTATATAATAGTAAACTATAGGAGAGTAGCCTTAGAGTTACTATTTAACTATAGAACTCTAAAGGGTAGCAAATATTAAAGGGTAGTAATAAGAGAAGCTAGTGCCTTTGCCTATTCTTATTATAACCTACCACAACAAAGCTTAAACATAGCAACCTTAATCCCTCCTGTTAATAGAACTATTATAGTTCTATTAACGTACTATAGTAGTACAAGCAACTCTTAAACCTACATCTCTTAACTCCCTTACTTCGATAACTACTGTACTAGGAGAAGTCGGATTGTAAGCAAAAGGACAAAGGCACATAGCATTACTGGTACCCACGCTTCCCCTACTCTCTCCTCACACACAAAAAATGGCCAACAACAACCCGGGTGCTTTACAGCACCAAATTACAATACTCAAGAATCAGATAGCTGCAGAGACAGCACCCAGCGTCTTAAAGAATCCCTACGAGGTCGAAGACGAAGACACGCAGCACAGCGACAGCGACAGCGACAGCGACGACACAGATGATGTCACGGTTTATGGCTCTTACCCTATGAGATAGTTACACTTACCCTACAGGATGGTTGCTACTCACCTTTCTGAGAGTATTACACCTATCTAGGACTAGCGTTGTTTGTGCTCGCGCTCCTACACCTTCTGTAGCTTCTAGATAGTACCACCTCAGTTCAATCCCACAATCTTTTCCACTGCGTACTGTCCTGCCCTCACACCGCAACAGATGACCTCGAGGCTGAGGAGCAGCGCTTACGCACAGAAATCCAACGTCTCAAAGATCGCGAACAGAAGAAGCAGGAGTTTCTAGATAAGTGCGATGAGAGGATTCGCAAAGCCAAGCAAGCCACCAGTAGGTCAGCCACTCTCCGACCACTTGTATCATTCTGACAATGCATAGGAAAGTTCCAGACCGAGACTGAACTTGAAACCGAGCTACGTCAGGCCGGCATCCGCATTTCCGAACTGGAAGCGGCGCTGCGGGACAGCGAGAAGACTCGGAGCTTGGCAGTACACTCGGATGAGCGACGCGTGGAAGAGCTAGAAAAGCTCCATGCGGAGAAGAGGCAGCTCGAAAGTGACATCAAGAATGCGCGATCCGAACGCGACGAAATCAGCAAAAGTAAAAAAGACAGCGCTATCATATGGCAGGATTCGTCGCTCAAACTGCAGGAGCAATTGACGCGTCTTGAAACGGATAATGCTGAACTGCGAGAAACCCTTAGCAAGAGAACTGAGGCGTGGCGTGAGGAGCAGACCAGACTTGAAGAACGGATAACCACTCTGGAAAGCACACTCGAAGAGCAAAAGAAGGAGTCAGAGAATCTTGGAAAGGAGCTTTCGGCAGAAAAGGACTCCGAAACCCTAAGGGAGAATCTTTTAGCGGAAAAGAAGGAGTGAGAGGACCTTAAAGAGGCGTTACAAGACAGCGAGAAGAAGCAACATGTGGAGCTGGAAAAACACGAACGACCGCATCTTTGAGCTGGCTGGAATCCACCAACAAAAAGCTTGTCGAAGATCAGGAGCAGCATGATATCAAGATTGAGAACCTTGAATGGCAGCTGCAGACAGCAAGCGCTGACGTCAAGCGGCACAAAGACGCAAATCTTGATGCTAGGCGATACGTTTCCTTGCTCGAAGAGAGAAACAAAGAAGTTGAACAGGATCTTGACCAGTTGGCTGCCTCTTCATCCGAGCTGCTTCAGTGGTACAAAGACGACATTGCTGCTTGCAACCTGAAGATCGAAGAAATCACGACATGGGTCGACAATAAGATAAAGGAAAAGAAGATATACTGAGATTGTGAACCTCTAGGTCACTTAATCTTGATCCTTTTGGGTCAATGTTTGCGTGTTGAGCCCTTTGGGCATTCCGCGTTCACCGAGGATCCCTTTGGATCAAGGCTTGGTAGGTGAGCCATTTGGCCCGCCACATATTCCCTGACCCTTTGGTCAGCAATGTAAAAAACTTATACAAACCGTTTAGTATAGTAGTAGTAGTAGTAGTATTGATTAACGTCCAGGAACCTAGGTTCTAGCCTCCCATGGGGCATGGGGACGCGCCGAGTAGCCATCTGTGGCCAGCCAGATGGTAAAGGCGATTCATGCTATAAACTATTGCCGTCTCTTGCAGCGGCTCGTAAGAGTCCGCCCCCCTCCGTGCGGGGGCTGAATCCGTGTCTTCATGCCTATAGGCTGAGATGTCGGGGTGTAGCTATTATACATATAACAATCCAAAGCAGGGCAGCTTCGGCTGCCCCAAAGCTGTGTTGAAAAGTGCCAAGACCTTAGCGTACAACTAGTATAGGAAAGGTAAGGATCGTGTAGACAGTAAGGAGAGGTAAGGAGAGTAGGAGAGCGTAGGGGAGGTTGCCTCGTGTGGCAAGATGTCAGGATGAGAGGCACCCCTGCTGGGAGCTCAGACAGAGTCGACGCCGGAGGAGCTGTCCCAGGTTATTGTCGCGTCCGCCAGCATCTGTGGCTTAGTAGGCAGTCCATAGAACCAACATTTATTTGTTAGTGTTAGTGGGGTTGGCAAGCTCTAGCAAGAGTTGAACATCTTCAGGCTCAAGGGTCTTTAAGTATTCAACGCCCTCCCGTGTGGTGCTAGGAGGGAGAGGGGGTCGTTTCGGCCAGTAGCGGAACTTCCGGACCGCTCGTGGGCAGTGGACTATGTGGTCTGGCGCGAGGTCTGCCCCGCAGGAACATCCCGTGACTGCGTTGTTGTGTTTGAACTTCTTGTGGTACCAAGCGTAGTGTCCATGGCGGGTGCGCATGGACAGTAGCTTTGCAAGCGTCAGTCGTTAGAGGGTGAGCTCCTTTGGCTGTTTTGCAGGGCGATACTTGAGGTCCCACTGCATGTACCACCTGGACAGATTCGGTGTGTGCTTGCGCCACCAGTCCATCTCTGCGCTCCTAGTAAGGGCGCGAACGTCTGACTTAAGGCCTGAGGCCGTGGGTTTAGTTGCCATGCCGTGTGGAGGTTTAGGGGTCCTTGCTGCGTTATCTGCTAGCCGGTCTGCCCGTTCGTTTCCCTCTATATTGCAGTGTCCTGGGGACCACCAGACAGTAATGTCCAGGTTCTTAATTGTCTCTTGGCACCTAACGAACGCCCACTGCGAGGAGGGGGACGGGTTGCCTCTGATGCACTATATAACAGAGGTGCTATCTATGCACATGTATATGCGTCTGAGCTGGTAGGCCGGCGTGCGGAGCGTGTGTGAGAGTCCTCGCCACGCGCCTACAGCTTCGGCATCGAAGACGTGGGACCTGGGGTTGAGGGAGCCGTTGCCCTGTAGGGTGAGAGTCTGCCCTTCGTATATAGCGTAGCCGTATGTGACGTGCTTGACGCCGTCAAGCCATTGTTCAGAGCCGTCGGAGAAGACGGTGATAGCAGTTGGCGGGAGAAGGGCCCACCACTCCTTAAAGCGGCGGGCGGCTTCCTTCTTATTCACATGGCCTGTGGGGTCGTCGCGGCTCCCAGGGGAGTAGTGGGGGGCGCGGAATTCGGGTCGGGGTACCGGGTCGAAGACCTGTGCTAGTTGTTGTACCTTCGTGCGGGCTCTCTGTGGGAGGCCTGCGCCTCGGCCTCTTCTGACTGTAGGAAGGTGAGTCCTGGCAGTTAGCGGGTGCTTTTCGTCAATCGTTAGCAGGTGTGCTGCGAAGCGGAACTTGCAGGTTTCTAGGGCTACTGCTGCTGAGGGGAGTCCAGCGTCCCTGAAGATAGCGGTGGTGGGTGTGGTCCGGTAGGCCGGAACAACGGCTCTGCATGCCTGCCTGAGGACCTTGTCGAGTGTTTCTATGTGCCAACCCAGTCGGGTGCTCACTTCGGCGCCTTTTGACTGGCGCATGATTCTAGAGGGTTTGGTTCTTCCTCCGTACTAGGCCTCCGCTCCGTACAGGAGTCGGGGGAGGACGCAGGAGATCACCGCTTTGCGCAAAGACCCTGGTGGGGGGTGTTTGATCCGAGCGAGGCTGCGGATGTGGTGGGCAACAACCCTTGTCTTTGCGGCGCGTATGGCCACGTGGGTCTTAAAGGTGAGCTTCCTGTCGAACCATACGCCTAGCCAGCGCAGTGCAGGTACCTCACTTGTGGGGAGGATTGGGTGAATAGTAAGGTGATCGTCGACGGCGCAGGGCGGCGCGTAGTCCCCGTTCTGTCTTGTAAGGTGGATCATTTCGAGCTTGTCTGGTGAGAAAGCAATCTTGTGGTCCGCGCCGTATAAGTTGATCTTGCGGACTTGTTTAGCAAGTATTTTAACGTTAAGGTTGAGGCTGTGGGAGGCGCTGTAGAGGCATATGTTGTTAGCATAGCTAAAGCGCATAGTCGTGTCCTGGAGCAGTAGCTCTGCAAGGTATAATATGTAGATAACGGGGGAGAATGGCGAGCCCTGTGGGGTGCCGCAGGCCACTGGGTGGCGGCTAGAACGGTGTTGGCCGTAGCGGACAAGAATGTGTCGGTTCGTGAGGATGTTGCGTGTGAGGACTAGGACCTTCTGGTGCCAGCCTTGGTCTTTCATGCGGTGCAGTAGCCGGTTAACTAGCAGCGCGTCGAAAGCTCCTAGTACATCCATAGTTACCATGGTGACGTGTTTGCCCTCGCTAAAAGCGAGTTCGGCTTCATGGGTGAAGGCCGTGATTAGGTCCATGGCCGACCTTTTTGGGAGGGCCCCCCCGTGCTGGGGGCTTAGGACGCCGTGCAGCACAGCCAAGTGGGCTATGCGCCGAGCGATTACCCTTTCAAAACCTTTGCTGAGGCAGAGCAGCATGGCAAGTGGTCTCATAGACCCTGGGATTGTGTAGTCTTTCTTGCCAAGTTTCTTGATAAAAACAATCTCCCCGTCTGTCCAGGCGGCCGGGTAGTGGTCAAGCAATAGTAGGTCGCGGTAGATGTCGCAAACGTACTGTCTAATGTGGTTCCAGCATGCTGTGAGCAGCCGGACTGTTATGCCATCAGCGCCTGGTGAGGTGCTGGAGACCCCAATCACGCAGCGCTCCGTCTCTTCAATCGATAGGTACGTGTCCCACGGGATAGTAGGGTGTTCTTGTGGGGTGGGCGGTTCCGGCAGATCGTCCTCCGCCGTGAATCTGCAGAGAAGTGCTTGTCGTAGCATCTCAGCCTTGTCTTTGTCTTCAGTCGCCTCCGCGCCTCTAAACACCATTGGTGCCTGTGTTCTAGTGGGTTCCAGCTTGTGCTAATTAATAATGCGGAAAAGTTCCTGGTTGCCTTTAGCGTTATCTATAGTGTGTTGCCAGTACTCCTTCTTTGCCTTGCGGACTATCGCTAGGAAAGTACGTGTCTCATCAGAGGGGCCCCGGCCGGTGTGGCCGTCGAGCGAGTAGAGGTGTGCTCGATAGGCTGTCTTGCAATCGTCTGTCCACCAGGGCGCCGAGTGGCCTGTCCCTCTCTTCTTTCTACCTGCCGTCTTTAGGGCGTTGGTGAGGACTTCTTCTAAGGCAGCGACGCGCCTGTCAACGTGCTCGCAGGTCTGTGGCCCGTCTGAGCGGGGGGCGCCTTTCATTCCGTTAGCAACAGCGTCGACAAATAGCGGTAGCTTCTTTGTGGGGACCCTATATTGGAACTGGTCAAGGGGCTCCTGTCCTCTGCCAGGGATCGTAGTAACCAACGTGTTATGGTCTGAGCCGCAGTTCATGTCTGTTCGTACCGCGGTGGTCGCGAAGGGGATGTTGCAGAAAGAGAGGTCTATAACGTGCCCGGCCCTATGGGTGGGGATTCCGGGTTCGCCTATATAATCCATGCCGCTGTCTGTAGCCCATTGGGCCAGCTCGGCTCCGCCCTGTGTGGTCGTGACACCAGGCTCGAACATGTCGTGTTTAGCGTTGAGATCACCTCCTGCCAGGCACCTGTTTGGTGGGGTGAGGCAGGTGATGTAGTCGAGTACCGGCGTAGTCTGTGGCGCCCGGTAAACGTTAAGTATGGAGATTCCGTTCACTTCGATCCACTGCAGGTCCCTGTTATGCAGCGGGGTACGGGACGTGATCTTTAGTCTGTTGCCCTTACGGGTGAAGATGAGGACCCGGGGGCGTTCTGCCTCCCAGGTCTCCCGGCTGTCCCAGCCGTCCACCGGTGGATGGAGGTTATAGCTGGGGTGGTTCGAAGTCCGTGTGCCGGGCCAGGTGGCTGGCTCTTGCATGCAAATAATGTCAATGCCCTCTGTGAAAGCGATCTCAAGGGCGGCTGTGTGTGCTGGGCCACTTCTGCCAACATTAGTCCAGCATACTTTTATATCGGGTCTCTGCGAGGGGTGTATCTGCGGCGGTTGTTCCTCATTAATTAGAGGAGTCGTCCATAGTCATGTCCTCCTGTGAGGAGGACTGTGTGTGGTCTGCATGTCTCGCGCTTTGTGCTGAGAGTGCAGCGAGGTTAAGGCTGCCGCTTATGGGCGCGGTGAGTCTGACTGGTCGGCTTGAGGCGCGAGCCGCTTGTCGTGCCGCAAGATTGGGGTAGGGGCTTGAGCGCTGTCCTCTTGGTGGGCGGGGCTAGGAACTCGTTCCTGGCTCTCTTGGTCTGTGGGCTCTTCTTAAGGGGCTTGTTGGACAGTGTCTCCGGTAGGAGCAGTGTCCTCTTCGTTAGGTTGAGCGTTGCCCTCGGTGGGAGGGGCGCCTTCTCTGTTGGCGGCGTTGCCTTGTCTCTGCGCGGTGGGCGCGGGTTGGGGTTGCGGGTTGTGTAGCTGGTCGTAGGCCTTTTGTCCAGCGCGGCGGAGGGTGGCCAGCTCACGGCGGGTAGGTCTTATAATCCTGCCGCTCACTCGCCTGGGCTTTACCAGGCAGGTCGGATCGTCGGCGGCGTGTGGACCGCGGCAATTAGGGCACTGTAGCTTGTGAGCGCAGTTGTCACCTATAGGGCCTTCGTGCTCGCTCTGTTTCATGCCGCAGTTGCGGCAGCGGGGCGCGCGGGTGCAACGCGCTGCGTTGCAGTATCCCTGGCAGCCAGGGTCGTGTCGCTCAATTGCGCGTTTCTTGACAATTTCGCGGGATAAGTCGCTGACGCCAAAGAGTCGGAAAGGTGTTACTGGCTTCTCAAAGGACACCACGTAGGTAGTGTGCCCGTATTGGTTTGGGCCGTGCCTAGAGGGCCGGCAGTTTACTGGGCGAGTCAAGGTCTGCGTGAAAGCCTCTTCCGCGATCATTTCTAGGGTGTACGGGACTTCTTGTCCTAACAGCGAGTGGTAGCTGCTAGGCACCCCAGGGACAGCGTAGTTGGTCCAGCGTGTGGGCAACTCTGCGCTGTCGCCATTAATAGAGCGGATCATCGGTTCCTTCTTTTCTTGTTCCATGAGTTGTTGTCGTATAGCCTTGGAGGCTGGCGTAATAGCCCAGCCTGTTCGGGTCCTTGTGGCCGTGGGGATGTCGCTAATATCAAGTCCTGTAGCGTCGCAGATTGCCTTTCGCACAGCGAAGGCGGAGGTCTGTCCGAGCCTGTTAGCTGGATTCGAGACAGTGAGCAAGATCCGTGGGTCTGCTGCTTGTCTGGGGGGCTGCTGTCGCTTAACAGCGGCTGTGGCCCTTCTGCTGTCAGTTGTCGTGTGCCCGCTGTCCCCGTGATAGGAGGCGGATGCTACGCTTGCCCATGTCTTCTGAGGCTGGGCGGCAAGGCCGCTGTCACTGTCCGTAGTGTAGGCTGTGGTTGTCGAGTCGTAGCCGGTCCTTACCGGATTGGGGCGATGGCTTGGCGCAGTAGTAGAGTTTTTCATCGCCTGTATAACGCGGTTGCGGAGGGCGATAGCAGCCTCCAGCTCCTCCGGGCGCTTAAATTTGGCGAGGCAGTGGTCAACAGCATCAGCTATTGCCATTACTATCTTTTCCTGGGTCTCTGCCGCCTTGCGGGTGGCCGTAAGGTGGGAGTTGAGGACACTGGCTGCAGTTTCTGTGTCAGCAGGGCGGACAGGCACGCCTCCACCAAAGGAGAGGCGTCTAGGAGGGCGAATATCGGACTGTTGGCGCTTCCTTGTGGCGTGCTGGAGGTTATTCTGTTGCGCAGACTCAAGGTCTGGTGGGCGGGTCGCTGTAGAGGTCCCCAGAGGGGGCCTCTGAGGCGTCTCCATTGCTATCATCAAACCACCGCACGCGTGCGGTGCCTGAAGATGGCTAGGAGTGGTATTTAGATGAAACTGAGATAATGAGATAGAAAACTAGGCAGTTTTGACCACTTTCTCAAAATTTCAAAAGTTGATGATGGTGTGAACCGTTTAGTATAGAATATAAGACATGTTCATAAGAACCAGCAGTGTGTCCAATAGTCAGTCTTACTGCCGGTCACTGACTGTTCACTTACTGTTGGTGGATAGTACAGTAGTCAGGCATGTTAGGGCAGTGACTGACTGTACAGTAACATGCTAGTAACCGTAGTAAGACTGTTGAACTTGCCTAATTAGGTAATACGTGTAAATTGACGTGTGAATTCACGTGTAAGTGAGCCTAGGAGGCGCCTAGGTGCCCACCTAAGTAGGAGGTGCCTACTTGCCTATAAAGAGTTGATATGTGAGTTAATACGTGAATTAACACGTGAATTGACACGTGAACGCTAGCTATTATAGGAAGGTACTGTGTACTTACTATAGTTACTACCCCTAACAGTATAGTCAGTAAGCATATAATAGCAGTTACTGTTAGGTGACAGTAACTAGTGTAACACCCCTAGTCGACAGTACAGTCAGTAGCCACGTGACGGCAGTGTTCACTTGAAAAAGGCCAAAAAACGTTCAGTAACTGACTGTTGGACACACTGAGAACCAGATAGCATTGCAGATTTCATTACGTGATTGTCTCCATATAGTGATATATCGGACTGTAAGATTCGTAGATAATAGCTGTAATTTCGCGACCTTTTCATATGCACTGTTGTAAGCGTCAACGCTTGCTGTTTTCTGGTTGAGAAGATACAGCGTAGGACATTGACTGATCCAAGCGTAGTGACATGTGTACCCAACGTGCGCGAAGTCTTGTTCATGATGTCGGATCGCTGAAATCGTGAGTTGAAAGTTGAGGCAATTGTTGATTGTACTATTGAGCTATGGGAGATCCGTATAATCGAAGTTGAGCACGGGCCAAGCCGCTGACGTAATCAGGTGAAATCCGTCACACACCCCCCCAGCTTCAAGAGGATCGTGAGATCAATTGAAGCTGAAAATATCCCTGTATAGGCTGATTTTGTTGATTGTTGGTGTTGCAATCAATTGGAGTCGTAATTGCTGACTCAAACGCCACTGACGTCACTTACGTAAATCGCCCTGTAAACGCTGAGCAATATTGACGAGTTGGAGCTGGTGTATAAACTCCTGGTGCTTGGCTTATGAGAGTATCTTGGTGAGGCCGTTGACAGCTATCTTGTCGGTGTAGACCTAGTTCAGCGGGTGGCTTACGCACACGCTTTGTGGTGACAACGTTGTTTTGCGAGAAATCTGAATCCCATAGCGCGTTGTTGTCGCGTTGGTTAGTTATTGCGGGTGGCCTACGCACACGCTTTGTAGTGACGACGTTGCCTTGCGAAAAATCTGCTGTAAGATCAACAGGATTGGATTGAGTTTGATCGACGGTATCGGATTTGATGGGCTTGTCGATTTTGTCGTCGATTTTGTCGAGTGAGTCGATTTGCTCACCCCCCACCGACGGCTCTGTTGAAGGCGTCGGTGTAACTGATAGTGCTGTGATTGTAGTGGTTTTGTCGTGTACACGTCGCTCTGGGACGTCCTCGTCAATTGCTGCAACAGTTGAATTGAAACTGTCGTTGTTTGATTGCTCATCCGAAACGCTGTCGGATCGCGAGACGCTATCGGATCGCTCCTCCGGGACGCTGTCAGATCGCGCCTCCGGTGTGATTATTGCCATGCTGTAAAGATCGCAGGCAAAGGCAGCTCCACCATAGCTGGGTGGATTGCCGCTGTCGAGTTGAATTACCGCGTTCGTTAGAGTCGTCGGAGTCGCCAACTTTGACGAATGATACTTGTTTGTCTTGTTAACTGCTTGCTGTATCCGCTCAAGCAGCTTCTTGTTTTGTAGCGCTTGATCTATGCGCTGACGAATAGCGGGATCTTCTTGAAAGTTGGGTGGTCGCTGTGGGTGATTCTTGTTGAGATAGTAGCAGCTACCAAACCAGTGTAACCCGCCGCAGACACAAGGGCTTGTTGGCGTCGTAGCCTTGTTGTTGTTCTGAGTCTGAGTCTTTGCCGCGGCCAGATCGCCAGCCATGCTCGTAAGTTGATATGACGGTCGAACTCGACGATAGTACGTTGTATACTCGGCGACGTAGTCCTCCAGCGTCGCTACGTCTAGTCCCTTGTTCTCCTGGTTGAACAGCTCGATAAGCTTTGGAGTAGCGTATTCGGGATCTACGCCTTTGATCGCTTGCAAGAAATCGTCTTGCGCTCGCGTGCCTTCGACGTCAGGCAGATTGATCTTTATACATTGTTTAGTTATCTCAACCCATGAGCGTAACCATTCTTCGGTATTGCGCGACTTTGGTGGTACACAAAGACGCTTGTATTTGTTGATTAGATCGCGTCGGTGAGCTGCTGTTGACGGCGCGAGGTGTGCCTTAAGGGCGACGAGCCGCGCGTGCGGCGTATCTTTGTCTTGTATCAGGTAGAGATGACGCTTGTCAATTGTCTTGCTGATCTCTGTATTCAGGTTGTCAAGCGCGTCCTGCTGCTTTGTATAGCGAGCAAGCTGCTTCTCGTATCGCTCATACGCGAATTGATAACGGTGGAATTCGGCGTCAGAAAGGTCAGTGTCGTCGTACCTCTTGCCAGGCTCCTTGGTGACCTTGTAATTGTGCGCAACTGGCTCAATAGGCTCAGTTAATTGAGGCAGATCAGCTGCAGCGACGTCGGGGTCGCAGTACTGCCAGATCTCTCGCTTTGCAGCGTCTTTGCGTATGTGAAACCACGCCTGCCAATCCTCAGGCTTGCTGAGGACGACCGTGACGCGCGTCGTTGTAGGATCGTCTGTCGCCATCGTGTAGCTCGTCGCGAGAATCGTACGTGGCGTGTATCGTAGTGATTGTTGTTAGATCGCTGGATCAATAGATCGCGGGATCGTAATCGTTGTTGTTGATGGATTGTTTGATGGATTGTTGTTGTGAGATCGCTGGATCGATGGATCGCGGGATCGTCGTCAAATCGTCGTCAGATCGCTGGATCGCTGCAGGATCGCTGGATCGTCGTAAAAAGTCGTGAACAATTGCAGATGAGTAGGCAGCCTTCAGTAGGTGCAGACCGGGCTCATAACTGTCGGATCGCTGAAATCGTGAGTTGAAAGTTGAGGCAATTGTTGATTGTACTATTGAGCTATGGGAGATCCGTATAATCGAAGTTGAGCACGGGCCAAGCCGCTGACGTAATCAGGTGAAATCCGTCACACATGATAATAACATTTGGATTGAATCGTGAGCCCAGAAGAGGGTAGAAAACAACTGCATTGTCAGGGCAGGCGGTTTTCGCCGCCCGCAACGTCGACCCGTGGACCAGGCGCCACCACGTGACGTAACCACGCTTGGGCCTCGAAGGCTTGGCAACTGCCGCCTTGAAATCACTGCTGCCGACGTCTCTGTTTCTGCTTTCTCACACTTTGTTACCCAATGGATCAGGACAACCATCAAAAAAGTCCAAACCCTCCGCCTTGTAGGTACCCTGGGTGGATCACTTCGAGCGTATTGATGCTAACCAGATCAGCGGGCAACACCTACAGTACCCCATGGTTTACCTTAGAGGCTGATCTCCCAACCACGATTCCAACAGCCGAGCGTGGAAGGATATATGCCGCTCGGATTCTACAGCAAATATACGGTTCCGGGTCGGATCAGCATCAAACCCCGTCTCACCATGCTCCCCAGCCTCAAGACTTCGCCTGTGCCGAGTCGCAAGAGTTCAGCCATCCCCAGTATCCACCTCAGTCGCAAGATTTCGGCCATCCCCAGCATCCTGGGTATCCTTCGCAAGGATACGCCCCGTACTATCCGCCAGCATACCAAGAGTCGCAATGGCATCCGGGCTTCCAGTCGCAATACCCTCCCCAGTCACAATGGTACGGCTTTACGCCATAGCATACGCACTCTCAAGCCGACATACCAGACGAAGAGCGCATCGAAAAACTCCTAGATAGCGAGGATGAAGGTACCCCCGAGACTCCCGTTAACGCACTACCGCCCCAAAAGAATGAGACGCGCAAGGGTGAGCACAGCTATGTGGATACGGACTTCTATATACTATCAGATACTCCCGATGCTCCGCTAGAAGTTGTCTCACAGAATTTACCACCGCCACTACTACTAGAAGACAAACAGTACACCACTTCCATCGATTGCATTGAAGACTCGGACAACAGCTTCATCAATTATGGCCCAAAAGCTAGCAAGATCTCAGCCCGCCGCGGTCACAAAACCTCAAACCGTACGGATGAGAGCTTTCTCGATTTTCAAGCCAACAAGACCCCAGCCCACCGCGGTCACAAAGCTTCAAACCGTACGGATGAGAAATTTCTCGATTTTTAAACCAACAAGACCTCATCCAGCAGCGGCTACAAAGCGTCAAGCCGTTATACAGATGAGCTTTCTCGACAATCTAGGCACTAAGACCTCATCCCGCCGCGTCCACAAAGCGCCAAGCCGTCATACAGATGAGAGCTTTCTCGACGTATTACGTGACCAAGAGGCAGAGGCTATGGACTTTGTTCTCGATGATCAACAGTCGAAGGGCAATTCCCGAAAATCAAACAAGACAAACGAAGACTTTATAGAGGATGCTTATGACATTAATTTCAGATAGTCCTATAACGATCCCTTTGGACTGCTAGCCTCCCAACAGTCCTTTTGGATCGTTGATTCCTCAGGCGCTTCAATTTCCTTAATCATGCAAAAACCCTTCTGGGTTGCTGCATCTTCTTAGGCTTCTTCTCCTGGAAACACCCTTCTGGGCTGCTGCATCTGTTCATGGCCGTTTCTTCTCCTGCAAATACCCTTCTGGGCTGCTGCATCTCTTTAGACCGGTTTCCTGCAAACACCCTTTTGGGTTGCTGATTTTTCTTAGCCTGATTTCTTCCAAAAACCCTTCTGGGCTGCTGCTTTTCCTTTCAGGTCGTGCAATAACCCCTTTGGGCTGTCGCTATTATGATCCTTTTGGGTTGTTGACTCTCTAACGAGCTATTTCCACCATCGCTGATCCTTATGGATTTTCGATGCTTCAAGATGCCTTTTGGCACGTGTGGTGGCCATTCTGTACGTATATAGTCACAATCAAATCATGTAACTGCAATCTCCTGACTTTGCGTGCGTATTTACTAGGATTCGTACATGGGCGACCCTGTATTCTTTCATGATCGTGCCATTGTTGCTATGAATGTCTCCCAGCTTGAGCCGAAAGTATGGTAAATGTCGGTCTGAAGTTCGGTGACGAAAATGTAGCCTGCCTTGTCTCGCAAACTGCGCTCAATAAAGTCATCCACCAATTCTCCCGGTACTCCATGGATCATGTAGCTCGTTTGATGGCGTTCGAAAGCCGAGGCCGCAAGCCACTTTTGATACTCCGTGGTCTTGAATTCCGCATATGACACTTCGGCTACGGTGGCGATGTTCAAGCCTGGGCTAGCGAGGCGCTCGTCGATTGAGGTCCCCGGATTATGTATGACCTGGAGTCGTACTCAGTACGACGATTCTTTCTCAGAGCGAGGGCGCGTACCGTCTTCTCGCCCAAGATGCCATTCACTTCCTTCACTTTCGTCGTAATAGCGTCCAAGTACTCCTGCACCTCTTTCGAAAACACGTTGGGTGTTTCATCGAAGAAGATACCGCTCAAGCCTAGGTTCGGAAACTTGTCATCTTTTGACCAAGTCCCATATTGTTCAATGTCCGCAAATACCTGCTCAATGGGCCGCTTGCAGTACGATGTATGCACGTAGCCTACTGTTCGTACGTTGGGATGAATGTTAAGCCTAACAATATCGCGAACGTAGTCTGAGTTCGGCCACCATGGTTCAGATCCAGGTCCGTTGTTTGGGTTCACAATTACAACGAAGTCGAGCCCTGGGTTGGATACAATTCTAACATAGTGAGCGATATCCGACGACAATAAGATGGGAGTACTACGCTTCAAATAGCGGAGCCCAAGCACCGGGCGCTGGATAAATATATAACGGCAAGAGAACTTTCGATGACAGGGTTGAAAGAGACATGTCGAACCGGTTTTGCACGTGTAGATGGGATCATAGGTGGCTTTATACTTCTGCCAGGATCCCTGTTAAAGCTGACCAATGGATGAATAGCCACGTTTCCTTGCACCCACGAACTACCATCACTACCCAAAACTGCAGTGTATGGCTCAATTCAGACAGATATAAATCATTACTTCACTTCCCGCAGTCTACCACGTCAGATCCAGAAATTCCTCCCATCTATCGCTGAACCATTCGTACTTCTTATCACCAAACCGGTCCGTAACGAACAGCCACCCCACATCCCTCCTCACCCCATTGATTATCTTTCTAATACCGCCTCGAGTTGTAGTATTTGGTACCGAATAGACGAGGTACGCATAGTGCTCCCGCCTGCCCTGTACCAGTTTCAGGTTTGCCTTCGCCTCTTCCCTCTTCGGCATGTTCTTGAACTCGCCCTCAAACATTACCGTGACATCGGCATGATAGCTTGTCAAGTTCACATTAGGAACGCTCCCCGGATTATGCACTACCAACCTCGGCTCGAGGAAACCCTCCGAGTGCCTCACCGTCGCGCTGATGTTCTTCAGGTATGAGCGCGCGTCACCGACGTCCTCGATGGGCGTTTGATCGAAATATATGCCGTGGATCGCAATGCCGGAATTGTTCCAGCCCGCGTAAGTCGCAATCTCCTTGCGCACCGTCTCGTCGTCGCGCGAACCGCGGATCGTGTCGATGTAGCCGATGGTTTGAACATTGGGAAGCGTCTGGAGTCTTTTGATGGGCCTGATGTAGACTCCAGAGGGCCAAGCACTGGTGGTGGGGCCGTGGTTGATAGACAGAACTACAGTGAAGTTTGTGTATGGGTGTTTGATCACGCTGTGGGACATATTTAGCATTCGCTTGAGTTCGCATCGCGTTTGGTTTCACTCACGCGCTATACAGCCTATCCCACGACCCAGAATCTGGAGCCACAAAAAATGGTATCAGGACGTTGACGGGTAGCTGAACCACGTACTTCTGGGGCAGAATGGCGCCAAGCGGGATGCCGATAAGAAGGAGAATCGCGAGTGTTATCGTCACGGAGAGCACAAGCGCATCCTTGTCAACGTGGCGCGACCGCTTTCGCGGTTGTCTGGGCTGTCCTGGCCAACTTGCGAGGGAGAGTCCTGAAGCAGGAGGCGGGTTTGTATAGGGAAGCTTTTTCGGCGGGTAGCTGACGCTGTAGGTTTGCAGCGGTATGTCTGTGAAGCTGCCAGCACTCAGAAGCTTTTCGCGGGAACTGGTTGCACCTGAGATTTTGTCGCGTGACGTGTTTGCGCTACGCGGGTGGAGTAATCTCTCGGAGGATGCCTGAGGAGGATATGCAGAGGACATAATGAGGTGTCTGGAGACGTTGCTGGTTTCATACGTGTTATGTTTTGGAGAAAAAAGGTGGTTGGAGTGGGAAGAATGTTCTACATTCCTCGCTTCCAGGACGACTGAGACCTTTCTCACGTGACCGGGATATTCACCGAACCGCAAACGCGACGACGGTGACAAGAGCGACTACACGAAATTTGATAGACCGCTTCCTAACGCTTCTGTTGTTTCCGTTCCGCGAGATGGAAGTCATATCCACGACCTCCGAACGCCCTGAAAATGACGTGTTGATAGTTCCTCCTCCCAGGCACCGTTGCGTGTCTGCTCTTGCCAGTACCACCTCCATTGTCTTCCTCAATGGCAATGGCAGGCGACTAGCTGAAGACGAAGAGCGGAGTGTTTATTTATCGCTACCCAGATAATTCTCCTGATTCTAATAGCACAACAGTGACCTGCATGACTATGTAAAAGTATTGCAATATCTGACAAATCTCACGTACTGCGCCTCCAAACTTGCGAAAACCTGGACACTGTACCAGTCACCTGGTGTACTAAATGTGGTTCTACCTGAGAAGCTTTTTCGTGAAGTGTAAATCTATTTGTCAAATGCGCAAATACTCAGCGCTAACAACGTAGCGTAGTACGGTACGGCTGACCCTCATTGCTCTACGCTACGGCTTGTATGGGCGCTACGTACGTATAGGAGCTGCTAGAAATGCTAGATTACGCCCTGTAACTATAGTACGGCCTAAAAAGCTCCCTATAGGCTGTAGGTGCTAAGCTTTTTTCTAATTAGGTAATTAGTAATTGTTGTTTAGTGTTAAGGTTATTAAAAAGTTATTTTTTAGAAGATTAACTTTATAAGATTAAAAAGGTAACTTTTAATAGCTTTTTAACGTAGCGTACTACACTAAAAAGGGCGAAAAAAAGGTTACGTTAAAATCTTATAAAAAGGCTCCTGTAGAGCTATAATTACGCCTTGTCCATATACAAATTACAGCTATAGTACGGCCTAGGAGGCAGCTACGTACGTACGGCGTATAGGACGTACTACAGGACGTACTATTACGCGTAGTACGGTACGTTGTTAGCGCTGCAAATACTCCAAATTCACCAATGGAAAAACTCCTCATATTCGTCATTACTAAACAAGTATTTCTTATTGTGTTGTCATCTTGCGGAACCGAAAGCTCGCGTTGAAGTTAATAGTCCTCAGAACTTGTCGTAGACTCATCGTCGCTGCCATCGACGGTAGGATCGCTCTGTGTGTCCTGGTCCACCGTTTCAACTGCATCGAGAGCCTCTTCACTGTTTTCATCCTTCATTCCCAAAACCTTCTGCAGAACCTCTTCGGCGCGCGCCACGCGCATCTTCTTGTCACCCGGTAACTGTTCTGCTAGCTCCATCTTCATATTATCCCAGCAGCCATCTCGGTTGAGTTTGTTTGTCTCATATTCCTGCCGCAGACGTGCATTTCCAGGATCGCTTTCCAGCTGAAGCTCTTCCCTTTCTAAGATGACGACATAATATAAGATGTGTCGAAGACAATCCTGCGTGCGGAGCGTGATCGGTAGTGGTTGGTCGGGGTCCGCAGCCAGGTGAATCATCGCTTTCTCCCTCTCGGTCACCTTTCTGTCCAATCCTTGTATGATGAGATCGGTGGCTTTTCGTAGATAGTAATTCCGCAGGAACCAGAGCTTGTTTTGTACTATGGCGAGTAGTTTCTCGATAATTCTCTCATTGGCCGGGAACTTTGGACGAGGGCGTGTATTGTCCAGGGGTGCGGAAGGCATGGGTATGTGCCCGAAGTCGTAGTACTCGGTGTCGCCGCTCATGCTCTCGGTCTGGCTGAGGAGGTCGCGGCGGTTGAGTGGCACTTCATTCCCAAGTCCAGCTCGTGATTTGCTGCGAACATTCTCGGCGGGCGAAGCCAACGGGCCGGTGGACGAATGTTGAACCTGGTATGTATGCGTATCTTTGCGCAAATTCTGCTTACGCTTTGCAGCTTTTGATTTCGCGGACGCTTTGCGGCGTGCGGCCATATTGAAGGTTCCAGAAGCCTTGACGCGTTAATACTTTGGCACAATACTAAACAGAGGGGATAGCTTACCGTGAGTTGACCAGATGCTATTGCGGCGTCGGAAGTTGAGGTTGATGGAGTGTAGAGTTGGAAATCGATGTGGGGAGCAGATAAGCGGTCGTGGTTGTTGTGACATGGTGCATTCACTCATGAAACTGTTCTCGCAGATTGCCGGGTTGATTGCCAGGCCAACGCGTCGGTGTGAAATCAGTGTGTACTCCATTCACGCTAGTGATCCGACAAGAGTTGAGGATCTAGAGTCTGGGCTTATTACTCTGGATCGGGGTGATCTTTATGTTTCCAGCTGGTGAAATTTTCTACCTAAGGTATGCAGCCACTAGAAAAAAACTTGATTTTGGTATTGCTTGTCCTGAGGTAACACACGGTACTTAGACTTTCATCCAAGTACTGCACATGGCGCACACAGATCCCAGAAATCTCAGTTTCACCTTTTGATCTCCCACTCTCATTTCCATCCCAGCGCACACCCAGTTTAGCAGGTCTTATCAAGCCACCAGTAGTCCTCATATCAGAAAATTGGGATGCAAAAAGCGAGAGAACCACACAGAAAGAGTCTTTCAGTCTGCAGAATATGCAGTGTGTCCAACAGTCAGTTACTGAACGTTTTTTGGCCTTTTTCAAGTGAACACTGCCGTCACGTGGCTACTGACTGTACTGTCGACTAGGGGTGTTACACTAGTTACTGTCACCTAACAGTAACTGCTATTATATGCTTACTGACTATACTGTTAGGGGTAGTAACTATAGTAAGTACACAGTACCTTCCTATAATAGCTAGCGTTCACGTGTCAATTCACGTGTTAATTCACGTATTAACTCACATATCAACTCTTTATAGGCAAGTAGGCACCTCCTACTTAGGTGGGCACCTAGGCGCCTCCTAGGCTCACTTACACGTGAATTCACACGTCAATTCACACGTATTACCTAATTAGGCAAGTTCAACAGTCTTACTACGGTTACTAGCATGTTACTGTACAGTCAGTCACTGCCCTAACATGCCTGACTACTGTACTGTCCACCAACAGTAAGTGAACAGTCAGTGACCGGCAGTAAGACTGACTATTGGACACACTGAGAATATGAGGCGGTCGACGCACACTCTGATTCCCTTTTACTAACAATAGCCCACAACATCCGAAACGCCTCAATAGAGGTAAATAGACTACAGTGTCGGCAACTGGGGACAATGGAAGCCTATCTGCCCAACCTTCAACCGCCTCATATCCTGTAAAAGGTCGGTACACGGTATAACGCTGTTATGGAAAGCTGTGGGGGTGCTGGAAAAGGTCGACTATGAACGAATAGATAATACTGGCACCATGGCGGATTTGCCCACTAGGCTTGAGACACTCGATAAGACGGCTCTAGGTGCCAGCAGCGGAGACTTATGATGCTGGGGGAAACTTGGTCAACTCACAAAAAAAGACACCAATCGTGATACAGAGGTTCGTTCTTGTTGGTCGTCTATGTACACGTTGGCAGTAAAGTAGGTCTTTTGCAATATTGCGACATAGTTTAGGCATGCTGGCCTATCACCGAGCAGAATTAGATTATGTCAGGACGCAATCAGCGACAACTCACGCAGATGAATAAAACTGTCACGTCACACAAAGAGGAATGATACCAGTGATGCTTAAATTCTATCTACTAGTAACTAAGAAAAGGAAAGGCCAACGGGCACACCAAATGGCACGACCGCAACAAGTACTACCAAAGGGTCTTGTTTTTTTATTCATGTGGAAGCCAAATGGCTTCTCATACGATAGGGAACTATCTAAGGAATTGTAATTTACCGATACTGATACCGCCAGGCGGTTCAGGTACCGGAGTTGGCTGAGGCATTCGGCTGAGCAGCTTCAGCCTTGGTCGACTCAGATGGTGGAGGCTCTTGAGGCTTCTTTATCGGAATCGGGGGAAGCGTTTCTTTTTCTGTATTGCCCTGCCTATCGACGTATGTCTGTTGGATAGGAGGCAACGCCTCCACCTTTGCGTTTGCTTCTTCGACTTGTCGATTCTTGGCGGCTGTATCGGCTTTGATGTGCTCTTCATGATTCCCATCCCAGGCGCCACCGGCAGCACCTGTAGGGTTCGGTCTAGCTTTGAACTCGTCGGCCGTGGCGTGCGTGGTCTTTGTAGGTTGCTTGGCCTGCAGTTTCTGGCTCCAAACATCTCGGATCACCAGCTGCTCCACGGAGTCGACTGGGCGGTGGCGTTGCCACGTCTCAACTATGTGCTTGGCGATCTGGCTAGTGATTCGGCCTTCGGTGTACAGCTCATCGAGCTGGGTTTGCTTGAGGTTGTGGTTGCGCATACAAGCACCTGCAACCTTCTGGTACGGACAAGGCCTGGACTTGGGTAGGTAGTATGTCCAACAACAAAGACCCAAAGACTCATCGGGGTTGAGGTGCAGAGCGCTGTCGTTGAGTTTTCATGTGTTGGTGCGTCCCTCTTTGGTCAATGGATAATTCATTGGCACATTGTTCTCTTTATACCATTCTAAGCCGTGAGGCGGCTTGAATGGAGATCCTGCCCAAGAAAGGGAAGGGGAGTACGTGTCCCGCGGTGCGCGTTGCCCGCGACTGGTATGCGCGGCGTAATCCTCCTCTGGGATGAACTCTTGATTCCTTAAGCGACGGTAAAACTCTGCTTCCGACATAGTCGAACCAGCGGGTGCAGTTTTGCCTTGCTGGCCTGGTCGTTGCTTCTGGCCTTGTCGTTGCTGGCCTTGTCGTTGCTGCTGGCCTTGTCGTTGCTGCTGCCCACCGCGGCCCTGCGTGCCTGCTGGAGTGTTGTGCTGAGCTGGCTGGTTTTGTCGATTAGGGTTCCACCTCGAACCAGCCAGCGGGTTTGTAGGATCCAGCGGATCCAGCTGCTGGAACCCCCGCTTTTGGAGTCTCTGCAGTGGCAAGCCCTGCTGTTGCTGTTGCTGGTATGGCTTTCGCTGAGTCTGTCCGCTGTGTTCCGCCGGGACAGGCGGCAGCGTTGTCCTCGCGTGATTGATGTCGTAGGCCGACATCAACTGGTCGTACAGGTGAAATAGCCTGCGCATCTCTTGTGCCATGTACTCGGAGCGGTAATACAGTAGCTCTATCCGGAGATCCGGTGGGAAATCATTGACCGGGGGCACTGTCCGAGCACATGGATTCTTCTGAAATGCCTTGACGTATTTATCGAAGGCGACCAAATAATTGAGACACTCTTGATCTGGCCAGTCTACTTCTAGGTTAGGGAAGATCAAGAATTTAGAGGCAAGAAGACTTACCATGGAGAGGGCCCTTGCTCGTGCCTTTGGTGATCTCTGTGGCTTGCATTTGCGCTGCAAGGAGGCCCATTTGCGCCATTGTGCTCGCGGGAGCATCTCTCTGATTGGACTGGTTCTGCTGCATAGGGAGCGACGGTGGGCTAGATCGCGGGTATTAGCACGTCCGCAGTATTTGCATTTCGAGCCACTTACTACTGTTGCGCATTTAAGAGCGGTTGCTGCATTTGCATTTGCTGTTGCTGTTGCGGCTGCAGCTGCTGCTGGAGCCGCTAGAACTGTTGGAGCTGCGGGAGCTGCTGTTGTGGCTGTTGTTGTTGCTGCTGTTGTTGTTGCGACATAAGCTGCGGGAGGAGATTTTGATAGTCTCTGTTATCCATTTTCTATATCACGTTAGCTGCAGCGGCCCGCGGGCGTCGACGTTAGGGGCTACTTACGATATTTGCGAAACTACGAAGAAGAGAAGAGTTGCAAGGTGCGCGGGTGTTTTGCGCGTGCCAAGCCGCTAGCCTAGTGTCATCACGTGATGGGAAGGAAGCGTTGGTGAACGTTGGGGTGAGACTGAAGTGAATGAACGATCGGCTGAGGATAACTCACTCTCCAACACTATCTTTGGCAACTGAACTATCTCATAGCCATACAGTGTTTCTTTATACCGCCGTACCGTGAGCCAATAGCACGCGAAACCACGCGAAGGTCGTCATTCGGTTCACCTGGGCTTCTTCGCCAATGTGCTGAAGGACAACCGAGAGACTTCTCATACAAATACGCCCATTGCATGGGCTTAGAACTGTGGATAGTCAGAGCGGGATTGAGTCCAGTCGAACATATCCAGATACCCATGGTACCTAGGTACCTAAGATATCTTGGTACTAATAGGAGAGTCGTGTTACCCCAGGATAGGCAATGCGAAGGCCGGAGATGCGCAAACTTTCGGACTGCCACTGTAGATAAAGCAGTCTGTCGGCACTGACATGCTGCCTATGGCATCGAATCCATATGGACTACCTTGGGTAATGACGGCGCGAAGGGAGACCAGCTCAGGAAGGTAATCTCTGAGCTAGGTCTCTCCTGAGCCCTCGGTGTGTCCGTTCCCAGTATTTCGAGTAGAGTATGGACCTAGACATTTGGAATAGGCTAAATCAGACGTCAGTTGAGTGATAAAAATCAGGCACTTTGCACGGGCGATCGCATTTTTCATATGGAGTTAACTTTACTTTCGGGCAGTGCCCAAATCGAAGGGTATAAGCTCGAAATTCTGGAGGGTTTTGATTGTAGTGTCCAAGGGGATTCAAAGAAGGATAGTCAGCGAGGACTCACGAACGATTTGAGATTATCACGGGATGGAGCCATCTCATCATTGTCCGATACCTCTTAACGCAGAAGACGAATGATAGGCGTGCTTCTTTCAACCGTGCCTCAGGAAGATCGTTCATCATGAACCATCGCACTGGCAGGCCAACAGAACTCGACAAGAGCTCATCTATTTGGCTCATGGCTCCTCGGGTCCTCTATTCTAGGGATCTCTCCAAGCGTTGTTCAATACTCCGCAACTTGCACGCCGTCTACTGGTTCAAGGGTCCACAGGTCCACGCACGTGCGGGTCCTGGCCAAACACGTGATGAATGTATTGCCCAGGCGCAGGTGAGGCCCCGGGTGGATGAGTGGGTCTCCGATGAGATCTCGCGGGGGCACTACAAGGGTGCGGCGTCGAAAGGGCCAGTAGTACTGTCGGTACGAAAGTGGGAGGTTAAGAGGGTGGAAAAAGTATCTGGGCAGGCACAACCATCCCCCAACGCAAAGAGAATTGGCCAATCTTATAAGGGCATCGTGTGATCATCAGCACACAACACGAAGCATGAACGTAGCCGACGAGTTCCTTGATGTAATAAGAACATCACGTGAGAATGCTCGCGCCCGGACCTGTCTCGCTTATGGAAAGCTGAAACCTCAGGGGCTCAACTCTGTCGCCCCGCGTTGACGATACTGCCACCTCCATCATTTCGCCCAAGCCAAACGCGTTTTCCGCACCTCGTGCTCTCTGTTGAGCTCAACGCCCTTCCCGATTCTACGTGTGTGGTTTTGCTGATGGCGCCGAGTCTAGGAAGCTACGAAAGAGGCGCGGGCGCCTATTTGCCCCCTGACGAGCCATGAGACATTGCACGTCCGGGACTGAGGCATCCGTCGCGCAGTGTCTCAGGCCTGTCAGAAGCGTCAGCCATGCGAAAGTAAGGCAAAGTGATATATTTCCGTGTTCCTGGCGCGTGCCTGATTCTCTGTTGCCCATCCGTTCGCTGCGTCCTCAATCCTTGGGCGTTTTTCCCTTTCCACTAAAGCATTCTCTTCTCTTGGTGCTGGTTCACTCATTACTTTTAATACTACCTTTATTTCTTAACAAGCTCGACGCTTAGTGTTGCCACCGCCTGTCACGATGCAGTTCCTCGCGAACCTCCTCGTTGTCCTCTCCGTTTTCCGCGTCGCCTATGCGTCGCCAGAAAAGTTCCCGGCGGCCGAGCTCGTCGCCCGCCAGGCGAGCCCTCTCGCCACGACTGGCGGTGATGCCTGCCTGGACTACTCCATCACGGCCAACATGTCGACCATCAGCGCCAACGGCACCTATCGCACCGCCTTTATGCAAAAAGCCCCTGTCGGCACGATCATCACGGCGCGAATGCTCAATGCCGCCCAACTCAAACTTCCGGCGCTCACAGCGGACAAAGCCCTCAACGAGCGGTGTGGGAACTTGACCGAGCTCGCACTCACCGAAGCCGCAAACAACTACACGAAGGGCATCGTCGCGCAGTTTACCACAGAGGGCCTGCCCGTGGGAATAAGGGCGGGTCCTGAGCTTATCCTCATCATTATAGGCATCTGTGGTGTCTTCTCAGGGGTGTGGATATTCGGTTGATATATAGCGGTTGGGATGGAGGCCAGACTCCAAGGACGATTGCATGCTCTTTATAGCAGGGATATGTGGGCTCTTGCACGCCAGCTTTGTGTTATTGATGGTACCTGGGGGGAATGGAAGGTATTGATGGGTACCTAGGGGGGATGAGAGGGCTTTCTCAACCTTATATTATAGTCATTCGCCGAATAAATCGAACCAGACCGAGGCACCTTTTGTCGCGGAAGTGATGCAGGAGAACAGGTGTATCGTGGAGCGATCAGCACTGTATTGTCCATATACCACACGTCAGTGTTGATGAATGACATTCCCAGTCAGATATCCAAAGAACCCGCTACGGCACCGGCAAGGTATTTAGGAACGAAAGAGAAGCAAACAGCATTCTAGCGCAACACGACCACGCGCGTGATGTATAGTTCCCTGAACGCGAAAGCGAGACGAATTATGTAATTCGTTCCTCATTAACGTAATCCACCAGTGAGCTGCGTACACCAGTGAGCTGCGCACCCCACCAAAACGCGACACGGCGCGTCCACCTTTTTGACCATGGCTCAACAACGACAAGCTCAATTGCTATTAAAAGAAGGCAGACTTAGTCTTGCCCTTGTCTTAATCAAGTCTTATCCTCATCAGTCAATTCGCGCTATGGCAGCAGCCTACAATGTCCCCAAATTAACCCTCTAGTCGCGCGTCCGTAGTGTCCAAGCTAGAATTAAGACAACGTCCAACAAACGCAAGCTATCGCCTCTTAAAGAGCAGTCTCTTATTCGCTGGATCCTAGACCTTAATAGACGAGGCTTTCCACCCTATATTATTAATATGCGCTAAATGGCAAATGTCCTGCTTTAAGCTCAAGGCCAGATCCCGCCTCTATAGCCTATTGGCAAGAACTGGGCGTCACGCTTTGTTAACAGCTAGGCAGAGCTTATAACTAAGTAGGACAGGAAGCTGCATACTTAGCGTGCTCTCTATTATGATCTAGTTAAGTTTAGAGCCTAGTTTAAGCTTATTAAAGACACACGTTAGAAGTACAGCATAACAGATAAAGACATATATACAATTTTAATAAGATAGGATTTATAATAGGGGTTGCTAGCACGTCTAAGATTATTATAAGCTCTAATAGAGTTAGGCGAGCAATTGCTACACAGCCTAGTAGTCGCAACTAGGTTACAGCAATTAAATATGTTAGCGCGTTAGGCTAGACGCTCTTACTATTTATTATACTGTCTAGAAAGCTACACTAAGCTAGCTAGTATTAGCTTATCCTAGGCAACTAGAGGCTTGTAGTAAGCAATAATAGCTAGACAACTAACAAGCTTAGCCTAGAATAGCTTAAGCACTTTAACTGTTAGGAATCGCCGCCCATCGGCCCATCGGACCTCCGCTCGGCCCGACGTTGATCCGGCTCCGTGCGCTAGTCCCAATTAGGTAGTACTAGCGCACCCTTAAGGCTGCTGCCACACAGGTGGTATGCGGCACCTAGCATCCTCATTATAGCAATTCAACCTGTTCAACAATTGAGCCCGATTGCTCCCTTACATTAACTATTAGACCGCGTTGCGCTTAGCTAGAGCCTATCGCCTACTTATCTTAGATAGCTATAGCAGCTATGCAACGCCTAAGTTTAATTAGTTCTGTATAGAAAATAAGATTATTAGTCTTTATATGCTAGCCTATAGCTTATATCTACTATAGCCGCTAGATATTGCCTACTACGCGCCGCTTAAAGCTGCGTATAGACGCAAGATATCTAAGCTTACGCACAATTATATCTTTTACATTAATAAGTAAGAATTTCTTAATATCTATAAGTTACACGTATTAGGGCTTTAGTCTTCTTAGAGCAGTTAATTAAGAGTGGCTTTTAAGTAGTAGGGCTTATCCTACACTATCCTGAGCGCGTCCTATTGTCGCTCACTGTGGTCCGAACGCCGTCTCCCCTAAGGTAAGAAGCTAATAGTGAGAGGCGCTGGACTGCTAAGACGCCTTATACAGTTACTTAGCTACAGCAGTAGGCTTAGCTGCTACGTAACTTTCTTAGTTATTAATTGTAGAGCCCTATACATTAGGCTCTAGCTTAGCTTATAAAAGAAGATTAGATAGCAATGCACTCTACAACAATTCCTGCTAAGGAGAACACTAAGCTACGTTAGGCCAACTATTGCTAAGAGAAAAAAAGGCAACAGTGACAGCAGTATATTGCTATAGGAGGGACTCTTATAGGCTAGGAAGGTTAGAGGCTGGCTGCAAAGGCAGAAATGAGGGCGCAGGTAGATGTCTAGCGCCAGGCATCTTAGAGCTATCAGCGAGCACCACTAACGTGCTTAAAGTGCTATATATAAGGCCACAAAAGGACTTAATATAGAAGCAATTAGGAATATTTTATATTATGTATATTTATATAGGTTTAATTTAGTTGTTGTTTAGTTATCTGTCAAAAAGGCGCACGCGTTTTGGTGGGGTGCGCAGCTCAGTGGTGTACGCAGCTCACTGGTGGATTACGTTAGCTTCCAAAGTTCAAGAATGCACACGTGGGTGTGGGTGCGGATCACCAATGCCGGTCCAACGGTCACCCACCTATCACCGCAGCTCCACAAGACGAAGATGGCGACGAATATTTGGCGATGCTCGGCGCTGGCAACCTGCGGGGTCGCTCAAACAGCTCCTTGTCACATTCAGACGAAATTACCAGCATTCGGCTCATCAACATGTTGCCTATCCAGTCCCTTCGTTGAGGCCATCCGCAGAGATTTTACAATCTCATCGCACATGCCTTGGGCATCCCGGCCATGGCCCTGCGTAAAAAACACTAGCTAGCGCAAGAGCTCCAAAGTAGACCTAGCCACAGCTTTGGAACCAAATCCCCGCGATGGCACGATCGTCTGCTGAACCACCTTCTATAAGCGGATAAGAGCAACCTGCTGACGGTACCTCTTCGCACCCTGACTCGTCTATTTGCTGGCTCCCAGCGTTTCCAAGGTTCGCCTGAGACCACATGCCGAACCTGGCCCATGTACGTACACGCCGTGCAGGAACCCAGAAACTTTATTTGCGGTTCATGGATCCGGGACCAGAGCCTTACAAAGTGTTCTCTCTCGCGGTAGTGGGCCTCTATACTTGAGCGACGTCTCGATTGCGTCGCTCGTAGTTCGACTTTTCAGCAGAGGCCTGTATGCTGCGTTGATCGCCATGGCATCTTTTGCACAAATCTATGCGGCGCCGCCTCCGGATCCGAACGAAGTCCCACCGCTGTACAATAGACCTGCGTCGGTGTATGGAATAACGCTACCTTTTCACGTAAAGAAGCCCTGTGCGCGATAGGTAGCAACAACCTCTAACGCCGACTAGATTTTGACTTGGGCAGCTGTCTTCTTCCGGTTGTATACGCGATTCAGATTGGTGCGGGAGCCTGGCTGGGACGACTACTTGATCATGCTCGGTGCGGTGTTCAACCTGGTGTCACTAATAGGCTTTTACGGCGGTACGAAGCACCCCATTGATTCCCAAAGGCTAGCAGTCGCTAATCAACGTGCAGCCATCAAAGTCGGCCTTGGAACGCACTTCGTGTACATCAAGCCAGAAAACATGGTCTCGTTATTCCAATTCCTCTACTTCCGATGCGCGGCCTATTATACGTGCGCTGGCCTCGTCAAGCTGTCCCTGCTTTGCCAATACCTTCGCCTATTCAGAGAGGGACTCGTCCGAAAAGTATGCATCGTCATGTTGGTGTTGACGAGCCTTTGGGCAAGCTTCTGGTTCTTCCAAGGCTGGTTCCCTTGCTTTCCTGTACACGGCTTCTGGCACCGCACCCAGGTACCACCGCCCCGATGCTGGGGCACCGGCTTCGGCGACATGGACGGCGCGCGGCATGCCTTCCTTGCCTTCGCCGCGAGCAACATGGCCTTGGATACGATGATATTCTGCATACCCATCGCGCTGTATTTTAGACCAGGACTAGCCTCGAAACAAGTCTTCGCACTTATCGCGCTCTTCTCGCTTGGCTCCATGTAAGCAAACCCCACCACGATGCAGGCGACCTGCTGACAAGGCCTGCAGTGTCGTTCTCCTGTCCGTCTTACGCCTGTGGACGGTTCTACGCCACAACGCCTCCGACGTAGTCAGTATAGATTTCACATGGTGGTACGCCCTCACCATGACGCTCGCTTCCTTGGAGATTGACTTCGCCATCATCTGCGCCTCGATCCCGATCTTCTGGCCCGTCATCATCGCCGCGCTACCACAAATCTTCGTTACGCAGGAAGTGCGAGTAACGCATCACCACCCCCGACCCAGCAACAACAACATGGACTACGAAATGTCGCGAACGGACTCTGTGAAAAGTAACGATAGTCAGAAGAGGTTGACACCGCTGCAGAAGACGGACTACAGCGATCAGTTGGTGATAGACCATGTTGTGGGCAAGGTACCGCTCACCACGGAGGTCGTGAGCGAAAAGCGGAAGAAGAGGCGGGAGAGGTAGGAGGCGCATAGAAAATGAGCGTTTCCCATCTTCAGCTTGCTCTGCGCCGACGCCGCGAGGGCCCGTACTGGTGTGGCGCGCGTTGCGCACTCGAGGAGTCCTTCACCCACTCGCGAACGTTGTACCCTTTAGCGCTGCTCGCAAACGCAATTCCCACGCGAGGAAAACACGCGCGCTTCACAACCCGTTTGCACCAGTCCTCTCACTTCCTCCAACTGCATACATGCAGGTCCTCCCCCGCGACGTCCAAACCACCCACCTCACCCAACCCTTCAACCCCAGCCCCAACCCGCCATGGCCGCACCCCCTAAACCCCCACCCTACACCCTCGCCGACGTAGAAACCCACGTCCTAACCCACTCCTACGAAGACTCCTATCTCCCGCTCAACACCGACGGCTACACACTGGCCACGCGCCTCCTCCAGCTGCGCACCGGCGGAATCAAGCCCACGACCGGCGTCCGCGTCGGGACCTACGGGTCGCAAACCATAGGCGAACTCTGGTGTTTCGTCGTCGGCGGTGAAGTTGTTTTTTTCCGCGACGACGACCCGGACAGGCTTAACGAGGGGGATGCGTATTTGTTCGAGGCGCCGCTGCCCGGGTATCGGCGGTATGAGGATGTTTTTGCGGATATTATGGTCGTGGATGGGACGGAGGTGGGGAAGGCGAGGGATATGGGGAATGAGAGGGTGTTGGGGGCGTTTGTGAAGTGGGTGTTGCTGAGGCAGGGGGTGGTGGGGGTGGTTCGAGATGGGGATTTTCTTGATTGCGTCCGGGAGGCTTGTAGAAGGGGGGAGGAGGGACGAGCTACGATTTTGCGCGGTAGAGGGGGTGGAAGATCTCGCTGCCGGTGATGATGGTCGGGTCGGGTCGTTTTAGTCTGCGCTGGTGGAGTTGGAGGGTTTGAAGGGGAGGCTGGGTTGAAAGGTACGGAGAGAAAGTTGGAATGAGGGGACGTCGTCTGGGCTGAGACTCGGTTGGTGGGATTGATATGGACCGATGGTAGAGGAGAGGCTGGCGGAACGTTGATACTCGTGCAAGAACGCCTCATACATCAACGATTAGAGGCGTAAGAGCCAAGCTTCAAGATGACGCAGCAGTTTCTAAATCTATGGCAATACATTGAGGCGGTCATTGGCAAGATGACGCAGGCATTGTTTTATGCAGCACAATTACTGCACCATAACTCCTTCTTTCCTCATCCTGCCACCTCTGAACCTCATACACTAACGCTCCTCCCAAGCCCATCATAACTCTAGTCCACACTCGAACACCATCAGACCAGTTACGCGATCCTTGACAGCTACTAATATACATAACACACTACCAAGACAAGACTCTACATCCCATGTGTTAACCCAGGATAGGCAATATGAAGCCCAGCGATTCTTAATCTCCTAATCTCTGATTGTATAGGGAGAGCGGTCGTGCACAAGGCTCCGCAACAGAACGGGAGCAGACATAATCAAAAGTGTGCATGTGCGACCTAGTGGCGGTCCAAGGCATAGGCGCATTGGGCATCAGTCGAGTGTCAGATGCCAAACTATCTACGCTGGAATGAGCTCCATCATAGGTACGATGAACGCTTCAGTGTAGCATTGATGCGGGAGACTGTCCAACTCGGTCTCATTTCAGGAAGCAGGGAAACGATTTGTACGTTCAAGCAGATAGCAGACCAGAAGGGGCAGCCTTGCGATGCCTGTGAAATGTCATATCTTTTTTTGGTTGGGGCGCAACGGGTATACACGTAGTTCTCCCTGCCCTGCAACGCAACAACTACAGTGCTAGGAGTGTGTTACCCCAGGACGAGCAATACCAAGGCCGGCTGTACTTAAACTTCTGTCCTGCGGCTGTAGACAGTAGGCCTCGAATACGGAAATAACAGGTGCCACGCCGTTGGCGGAGGAACCCCCTTTGACTTACACCAGAAGCCCATGTCGAAGAAATCATCGCTGTAATCGGAGGCTGCACCGAGAAGTAACATCGACCAAGCTCAACCTCCGTTCACCGCTGGTGCGAACCAGGGCGCCCTTTTCGCGGTCGATGCCCATCTTGGCGCTTATACTACATCAGCATCCGCCCTCATCTTCCCCTTGTCGCCTGCAGCTTCGGCTTGGGTATCAAAGGTTTTCGCCGCCTTCTCCCCTGCAACCGCGTGCTGAGTCCCAAAGTCTGCACGGAACGCTGTCAAAGGTTAGCGACATCAGTGAGAGAGAGTAGAGTATAACTTGGTTAGGGGCAAATATTGTACCTTTTGGGTCGGGCAATTTGCGACTTTTCTCGAGCAGCGTAGCAACTTCAGCTAGTTTTTGAGCGACTTCAGGAGCTTCGACATAATCCCGGGTTGCATCAGCGACTTCTCTCACTTGACCTGAGTCCTCTAGATTGAATCGGGCGTATCGTTCACGGCCGAGGGATTTGGCCGCCTCTTCCGAGTTGATCTCAGCAGATATCGCACAAGAAATCCTGTATTTTATAGCGCTGACGTGATTTTTGTATGGCCTCAATTCGCTTGGAGTGTACCTGTCGTTGAGTTTACCAGTACCCACCGATACGGTACAGTTCACGCGTTGGGGGTGAACATGGAACTGTCTGAATACTTCAGATTGAAGACCCTGTAAAGGATTGCTAGTTCTTGGTCCACCTTTTCCAAATCTCTCATTGTTGCTGAGAGTGACGCCTCCAAAGAACGGAATAGTGGCTAAAGTAGCTATGGCCGCTTGCCATATCGGAATTCGCGAATGATATGAGTCAGCTCCAATAAAGCTGTTTAAGAATAAGTCCTGACCACTGTCTGTTACAACACGGACGAATCTATCACATGTAAGTCTTCCATATTGTTCAATGGAGTTTGCATACTGACGTTTTGCATTTGGGGGGTTCGTGGTCAACGTCAATTAGCAGGGCATTTGGATCTCGTAGAAATGATTCTTCGACAAAGTCTTTTCAAACATTCTCTAGTCGTTGAGTGACTGCTTCATGATCGAGGCCCAAGGCCTTGATCCCCTGGTTGGCTTCGTCCATGAACTTCAAGAAATGATGGATGCAATCGTCTACATTCCTCTGAAGACGCCCAAGCATAATCACGATGAGGCTGTTAGACGTAAGTATCTCGTTGACATAAAAGAGATATGTACTGTTTTGAATTCGAAGCGTATTTAGTGGGTGAATTACAAGGTGTAGAGGCAACATTGAGTTATCGATTAGCCGCATTGCGATGGCCGCCGTGAACATGTGGCCATGGGCGTTCCTCGAAATCTTTCGCTGCAGTAGCCCTAATATTCCGTCTAAAGTATCGTCAAACCGTAACAAAAAGCGACTATGCAACTCCGAGAAATGCAAATGCATGCGGAGACAGCCCAAAAATGGTCATGCTAGAGAAACGCCGATATGTTTTTGCCGCCCTTAACGACCAAAATGTGCAAACCCCAGGGTATCATTGCAATGACGTGGAAACAAGATCTGTACAGAGAAGCAGGAGGATGATTCGTATCCGAGGAAAGGGAGGGCATCATGGGTAGCGTTTGGTGCCGCTGCTGATGCTCATCGATCGCTTCTTTTCGTGATCGTCCTTTGGGCCCGGTGGGCGTTGCTCGGGTGAGGAGGGGGACGAGAGGGTGAGGGTGAGGAGGGTGGTGAGCTCTGCGGCTGCGGCGCCGATGGCCAGGTAAAAGGCGACGCCCTGGAAGCTGTTAGTCGGGTATCGGCATGCATGCTGCGGCGAGGCTGGCTTACCTGCTCTTCGCAGACAGCGCGATACTGGTATCGGCCGTTGCTCAGGACATTCTTGTTGCCGCAGGAATACCTGCCCAGGCTGGCTTTGCTAGCTTTGTCGAGCAGCGTGAAGGCCGCAATGGCCGCGGCCCAGAGCAACACACCGAAGCTACCGCTCAGGACGCGGTAGACACCGCGAGGGCGGATTGGCCTGCGGAACGAGCGCTTGAGCGTCAGGCCGACGGCGGTGAGCGAGGCGAGGAAGCTGGCGACGGCGACGGCGAAGAGGATCAGGGTGGGCGCAAGGTTGGTGCGGGCAGGCCATGTCATGGGCAGCTCGCCTTTGCGGAGGTCGAGATAGCGGTTGCCGCGGTAGATCTCGAGGGTGTGGACGAGGAAGACGATGACGGCGCCGCTGAGGACAATGACGAGCAGGCGGAGGGCTGAACGCAGTCGACTGAGCCATTGCGCATGCCAGGCGGAGAGCTCGAAAGGCATTGACAGGCGCGCGCTGAAGCGGGCAGAGGGCGGCGCCCGGGCAGACGTGTACCCTTGGTGGTGTTCTGGCACCGAAATCAAGGGCGGGCCTGTCGGGCTGGAGGGCACGAAGGGGAGGGCGTTTGGCAGCGAGGCCGGGGGGCCGCGGTCGTCGGCGGAGGTGATTGTTCTTCGTCTCGCGATGGCAACGTGAGGCCCGGCCATAGAATGGTCATCACCCGACAGGACCTGGGCTCCGCTAGCTCGACGAGCGTTGTACCGCTGTCGGCGCGCCGTGTTGGAGAGGCCGCACGAATCGGCGGCGACGTCGAGGGCAGACTGTTTCAGCGCGAGAGGGGGGAGAGGCGCGACGAAGAAGTGGGAACGTCGGACGGACGAGGCACTCGGAACAAGTTGGAAGGCACGATATTGACGACGCGGACGCGCAAGGGGCCGCAACGCTTATGCCCGAACGAGGTTGGGTTGGGTTGGCGATTAACAAGATGGCTGTGCGCCCCGAGCGCAGCAACTGTGGTGAACTTTCACGCGGAGATCAGCAGGGAGGGCCGTGGGAAGAGCGATGATGGCGCCTTGCCGGCCGGCTGCCGTGCTGGGACGCGCTCGCAGCGTCTGGATACTGCAGAGTCTGCCGTAGCGACAGAGGCGAGGCGGGCAGTATACAAACACCTCTGCGTCCATCGCGCCTTCTGCTGCCCGCGGCCGCGCCTTCTTTTTTCTCGAGCCTCGCAAACCTGATGCGGCTGGTCTCCCCGAAGCGGCAGGTGCGATGCGCTAGCGCAGTGCGTCGGTGTGGGTGCTCACAGTGGCTCGACTGGCTGGACTCGTTGCAAACACCACATGCATCCAGCCGCGATGTATAGATAACGCACTACACGCCTCGGACACCCCCCTCAACAGCGTACTATTAGCTCCTCGACAGCCTGGACTCGCCTGGCGCCCGCATCGCCATCTCACGTATGGTCCAGACACCAGACCCCAGCGGCCCACGGTCCGGGGTTGTCGCCGGCTTGCGTGGCGGATGACTGGGCAATCATCCGACGCGACGGCCAGAACCATGTCTTCAAATTAGCCTGCTCCGCCTCGGCCCTCTACATACTGTAGGCATCTGCTATCTACGGCGATTCTACGCCCCGGACTTTCATCCAACGATGCGTACCGGCGTTCATGGTACTAAGCATGGGCGCCCGACCATGCTTCGGACATCCTGCTACCACGGGCGAAGCATGCCAGTCCAACTGGGACAAATCCTCATCGACTGTGTACGTCATGGACGTGAAACAACACATGGCATCCTACCCAGGGTTGCTGCGGGGAACTAGCTGCTCGCACAATGAGGGAGGGGCTCGTTTTTTCGTCGAGAGGAACCGGAAATCCGTCCAGTCCACAGCTATTTAGCCTGCTCTCAAGTCATTTCACCAAATTTACTCTGGGGAAGGGTCACTTCACATTGGCATGATGGCCGTAAGACAGAGCTGGTTATTGGGTATACTGCATTGAACAACTCATTGCTTTGCCTTGTTTCAAAGCGTTTTCCTAGCACCCCAACAGCTTTCCATAACAGCGTTATACCGTGTACCGGGAGTGCGCGAAGTCTTCTTTCAGATAGCATTGAACTACGACTGCGTATACGCCTCAAGCCAGCTTCCTGTGTTGCTAACAACACCAGAGTATTACCTCGACTGCTCCCCGCTCGAACTCTTGATTGCAACTACATTCGTTCTCTGAATGCATCTTAGCTAGGATATACCCTACGCCAACTGCGTCGCCAAAGCTTCGGCCTGGCCCAGCAGCCCTTGGTCCGCACCGCCAGCGTTCTTCTGCACTTCCCAAGCAAATGCTGGACCGTCTGTCCCGGATCCGTAATCGCCACGCCCTGTGCAGTCTTGATCCTCGCAACCTGGAATGCTAGGAAGAACTTGGGCTCCTTGATCGCCAGGTTGCCACCCTCGCTGCGAATGCCGGCCTCGGTCGCCTGGTAGAGATTGAGGTTGGTGGTGAAAGCGTCCAGGTCGGTGGACGCCAGCGGATTGGCGGTGGCGAAGGTGTCGAGGGCGAATTGCAGAGGGGTAGACGAGGACTGGGAGAAGTCGATGTCGGAGAAGGAGACGCCGTTGGAAGTCACATCTGGGACGTTTCCGATGGTGGTGGCGCCTCCGCAAGTGATGGAGCTAGCGATTTCGTCGGCGATGTCGGCTGTTTCCTGGGGAAGCTCGGTGTTTCCGACGATGAAGCAGGCATTCTGGCGACGGTTCAGGGAAGTAGGCGCTATTGCGAACGGTCAGCAACATGGTCTATCTAGAGTTGGAACGTCGGAGACGTACCTGCGGTGGCCCCAATGGCTAGAGCAGCAACAATCGCGACGAGGCTCATAGAAGTGTACATTATCGATATTTAAAAGAGGGGCAACACATATAAACAGTGTAGTGACCGACACAGAAAAGATATGTAGAAGAGAAGGGAATAAGGCTACCAAGTGAGCGGGGTGTGATAGAACAGAAGAAACGATTGATAGTTTATGCGTTGGCTGCAGGGAACAGAGATCCCATCTTATAAGCACATTGCGGGTGCCTGTTGACGGACACGCGAACCATTTCCCACGATGCCACCGAAGGGAGGGTTTCCAATGCGCGCTAATGGGCCTGGGGAGTGTCGCAACGATATGCCTTGTAGCCTTGGCTGGTACAGAGGTCCCTCGCCGAGTCTAGTGTCGAGGATCCCACGTCGAAGCTCTTCAACTTTATCTTAACATCACTTAGCTTACCATGTACATCCAAAGGAAGAATCGCTCGTTCATCTTCGGATTTTCCAGAGAAAATCGCTGCATCTGAACGTCTCGCTATCAATATTAGAGATGCCGTTCTTTGTGCGGGGCGGTGGTGACGGCGCTTTCGCATGTTTTGTGTTGGATTGCGAGACAGTTGAGGCTGTCAGAGACGTCGATCATACATGCACAGGGGTCAAACCACCGCGGACGCTATCCTGTGTTCATATGGGGTGATACTCGACGGATAGCTAAGCGAGCGTTTGTACCGATACTTTGGAGCTGCCAAGTCGTCGTTTGGAGTGCGAAATGTAACAGCTTTCCGTGTCTTTATAGCTCGGGGGACTTCACCACATCTGGCTGACTCCTCTGCTGCTGGTTGATATAGATACAATCAAATGGCTTCAGTTATGGTGCGCAAGATCCGATATGGCCGGAAGAGAGAAAGCCGCTGGCTCCGAACACACGTAATCATCAATCAATCGCAGCCCACGTGGGGTGCCGTGAGCTGATTGCTGCACGTCGGAAACGCAGATTTTCGACCAATCACAACGCCGGACCCCTAAACCATTTCCTCTTACGGACGACCATCTTACATCCCAACTCACATCCCAACACCTCAAACCCTTTCTTCTGTATTTCCTTTAACCAGTCACTCTTTCATCTCCCCCTTCCCGTTTTGCTTCTCTCGCCGTGAGCCAGGACTTTAGGTAACCATGCGCGTCCTCACCACCCTCGGCGCGGTCGTCGCCATAATCTCTTCCCTAATGTACTTCCTCGACTCCCACCTCGAAAAGTTCTACATCTTCAACCCATCGGAACTGCATCAGCTCTCCCAGGAAGCCATCACCGCCCACGGCAACAACACCCGCGCCGTAGTCGACTACATCGTCTCGCACCTCCAAACCACGCACCCAGATCACGTGAACGTAGAAGAAGAATGGATCTTCAACAACGCCGGCGGCTGCATGGGCGCCATGTACTTGATTCATGCCTCCATCACCGAGTACCTGATCGTGTTCGGGACGGCGATTGGGACCGAGGGGCATACGGGCAGACACACGGCCGATGACTACTTTATCATCTTGAGAGGTGCGCAGTACACGTTCCGCGCGGGATGTTTGAGCCCGAGGTGTTTGCCCAGGGGGAGATGCACCATATGAACAGGGGGGAGGCGAAGCAGTATAGTATGCGGATACGACGTTTGCGTTGGAGTACGCGAGGGGGTGGATTCCGCCCATGTTGTTCTTTGGGTTTGCGGATAGTAAGTGTGATGGAGGCGTTTTTTGGGGGGAGAGCTGACTTTGAGTAGCGTTTTCGAGCACGTTGGACTTTGTGACGTTATGGAGGACGGTTGTGGTTACGGGCGGGAGATGCTCATTAATCTGGCGAAGATGAAGTTGTGAGCATGTGAGGAGGAAAAGGTTGAACGCGTGTCTGGTTCAAGGGGAGACTGTGCTAACCAGTCGGGATTTAATCTAGAATTGTTTTGCCTTGGTTGTTGATGTCTGCCACTTTTGGTTTGCTCGGGTCTTCCAAGGTTGTGCTCACCACTTTTCTTGCAAAATACCCGAAGCGTACCCCGACCCGGGAATGCAGAAACAAGTGCAAGTACTGGCAAAGATGCCCATATAATTAGCTTATAACCTCTCAAGATGGGGAAAACGCTGTTGGCGGCGACGGCTCGGCTGTGATTGGACCCGAGGCCAGCGGAACCGTGGTAGTGTTTCTGTCTCATCGGGCACGAGGCAGCGCGCGTTTGTTTACACCGCAGCCCGACTGACATGCCCAGCTGCCCCAGCGCCCCAGCTCTTCCGACACAACGCCTCGCACACAACCTACATCTCTCGCAGCCTGCGCTGCTGCTGCTGCTGCACACACCCGCTCCGCTGTGCGTCTGTCGAATTTTGACGCGCTTGTTCTTTCGCTGCTCCGGCCGGCGGTTTTGCGGCACAGACGAGTCGTGGTGGTGGTCTGTGACATCACGCCCGAGGTACGCTCGCCCAGCAAATTTTCCTTGATGGCATCTTGACGCTCGTTATGGGTCCTGCAAGTTGCCTACCGCAAAACCCGTGTCTTTTGCTTGTGTATTTTTCCTGCTGAAGCCGCCAGCTGTCTTTTCGCCTCTGACTAAGTCTCGAGTGTGCAGCTTGGCAACGCACCATCCCGCATTCGGACGCCTGGTCGACCGGAGCTCCCTCCAGCTCGCGTCACGCAAAAGTACGATTATTCTGTTCACTCAAGCAACATTCACCTCCTCGCCCGAGGCGGCTCCTCGAACTGCTTGGCCCCCGCCTCCCTTGCTGCACCCTCACCTTCACCTCCCCTCACCTCCATGACCCGCAAACTTCTGCGCTGGTGCCTTCCTCCTTGTTGACCGACCTCTCCTGTCTCGCGACCTTGCCCAAACCAGCCGCCATCATGGCGCCCCGCAGACCGCGAGCCAGCTCGCCCGAGTTTCCCATTCTCGAAGCCAATGCCTTGTATGCTGGCGAAATCAGAGGCGACGGTGCGTGCACGCGGTGACTTTTGACGTGCATGGTAGCTGACAGCCCCAGGCAACTGCCTCTTCAACGCCCTGTCCGACCAGCTCTACGGCCACCAGGAGATGCACGAAATGCTCCGACTCACGACCATTGAGCACATGAAGGCCGACTCGGTCTTCTACCGCCAGTACATGGCCGTCAACAATGTCCGTCGGAACCCCAAACGCAAGACCAAGGCTGCACTCTCCGCGAGGCTCGACAGTGCATCCTTTACCGAAGAGGAGCTGCAGCAGCAGTTCGACGAGCACGTCGAGAAGATGGGCCAGTCGGGCGAGTGGGCCGACAACATGGAGGTGTCGGCTTTTGCATCGGCCCTCAACGTCCACGTCCGCCTCTGGCAGGCTGACTTTACCTACCTCATCTCACCGCGCGTCTTGTACAACCCCGAAGACCCAGACGCTGCCGACGACAGAAAGGTGCTCCACATTGCCTATCACGTACGTGCACGCTGGCTCTGACTCCTCTCGCGTACTAAGCTAACCATGTGCAGAGTTGGGAACACTACTCGTCGGTCCGCAACAACGCCGGCCCCCATACCGGCGTACCCGACGTCACTGTGAACCCACAGCAGAGTTCGCTGCGAAAGCGACCGAGCCCTAGCATTTCCGGCGACGACGAAGATGACATCCCGCGGGCTCGGAAGCGTCGATCACCCCTGCCGCTCTTTGACTCCGACTCGACGCCCGAGTGCACCGAGAGCTCATCAGACGAGTCCAACGGCCCGCTCTTGTCCCAAACCCACCTGGACATTCCCGACTCGGAGCAGGCCACAAAGCCCCAGAAGCTTACCATCAAGCTCCGAGGCCTGCGGACCAACGATGCCGCTGAGCCTCTCACTGCCGTCCCGCCACCAACCATCACACCCACGGCCACGGCCACGGCAACTTCACCCACACCACCTCCTTTGGCAACGCCCACCCCCTTGGCTGCGGCATCCTCACCCTCCGCACCAGTTCTACCTCCACCATCTACACCGAGCACTACGACGACCGCGACGGCCACCTGAGACGAAGACAGACGCGTACAATACGCACATACATATCCGAGACGACGATACCCTATCCCCATACGATGCATAGCCTAGGCGCACTTTTGTTTTCCCTCTTTGTCAGGGTGTCTTCTTCCCGTTGCATACATAGCATGACTACGAGCCGGGCATATACGGTATTTGGCATTGGGCATGGTTGGCATGTCAAACTTTGCATGGGCCGATTCGGGATGATGAGCAGGGCACCAAAGTGCTTGGGCCCTTGTGTTCCCGGTCTGGCTTTGGCGTTGTGGATTTTTGATTTCGGGTTCTTTTTTTTTCTCTAGATGCTGTTTGCGGTGGAGGTGTGGTGTGGTGTGGTAGATGGAATATACTCGTCTATCCGCGTTGGGATTTTTTTTGCTGGTTGTTGAGCTTGCCTTGTGTGATGATGGACGTGCTCGACGCTGCGTTGCCAACGTGCTTTGCCTTGCCGACATGCTACCTCCTTGACCTGCCTCAGTCTCATATCGGTGGTAACGTTCTCTGCAGATTCCCTCGCGTAGGTAAGAAATGCTCTTGGTATCATGCACAAAAGGCATAAATGTAAACAAGCAAACACTCACCCAAAGCGGCATGGAAACCAGTCGATCGCCTCAAACGCAGTCAAACCCAACCCAACCCAACCCAAACTCAAGTATGCATGTATGTATTACAATTCATTACCCGACTCATTACTTCACAACAATTCATCCATCCTACACCCCCTCAAACAAATCATCCCTCTCCCTCTCCCTCTCCACCAACAAACCCCTCTCCAACCTCGGACTCAACGGCCCAGCCTCACCAGCCGATAAGGCCACCGCCCCAGGCGCCCCCCCACCACCAACAAGCGACTTCCTATGCGCGCGCGGACTCCTATCCAACGACTCCGTTGCCTCTTCCACCAGCAGACTCCGACCCAAGTCCACGTCTCTATCCCCATCTCCGTCTCCATCTCCATGCCCCTCCATCCCCCCAAACCCGCGATTCGTCAACCTCAGCCCCAAAATCCTCTGCCTCAACCCCTCCATAAAAACCCGCATATCCTCACACGGCAACTCAACCGGCCCGCCCTCGGCCTCAGCACTCTCCTCCTCCCCCCTCGCCCCATACATGCTTACCGCAACATCAAGACACTTCTCCGCCTGCAGCGCCTTGCTCAACCGCCACCAATTCTCCGCCGCCAGCACAGCCCAAAACGCCGCTTTCCTCCTCCGGGACCCAAGCTTGAAGAAGCCGATCCCCGGCCGGACAGCGAAGCACGTGGACACACGTTCCGTGACGAGGGCCGCCCCCACAGGACCCACGAGGTTCGCCTCGAGGATGCGGGAGCCCCAGCGGGCCGCGTCGTCGGTAGCCGCGGCGCCGCGGAGTCGCAGCAGTTCGAGCGCGAGGGCAAGCGCACGCAGCGCGTAAAAGGGGATCGCGTTGCGCTGGCGGTCCGTGTAGCTATAGACGGCCGCCTTAACCCAGTCGTCTATTTTCTCCGCGCGGGTTTTAGTGCCCAACGGCGCGGGGGAGAGGAGCGCGGCGAGGGCGGCCATTTCCGCGGCGCCGCCGTAGTGCCGCCATGCCTTGTCGTTGGAGAAATCCGTGCAGAGGATCTCGTACGTGCTGAGGGCTAGTTTGGTGTCGCGGAGCATGAAGCAGTAGTCTGCTAGTCTGCGCATCTGAGCTTCGGGCGCGTCGGTGCGGTAGAAGCCTTGCGCGGCGTCGTAGTTTGAGTTCGAGGAGGCGATCGAGGAGGCGGAGCTGGTGCGCGAGGAGCCGAAGGTTGTCCACCGCTTGGAAAGGGACATGAAGCGGCCGGAGAGACCGCGGCGGCGGGCGAGCACTTGCTCGTTCCATTGGTGGACGGAACGCTCCATGTTGGGGACAATGGATTGGGCGACGAGTTCGCGGACGAAGGTTCGTATGGCCGTGGTGTCGGAGTCGGGTATGTAGGGGGTAGGGTCTGTTATGTCGTCTGCGGTTTCTACGGAACATGGTCAATATAAGGTGGCTAGAAAGAGCAGACGATATGTACCTCGTTTGTGGATCTCTGCTAGCTCTTCTGCCGCAGACTCCATTCGCAAGTCGGTAACCGCACGCTGTCATCGTCGGAGGATATGCACTGCTGGCCCTTTATCCGTAATAAGTGACAATGAAGCCCAAAATGCCGCTTCATTTGCTCAAATGTAGCGTTTGATTTCGCGATATCCCCCGTCTCCTCCTCGTGAATCAGAACGTAGTATCGCAAGAACTCGTTGTCCACCCAATGAGGGAAGCGAAGATCGCCGTCATGCTGTCGGACATACAGTCTTCGCAGCTCTTCTATGGGGTCTGGACTTCGCGAGCTGACGGCAATGACGATTCCAACGGGATGGGAAAATGTTTCGTGGGGAACTAGCGGCAGGGACGACAGCATTCGCCGCAAGTACAGTGTGTAGAAGGGAGACGTCGCACTCTCCTGTGGGACGGGTTCGCCTTGGCTCAGGTAGTCGGAGACGATGCCTTGGGTGTTGAACTCGGTATACTGCAGATGGCGGTCCACCAGCTCTTCGATGTGCGCAATCTCGCCGCCCACACGCCGCGGTGGTACCGAACTCGAGGAGGCTTCCCGCCGTTCTCTGATTCCGTTCCCCGTCTCCGGCTGCGAAAGGGCCAAGCCTTCGTTTATTCCAACGAAGCGTATGCCAAAGTCGTCGTAGCTCTTGCTTGCGCCGACACTATCTCGTATGGTGACCTTGCCAGGCACCAGCTCTCCAAACGGCCGCAGCAGTTGCAGCAATCCGCCCTCCAGCCCCTTGCCCCGTATTATTTCCTCCGTCTCTGCATCGGGCAAGACGACTACGTGCGGCGCAAATGCCTGCTGGATCATGGTCCTGTGCTCGTCCGACACGCCCGGTGGCAGGCTTCCTGGTGTGCCTGTGCCATTGTGCCGTGACCCAGCAGAGAAGGCGGAGCCTGGCAGTACTGACGCCGTCGGCGTTGCGCTGCCGGAGCTGGGGCGCGATGTCGATATCGAGGCGGTGGATTCGAACAGCTTGTGCAGCGACGGGTTCGATCTGCGGTAGGGCAGGGAAGCCAGCGAAGAGGCGGGCGACGCTCGCTGCCGGGGGAGGACCAGGGAGGCCTCCGCGTCGGCGGGATACTTGGGGGGCTTCGGCGTGGGCGTGGCATCTTGCACGGGCGTCATGGGGGGCTCGGGCGGGGCGCCCACGGGCGTGACAATGTGCGCGCAGGTTCTAGCAACACCGGCATGTATTCTACAGCGGCGTGTGTGTGGCCGGCGGGCGACAGCGGGCTACAGGGCGCGGTTTGGCGGTTGAGGCTCGGGCTGCGATGCCATGGAGAAAGGTGACGACGACCGACCGATGCGGCCGCCTCGCCCTCTGACTGGACCAGACAAGCACACCTCCATCGCAGCTACAAAGCCCTCCACCACGCTCCTTTGGCTTCTCTTTCCATCCGAGACGCCTTTATTACCTCTACGTGCTGCTGTTCGAGGGGAAGATCACGCTACTTGGCCCTGGCGTGTCTGTTCCACGCGCATGAGTGCCATTGATGAGTCGTGCCTTCCGCGTTTGTCCACGGCGACCCATATCCTTCCCTATCACGCCCCACTACCCATCACAATTTCGACAACACAAACTGCTGCGCCTGTCGCTTGGAATTGACTCGGTTCCATCATTGCCGAGCCTTCGTTCATACCGCATGCCTGCTGAACGGCTGCCGTCACCCAACCCCCAAGAAGAGCCAGCTGCCAAACGGCGAAAGACTGAACCTTCTCCGCCTCGCCCAGAACTGCCCTATAGCGGCATGGCTTCCCAGCCAGTTGCGAACCCGACAACCTTTGAACTGACCCCGGAGGAGACCAAGCTTCGCGGCCTACTCCTCGCTGTTGCAGCCTACATTGACGATGCTTCATCAGCCGAAGAAATCGTCACCGGCGTCGCTGTACCAGAGGAGGTTGCCCAGGAAAAGGTCGTGTTGCGGTGGACAGGCGGCTGGGTTCGTGATAAGCTGCTCGGAGTCGGGAGCCACGATGTCGACGTCGCCATCAACAAAATGACAGGCGAGAACTTCGGTCTGAAGATGCTGGAGTACCTGAAGGTCCCCGGCAATCTCGAAAAGCACGACTTCAGCTCGACGGAGAGCAGCAAGATCATGTCCGGCTTGCACACTATCAAAGCGAACCCCGAGGCGTCCAAGAACCTGGAAACGGCCACCATCAAGGTCATGGGTATTGATCTTGATCTCGTCAATCTCAGAAAGGAGACCTACGACGAGGTCAGTCGCAACCCGCAAATGGAGTTTGGCACAGCCGAGGAGGATGCAATGCGGCGTGACGCTACCGTGAACGCCATGTTCTACAACCTGAACACTCAGCAGATCGAGGACTTTACAAAACGTGGTTTCGAAGACATGGCCGCAAAGATCATACGAACGCCGTTAGAACCTTATCAGACGTTCAAAGATGACCCACTTCGGGTGCTGAGGCTCATTCGCTTCGCAAGCCGCCTCAACTCCACCGTCGAGCCGAAGACCGCCAAGGCCATGGCGGATAAGGATATCCAAGAAGCCTTGAAAATCAAGATCAAACGCGAGAGAATTGGAATCGAAATGGAGAAGATGCTCAAAGGACCTGACCCTGGCATGGCTCTCCGACTTATCGACGAAGCAGGCCTTTATGAGACCATCTTCACCGATCCGACTAGAAAGCTAGAGTTCCAGCCCGACGCCGAACGTTTCCGTCAGGCATACAAGTTCATGGTATCTTGGGACCAGTCGGAATATCCGATTATTCCCAAAACACTGCTGAGCTCGCCTAATGAGGAGTCTTATGAGCCATATCTCGCATGGCTCTGCGCCGCGGTGATGCCCTGGGCCGACGCTCCGCAGATTCCTCCCCCGAAGAAGAATAGATCACCCCTCCATGCGGCTTACCTTGTAGCCCAAGAAGGTCTGAAAACACCCAACCGAGTGAGCGACGTCATTGCGGCCTCTTTGAACAACTATGAAGCGATCTCGAAGTTAGTTGGGGAGTGCGATCCAAGGACGAAGCCCTCGCAAGAAGAGTCTGCTCAGAGGGAGAAGTTGGGCATGGCTCTGCGGAGCTGGGGTCGTACTTGGAGGACACAAATCTTCTTTTCGCTTCTGCATGAGATTGTGTATGGTTCCCAGTCAACCGAAGGTAAGCAAATGTGTCTTTAACACCAGAACCAGCGTAATCTGCTAGGTCATTACTCCAGGCTACATATCCCACGCTGGAAACATCAGCTGATTATCTCCAGGAGTACTCCGTCAATATGCCGACTTTCTCGATCTTCTGACTAAATTGGATCTCCTCGACGCTGTCAACCTCAAGCCCCTGGTCAACGGTACCCAGATCGCCAAGGCTTTGGACGTGAAACCCGGTCCCTGGATGAAGGACGCTCTCGATGTCGTATTAGCTTGGCAGCTGCGGAATCCCCATGTCACCGACCCAGCCGAAGCCATCGAAGAGGTCAAGAAGACGAGCAAAAGTGAGCTACCCTCTCGACTCATCTACCATTTCTTGACACTTACGATTCGCCCTCTCTTCTCGCAGACTAAAACAGACGACGAAAGCGCACAGGTGCCATGGAAAAGCCGGGAGAACCGATCCTTCCTGGATCTACTCCACTGGGTTATACGTGCAACAGAGGAGAAAGATATGCGGGAGTACTTCAAGCTGCTGCGGCCGCCCATTTTCCGGATGCTGGAGGATAGCGATATCGAATGGAACGCAAAGGCCTGCCAGGTCATTGCCTCGTTTGTGAAAAAGGCGCCAGCCAACTTGAAAGAAGAGTGTCGGAATCTATTCTCTGAAGATCTGTTCAGCTTCTTCAATTACCTGCCCACGTTGACCCCTCCACATGAATCTGTACAGCTTCTTGAACAGGTATACCCCGCATTGATGTCCTTTTGTCCCACTGCGGAAGAACGGCTCGCGTGGCAGGAAACCGGGCATACATCCCCATCTACAAAGATGCCGGGGCTTACAGAAAAAGACATTAAATTCCTCGACAAGATCGTCCGTCAAGGCGTCATCACCGTCCTCCGGCACGCCCCGCGCCCAACTACCTACCCCGAACTCGCCACCCTCGTCCTACACAATCTCTCCCGTCTAATCCTCGCTCTTGACATAGAGTGTGTCAAGCACGCCAACGAGGTCCTCCCGCTCCTCCACGACATCCTCCGCGACAAGCTCAGCCCAGCACATGCGCCGCTCCCCCTCGCTGCAGCTACGTGTCTTAGAACGGCTATTGCGAAGGGTTGGCCGCGGATAAGTAAGTCCCCCCCCGCCTCCCTCCACACCCACACCGCATGAAAACGCATTTAGGACATAAGCTTACCGTGTATGAATCATAGACCAACAACGCTCGCAAGACACGTATCTATCCGTTGCCACAGCGTGGGTCAATTGCGAGGAGTACGACACCGACTTCACCGCGGTGAAGAGCGCGTTGAAAGACGTGGTTGTGCTTGTGGAGAGGGTTGTTGGGGGTTTGGATGGGGAGGCGGCGCGGTGGTGGGGGGAGGAGAAGGAGAGGGCGAGAAGAGAGGGGGTGGCGTGGGTGGGTGTGTTACCTCGGGATGAGTGATGCAGGTAGCGATTTTTTTTTGATGAAGATGTCTTTTGGGTTGGCTGTGTGCTTGGTTGGTCGTTGGAGGGGTGGGGGGGATATTGAGGGTGTTACCCCGGGATAGGTAATGCACACACTAGATCGTTTAAAGCAGAGTAGTCTATAGCGGCCATCTACTTCTCACCCAAAATCTAGCTACCCAGCGTGTGTTACCCCAGGATATATAATACAACCACCACCTCTCTTCAAGCATCGCATCCCACAGCGCTATCTACCTCTCACCAACAACCCAGCTACCCAAGCCGTGTTACCCCAGGCTCTCCAACACAGCCACCAAACCGCACATCAAACATGTCACCAAACCTTACATGAAAGACTCAAAAACAGCCATGCAAAACTTTTCATGCAATAATTTACTTAATCACTCCTCCTCACCCACAACCTGGATATCTAAGCCGTGTTACCTCAGGCTCCCCAACACAAGCACCAAACCGCGCCTCAAACAGCATACTAGACAGCACATGAAGCCCTCGAAAATAGACACAGGCATGCAAAAACTTTTCATTCAATTAATCTATCCTCCCATTCCATGCAAACTCCACAAAACGCCCACCTTACCACCACCCAAAACCGCCCCCATTCACCACCTTCCCTTTCCCCTTCTTCCTACTCCGCTGGTTCTTCCTCCAATTCTTGCCCTTGTGCTGTGGATCGTACGCATTGCCCAAGTAATTGGGGTTCGGATTGTGATAATTGGGGTTGGCGAAGCGGGGAGCGTAGGCGGTGCCGCCGCCGCCGTTGAAGTTGTGGACGCCAAAGCCGCCGCCGTAGCCGTAGCCGCCACCTGTTACGCAAGGGAACGAGGTCAGTCATCAAGAGAGAGGCGGGATGGGAGATACCGGCCTCCCTCTCGAGTGGGTGGTTAAGAGGCTGGGGAGGAGGCCAGGTAGGGATGGAAAATGGGGGGTTGTACGTACCGTATCCGCCCCAGTTGGCGCCACCATGGTGTGTGTGAGCGTGCGGGTAGGTGCCGGGGTACGGGAGGTTGCCGCCGGGGAGATAGTGGGCCGCGTACGCGGCGAAAGCTTCTTGCTGGTAGAGAGGAAGGGGTGGGAGGACAGGTCCAGCCGCGCCGAAGCCTTGCTGCTTGTAGACGTAGTTCATGCCTGGAGCTGAACTCGGACGGGAAGATATCGGCACCGGGGGGTGCGAGACGGCGCCGCGGAGGAAGGGGGGTGCGCGCGGGTTGAACTTGAAGTTGAATTGGGCGGTGCTGGGGCCGGCCATGCCCGAAAGAGGGGAGATGTTGGACGGTGTGTAGGGATGCACCGTCGGGTCGAACGGGGGAAAGGGACTCAAGGGGGTACTCACGCTGGAAGACTGCATCCTTGTGGTTGTGGGTGGAGTTGTCGGGGGAGTTGTCGAGGAGGTGTCGAGGAGTTGAGTGCGGAGTTGAAAGCGCGTGCTGGGGAGTGTAGGGCAAGGGTTGGCAAGGTTTTGTTGTGCAGGAAGTTTTGTAGCGGCGGTCAACTCTTGGCGCGATAGGGACGGTTTGCGTGCGGTGGCGGAGTGTCGGGGCAACGCGTCGGGGTGAAGTGACGTCGAGTAGAGGCTGAGGTCGAGTCGGTGAAGTAGGAAACAAAAGGGCTGCTCGCCGCGCTAGGAGAAGGCGAGAGCGCCGCAGTGAAAGGTCGAAGTCGGTGACGTTGACCTTGGGCGTTTGTCGCTAAAGGTTTGCTCAACAAGTGTTGCTTACACTGTTGCTTCTATGCATAGGATGCAATTGTAGGTCGGCAGACGGATTGACCTGATCTGACGAGACAAGGAACGGTCTTGCTGGCGGTGAAGTGCTCGACTTTCATGCGGCTTTCCTGTGGCAGAAGAACCAGACGTGATGTAGATGTTCTGAATGGGCCATCCGGAACCGGCTGTTCGAGGCTCTTTGCATGTATTGAATTCGGCCTTGTGCGTCCCTGGAAACCCAGTCCGAGTGAATACATGCGATATTCACTCTCATCTTTGTTAAGTATAGCACGGGCCCAGACGCTCTACTTCAGGACTCCATCTTCGTCCCCATCCTCATCGTCGCTGCTCTTGTCCCCGTCTTTGACGCTATTTAGCTCCATATCGTCGCCATCCTCTCCGTCGTCGTCCCTAAACGCCCCACCCTCGCTCAACAGCGGCTCCGCGCCCCCCGCTTCCTCCCCAGTCTTCGAACCTCCTTCTTCTCTCATGCCGATTATCACACTCCCGGCAACCAACAATGCGGCACCCAGCCACCACAGCCCGGGCAGCGATTCGGAGAATATGAGCCAGCCGAGGATGGCGGTGATGATGAAGTTGGCGGACGTGTTTATGACGCTGACACGCACGGTAGAGGAGGCGAGCGTGAGGGCACGCGTGAAGAGACCCCACATGATGGCGTTGAAGAGGAGGTTGAGGCCGAAGAAGAACTACTACATGTGTTAGCCAAGCAAGCCGGAAGGTTGGCGCGAGGGAAGCGTACCCCACGAATGCCGTACTCTACAACTTTATTGGATGCACTGAGACTTAGCGCTTGCGCTATCGAGCTCGACCAGGAGGCCGTGAGCTCTGTCGTGGTGCTGAACGCATTAGCTGGATGGGTTGCATGGTGGAGGGAAACGGCGTTGCTTACAGCTTTGCGAAGACGCCATTGAAGGCTGCGCAAGCTCCGCTTGTGATGGCTAGCATAAGCCATAAGGATGGCTTGGACCTGGGGCTCGACATCTTGTCGTGCTCGCGCATCTAACTAGCAATTGAGAATGCGAATGCCGGAGGTTGACATGTAGTTGCAAGGCTTCGGCTTAGTCAACTACCGGTAACGTGCCCGTGCGCGCAATGCGCCACCCAACATCAAAACAGCTCAAGCAAATTGAGGCTATAGAGCCGGGCACAATGAATATTATCGTAAGATCTATTAGTGTAATAATAACCTGACAGCTACGATTAATTTGTACTATCTATATTTACTAGGAAGCTTGACGTTGCGGCCCCCCCGCGTGGTCTTGGGTGGAGCTGCTGATGCGGCACCTAAGGCCTCCTTAGTAGCTAGAGCGTCAACCACACGTTTCTGACGCTTGTTGCTTTGTATAGATGGCTGCGAGGCCTTTCTCTTACCCTTTTGGGTAGATTGTAGAGCTTTTGCTGCGTTACAAGCCTCCTTTTCGCGAGCGCGCTCTGCTGCCTTCTCAGCCCTCTCCTTCTCCCTAGCTACCTTGGCTGCCTCCCGCGCCACACGCTTCTCCTCTGCGATTCTCTCCTTGTACAGCTTAGCTGCCTTCCTCAACTCAGCTGTCTCAGCTTTTTGAAGCTTCTGCTCCTTCTCCTTTTGCTCCTTCACAGACTGACGTGCACGAGCCTCCCTAACCTTCCTTGGTGACCAGAGGACTGCTCCCCCATGGTACTCTTGACGTTGCTGAAGGTCAAGAGCCTTGCCCTTCTTCTTGTGCTTCTTCTTGACTAGTAGTGCCTCCTTAAGCCCCTTCATCTCATGGCGAAGTAGCTCATTTTGAACTGAGATATGGTGGAGTGAGCGGCTGAGCTTCTGCGCGTCCTTACTGCCCTGATTCTCTACTGTAGCTCGTACAAGGCGATCTAGTTTACGCCAGTCAGATCCACTAAGTACTAACGTAGAGCTCTCTCGTGATTCCTGCTCATCTTGGGTGGTCTGGGTGAATCTTTTGAGTATGACCTCTGGGTTGAAAGGTGATATACCAGTGGCCTCAAAAGACTTAAGTATCACCTCCTTCTTCAAGGAGCTTTTCCAAGCCTTCCAGAATAGAGGGAAGAAGTCGCCTTTCTTGATCAAGACCAGGCCTTGGCTCTTTTGGAGGTAGGTCGTGAGCTCAGCTAAGTAGGCTGATAAGAGAGGCTTAAAGAGCACCACATCAAGTGGCTGAAGCGTATGCGTCGAGTGAGGGGGAAGTATAGCTAAGAGGATCCTATTCCTATCACAGTAATCGATAAAATCCATAGTAACATAAGATCTATGGCCATCTAGGATAAGTAGTTGGTAAGATCGTCGAGCTTTTGCCTTGGTGTAGCGATCAAACACCTGCTCAAGCCAGGCAAGGCCAATATTATTGTTTGTCCAGCCTAAGGGTGAAGAGGAGACGTGTACGTCATGCTTTTCTGCCTTGATATCCTTAACCTAGCTTAATTATATGTCCTTGTTGGTAGACTAATAGATAAGGCTTAGCGGCAAGGCTGATCCATCAGCGCAGACGCATGCTAGGATAGTAATCCATTCACAAGAGCCATCTTGGAGAGATGCTCTAACCTCCTTCTTCTCCCACATACGTCTACTGAACACTCGTTTTGATCGGCCAACAGTACCGATCAAGCAGCCCTTCAGCGTTGACAACGTACCGTAGCGAGTACGGCCGCAAGTACGGCCGAGCCGTGCACGGTGTATAGAGTGCGCTTTCAACCTTGAAATTAGCCAACATACAATCTGTGCACGGCTCGGCCGTACTTGCGGCCGTCCTCGCTACGGTACGTTGTCAACGCTGCAGCCCTTTTCGTCCATATTGTATATGTGACGAGGCTCAATATCGTATTCCTTAATCTTATCACCTAGGATGTTGAAATACAGGCTGTATTTATCCCCTGAGTCGGCTTGGTGGCAATTGCTGTCCATACCAGTTGCCCATTAAGAGATTAAATAGATGCTGTGTCGGTTGATAAAGCGCGTAACCCAGCTCTCGCTCACTAGCTCCTTGGCTATTGTTGACGCGAAATTTCGTATCATCTCTCTTATAGGTGGTAAATGACGCGCTGTGAGCCCTTCTATGTATTGTACAAGCTCCCTGCTCTTGTTGTAGGCTAAGCTTTTGCTGCGCAGCTGCTTGCTCTTCACGTGAGCGCGTTTTAGCTTAGTGCCTCCGCGCTAAGGTAGACTTCCAGATACCATACTTAGCAGCAATCTTCCTATAGGAGAACTCTTCATTAAATTGCAGCGCTTCTATCTCAGCAAGCGCGTCGTCAATTGGAGGCATATTGGTGGAGATATGAGGTGTTGAAGTCTGACACGTTTTGTGTTGGGTGGCGCATTGCGCAAAGTGGCGCATTGCGCGCACGGGCACGTTAGCCAATCGCGCGTGCAACCACACCACACATCTCACACCGTCCAGGAACTCTACAACGATCAGCTGTATAACAACCACACCACATCGCCCATCAAATCTACAGTGATCAGGCCCATAGCAACTATGATACCCATCATGTCGAAAAACGCAAGTGCCTATACAAAGTATTGCGCCTGGAAAACATGGCAATCATCGTATTCATATGGAGACGCAAGGCTGAACAGCGCCGAGCGAATCCTGCACCGCCCCCGGGCAAAGCGTTCAGGCCTAGGCGCCAGCGCTGAAACATGATAACTACGTATGGAGCCATCGCCACTGAAATGGATAGCTCTTCGAACCCGTCTCCTTCCCAATCCTCACCAATCGACATGGACGAACAACAGCTAGGAACCGAACGCCACCCTGCTACCCCGCAGACCCCCTCTGATCCACCGTTCCCCCAATCCACACTTGACGAAGCGCGTACGCTGGTAACGCGTCAAAAGAACAACGCCGATTCCACACCCCCTCAAAGTATATACAACCCGCTTCCAGCGGACGGTTACTTCAGGCTCTTGCAACTCTATCCAGGACGAGGCATGGATGCCATCCGATGCAAGCTCAAACCTACTCCGATAGATCTTGCAATAGACACCTACGAAGCCATATCCTACGTCTGGGGCGACCCGAACATCACCGAGGATATCATCTGCAACGACGTCCGAGTTGCCGTCACAACCAACCTGGCCAACGCCCTAAGATCCTTCCGGCTTCCCAAAGCAAGTAGAGTCGTCTGGGCAGATGCCATCTGCATTAACCAGCAGGATGTGGACGAGCAGAGCTCGCAAGTCAAGATGATGGATCAAGTATACGAGAAGGCAAAAGGCGTGCTTTCGTGGCTAGGTCCCGACTCCGACGGCATCGCCAGGGAGTGCTTCAGTCTTCTTACGGACACGAATGAATACCTGGATGACTACTATCTGCGCTACGGCAAAAACGGAAATCCCAGGGCGCTTCCACCCCTTCCTGAGCCGCTTCCCTTCTGCCCTGAGAGAAGACTCTGGCTCCACGTTAAGACGCTTCTCAAGCTCCCTTATTTCATACGCGCATGGGTCGCGCAGGAGGTAGCCTTGGCAAAAGAGTGTGAATTGTGGTGGGGCATGGAACATATCAGCGTTGCACACGTTTTTGAATTTGTGTTGTGGTACAATACTAATCTGGATTTCCAATCCACATTTACTCTCCTGAATTTGCAGATGGGTATAGGAACTCTGTTAAGATTACTTGAGGATATACATTCTCGGTATGGCACGAGGAAGTCCTGGCGCTATGCGCTGCCGCTCGTCAAGTATTTGAGCTCGGAGCTGCGGAAGGAACTGTTTCTGAGCGTGCTGGATACTGCGCGAGTCACAAAGGCTACCAATCCGCGCGACCATGTCTATGCTTTTCTCGGGAGCCCGCTGGCAAAGACACAAAACGGAATGGCACTCGTAGAACCAAACTACAGCCTTTCCGTCGAGGATGTGTACTTCGAGACTGCATGCGCACTCCTTCAAAACGACCGTGAAGCGCCCTGGCTGTTGGGGTACGTCGAACACGCCAATTTAGAAAGTCTAATGAATCCCGCTACACCTTCGTGGGTTCCTGTGTGGAACACATACGTCAACCAGTCTCAGCTCGCGGACCCAGGTTGCTGGTACAGAGCTGGGGGAACCCATCAAGTACACACGGCCAAAGTAGACCACGCGTCCAAAACGCTGCAAGTAGCTGGTTGTATATTCGACAAAATCGCATGGCTTTCTGAGACAATTTATGGCCGCAATCTCAAAGTCAATCCGCATTTCTGGACCCGCGAGCTGCGCGCAACAGGTCAACCTCTTATCGATCGCCTATGGGAGAGTGTTTCCGCTTTCAGGGCCGTTGACGAAGATGATTTCATGTTGACAATCATGGGTGAATATCCAGTGGCCGAAGCTGGCATCATCCCCATGGATGCCATGGATGCGCACCGGGAGGAATTTGCTTTGTATCGGCAACACGTCCGCGCGATGATGTCGGCGCCAGACGGTCAAGAGATACGTAACGCATCGAAGATGCCTAGGCTGCTCGACTTGGAGGATGACCTCGGAGTATCTAGGGGTCGCCGAGTGGCTATTACAGAACAAGGACGACTCGCTCTCGTTCCCGGTGCGACAACGCGGATAGGCGATGTGTGCTGCGTTATTCTAGGGGCGAGCACGCCGTTTGTGTTAACGCGTGATGCAGAACAGAGGAATCGCCTCGTTGGGGTTTGTTACATTCGCGGCTCTATGAATGGAGAGATAGTCACGCAGATCGAAGAAGGGGTCTTGGAGAAGGAGATGATCACCATCACATAACTTCTATAAATTACTGATAGACACCGTGATTGTGCCTTTCTGGGTACGCAATTCACGGACAGTATACGTAGATGTCAAGTATACAAACAAAAAGCTAATCAACCTGCTAACCAGCCATGTAACCGCAACAGCTGACCTCCTCTACTCCCTCACTATTCAAACCCAGAATTCACAGCACCGACTACCCGACACACGATCACACTGCCTCTTCACACCACCACCCACTTCCTCCCTATCACATCCCCAAATACATCCATCCAACACAAGTGACAAACCCACACAACCTAATACTTCCACAACTTTCTTTACTTTTTCTCCATCCACAAACCCAACCACCAACCTCCCACACCAAAGCCAAAGAGCAAAATGCCTACACCATCAACACCAACAACCCACGCCACCCAAGCCCTCGCCCACGCATGGCGCACCCGCCCCCGCTACCGCACCATCCTCCTCTTTCAAGCCGCCATCCTCGCCACGATGCTCTGTCTAACCCTCCTCACAGCACCGAGTAAGTCCCCACCCCGTCCCTACCTCACTAACTCACTAACCAACCCAACCCAGCCCAACCCCCCTCCTCTTCCCACCCCAGACTCACCCCCCGCACATGGCGCGGCTTCCCCACGCGCCCCGAAACCGAGCAATGCTACAAACAAGAGCGCGTCGCCACGCTCTTCGCGCTCTACCTCGGCGTCTTCGGCGCAGACCACTGGTACGCGCGCCACTGGGTGTTGGCTATTTTCAAGTACGTACCGTGTCTTGCTCTTGGTGACTTTTTTATCTCAGCATTTGCGGAGCCGAGCGCTGATGACGGGTATGCATGTATGCTGACTATTCTGAATCAAAGGCTCCTGACGTTCGGCGGGTTTACCATCTGGGCGGCGGTGGATGTGGCGCTGTGGATTGTGGGGGGGTTCTATGGGACGCCGGGGTGTCCGGGGGGGAGTGAGAAGGAGTGGTTGTATTAGTGTGGTAGACTGGGGAGTATCTTGTTGGGGTAAGGTTGAAGGATAGGGCATCGAGCCACCGAGCTACGTGGCACTCTATGTTTGATGATTATTTGTATTCTACTTGCTTTGTACATTAAAGGCAACTATTTCTCATGGGGTTTGTCCTGTGATGTTCCTCAATGCCAGAGGGTCATGCATCGTAGCAGCCACAGACATGCGTCGTCCGATGGCCCCTCCTGACGACTTTGGTCGATTTCCACAATCCAGGAAATAGTGAAGCAGTGGCATATAACGCTATCCCTGCATGCGGATCCGTGTGCCGAATTAGAAGACACGTGTGAGCCCCAAACACAAGTCCTCCGTATGGGACATAGGCAGCCAGGACGGATGTAAACCTCCTCTAGCTACGACAATGTGGCTTCCGGTGGTTTGTTCGTGACGTTCCTCGGGGCCTTCATGCCTTTACCACCTTCGTTTGTCCGCCTTCTCCGGGTTCTTAGGTGCCTTCGGATTGTAGGGAGAGACCTGGAGATTAACTTTCAGCACTGTGCCACGGCAAAAAAAAGTAGACGGATCCCCGTCTCTATGCTTCGCCGGGGCGCTTTGTGTTGCAGCTCACGATCTTGACCCGGTCCGCGTGGACCTGGGCGTTGTTGTCGAGCTTGAAGTTGATGTCCTTGATGATGAAGGTCCAGACGTCGTCGCAGAAGCGGTAGGTGTCGAGATGTCCCTACGAGTGCGGTCAGCTTCCACCGTCGACCCGGGTGCTGGTCCCAACCCACCTTGAAGGTCAAGCGCGCCTTGACCTTGTCGGCGAGCACGTCGGCGACGGCCTTGTCGAAGTTGGTAAGGATCCTCATGGCGAGCTGCGGCTCGATGCGGCGCTCGGTGATGAGCGTGTCCAGCGTGTCTGTGAGGGCGCCGCCGACGCTGCGGTGGTCAGCCATGACGCTCACACGGCGGGGTCCTTCGGAGGCACGCACCTGCTTCGGCGGTAGAGCTCGTAGTACTTGGCGGCTTCGGTGGCCATGGCGACGGGCGTATGCGTGTGGGGATTGGGGATTGACTGGCGGGGGTGAGGGGTGTTGAGGGGTGCGCGTCGCAGTGCAGGCAGCGCATCGGCGGCCGGCTTTGAGGCGGCGGGCGGGGGTGACTAAGCGGCTCGACTAGCGCCTCGCGGCTAGCTCCAGCCATCATCATCAGTTGCCCTTCCTAGGTCCCATCATCGCTAGCAGCAGCGCCAGTCCGCCCGCATTTCCATCTCGACGCTTCTCTCCGAATGTCTCTCACATATGGCGCAGGCGGCGCCACCGCCGCCCTGGGCGTGGTCGGCCTGTGTACGTGCTCCGCCATGCCGGCGCAGGCATGCATTCACTAACGCCAGCCAGACATGCTCTTCAACGGCGAGGGGGAAGCCTTCAACGTACGCGCCACCGTATCCGACGCGTGATCCAAGCTAAACGTGCTCCCTCCAGGTCGGCCAGTTCCTCGAAAGCGTAGATCCGTACACATGGGCGAGTCTGGGGATCGGTCTCTGCATAGGCCTGTCGGTGGTAGGGTCGGCGTGGTACGTCCCCTCGGAGGATCGTGGTATTGTGCAAGGTCTAATGCTCAGCAAGGGGTATCTTCACGACCGGAGTGTCCATCGTCGGAGGAGGCGTCAAGGCCCCGCGGATACGGACCAAGAATTTGATCTCCATCATCTTCTGCGAAGTCGTGGCCATCTACGGCGTCATCATGGCTATCATCTTCTCCTCGAAGCTTGCCCACGTTAGCGACTACGAAGCCCTGCACAGCCCTCGGAACTACTACACGGGATATGCACTGTTTTGGGCTGGGTTAACAGTGGGCATGTGCAATCTGATATGCGGTGTCTCGGTCGGCATCAACGGAAGCAGTGCTGCACTTGCGGATGCTGCGGACCCTTCTCTGTATGATTGTTCTCACCGCGACAATGATTTCGTACTGACATGCCGCAGATTCGTCAAGATCTTGGTTATTGAAATCTTCAGCTCTATTCTCGGCCTCTTTGGTCTGATCATTGGCCTCCTCGTACAGAGCAACGCACCGGAATTTGAATGAACAAGAAGTCAAAGCAGAGGCCGGGATTAAGCTTCTCCAAGTACGAGAATGAACAGCGGTTGAAGGTCCAAGTGGGCTCTATCGGGAAGTGGATGACGAAGCGCAGGCATCGGAGGGCTCCGTGCCCCCAGATTTTAGAATCGTACTGTGCGTGTACATAGGGCATGGCAGGGACTTGTATAATGCATGTATCATGAGCGATTTCATCAATTATAATTAGGAAACATGGTCAGTTCTCTCCGATATGATGTTAGGTGAAACTCATTCCGAGGTGGCCCGAGCGTCAGCCTCTAATAACATAATGCGGGACAGCTCCACGCCATCGCAAGGTACACTCCACTTCTCCAAATATGGCAGACAGCAAATTGAAGGCGGCTATACTCGTTGTCTCCGAGACGGCTTCCCAAGACCCGTCAACAGACAAGTGCATACCCGTTCTCAAAGATGTGTTCTCCAATTTCGGAAACGACCAATGGGAAGTCGCAACCACCGAGATCGTTACCGATAGCGTGCTCGACGTCCAGAAACGCATACTCGGTTGGACAGATGGCGGAAGCCCTATGAACCTCATTGTAACTAGCGGAGGCACGGGGTTCTCTACAAAGGATCTGACGCCTGAGGTATGTTCCCGAAAAGAGCAGCTTCAGTGAATGCGCTAATACAATGCCAGGCTGTAACACCGCTTATAGATAGGCATGCTCCTGGACTAATGTAAGAGCTCCTACATTTGATCACTGAAGATAGTCATTGAACCAGTACAGCCACGGCATGCTTGCTTCTTCGCTTGCCGTCACGCCTTGTATGTCATTTCTTCACTTCTGTAGGTAGGGGATGTTAACGATTACTAGTCGCGTTGATGGCACGCCCCGTTGCGGGTGTGAGGAAGCAGACGCTCATCCTAACTTTGCCTGGGTCTCCAAAAGGAGCAAAGGAGAACCTCGAAGCGGTGCTCAAACTCTTGCCGCACGCCTGCATTCAAGCAGCTGGCGCGGCATCGAGGCCGCTACACGCAGGAGGGGTGAAGAAGCTCGAGAAGGAAGCAGGTATATCATCTGTTGGTTCCGCGGGAGGTATGACTATAGTCGAAAGTGGACGATAGATCTGTCGGTGCTAACTTTAGCATCAGGGGCAGGAGGCGGGCACCATCACCACCACCATCATGGACACGGCCATTCACACGGACACGGAGGCCATGCCGTCCCGAGAGCGCATACTAAACCTGAAGAGCGGCCGCAATCGAATGACCCCAGCGCAGGACCTACGCGGAGATATCGATCCTCACCCTATCCTATGCTTGCCGTAGATGACGCGCTCAAGCTCATAGAACAGCATACTCCAGTACCAATAGTCGTAAAAGCACCAGTTGATATGGCGCTCGGAGGCTCGGTACTTGCAGAAGACGTCAAAGCAGCAGAATCTGTGCCTGCTTTCCGTGCTAGCATCGTCGATGGGTACGCCGTCAAGATCCCTTCCTCAGGCAAGTTCAGCAAGGGCGTATACCCCGTAGCGCTAGTTTCACACGCACAGGCTGGCGACGTTCAAGAACTAAAGGAGGGAGAAATCGCACGAATCACAACGGGTGCTCCACTACCACCAGGCGCCGATGCCGTCGTCATGGTCGAAGACACAGTACTAACCTCCCAAACCGACGACGGCACCGAAGAAAAAGAAGTCGAGATTCTCACCGACGAAATAAAAGCAGGAGAGAACGTTCGCGAAGTCGGCAGCGATGTTAAGGAGGGCGATATCATCATGAAGAAAGGCGAAGGCATCACAGTAGTAGGCGGCGAGTTCGGCCTCCTCGCTTCCGTAGGCACGCCCCAAGTCTCCATCTACAAGAAACCCACCATCGGCGTCCTAAGCACCGGCGACGAAATCATCCCGCACGACAAGCCGGGCCCCCTCAAGCTCGGTGAAGTCAGAGACACGAACCGCCCCACGCTCCTCAGCGCAATCCGAAGCCAGCACTTCGACGCCATAGACCTAGGCATCGTTTCCGACAAGTGCGTAACCCCCTTCATATATGCTACCATCCACTAATCGTCCAGCCAGACCTGGCGCCCTCGAAGAAACGCTCCGCGCCGCCCTCCGCCGCGTCGACGTCCTCATCACCACAGGCGGCGTCTCCATGGGCGAACTCGACCTCCTCAAGCCCACCATTGAGCGCTCCCTAGGCGGCACTATCCACTTCGGCCGCGTAAACATGAAGCCCGGCAAGCCCACCACGTTCGCCACCGTGCCCGTCAAACCCTCCTCCGTCGGCCCGCGCGTCGCAAAAAACAATCTCGCTGCCGGGAAACCCCGCGTCGGCGGTGGTAACCTTCCACGTCTTCGTCCTGCCGAGTCTCCATTTGCAGAGCGGGATTTCGCCCGCGGGGTTGCCGAGGGTGAGCGTCGTGCTGGACGAGGATGTACGGCTTGATCGGGGGAGGCCGGAGTTTCATCGTGCGGTTGTGGTGGCTAGGGGGGAGCGGGGGCTGTACGCGAGTAGTACGGGGGCCCAGAGGAGTTCGAGGATTGGGAGTTTTAAGGGGGCGAATGCGTTGTTGTGCATGCCGGCTGGGGAGGGGGCGGTGGGGAAGGGGGAGAGCGTTGAGGCGTTGGTTATGGGGAGGGTGGGCGGTGTTTGAGCGTTTGTGGGGGAGAGTGGAAGAAGTGGGGAGGGGTATGGATGTGTGGGTGGCGTGAATTGTGTTGTGGATGACGTAGCCGATCGTTTCGCCCTATGCAGTCTTCCCACGACTGCGGAAGGGCGACAAAGGGCGGCAGGAATCCACGCTTCTGAAAAGTTTCCAGATGAGGCATGTTGAGTGTGAGAAAAAGGGCGTCCATGGTCGTGATCCACCGATTAGACTAGCAGAATATCTACTCGCGGGGTATGCCCAGCGAGGTTCAAAGGGCGTCAGTAATCCACAGCCCAACAAGATCGCTTATTCGGGTATATTCAGTAAGGCGCAAAGGGCGCCAGTATGTGAGAAACTTGGATAGATAGGATAGCCTTTCCCGATGGAGAGTCGAACCGAAGGGCGTCGGCAGCCCTTCCCTTCGCCCTTTGGATGGTTGTGGTGCAAGGCTACGACGTAGGCGACTGGACTAGACGGTAAATGCCTAATATGAGGTATGAACATGTCTGTCCCGTGGATATCTACATTCATCCATGTACCAGCAAGTACGTCGTTGAAGTGTATATGTTAGGACCACCCAGGTATCGACATATCCTACCCCACCGCCCCCAAAGCAACCTTCACCCCCTCAACAACCGGCTTCAAGCTCTTAGACGGCAGACTCCAATCCTGCCTCTTGAGACTCTCTTCCCTCGTCAACAACCACAACGTTTCCGCCGCCGCGATGCGAATCTGCACAAGAACACGCGTTAGCACAGTTCGCTACCGAACCTTTGAAATACTGCTTAATGCGATGCGGCTTACATTTGGGAACGGATGTAATAGCATGCTCGTAACTTTTGTAATGGTATCCGCCCGCGTTGCCGGGATAGTACCCAAACCACGGTAGACGTCAAGCGCAAGAAGCAGTTTCTGCATATGCGTGGATTTGAAGTGCGCTTTTTGCGTGTAGGACAACACGGCGCGGAAACTAGTGCAATCACAATCAGTATCCTTGTACCAATCTTACCCGCAGGGACGGGACGTACTTGAAGGAAGTATCGAGCAGGCGGTGCATGACATGCATATCGAACAAAAAGGCTAAGATCTCCAACAGCGGGATGAGAACCCGTTCCGTGTCTATGTTCCTTTTCAGTTGGCCCAGGAGACAGTTCATCGCGTCGAGCAAGTTGAAGTGCGCGTCGTTTGCATCTGTAGCGACGGAAGGCCAAGAATTGACAGCGTCTAGGAGGGCGGCGCGCGCATTTTGGACTACGGATTCGGATCCCATACCTGCTGATGTCATGTACCCGGAGACGACTGCATTCGTGATAGCAACAGGTGTCGAGGGCGTCAGAATCGTCAAGGCATTGGCAAAGTACGCGTAAGAAGAGACGCCGTCCGCCACGTCCGCCGCCACTCTTTCAAAGTGCTCGTATGCGCCTTTTTCTAGGACGTGCGCGGCTCGGAGACGCACTTTGTCGAGCTTCTCGAGTGACATTCGGAGGACATCGGCGTGTAGTTCATCCTCGCGGGGGGAACCATGCAGCAAGCCCGTCTCCCATGCCGTCCCAGTTGTATTGAGAGCCTCGAGGCGAACAAGAGAGCCTACGTCTCCACGTTCCGTGACGGTGTAATCGTTGAGCGCTACATGCAAGGCGCTCGCGATTCGGTCGCTAATGCTTGGGTGCAAGGCAGTCGCGGAGCCGGGATGGCCACAGTTTTTAAGCAGAATACCGATTGCCAAGAGGGCCACGGTTCGCGCTTCGATTGCAACGGCGGAGGTACATCGGAAAGGCAGAATCTCAGCGATTTGGTTCTGCGTAGCGGTTGGTGCGTTGGCCTCACTGAGGAGAGGATAAGCTGCTCCTAGGGCAATGGCAAAGCCGGACCAGCGCAAGCCATTATATGATGCTTCATTCTCGAGCTTGGACAACCAACCGGCGACTAGAGCGTCTGCATCGTCTGGAGAAAGGGACTGTAGCAGTCTCAGGACACTGGTCGTTGTCCGTGGAACGGCCTCCAGGACCGAATCTGCGTAGCGACCGAGACAAAGGTTTAGGAGACGAACCAGCTCTGTAGTCGGTATCCGTATTGTAGATACTTCACTGGAGCGTGAATGGGTCATCGTTGCTAGTGCTCCCAAGAAAGTGCAGACCGCCGAGGCTGTGATATCGGGCCTCATAGCAGGCGACATGAAGACATTGTCCTCAAGCTTTAGGTCTCGCTCTAGCAAGCCCCATAGGTGAGTCAGGTCCGTTTTCTTGCCATTGGCAGCACCCCCATGACCTTCCAGTATGTTGTTCTGGTCAACGAGAGCGGCCAACGCAGAGACCAAGCCCTGACGCTCCTCGACCTGTCGCGATTTCAATGCGCCGAGCTCATCGCATATGCCATCAGCCATTGAACGGACCACACCAGGATCTTGGTCCACAGACAGCAATCCTACCGCCCGTGCCGCGTAGAGACGGGAGGCGGAGTCTAAAGATCCAATACCTCTCCATCCAAGCAAGTTATGGAACAAAGCCTCCCAGTAACTTCGATAAAGCTTCCCGGCTTCGATGGAAACCTTGCACATGGCGCGCTCACGAAGACCAACCGCATGGAAGTCGACAACTTGGACTAGTGGAATGGCTTCGTGTATGGTGTTGGGATGACGGCCGATGAGTTCTTGCAAAGCGGCGGATGATCCTCGTCGGATATTCCCAGCTGGATCGAGGCACGCTACAACGAGCAACTCGATCGCCAGTACTTGCAAGATAGACATGCCCTTTTGATGTTCAGAAGCTCGAACCGAGGTTGTCTCCACGGCAGAAAGCTCCTTCGTCCTATATCGCCGAGACAACGCCCAGATGCCGAAGCAGGCAGCATCGCGGACATTGGTACCTATTGAGCCACCTGTTGTCGATCGTTGTTCGAAAGCCAGAGCCAGTAGAAGGGCGTTCAAGATGTTTGGAAGCTGTGCCGGAGATAACGCTCGTCGGTACAAGAGTTGTGAAAGAGTAAGTGCTAGGCCGTGCCATCGTAGAGAATCTACTCCACTGAGATTCCTTTTGGACCCGTGCCAATAGACATTTTCATTGAAAGACCCGAGGATGGCCTCTACCACATCTCCAGCCATTTCAGGGTCGAGTTTCATCGTGACAATGCTGAGGGCTTTGCTGGCTGCGTACCTAACTGGAGAGTCTCCATCGCCCAATGATTCTAGGAGGAACTCGATTACCTCCTCCAGCACTGTGGTTTTGTCGAGCTGGTTCGACGACGCTCCCGTCTGCAGGCAATGGACAACAATGTTGCGCAAAGTCTTCACGGCAAGCTTTCTAGCGACGGCTGACGATTTTACAAAGGCAAGATTTGCTTGGCTGATGATGTTCTGGCATGACCTGTATATAGCTGGAAGGAAGGGACCGATCTCCTCATTTGTAGCAGAGGTGACGAGACCAGAGAGAAATGAGAGCATACCGAGACACTGGTGAATATCCGCGTCGTCTTCTGATATGTTGTTGAAGAAAGATAGAGACCATTGTACGAGCGTATCCAACAGACCCAGCTTCTGCATATCCGGCCGGACGCAGAGTTTGACGAGAAGATGTGCCGCCGCATTGCGTTCCTTGGGCCGACTGAAGTCCTTGACGCAAATCGACAAAACTCGAAGGGCGATACCGGGGGCTCTGCGGGAAGTTCAATTCCAAGTGTATTTGCGACTTCCTGCGATGACTGCATGGCAGACATAGATGCCAAGGGGAAAGGAGCCAGCATTAGGTGAGAAGCCATAGCAAGAGAAATAACGCTCTGTCCAATGTACATTGGACTGAGATAACGGCTCATCGTCGTCCTGTGCATGAACAATTCCAGCTTCGAATTCACTAAGGATTGGCTCAAGATAACGCGGCTCGTTGTTCAAGAAGCTTTGATGACCTTCTCGCTCGAACTTTGCAGAATAGGTTCAGTATTTGGAATACCGCGTGAGCCAAAGTTACGAAGCCCTTCTTGGGATTCGGCCTGCTTGCTATGTGAAGGAAGTCCAAATAGGCAGCAACCAACGGTGGGATGAGAGATTTGAGATGAGTGTCTAGCAGCTGGGGATCTTCCTGGAATGGCTCAATCTGCATTTGATTAGCTATGCAGAGGCCTTTTTTGCTCAAGGATATCGTACCAAAAGAAGTATCCTGTTCAGATCAGTGTTTCGCACCCGCGAATGGACTTCGTTGGAGCCAGTTTTGCGTTTCCTCAGGAGCCATGGAATGAGCTTTTCAAGATCTCCCAGGCTCGAGGCGGATGCTCGCAGAAAGTTCAGGTCATCGTCTCCAGTTGTATTCATCTTGAGGCATGTTGGGTGAAGGTGGTGCCTATGTTGGTGGGTGGATGTATGGCTTGGCGGCGCGAGTCATTGCCTCTGGCGCTTGCACATGACCGCGCGACGCGACTTTCCCAGCGCTCTTTCCTCCGCAACACCGCGACACCACAGCCGGACACTCGACACTCGTGGACGTCGCACTACCCACAATGGCGGAGGAGAGCTACAAAGAGTACCTTACGAACCGCGTGTTCACCGAGAGCCAGCCGGTAGAACCTCGCGCACATATTGATTCCCTCCAGCTAACATTTCCTAGACCACCTACCGCTTGCTCAGCCGGGCGCTCAAGGTCAATGTCAACACGGCGAAGCAGTAATTATGTCTCACACCGCTCGATGGCCCGTCACTGATGCGATGCAGGATGCTTTACGAGTTCCACACCAAGCAGAACGCGAAGAAACCGCAGTCCGTCCACGCAACCTACCTCCTCACCGGCAAGAAGCAATCGTCCGAGCATACCAATGGCACCAATGGGCAGGGCCGAGATGACACGGCTATCCGCAGCTCACCCTTCATGAGCTCGCTGCTCGAGCCGGAAGAGCCTGCAGAGAAGCCGGTGCCAAAAACATCGATTCTGCTGGTGAGGGAAGAGGAGCTGGAGAGTGCGTATTGCTCCAGCAATCCACACCAGCACATCAGGCTGACATTCCGGCTAGAAACCAAGGGCGAGTTTGAGGATATCACGTCCATTCACATCTACAGCCTCGAGCCAGGCCCCTTGGAGGTATGAAGATAGTGAAGGACCATCGGAAACCAGGAAGCTAACATTGGCAGAACTTGAATGTATTGTCCGTTTGCAATCAAGACGTAGCTAGCAATTATGCAAGCGAAGATCCTCTGGAACGCTGGAGAGTCTATGGGTCTATCCACAACCCATATATCAAGGTAATCTCCATACGAATTACACAACGATCACAAACTGAGGGACATGTAGCGACGTACCCCCGCTGGACCCAAAACTGCGCTCAAACCCGCTGTCAAACCAACATCTGCAGCTGTGGCAGCAGGGAAGGCGGAAGCTAAGGCTCCAATTCGTCGCGAAAGCACCTCGGAAGAAACCAAGTCTGGCCGATCAACGCCTCAGCCTGGTGCAGCTGCTTCAGTGAAGAAGTCAGACTCAAAGTCCAACGCGAAGAAGAACAAATCCGTTGGAGACATCTTCAAGTCTTTCGCAAAAGCGAAACCAAAGGCAAAGGAGTCAACACCGGCGCCGGCCGAGGATGGTACGACTCTTGTCTGAGCGTATGGTGTGGTTGCTAACGATCACAGACGTAATGCAAGGCATGTCCGAGGACGAGGGGGACGCTGATGACGAGCCCATTGTCAAGTATGACGAGGAAAAGGCAGCAGCGGCACGGAAGGCACGTGAAGAGCGCGAACAGAAGCTGCAGGAAATGATGGAAGCGGATGGTAAGCCAGCCCGGATTTACAGTCACCACTGCGCATGACTAACTGTGCGCAGTCGAGATGCCGGATGCACCAGCAGAAGAAGAGAAAGACTCCCAGGACGCGCCATTAGACAAAGCTTCACCCGACAAGCCAACTGAGGGCGAAGCCACGGTCACGGTGCAAGGTGGACGAAGGCGCGGGAGGCGACGGGTAATGAAGAAGAAGAAGATTAAGGACGAGGATGGGTATCTCGGTGAGCTGATATTGTGCAATATTGGGATTTATCTGACCGGTCGTAGTCACGAAAGAGGAAGCGGTGTGGGAGTCGTTCTCAGAAGACGAACCAGAGCCTAAGAAACCCAAGCCTGCACCTAAGATCACGAACACTGCAAAAGGCAAGAAGGCCGGCGGCAAAGCTCAGGGCAGTATCGCCAGCTTTTTCAAGAAAGCATGAGGGTTGTCGATACTGGTTACGCATGCCTGGCTTCGCCGGCGTTGCTTTTCAATCGGCTTCTATCCTTTCCAGGCTCACCAATGTATTTGCTACTAGTGGTCAACTTTATAGCCTTAGCGCCAATACAATTCCTAGTATACCTGCACTCTTAGCGCGCGCTGTACGCTGCATCGGAGAAGCCAGCCACTCATAGCCGTACACATAGCCAAACCCGACCCTATGGGAGCTGAGGATTATCGCAACCCCCCAAAGCGGCATAGGCAAACCATCACGAGGCCTCTCGTTTGCGTCATCAGAAGCATACAGTACACTTGAGCCTCACGCAGCACTCACCATTAGCTCCCACCCCCTGCGTAGATACCGCCAACCCTCACGCCACCATCAATCATCTCTGACGCCTCTGCCTGCCGCGCAACCTCACTCACCCTCTGCCCTCATCATACAATCCAACCCCGCCTCCCTTGTACCGCCTCGCTACCGCCCCTCCTCATACACAGTATCACCTACCCCCCAAAGCAGCAACCGGAAGAGTTCGTCCAGTACCCCAAACGCAAACGCAACGTCGCTCAACTCGCCGACGGGTGCTACGATTACGAGCGTAGACTACCTCCATGCGCACCGTTTTCCGCGTGCGCTCCGCTTTTCGCGTACCACGCACAGATCTTGACGGTTGCGGCGTTTGTGTCCGCGTCCGCATCGGCTGAACTTGGCTGCGCGACGACGTGCGCGGGCAGAGGGCCGGGGAGGAGAGACGGAAGTTGCCGCTTAGCCGCGGGGTTGATAGGGAGCAGGCTTGGGGGTGATTGGAGGGATGTTGGAGGGGCGGGATGGGTGTGCGGGGCCGATGGAGCGAGGGCATGTGCATATGTGGTTTTGATATGGGCATGGGTCTGTGAGTTGTTCATCTGGGAGTGTCCATGCCCTCGCGTGCGTGACTCCGTATACTTTTACATACATGTCGACCATTATACTACGGTCCTGCACGTGTGCCATTGGGCTCCAGGTCTGTTGTTCATGCGTTGAAATAAGGATCTTTGGGGGTGTTGGGCTGGGCAGCGAGGAAAGAAAAGCAGAGGGGATTGGAAAACCTAGTCGCCCGCCCCTCTGACGCCCAGCGCAAAACGTCACGTCTGAAAAGCTATGTTTAGTGATGACAAGGTCGCCACGTGCGACTCGCGAGTGAGCGAATAACACACCGACGCTTTGATACCCTTGCGTGCAGGATGCGAATCCTTCCCGGTCGGGTCCATGGCCGAGCCTATGTATTGCGACATTCGCATTCGCTAGCGAGCGGGGGAGTCTGGTTGTTTTGTCGCAACACCGACGGAAAGGGTATTTGCCGCGATCCTTCTTGTCTCCTGTGTGTTGTTTGCTGCTAATAAGTACTTTATATATGTCCTAATTTAGCAGTTTGTTAGAGTACTTAATCACCTGCTTTTTGTACGACCTACTAGACCACGCTATGGAATTCTGTACGTCGGATTGGGCTTGATCGAGCAAGCGTTTGTTGGAGAGCGAAATAGGCCCGATAAAGCGTCATTTACTGTAAGCTTGTTTGAAGTATCGTGACTCGTGAGGGAAGTGGGCCTTGGCTGAGTGGATCGCTTGAGGCTTGTCTCGCGTGCTTACGTCTCCTGCTGATCCTACCTTCTATGTGAGGCATAGAATTAGCCCTGTGAAGGGGAGGTTGAGGTTGATAAATTGTCTTGACGGAGATTAGAGTTTGCAGTTGTGAAGATAGAGCATAGCTTTGGAGTCCGCAGAATTAGTTTGTATAGGGGGTAGGTACCCTACCTAGGTATTAAGCTGACTTTTATTCACCGCTGGAGGCTAGCAATTGCATTAGAAATCTAGTAGTTTACGAACACACAACCATTAATATATGATTTTCGCATCGTACGCTTCCAGCTCTCTCGCATCCAAGAATAGAAGTCCCCATCCACGGCTGCAAGGGCTAGCTTTTCACCGTTGGTGAGACAGACAGGCCATCCCGCGCGCAAATGACGCAATCTATATGCAGCAAATCGCGAGCGAGGGTTACTCGGACGCGGAAGGGGGAACGAAACGGGCTCGGTCCGCCTTGGGCCATCTCCACTCAGTGTCATGTAGAAGCTCGGTACAGGAGCAGAAAGCGTGTTAGTGTACGCCAGAGCGCCCAGACGCATCTCGTGACCTCCACGTGCGCCTACTCGCGCCTTCCTCTACCTACACGCCTCGTGCATTCATTCATATCCCGTTTATAGTCAACTCAACCTTTTAATTTGAATGCGCATCCACATCCCACCCCCACAACCCGACCCAGACAAACCTCCCATCATCGCCCTCCTGCATTCATTCCAATAATACCCACCTGCCTGCCTGCCCCTGTTAAAAAGAAAAACAGTCGCCGACCTGAGCCACCCCCCCGGGCCCTCTCTCCGTCTTCCGGGATATTGATTTGAGCCGGCTGGGCTGCACGTCGCGCCGCAAGGTGACAACATGAATATTGCAATTTGGGTGTATAGCACGACAGCAAAAGCAGCAGCAAGGCCAAATATACATTAGCCTTCTTTAATTTGGTCGTCGTGCTTGGCTGTTTGGGGAAGCGGGGCGTACATGCCATGCAATGTACCTGCGGGAGGCGTACAGCTTGCCGACGCCAACGGGCTTTATCGTTGCTTGTTAGCCGTGAATTTGAAGATGGTGTTTGTTCTTGTGTAGCCTTGCGCGCCTGGAAAAGATTCTGTCGTCAATACTATCTGCCGAACAATCCGGCGAATACGCGCGTATTACGTAGTAATTTCCCACGCAGCGACTGTGGTTGCACTGCGGCACAGCAAAGCACCGTATATCTCGTGAAGGAAAAAAGGACTCCATGGAATTGATTGCGAGGCTTGAACTTTATCCCACTAGCAGCTAGGCTATGAGCTGTGCCGCCGATCGTGATGCGCGCTCGTCTATGTATCTGCGGGCCAACATCCCGCTATACGTACGTCGTACTGTCGTACACAGTGCGTGCTTCGGAAATTTACGGCCACAGTTCCTGCGTCCTCCAGCCGGCATTTGCCCGAATGCTCTCGTCGAATGTGTAGAGGTAGCGACGGCCCTTGGCGGGGTCGCTGAGGTCAGTCTGCTCTACTGACTCTGGGACTATGATGACGAGACGGAAGTTCTTGCGTGCAACTTCGTCGTGGAGGTCGTCCACTTTGGCGCCTAGCTCGAGGTTCTTCTCATCGTGGGGCTCGTCTGTTGGGCGGCCTGGGGGAGGCGCTCGGAAGGAGCCTATGGGTGTTAGAGCTGCAGATGACGCTTCAACGTCCGAATCGTGTACCTTTGATATCGGGAGACTGGTTGCCAAAGCTAGCTGTCAGCTCCCTTGTCCAGCTCCAGTCCTGTTCCTTGCCTTGGTCCACGACCCTCATCCTTTTTCCCACTTCGCTCTTCACGGTCCTGACCCCGCTACTGTTCTCATTCTCCTCAATGTCGTTGCCGACCACGTATGCGTGTCCCTTGATACGCCATTGTGTTCCTGTCTCTTTGACCCAGAAGACAGCTTCCACCGGACCACCTCCGCCACTTCCTTGAGTCTGTCCATCGCTCTCGGCGTGTCCTGCGCCCGTGCCAAACAGCTGGCCCACCTTCTCCATCCTCACGTCGGTGGTGAAGGTAGGGCAATCGCTCTCATAGACTTTCGGGTTGCGCTTGGCATCGTTGTGTTTGTTCTCTGGAAGCTCGGTCCAGAATCCGCGGAAAATGCAGTAGCGAACACGGGGAACATACGGCACGGGCGAACCCTGGGGAGCAGCTGCAACTGTGCCCAGTACAAACTCGGGCGATGGCATCTTGGAGATGTGCTGGTTGAAGAGGGACTTCCATGGTGCTTTTGGAAGCACCGAAGCGTCTGGGGCGGTCGACAACATGGTGCGGAGCAGGCGCGCAAGGCGACGGGGAGCGACGATGGAAGCTATGGTGTCTGTTCGAAAAGCCTGCAGAAGCTGGTGGTGAGTTTGTTTGTTAGCGGAAAGTATTGTGGTGGTGGAGCTTGAAGGTGCGCGCAAGCTAATCGTGTCGTCATCGAGCTGCCCGATCGCCTACTGCGCAGTAAGGGTTCGGATTGCAGCGGAGGAAAAGGACCTCTGCATCTATGGTGGAGGAGGTTACGAGCTGCTCTACGAACGCTCCAGCACGTGCTCTAGATGGGACCTTGGGAGTTGCGCCGTCGTGAGGGTCCGACGGGCGGCGTCATGTCACACAGCTGCGATTTCGTCTTGGCGCCGACAACACGTCAACTGGACCGAGCTAGCGTTGATCTGACAGGAGCCACGCTCGTTGATTATCCGCCAGGAGCAATAGAACAGTCTGATATGATGTGCATGTTAACTGTGTTTTATGTACTGTATGTACCTATGCTCTCTTCCAAGGTTGGTCCCTCACCGCGTGATCAAGCCGAGGTCCTGAGGTCTGGCGGGCACTTCTCCGGAGCACGTACCTCTCAAACAAGCGTATACATACATATAATAAGTGGCATGCCATTAATGCCTCTTCCGGAGACGGAGATTTTGCGGTGTGGCAGTGGGGACAAACGTTGCAAGCCCGTTTCGCCAGAGACTGCGTTGATGCCACCTCCAGCTTGCTCGATGGTTACATGTGTACGAGAACTGCTGAGTCTTCTCGAAAGCCGACGTGAGACGACTCGTTCTCCGTGATGATTGCATCCATGCTGCTAATTACCTATCACCTGCTTGTTCCTTCGGAGGGAGCGGCTGCGAGCGCTGATTTGCGAGCGTACACGATTACTGATATTTTAATCACTCAGGCACTTGGCAGCGGCGGGGGGAAGCACGGCACCGTTCACCGCAACATGGCTAGCTCGTCTACATATGTACAAAAGGCAGGGAAGGCACGTGGAGGATCCGCTCGGGGGGCCTGCAGGGCAGTTGATGGGGAGCAGGCCGACGGATGATAGGTCGAGCAGCCGCCTCTTCGTCTGCCGCGCGCCGGACGAAGGCCTCGATTGATGATGGATGGCGGGCGACGCGAAGGCTGGCGGATCCGCTGCGGCTTGTTGCTCCCTTTCGCGCAAGCAGCGGAACATGCCGCCCCGTTGTCGCTGGTACGGGCAGCCGATAGCTGAGATGCAGAAAGCGACGGCCGCCTGTTCAGCGTTTCACCGCGCCCAGCGCATCCCACGCGGAGCCGTCCACTAGTAGCTCGCCGGCGGCCGCGCCTCTCCTGTGAGAAACGGGCGCTGGGCGCTGCGTAAGACGCCACGGGCCGCAGAGCGTCATCTCGTTGTACCCTCGCCCGCACCCCTGCCCGCCAACCGCTCTCTTAATAAGAGCGAGCCCATCCCCGGCCGCCCTGCTCCACTGCGTCCACCGCACACTTGCACACTTGCACGGCTGCTGTTTCGCTCCTCCTCGCACACTGCCTGCCCTACCTTCGACACACCCTCCGCCTTGCCTGCCACACGCCATTCGCCCTCAAGGGCGTTGCATCAACCCTTGCGACTGGCTCCACCCACCTGCGCTTCCTCCCATCCCGCCGCCGCCGCCGCCTACTCCTCCGCCATGGCAGATATCGAAAAGGCTTTTGCCTTTCTGCATGACAACATCCCGCAATGGCTCGAGAATGCCTCCCAGATTGAAGCCAAAATCGTCTCCATGCAGAGCGAGCTCGCAAAAGTCCCCGTGTCGCGCTCGCTTCCCATGAAGCGCAAGTCCGGCTCTGTCGAGTCGCTACGAGAACTCGTCGCTATCCGGGAAGAAAAAGAAGCAGTGAGGGCAGATGAGGGGGCAGACACGCCCGGAGGAGCGCATCGGAGCGAACCGACGACACGAAAGCGGAAAAATCCGTCCCTGCTATCCGGACAACAGTCGGGTCCTACTAAAATGCGATCCCGGACCATGATTGTTGTGCAATACGATGGCCAGATCCAAAATGCATTTGAGCAGCTTGTCCGTGCAATCGGGACGGGACGGAACATGCTCCGGAAAGGAAAGATGGCTGCCAAGTTGAACGCAATGGCTGCTCTCTCCAACTCGTCCGACGATGAGGATGATGACGAGGATATCATGAAGAAAATCGGCTACCGGCACCGTGCTGGCCTTTCCTCGATGCGCGCACGCGGGGCCTCGTTGCACGCAGCAAATGACAATGCTACCACACCCCTGGAACGCTTCGACACCTCCGACAAAGCTTTAGAACAAGCACAAGCTCTATGCGAAAGGGCAGCCCATCAATCATTACGCGAGGGTGACTGTCGGAAGGAGCTTGATGGTATTCGTGAACATTTTGCAGAGGCGCTGGAGGTCGTCAAATGCGAAATAGCAAGATGTGCTGCACGGAAAGAGAAGGAAGAGCAAGAGGGTGCAAAACAGGAAGCCAAAATGGAAAAGCGGATAGAGATATCAGTACCAGACTTGGAAAAGAAGCTGATACCTACCATTATTCAACCTGCCATGGGCGTGCATTCAACCTCCCAGGTGGTTGATATTGAAATCGACGATGACGACGACACAGACGAGATGAATTTCGTCATGCCGCCGATACGATTGACGTCTCGCGCATAGCATCTCGCTTATATCTGGTCATTTCATTACAATCATTATTTGCGTTCAAGCGATTCACGTCAAAGGACGGCCGGCGTTTTGTATGGATCATGGGAAAAGAAGCCAACGAACTTTACGCACGACACGACTCAGTTTTGCATTCTCGGTCACATTCAGCACAGCATCTCTCTTGCATTATTAGCATGCCATAAATTACTCACACCCCCTTTAGCGGACTCACTGGATCAAATACTGGATCAGGGTCGAGGTTGAACCTTTGCTGTCGTTATTCGCTGTCTTTTCCTGCGCATTATCTAAAAGATTGTAATTACTTCTGTTCGTTCAATATATTTCATTTACCTCGCTCTTTTACTATCCGTCTTGTTCCTTTACTTGAATACGTGATGCATCTCGACTACCTAGACCACTCACCTAGCGTCAACTAACTCTCATCTATCCTCCTTCATTGCCTCTTGTCACCAAACTGACTCGACTCATTGAGCATTATGCTATCATCATGTTGCAGGGAGCTTCTTCTCTCTTCGGCTGGATGTCGGGCCTCGAGACTCGAACTTATCGACGAGATAGTGCTACGAGTCGCAAACACTTCAGTTGTCTCTTGTACGCTCATATCTCAAGCAGTACATGCACCACATGAGCACAGGAAAGCATAGCACTCATGTCTTCCAACTAGACATGATTGTCGCGCGGGGGTATTTTAGCTCGACCTCCACGGTGCGGCAGCGGTATTCGAGTGTCCGAGGAAGCAGTCGTTCCTTCCTTCTTCGCGTCAGGAGCGCGCGCCTTCCCCCCGCTATCTGTCGAGTTGTCCGACAAAGCAGTCGTTCCTTCCTTCTTCGCGTCAGAAGAAACGCGTACCTTCCCCTCGCTATCTGTTTATCTGTTGACGCGCGATCCGTGACGTGATGCGCGCCACTCTTTTTCACTTCACCACGTCTCAACCAGACCACTTCACCACAGTTTCGCCACTTTATCGCTCTTCATCGCACTTCACCGCACGCTCACTCGCCTGGTAACTAGCGCCCCGCAAGAATCTTTTGCTATGCCACCAGCTTTAAGCGACTACAACTCTTCCGACTCAGACACGCCAGATCGCAGCATCACAAGCCAAGGTATGTCAGCCGTGATCGGAAATCAGTCTCTCTAAACGATACCAGAGGAAGCTACCGGTGTCCAAGTCGCCTTTGCAAAGGTTGGAGCGGAGGACGGCTTCTACGGTCAGTCCAACGTTCGAAATCTAAGCACCATACTAACCTGCCAGGACACTGCCTCGAGAAAACGCAAGCACAGCAGCCTCCTCAGTGGACTTGACCCAGGCAATATCATAATGTTAGATGACATGATCCATTCGACCGCTGAAGGCACCGCCGTGTCCTCTTCTGCACCGCCGTTGTCATATCCAACCCGTGGCTCAACTAACGGGACGCGGCCCAACGAGCTTGCGTATGACCAGAGATACCATCCAATGGACGAGTACCTACGACCCTCGCAGGCTGCCAAGCGCCGTGCCGAACATGGTCTTGAGGATGACGACGACTGTACTGACTTCAAAGATGATGATCACGATGAGTCCGACAGTGACATCGGCGAGCAGCCACAGTTCAAGAAGCACAAGAAGTTTGATAGTCTCGCTGCCCGTCAAGGTACCCGACGCTCCTCCCGCCAGGTGAACCGAGACGTGCTCTACAACACCAATGTCCACCCTGCAGATGAACAGCTTGCACAGATGAGCATTGACAATGGCCCCGAGGAAGTCAGCGATGATGAGGGACCAGGATCTGCCGAGAGCAGTATTTCTGCCGACGGAGACGGAGCACGTGAGAGCAGCGTTCATACCGGAGACATTGAAGAGCGTGAGATTCCTGAGACCGATGGTAAGTCAACCTGTTCCAGCCTTTGCCAAAGAGTTGCCCCTGTAGCCGAAGCTCGAGCTTTGTGCAAGCGCAGGGAATGGTATGTACTAAAGCTGCTCTAGACGAAGCTTCCGACCTGAGTGCTTCTTCGCCACTTCACTCTACTCCTCTCTCATCAATCACGTTCGATAACGCAGGCCGTCGTACTCCACTGTCCGACCTGACTAGCCCTGGAGGCTACAGCCATCGTTTCTGGGTCGAACCTCGCTTGGAGGCGACTCCGTTTCACATCTACGAGGACTCTGTTGAAGAGCATATGGCGAGGGCTGTAGCACCTGAGCCTATCGAGTACGAGGAAGATAACAAGGAGAACATCGAAGAGGAGCCGGTTGCTGCTAGAGACCCGCTTGACAGCATCACCATCCGCCCCGCCACTGATGCCGAGATGAACGATTACTTGGACCCATCAATGTTCGACGGAGCCAGCGACGATATTGGTGCTCCCAATCTTCACGGCACTACCAATCTTCACGGCACTACCAATCTTCACGGTACTCCCAATCTTCGCGGTACTCCCAATCTTCGCGGTACTCCCAATCTTCGCGTCCTCACCAACCTTACCACGCCTACGCAAACCCCCAATGGTGAGCGCGACTCTATTCTTGGTAGTCCAACACCCTCACCACGCTCCAATGTCGGATCAATGAGGGGAATGCGGTCACCCCGAGTATTCACCCGCCCGGGACACCAGTCTACCTTCAGAATGCGAGATTTGTAATGACGAGAATGCAGAGATTGTCAGCGAACAGTCTCCTGGCTAGGTATTCGTACTCCCAAAGAAAGCAAATTCGCTTGCTAACGCATTGTCCAGGCACGTATTAACTTTGCCCAAAGCCTACCTCGAATATTTGGCTCTGCCATCTATCCTCAAAAGTGTGAGTAAGCTATGCGGCTTTTTTCCCTACACCTTTCCCCTAGCACTTTTTTCTTTTCATGGCGTTTGCTTGTTTCGATGACTGGTCTGCGCATTTTATGGAGACCTTCGGTCATTTCTGGGACGGGGGAGTCGAATGAGGACGCAAGATTCATGCGTTGCAGATCGGTGAAAAGGTGGAAAATTATGAACAGAGACGGATGGGATGTTGAACGATCACGGCCCATTCTTCCGGAATGTAACAGGCGGCCAACGGTTCGTCCTCCGACATCTCATCCTTTCTGAATACGCCTATTACACGGTCCACTTCAGCATCATTTCCCGGCGTATCGACACACAATTTCACGGCGTTTTAATGGATATCGAATTAGTTGAAGGATGAAAATGGTGCCACCAGCAGGGCAAACTCAAGGCTTTGTCTCGAAGATTGACGGTCCGCTTGCTGGATTGTTAATCTATATGAGGGTTGCAATGGTCACGAGCTGTTCTCGCTGCTCTATGGAAGCATGTCGGTTCTCCGGTGGAATAAACGTGGTGTGGGGACCCGGATATTGAAGGTCTTATCTTTCGTATGTACCACAGCACAAACATTACACATGTTTCAATGACCACTTGCTCCATGTGTAGAAACCGGAAGCATCGCGTGAAGTACTCCATCACGGCGAGGGAAGCGTGAGGATGAATCTTGACGACAGTGGCCGCCTGCCACTGCGCACCTCCGCGCCTTCTCTCTTCTAACACCTCAATATAAAAAAGCAGTCACGATGATGCCGTGCAGAACGTCAACGACGAAATCATCGTTATTTTGTGTATATTGTTACTACCAGTGTGCTAGGTACTGGGTTTTAGTGCCTCCTCTTTCATCCTCTCTGTGTATGGGGCGGACTCGAACTTGGTTAGAATCTCCACACGACGACGATCTTCAATAAAAAGCAGACTATTGACACAGCCCGAAGCGTGAAAAGTGGTCTCTGGGAAGAGCGCAGTTGCACCAAGCTCCACATATTAGCTAGTGCTTGAAACAGCCACGATCAACATCCGAAGGAACCGCGGAACCGCGGCAAAGCTTGGTCTGACCTCACGTACCCTGGGGGACCGGTGTGTGGTCCAAGCGATTTTGAGCCAGCTGGAGATATAATTTTTTTATTTGAGGGCTTTGTGGTGGAGATATTTGTCCATCGATCGCATCGCCAGGGAACAGCTTGCAAGGAAGCCAGATGACGATGCTGATGATGTCGATAATGAGGTGGAGATTCAGTGGCTATGGTGGCACTAAAACACTATGGCTTCATGGTGCCAATCAATCATGTCTATGTGAGGGTCCACCGTCACGTAGCTAACTAGAATCTCTTCTCCACAGCCTCGGATACCTCTCCTCCGACAGACATGGCATCATCATCGGCGCCTGACATGGAAGCACCTCCAGGGCAGAGGGCTGTGCGTGTGCAATGCGCATGCGCCCCAGCGACTCTACCACCTTCCCCTTCCCCTTCGGCGGTTCATGCATCATATGTCCAGAAAGTAGCCTGCGCTAATTATCTCCACAGGATGAGTCTGCCTTGCGCACATTACAGTTTTGACGTTGCCAATGGAGGCTGGCAAATCCATGGGAGGTATGCCTCGTTTTCTCTCTCCCCGCATTGTATGTTTCTCGCTAAACGAAGGGCAGACATGGGTGTCGGCGGGAATCAATCAATTTCCAAAGGTTGTTTATTAACCTACATGACCGCAATCTAGATCTCAGTGCTTGAGGGCTGACCATTCATGCGCGCAGGTACTTTTCGGGTGCTCTTCTCCCGGAGATGGAGGAGGGCACGCAACGTATGTTTGTGTGCAGGTGAGGTACTGCGTCAGGCGTCGTCATGTGGAGTGGCTGGCATAGCTACTGGACAGGGATCTGCTCAGACTGGCCTCTGCCAATACAGTCCCCCCACTGGTTCGGAGCCGGTCGGGTGCGTAGCGTTGTAAGGTGCGCACAGTCAAAATTTGTATGAGAAAATCCTTACCCGCCCCCTGACACCACTAAAGCACTGATACTACGCTACGCACCCGAGCCCGGGGGGGACTGTGTAGTGCTGACAGCGTTCCTTCCGCTATACCGTTTGCAGCAGGGCCCTGTTCAAAACGAGAAATTTTTACAGCGCCAGGAACCAGATGCGAGCGAATAGTTTAGATCCTCGGTGTGACCAGTCAATAGATGCTAATAAGACAGCACGCACGGAGCCCACGTTCCCCTCGCGGCTAAGTTCGACGTACCTTAGTGCTACCATCAATGCGCTACCCAAGGTACACCGCTCTGCTCCTCTTGCTCGCCGTAAACGTCGCAACTGCAGAAACAACACCAGCCAGCTTTCCAACTTGAGAAGTGTGAAGCTCCGCGGCGCTCAATGTACAATGTCGTTAGCTCCTCTCCTCTCCACTCACCTGCTGTCCGACCTCGTCCCTGCATACCCTGTGTCTAACCGCGAGGCTTGATCACTGGGCGAACGGGGCTAATCTATAGTGCATGTACGTGTCAGTTGTCTTCCCATAAGGTTCAACATTGGACCGACGAACCGGGGTCCAAAAGCTCACTCTACCTCACTCTTTGAAACCCCCCATGCCATCACATTGCCACTATCGACATTGCGGCATCCCTGCCTGACTCCATCAGCCTCTCTCTTGTACTGTACATGTATCCTCCTGCTGACCTGCTGGCTGTTTGTCGAGCAAAGTAACCCTGTCCCGTTTGTTCTGTTCGACTCTTTTGCGGCCTTGGTTGAGCACGGGTCGGTAGGTCTATGTCTATATAAACTCCATAGATGAAGCTTTCAAAATGTCACTTCATCCTATATCTCAATTTCACATCCTCGACTCGACTCACTTTCCCCGACTTCTTTATAACCTCACTCGAGTCCTCGAACCTCCCCCATCCATATTCTTTCTTCCTCTCCAAAAGTCAAGCAACTTGAACCAGCTTTCAACCTCTTCACTGCGAACGTGTTCAAAGCTGTTGAATAGGCTAGCGGGACACCATGCGCTCTCCATTCCAAAAGTCTTCTGCTCTTGGGCTCTGCCTCTTGGGGCTGCTGGCGTCGTTGGGCGCTGCGGCTCCGTTGGGGAGTGGGACGCGGGCTGTGGAGAGTAGGGCGCAGACGGTTAGGATTATGCCGTTTGGGGCATCGATTGTTGAGATTGTGAGTTTTTTTTTTTGAGTTTTTGGGGTTTATTCATTTTTCTTTTCTTCTTGTGATGTCGTTTTTGTTTGTTTGTCTTGGTAATTTAAAGAAAGAGGCGGGGAGACGGGGAAAGTTGTTTCAAATGTATGAGTTTGTGGGTTGAGGAGAGTGGATCTTTGAATACGTTGCTGGCTTGTTACGATTTGCCTGTCACTATCTATCGTCCTTACCCGTCGCTCTCTCATCCATCAACCCATAGACCCACCCGCCCGGGCACTACCCTCATTCCAAGTCCCTCCTCACCACCCCCAAAACGAAACAAATCCAAAAACCCCCACTAACCCACCCCAGACATGCTGGCGCGCCTACCTCTGGAAAAACCTGCAATCCGCCAACATCAAAAACATAAACTTCGTCGGCTCCCACAACACCCCCTCCTCAGGCTGCAAACTCTCCGGCCAACCCATCACCTACCCAGCCGCCAACGAAGGCCACTCGGGCGCCCGCGTAACCGACTACGCCTCGCAAAACAAACTCCCCGCCTGGCTCGCCGCCGCCAAACCCGACATGATCCTCATGCACGTCGCCACCAACGACGCCACGGCCGGAAAATCCGTGTCCGAAGTGATGTCCGCGTACTCTAAGCTACTCTCGCAGATGCGCGCCTCGAACCCCAACACGGTGCTTATACTGAGCAAGTTGATACCTATTGATCCGAATCTGTTTGGGCAGGCGGTCGCGGATCGCGTGGTGGCGTATAATGCGGCGATGGGGGGGTGGGCGAGGGAGAATTCGAGGAGCGGGAGTGAGATCGTGGTCGTGGATATGTTCACGGGGTTTGATTATAAGACGATGACGACGGATGGGTTACATCCGAATGAGAGGGGGGATGTGCTTATGGCGCAGAGGTTTTTTGAGGCGGTGAGGGGGAGGGTTGCGGTGAGTTAGAGGGGTGGGCATGTGCTTGGGGATGCGTTTTGCGTTGCGTTGCGTTGGATTGAAGTTTGGTGGTGCATGTTTTTTTATTTTATTTTTGCTTTTCATTTTCGCATTGTTTGGGGTTTCCTATCCTCCTGTTCTATGTCCGTTCATGTTCTCATTCTCTTGACACACCGCTCATCACGTCTCTAGGAGCTCCAGCGCTGTGAGCCCTGGGCTGACTGCCCCCTTGGCAAGAACCGCTCACCCCAATGAGCGACTCCATGTACGCATTTTCCCTGGGAATGTTAGCAAAACGCTAGAAAGACTTGGAAAGACCACGAGGTATACCCACACACAAAACTTTGTAGAGCTGGTTGCGAGAAGGCCTACGCGGTACCACTACCGCCGTGCGCTCCAGGTTTGGCCTTGGTCTCGAGAGGCTGCTCTCGACGCTGCGGGGAGACGGTCTTCTCGGTGCTCGGTGGCTGTGTGGTCTATGTACATAATGATCATGATATTAATGACGATTCGGACATACATATGTCCACGAAACCATGAGGGTGCACACATACCTTTGGCCTTGTCTTGTGATGCTTGACCGCGTTATCATACGCGTCTTGCTCGGCCTTTTTCTTGCTCGTCTCCTGTGTAACGAGTGATGTTAGATGGTGCCCATGCTTGCTTTGCGTTGGGTGCGTGGACAATCGTACCTCGTCTGCCGCTTTCTTGGCCTCGTATGCTGCGAGGAGAGCGGCTGGGGAGGCGGTGAGGTCGTAGCCTCCACGACCCATGTTGCTGGTTTAGGTGCTAGTGCTGCTGCTAGCAGTTAGTATTTGGTTGGCTGTGAGGCGCGGTTGGGGGTGAGGCAAGGGAGGTGGATGGATGTGTGATGGGTGCGTGAGAAGTGGAGAGCAGTGTTAAGGTGTCGCTGCTTGAGAAAATTCTCAGTGGCATGGTTGGTGCGGTCGGTGGTTGCGGCGCCAGATTGCCGGGTTGAGAGTGAAAGGTAGTATGGGTGGAGTGGACGTGGAAAGGGACGGCAGTGAATTCATCAATGTAGGCGGCGCTCGGCGCTCGGTTGGATATGATAAACGACGGACATTCGGAGACTGTGCTCTATTATCGGCTGGTAAAGACGCTGCATACGGGTACTTGAAATTGCGTACGGAGAGTAGGTGCTTTTCTGTTTTGCTACCCATTGCTATTTCCGTCCGAATGAGCTGAATATATCTAAGAGTCAGTACAGGAACGTAATAACTAGGCAATGGGAGTGCATTCAATATTGATAAAATCTCGCCCGTAGACCCACCTTCGAGGACTAAGAGCATGTTCCTTGTGAACTGAGTAGCCTGTCTAAAGTGTCGATAGCTTCCAAATCGAGGCTGGCAATGTCAAACTGATCATATCAGATCATGAGTTAAATGCCAATGCAGAGGAAGCCATGGTTCGGGAGGGAGAGGAGCGAATAGTATTATATTTCCTGCCTAGGCACGATTTTAGCAGTTGCGTCCTTACACTGTGATTGGGATGCTTAGACCAAATTCACGTAGTATGAGAGATATCGCTGAATGTGTAAATGGTTAAGCGATCGAGAAAGAGTCAGGTTGTAAACGTCCACCTGAACTGAGAAAGCACTGCACGACAAGTGATGAAATGGACCTCGCAAACGGAAAATGTATGAAAAGCCAAAGAAATTCCACTTCGGTCTGTATATACACTGGCATCTACGCCAAAGATTTCTTGTGCTTCTATTTTGATCGGATGATCTTCAACTTCTTCGGGCTGTGGATGAAGTTGTTCGCGTACGCCTTGGGGACAAACTTCCGCACATTGGGCTCCTGCACAAAGTACTCGTATCCTTGCTTGTTCGCAAAGTTGATAGCATCCTCCTTTGTCTTGAACTGAATTCGGTGGCCGTTCATAAAGTCGGCAGACGATTGCCATCCCATGAGCGGGTTCTCCCACCGGTGTCCCTTGGGCAGCATCCCAGTCCATTAGCCAATGGTGTGAGTGCCAGTCTCCAGACTGGGTGGCGGGTTTTGCGGGGCGGTAGATGCTGTGCGATGCGTTAGTGTCGAGCTTCCTGGGTGGCAGCTGGGGGGTTTCATGTACCGCACCGTCCTGGCCTGCAGATCGATGGGCGCGCCGGAGAGAACGGCTGCCGCAACGCTCTCGCCAGGCTCACTTCCGTCCATGACGCGCTTGGGAATGGGAGAGAAGTTCCTAGAGGCAGGTCAGGTATGCCGTCTCGCTCCGTGTTGGCAGCGCACGTACGAGGTCCGGTAGTCGATGGCGACATTGTAGTCCGGCTTGTGTCTCATGGCTTGGGCCGCACTCTCGTCGCTGTCCTGGGCCGACTCGGTGAGGGGCGCATTGGGCGCTTCGCTGGAGCTCGTCTTGGGCGCGGGTTCGGTGGAGGCCGGCTCGGAGGCGTATGTGCGGTACTTGGGGGCAATGGCCCTGGTTGCAGAGGGGCGAAGAGCTGCGGGCAGCAGCCGCGAGCCGATGGACCGGGGCAGGGCAGACATGTTGCGCGGGGTGTCGAGCTTGGGGGGTGGCCGCTGGGCGTGTTGTCGACGTGCGCCCCGGCGTGGAAATTGCCAAGCGGCTAGCTTGAGTGCAGCTTCGCAACTCGACGTCTCTGCCCGACAACCCCATCGACTCTGCACGACCTCCATCCCGACTCCCCCATCTTGCCAGCCCAGGTGCGTCGCCCGAACCCTCTGCCGCCGCCGACACAAGCCAATTGATGCTAATCCACGGCCAGCCGACAAGATGAGCTACATCACGAAGCGCGCGCTGTCTACGCTCATTCCCCCCAAGGTACGCTTCACATAGGCATCGCACAACCGGCTATGATGCTGACAGCCTGCTCCAGGTGGCCTCTCCTAGTGTAAGAATCCCTCCTACTTGTCCAGCCGCACCCGGCGAGCCCAATGCCACACTTCGCAGCCTTGCGGACCCGCGCAAAACATGTCGCCGTCGATAGAAATCCCGTGCAGCGAATGAATATGGCGGCAGCATGCTTGGAAGGCATATGCTGATACGAAACCTAGGCCATCGGATCCTCACCGAATGCTGTGCGCATGCAGAAGGTGGTGAACTTCTACGAGAAGCTGCCCCGAGGAGCTGCCCCCGAGCCGCAAGCCAAGGGCCTTTTGGGCCGCTACCAGAAAGCGTACTTTGGCAAGAATGCTTCTGCAATGCGTATGTGTCCCCATGCAGACGCTGGATCGCGTGTGTCTGCGAGACATGTTGCTGATTCTAGCTCCAGCGCTCGTCCACGTAATTGGCGCTCTGATCGCTATCGGATACGCACAAAACTACTACTTCCATCTGCGTGGGTTGCCCATGCTCGCAGACAGTGTACTCTGACTCACAGGTTGCAGGCCACCACAAGAACAACGTGCACCACTAGGCGGGCCCCAACACTCTCACAGGTCGGAATTCGGCGGGACAGGCAGCATGTGTAAATATAGAGTGTAGCAGATTCCAATCTTAGTACTGGCAAGCATGTGTGGGCGATGCGTAACATGAGTGAGGCAGCGTAGCAGTGCAACTTCCATTACCCGATGCGGCCGAGGCTTTCCAGAAGCTCCGACTTCAGTCCACGCGTCGCGGTCCAAAGTGATGATGAATGTCTGTGATTTGCTACCCGATCTGCGCATGGCTGCGTCACACGGCAGCAGCAGTGAAAGCTGGCCGATGTGCGTGCGGCCCGACCAGCCTCAGCTTCAAAGAAGTTTGGCCGCCGCCAAGGCACTGATCGTGCTGTCGGCGACTCGTGCGCTGTTCACAAGTCAACCCCAAACAACCATCCCCCACGCGACCCGGCCAAAGCCCCAGGCCCTCTACTCTATTCCTCCTGGTACGAGATACCAGCGACTCCACACGTCCACCTCGCAGCCGCAGTCGCAGCTTGCCCCTCGCCGCCCCCTCAACCGCCGCCGACCCTCCGCACCGCCGCGCAGCTCCCGGAGCAAAGCAGTCGACGTTTCTGCGGAATCGCCAACTCCTCCTCGTGGCGACGCTTCACATCTGACGCTAGGTGAATACATTTCGACTTTCGCCCCTTCTCCTTTCCACGGGTAGCCGGTCGCACGCACCCGCGTTCGTCCGGGCCCATGTCCTCTTCTAGCAAGGAACATCGTTCTGACAGAGAGCCTTCTGCTGCCACAAACAGCCCCACAGATTTTATGGCAGAGCAGATCACCCACGATGTGGTAAAGGAAGCACAGTCGATGGGTGGCCCCTCGCCCATCGACGACACTGCGTCAACCAACAATCCCGCCGGCGACGGCGAGGCGCCCTCGGGCCCAAACACACGCGACTCCAAACTTTCAGATGACCCTGCTACGACAAGCGCGACCATCGCAGATGGTGCGGATGATGCAGCACAACCTTCGGACAGGGCCGGCCGAGGCACGGTAGACGTAAGTGGGAAAAGCAAAGTGACTGCATGTGCACTCTGACAATCGCAGCCATCCGCTGCAACTACGAATAGCCAAACACGATCTGATACGCCGTCGGACGAGATGAAGGAGCAGCTAGTAAACGGCGACGCTGGCGAGCACTCGGCGGCAGAATCGCAAACCGCAGTGGGAGAAGGCAGCGGTGGATCGGACACGGACATCAGCCGTCCTAGCAGCGTAGATCCAGCAAAACAGCCAGGCGGGCATTTGCGCACAAACTCGGCGGCCAAGAAGCCTGCAGCGTTCAAGTCTGTCTCGGTGACGAAGAACTTCCTCGCAAAGTCCGTCGTTACTACACCTGCCGCGCGTTCCGGAGACAAGATCCCCACCTCAGGCTCCACGACCACCTCGACTTTGCAGGTTGCAAGGCCCCGCCTCGTCGCCAAGTCTGGCGGCAGCAATGTACCGCGAACGCAAGGGAAGCTGAATGGAGCGGCTTCAGGGCCGGACGCCAGCAAAGTATGGAATAAGAATCAGCCAGTCCCACCCGCGCCACCGAAGCAGTTCACGGACGAGGAGCTTAAGCAGCAGTACGGGATACATCTAGCGACCCGTTTGCAAGCGGACGAGGCTGGAAAGGAGGCAAAGTGGGCAGACATAGACGATGACGAGGATGACTGGGCGCCGGAAACAGTGCAGTGGATGGACGGCACGAAATCGACCGTTGCTGCGACGGAAGACCAACCGCCTCCTCCCGAGGAACCCAAATCCGTGCTGAAGAAAGAAGCGCCTGTTGTAGCCGCGAAGCCTGGGCCTATGCCATCCCCGAGCGCGCAGAAAGCAGCATTGACCAGCGGTACCAAGACGATACTGAAGCCCGGAGCACATACACAAGCAAGTGCCACCAAGACCAAAGGCCAGCCAGAGAAGCCTACGTTGGTTTCCAAACCATCGACTACTGCTCCTGCCAAGTCTCCATGGGCCCCACTACCCCCGGTGGAAAAGGTATCTCCCATTCATATCAACCCGCCAGTGCAACAGCCTCCGCCCCGATACTCTAGGGACTCGTACGGCCACGGCGATATGCCACCACCACATGCTCCTGCAAAGGAGATTGCACCTGACGATTTCAACCGCGCGTGGCGCGATGATCGTGGGAATCGGGAGCTTTTCAACTCACACAGTGGCCGCTATGAACCGGTTGGTGAAATGAGGCGCGGCTCAGTACGAGATAATGGCTATCGTCAACAACCTGCTGTCCTCCAGCGACCGTCACACGATGGACCGGCGGAGCCGTCCGCAGCCTTCCAAACTTCAAGAAATAGCGCAGACGCACCAAACTGGGGCCGGAGGAGGAATTCCTCGAACGTGGGGGAGTGGTCGTCGAATGTCAATTGATAGACGTGGTCCCGATCTCCCTCCTGTTCCGATGATGACACAACGAGAGTCTCAGTCCGTCAACGGCGTCGATGCTGGCGTTCCCGGAATGCCGCGACATGCGTTACCTCCTAAGCCCGTGGCTGTGGACCAGCAGCCACCAAGTCAACCTGCGAGCTTGGCGCAAACTGCATCACCAAGCGTTGCACATGCACAACCTGTCTCGCCCTTCGGATCGGCAGGCTCACAAGACGCCATTGCAGCTCCTAGTGCTCCCTCACAGATGCAGAGTCTGGTGGAGGTACAGGAGCGACTGTTACATGCTAACATTGATGCTATCAAACTACGAAAGCAGAAAGAGAAGGAGCAGGAGGCCAAGGAAGAAGCAGAACGCAAGGAACGACTCCGAAAGAGGCTGGAGGCTATGGGTTTCAATGACGAACCGAAGCAGAAGACGAAGGAGCAATCACCATCGCGGGTTCCTCAAAAGTCACCGCAGAAAGAGAAGGCAGTACCAGCACCGGTGCAGTCGCCGCCCAAACCGCCTGTGCCCACGTCAGAGGGTGAGGTAGCTCAGTACGGCATGATGAAAGTCCACCAGCCTCACCCTGTTAAGAAACCAGAGCCGGCGTCGAAGCTCGTTATCCCAAAGCGTAGCCCTTCTCCGGTAAAGGCGCAGGCAGAGGCTCAGCCTCTGCCTTCACTCGCGCAGTCTACCTCGCCTGCCAAGAACCTCACTCGCGAGAGTGAAAAGGCTAGGCTCCCTGCTGAGTCATTACAGACGCAGCCCCAGCAGCCCAAGGCGACTAGCGTAACCGATACCAAAGCACACCAACCTCCGCAAGGCCCTTGGTCGACCACACTTCCTCAACAACCACGCGGCTGGGGTGCGAGTGTTTGGGGCCCTCCTCAGGCTAAAGACAGAGCTCTTGGAAACGGTACTTTCGGCCAGCAGGTGCCCACGCAGCCGCAGTCGACTCCGGCACCCATTGGGCCTAATCCTCCAGGGAAGCCTGCACCTCCACAACCGCAAGTCGCTCCAAATCAACCATTTGCCCAGCAAACCATGTATCCACAAGCAGGACCTACTTTGGTTCAGGCTAGCGCGGTGCCTAAACCGGGCCCTATCGCTCCTCCCGTTGCTAAAGGCTGGGGTAATTTCCATGCGCACATTCAGCAAGATGACCGCGACATGCGTGCCAAGGCTGAACGGGATCGCGAGCGCATCGGTGAATCTTTCCGCCCAGAACTTCGCGAAACCTATACGGATCTACATGGTAAGACGCAAACAACGTTGCATCACAAGGTCGGCGGCGTGGAATCGAAGGCCCCGCACTCTTCTACAGCGGCCGATCTCAAACCAAAGAATGAGGTCACTAAACCCCACGAGGGACCTTCTCCAGTTAGTCAGGGTGCCCCGTTTCAATCGACTGCCCAAGGCCCCCGCTCGTCGCGCTTCTTTCCCAAGCCTCAGCCAGCTGCGAAGCAGGAGTCTCCACCTCCTCCAGAGACCCAGGCCCATCCCGCTTTCAGTGGCGATATGTCACACCCCATTGTGAAAATGCCAAAGCCTTCGCCGAGAGTACGACTACCACCTGCTGCGGTGGAACCTACGGCACAGGTTGAAGCTGCTGTGAGCATGCCTCCGAGACCACGCTACTCCGGTGTTGGAGCTGGAGCGCGACCTCTTGCCCTGGACCCAGAATGGCAGGCGAGGTTTAATAGCCTTCTGGAGAAGCCTTCCGCCCCGGGTTCTGCTTCTGCTTCTGCGTCTGCGTCAGCTTCTGCTTCTGCTTCTACATCGACTACGAGGCCCTCTCCCCCTGCGCAGGCGGGATTACCGACTAGACCCGGCTCCCTCGCGATAGCAGCTTCATCGAAAGCACCTCTTGAGGTCCGCGAGAACTTGACAACTGCCACAGTTTCGCTCCCTTCAACAGCCAACCGAAAGGGCTTTCTCGATGATGACGACCTCGATGTCACGACCCGTATCGGCGCTGAAGACCTGCTTGAGGATAGAGAGTTCGGCTCGTTGCCGACCATAAAACTGACTAAAACTCCTCATCTTGCAGCCAACGAGCGACCTGTTGGTTTCCCACCCACTTCTCGGCCCTACTCCAAATTGGCACCGAGGTTCTATGTTCAAAGCAAACCGTCGTTCATGTCCGAAGCCGAATCAAATAGGCACCAGGACAGTATTAATGTCACTATCCGTATCGGCAAGATCCAAGAAACGATCACGAGGTCGATGCCGATAAAACGCAAGGCAGGCAGAGGCCACGGCCAGCCAAAGCCGAGGCGGAATCCCACCAACGGAACGAATAGTGCGCCTTCGAATGGACAGAACCCGCGATCACGCAAGCCATCGAATTATCAAGGCCAGGGTTCAAACTCGAACCACTCACCTCGTAGCTCAACGGGAAGCGCATGGTCGAACAACCGGTCTACGCCAGCTCCCAGCAGCACCCCTTGGCAGAGCAGGCGACCAACCCCCGCGGCACCGGTTCATTAAGAACTTCTAATGAGGAGAGGAGTATGGCCTGTGCTTTACGTCGCACTCCCTCGTAGCACGACTACGAACGATCTCTATTTGCATTGGGGTGTGAATTAGACAACATTCGCTTATCTAGATCAAAGGCGTTCGTCCTGGTACCGCCTGTTCCGCTTCGAGACATAGTTGTCTGAACGGATCAGACGTGCTAGTTTGGGTACGCTCTTGTATTTCTGGCATCATGTGCTTTTTTCTTTCTTGCACCTGCCGACTGCACACATTTTCGACTCTGTACCATTACTTTTCCTGCGGTGCAGTCAGTCGACCTTTCCTGGCCAGGATCTTGTGTGTTGCACTTCTTCGGCTCTTTTACTTGGGAGCCACTTTTTCGGCGTCCTGTCAGCGGGGCGTGGTGGCCGTGTCAAGCTGAAGCATGCGGGTGCTACCTTTTATGTCTGCTTGCCTCTGTATGCGATGCGGTACGTGGCCAGGAATTTGGGGCAGGAATAGAGCCTGCGATTACAGTGCGCTCTTGATCAAGAGTCGTAATGCAAATGCTTCGGATAGAACTTTCTGTACTGCAAATAATACCTTTCAAACCTCCGACTTTGTGTATCCCGTGAATGTTCATTACTATCATGTGCCGACTATCATTCCAAGGTTTGCCTGAGTCCTTCCCACAAGTATCGCAATTGTATAGACGGCTGCTGCTGCTGCTGCCTGGAGGCTTAACGATATCGGGCTAAACATGATCCTTCTCGCGTGATACCCCTGCGTGTGGCGCGACGTTATAAATGACCTGCCGTCCACTTTGACGCTGCAAATACTTGCGAAGGCGGGGGATCTGAAGTAAGATTGAGAAAGAGATAGAAATCGGACTGCTATACGGTGTGACAGCAGTTTTCAGCCTGGTAGCGGATACTGAACCCAACGCCGAGGGCGAAGCACGCTGGGTCGAAGGGATCGCGTGATCTGGATATATCCATATGCAGAGACGTGGCTTGCGGAGAGAGAAAGCTGCTTGAGGATTTCAGGCCGGAGATGTACGACTTTGCACACGGCACTTTAGTGTAGGCGAAGCGTTAGAGCAATTGGAACGAAGGGACGGACCTACGCTACGCGCCGCAGAACCCCAACCACCCACCTATCCTCTCCTCTTCCACAGCCCAACCATGCCCTCCCTCCTCCACAACCTCCTCCACCCCTCACTCTCCACCAAATCCAACAACCCCTACGCAAACCCCCACCACCCCGCCCTCGCACCACCCACTCCCCCATCCGAAACCGCCGCTCAAGCGTTTCGCTCGCACCCTCCTTCTCCTCCCCAAGGTCGTCCCCGCGAAACGCATGATCTTTTAGCTGAGGCGAGACGCGTGGGAGGTCGGGATCCCGTGACGGGGAAGTTGAGAGCGACAGCGACGTCTACATCTGCATATGCATCGCAACGCGCCTCTCCACCGCGACAGGAAGAAAGGAATCAAACAAGTGCCGCGACCAGTGCCGCCGGCAACACATCGGCAGCAGCAGCAGCAGCAGCAGCAACGAGGGAGCAAAAAAGTGTGTATCAAAAGACGAGTGAGCGGGCGCCGAGTGGGACGAAGTATGATTTGTTTGTTAGGGAGATGAGGGGCGTTAGCGGGGTTGGGGGGTGGAGGGCGCCCGAGGGGGGGTTCTATGCGCCTGAGAGGAGGGTGGGGGAGTTTTATGCGCCGGGGGGTGGGGGTGGGGAGGGGCAGGGGTGGGGAAGGTGGTGAGGTTTGGGTGGGAGGGGGTGTTGGTCTTTTCTTTTTTTTTTTTTGAGGAGGAGGGGAGGGGGGGAAGGCTAGGGGTATTGAGAGCTCCGGTTTTGGGGTAATAATCTATATATACGAGTTAGTCGGCTGAGTTGAAGAGTTGGTCCAGACAGCGATGAATTGAGTAGAAGGAGAGGGTCATCTTGATGGTGTTAGGCTAGCCCTATAGTCGTGAAAGATTGCAGTCTGAGTGTAGCATTTTACCGGGCTAGAATCATACTAATAACTTGATGTAGACAAGTAAAATGAAATGATGGTAAGAACGTCGTGATGTCTGGTAGGCATAAGAAGTGAAACAAAGGCCGTGCAAATCCAACTATTCCCCAATCAACCAAGATAAGAAGATCCAAAACCGCCCCCTCTGACATCAACCCTAAATCTCTCCACTCGCACCCTAAATCCCCTCTAAACCACACGCCCCCCTACCCCCTCGCCGCCGCAATCTCCCTCGTCCAATTCCTCCTCATCATACTCGCCACACTCGACTCCCCCACCCCTATCCTCCCCTCCACCACCCCCTCCCTCCCCCCCGCTCAAAAAACCCCCTAATCGTCCCAGCCACCACATTCTTCAACCGCGGCACCTCCCCCTTGAACCCCCCACCCCCCCCCCAACTCCCCATGCGCCCGCCACAACGAATCAAACGGATTCCTCCCCGTGCCCAAATCCCGCCACACCTCAATCCTCAGCACCCACTCCTCCTGCACCCTCGCGACATCGCCCGCCTTCGGCGTAGGCTTAATGACCAGCGCCCAGTCGGAGCGCGTTGCAGCGCTGGGCGGCACCGACGATGTGATGGTGTAGTCTGTCGCGCACGCCTGGCAGAGATGGACGGACGCATCGGTAGCTGGGTGGAGCACGGCGTCCGCAAGAAGCGTCTGCATGCCTGTGTGCGGGCTGTGCGAGTCGCGGTGGCCGACGACGACGTGTGGCAGCGCAGGCATGATTTTCCCGACGATGTCTTTTTCGCGGTAGGGCACGGTGAAGGTAGGCGGGAAGTGCAGTGTGTATGTCGCATGGAGAAAAAAGTGGCCGGATAGGATGCGCGCTTCGCACTGGAGGTGCGTACGGGCTGTTAGTTTTCCGAGTTTGCGCTTGGAATGGTCGGAGTGGGTGAATGCGGAGAGGGGGAGGCCGTAGGGGGCGCCCCAGAGGGAGCGGTTTATCGCGAGCCGGATGTGGTGGTAGCAGAGGACGTAGGCGTAGCTGTCGTGGAGGTAGCTGTTGAATTCGGCGCAGTCGCGTTGGGTTTCTTGGGGAAAGGATTGGGGGCCGCCGGCGAGGTCGTGCGGGTGGAATTGGTCGCACCTGGGTGGCATGAGTTTATGGTCCATACAGGTGTATCTGGCTGAGCGCTCGTTGGATCACTCTTGTGGGTAGACTCACCACGCGCAATACCAATGCGAAGGAAATGCCCGCTCTAAAATCTCAATCTTCCTTCTGCGTTCAAACTTGGTACTTGCGAGCGCAAGGTGCTGGCTCAAATGCTCGGTACCAACAGCATAGCATATGTAGCGTGAGGAGAGGCAGAAAGAGGCGGCGGTGGCATGGTCGAGGTAGGAAGTTACTTGCTGGACGAGTTCGATGGGGAGGGTAAGCAGCGGTGCATCTTGGGACTGCGGAACGGTCGTTGCTGGTGGAATTTTGTTGGCGATGAGGTTTTGCGTTGACTCTGTCGTCGTCGGCTTCGAGGTTGACCCTGTAAGCATGGATCGGGGCCGACTTGCGGATTTCAAGCGCCCCAGACCCATTCTTGCTGTCCAATGAATCCTCGCTCTTTCGAATGACGGGGTCGAATAATACGGCAGGTATGAAATAGCTACCCAGAGTACAAGAGCAATGTGGATACCGGAGTGGGACAAACTCTCCGCGACCTCGAACGACCGACCCAGGAGCGATAAAAGCGACAGAAGGCAACAGCGCGACCAGATGGTTATAAAGTCTTCCTTTGCTGCGCCTTCTTCAACACGAGAAGCTTTCCAGATGATGAACTCACGCAGCGTCGCGCATCACGTTAGTTTCCCACGAGGTCCTCTGAGGCTGAGACATCCCAACGTTCACCGGACCATAGCACCCTAACCCAAAACAGGTCTAGCGCACTTCGCCACCACGTGTGACCTCATCGCTCCCTAATCGAGCAACAGCAGCGTTTGCACGCACCGTACCGACGAACAAACAAACAAACAACCAACCAACCCACGAAATCTCAAGGCCCCCCTCCACTCACAACCCCTTCCTCTCCCCACACTCATCCAACTCCACCCCCTCCCCCAACCATCACCTACCACCCCCTCTCCTCACAAAATGGGCTCCGTCGTCCTCACCCACCTCCACTCCGGCTGGCACGTCGACCAAGCCATCCTCTCGGAACCCCGCCGCGTCGTCGTCCTCCGCTTCGGCCGCGCCTCCGACCCCGCCGTCATGACCATGGACGAACACCTCTACAAGATTGCCGACCGCGTCAAAAACTTTGCCTCCATCTACGTCGTCGACAACAAGGAGGTGCCCGATTTCAACTCCATGTACGAGATCTACGACGTCTGTACTGTCATGTTTTTCTGGAGGTGAGTAATGCAATGCAATGAGGGGACTGGAAGGAGACTGTGGGGGCCGGAAAGAGAGAGGGTGGGTTTTGGCTGACCAAGTGGAGCAGGAACAAACATATCCAGGTCGACTTCGGGACTGGCAATAATAACAAGATTAATTTCGAGGTCTCGAGTAAGGAGGAGTTGATTGATATTATTGAGGCGGTGTATCGGGGGGCGAGTAAGGGGAAGGGGCTGGTTGTCTCGCCCAAGGACTACTCTACCAAGTGGCATTACTAAAGTAGTGGCGTTCGTCGGATACACTTGGACATTTGAAGACTACCCTCGGGTCGTCGGCGATGGTTTGAGTTTGGGATCGAGCACCATCCGATAGGAGGGAGGGATTGAAAGCGCCATCGAGGCAGCCATGCATTGGCAACACGGACGGGAAGATTCGAGCGACATGTCTCCAGTTCCTATGCTCATGTAGACCTAGTCCCCGACTAGGTTGGAGGATAGGCACGGCTGGACTCACAATCAGCCCCCTAATCCAGCTTTATAATCAAACATCACAAACAGCAAAAGAGCACAATGCATATCTGTCGCAGGAGCCCGCCGGCCTAGGATGGGATCACGGAGATACCTTTTTCCGTGCTCCTTGGTATATATATAGAGCCTGGCCTTCTTCTCAAAAGGCCAGCGATCCATCTAATAGATCTCCTGAATCTATCTTTTCCAGCTCCCCTCCGACAATATCAGAGCGAACTTATATATCCTACCGAACTCCCTAGACGTCTAGTCCCATCCAGTGGTATCATAGACAGATCTTAGTCGCACACTACCAATCCCAACGCCAGACACTCCAAACCCAGTTCTTGCCTGTCAAATGCTCATCACAAACAGAAGAACGACGACTCGCCATGCAACATGCAAAATGCGGAAAGCAGGCCAAAGCCACAAGAAACCCCACTCGTAATAATCCATATGATGCATTTTGGCTGATATAGCGCCTAGAAAAGACTGCCCATGCACAGTACCATCATGACTTCGACGAACCAAAGAAATGGTGTTTCTTCTTTTTCTTCTCCTTTTCTTCCTTGCCGTACTTACCCGGCGCCGGCGCTGGGGGAGGTGGCGTGGGCTGTCCTTGTGGCCGGCCAGAGCCGAGTGTCATGTTGCCCATGGCCGCTGTCGGTGGGGCATGGCCTCCAGGTCGCGATGGTAGTCCTCCTGGTATGTTTGGCATAGGATTTACACCAGGCTTGACGTTGGCAGGAGGCGGTGCGGGCCTCGGCGGCTCGGGCTTCTCAAACAGATGTGCGGGCGCTTTCGGCGGAGGCTGATCGACAGGCAATCGTAACTTTCGGCGACTCTGGCTTAGGTCACCAACCTGCCGCAGGTAGAGACCAGGGTTGATCATATGCGATGTGACAAGGAAAACATCTCTGGATGTCTTTTCTGATATCTCATAGCAGGCACGAGATTCCGAGTATGTCGCGCCACCGGCCATGAATACAATTATCCGCTGTCGCGGTTCCACACTTGACAGTTTTGATCTGGCCCACGTTGGTTTGGCCGACCGCAGGGAAGCCGCCGGTGTGTTGTCTTGCTTGCTTCGTCTGGGGTCATCTTTGTATGAGGGAAAATATCCTGTGGCACCTCCCAAGACATGCTCCTCCAAAACATCCTTTAGAACCGGTTCGTATCTGGAGAGCGAATATTCCTCAGCACCCGGTGGGGGGACGTTCTTTCGTGGAAATAGTGGAGATGGGGCCTCCCGTTTATCTTTGAGCGGTCGAGCAACGTGCGCACCCAGTAAATCCATATTCTTAACGATATCGCCATCCTGAGGAGGCAGCTGGGCGTGGAGAAGTAGTCTGGTGAGATCGACAGGCAGAATGCCGTCTCTATAGAGCACATATAGGGCGATTAGTCGCAGCCGATCGCCAGGTGTCACAGCATCTTCGTCTAGGGTGCGAATGACTTGATCCGCCATATTCTTGGCCTTTTTGAACTCCTCGTCGAGGCCAGTGGCCAGACACTGTTGAGTGTTAGGACCTTGGACATGCGTATTTCAGTAGACTGACCTGTTCTACTGATGCCAGATCTGGAAGCTTCTGACGTTGGAAAATGCTCATGCATTCTTGTGCCATGCTGATATTAAGGGAGTATGCTTCCTTGGTCTGCTGGAATTGAGGAAGCCCCAGCCATCATGTCTTTGATCGCGTTCAAGCCATTCATACCCGAGGCATTCGCAGCGTCTTGATTCGTAAAGTGAGGATTGTCCGATAAACTTTTGGAAGTCGCCAATCAATTTATCAATGGTGTCCTTCATATGACGGTGACGGTACTCGACCCAGATCTTGTCTTTGTCACTGATCTCCATGTCCTTCTCTTCTTCCCCCCCTCCATCATCATTTATTACCGTCCTATACATAATTTTGTCTCCCTCTTGTAGACGCAACAAATCGTGGACCATTGCTTGGTACGTGAACTCGTGTAACAGGGGTGCGAAAAGGTCCATGGAGCGGTCGGTGATGTAGAGAGCCCCGCGGGGACGGTTCGATTGCGGTGGGAAGTCTGGGTTGAACTGGGCATACATATCGAGCTTATCTTGGACAAACCGGGCAAGATGTGAGCAAAGGACGCTGGCTTCGTGGGTCGGGCTACGCGGTCGGTAGTAGCGAATGGTTGGGTACTCGCCTAGAGCAACGCAGACACCGACAAGCTACTGATGTGTGAGCTGATTACACCAATGCACGACAATATGCAATACCTTCTCTGCAATATCCTCCATGTGGTGCCTGACGAGGTTGTTGCAATCCGGGTGGAACAGGATTGGGAAGCTCCAGGGGTCTTTGAACGTGACGAGATGCGATTCGCGCGGGTGGAAGTCGAGATGCATGACCTTGAACGAGCGTATCTGGGCCTGGGCCATCTGCGAGCGTTCCATGCGCTCTCTCAGCGGTCCGGCAGGCACTGTCCGCAGTCAGTGTACGGCTCCCAAGAAGTAGCCCTAGGCCAGCTTACGCGTGGTCCATATCAGGAATGCGCCCTTGTATCTCCGGCGCTCAAAGTCTGCCATGATGCAGTCGATTATATGCGATTTCGGAGAGAGGAAGTAGACAGCATCGGTGTCTGGCTGCGCTTGGCGCCTGTCCTCGATGCGCTCGATGTCTGGGGACGGTTAGGGGCCGCTCGCGGAGGGAGGTGGCGGCGTACTGGTAATGTTGGCGTCGAGAATGTCATCCTCCTTGACCACATTGTCGATGAGCTTGTGGCTGTCCTCGTCGACGACCAGGACCTTCCACTGCGGGGGATTAGCATTGGGCGCGCGACGGGAGCGGGGCGCCTACGTCGCCGCGCGTGGTGTTGCGGATGGTGCTTAGGATGACTACAATGCAGTCAGCGGGCGCAGCGCACGGCCAGGAGCATGCGGGAGTACGTACTGTCCCGCTGGATTTCTATCATGGAGACACCCATGGTGGTGCTGCCTAACGACGGCGCGACTGGCGGGCGCAGGAGCTGTAGCGGGCGCGGTGCACAGCACGTGATACGGGGATTCGAGAAGGGGGATGCGGAGGGAGAGAAAGATTGGGAGCGCGCGGGAAGGGCAGACGGCGGTGGGCTTGGTGTGTCGCAGCACGAGAAGGTATGCACGCATGGTGGAGCGGCAGGCCAGGCGATGCGGCGAGTGGACGCTAGTGGCCGGGGCTATTTCTGTGATATTTTGCTGGCCTCACGCTTCACCATTGAGCGAGCCTTTGCCCCTCCAGACACAATTCGGGCCTCTCATGCGCGTCGCACACCGCGGCTGCTAGGTGCCTTTCTGGTCTTTTGCGCACAGCTGGGATGCCTGCGCTGCTGCCGCGACGCACTTCGCTGTGTCTCTTCTGCGCCGCCGCCGCCGCCGCTCGAGCGCGCCCGCCGCCCCAGCGCCTCCTCCTGCCCTCCACCCAAGTCGCCCACCGAACTACACAGGGGGGTCGTCGACAAAACGACCGAAATGACCGTCTCCGACTGGACGGCGACCGACCCGGTGACCCTGCCAGACCGGACCGCGAGAGGACGGTGCGATTCAAGCCGTCCGCGAGACGCCGCCCTCCCCAAGCGAACTTCTTCCAGTCGATACGGCACTACGCCGAGAAGCTGAAAGCGGACCTCACCGAGCCCTCATTTCTCGCGACCCTGCAGCTAGACACCGAGTCCTTCGACGAAGCCTGGCTCACCTTCGAGCGCTCCATCAGCTTGTGGATCAAGCAAGCGCCGCCCGACTTGGTCAGTCTCGCGCGTGAATACCACCCGTTTCGCAGGAATAGGAATCTGGAGACTCGCCTGCGGTACATGTTCTATGCACAGGTATTCGGTGGACGCTTCACCAAGGCCGAGCTGGACAACCAGAAAGAGGTGGCCGACCTGCGCTACCCTTCCGAGTGGTATCCGGCAACCAGGCAGATACCGCGGACAGTGCATCTCCATGTCGGCCCAACCAATTCCGGGAAGACGTATCGCGCTCTGAAGCGACTGGAAGAGGTGGACAAGGGCATCTATCTGGGACCGCTTCGCTTGCTCGCGCACGAAGTCTATACGCGCCTGAATGCGAAGGGCAAGTCATGCGCATTGGTCACCGGGGAGGAACAGCGCTTGCCCGAAGGTGAAGTCAACATGTGGAGCTGTACCGTGGAAATGGCGCCTCTCAATACGATGCTCGACGTTGCCGTCATCGACGAAATCCAAATGATCAACCACCCTGAACGCGGCTGGGCTTGGACTTCGGCGTTTCTGGGCCTCCAGGCTCAGGAAATCCATCTCTGCGGAGAAGCACGAACCGTTCCTCTCATAAAGGAGCTGTGTGCTCTTGTTGGTGACAAGGTGGAGGTCCATGAATACGCACGCCTCTCCCCTCTGGCGGTTGCAGAGTCAAGCCTGAAAGGAAATTTGAACAAGCTGGAAAAGGGAGACTGTATTGTCGCTTTCTCCGTTCTTGAAATTCATGAGCTCCGGCGACAGATCGAAAACAAAACGAGAAGGAAGTGTGCCATCGTCTACGGGAGTCTGCCGCCAGAGACAAGAGCCCAACAAGCGCGCCTGTTCAACGATCCCGACAACGAGTACGACTTCCTTGTCGCTAGCGACGCCATTGGAATGGGCCTGAATTTGAGCATCAAACGCGTTATTTTCGAAACGACGATGAAGAACAACGGCTCAAAGTTGGTACCGCTCAAGATATCTGAATTCAAACAGATAGGAGGGCGTGCAGGTCGCTATCGGAGTGCACACCAAGCTGTCACCGAGGACACAAAAACTGGGACGGACAACGCAGTCGACCCGACCATTGATCTGGACGACGCGAAAGCCGATGCCATCAAGCCACCGAACGCTCCTCCAGCACCTCCGGGACTCGTCACCACTCTCGAGGATCTAGATTACGAGTACTTGAAAAGGGGCATGGATAGTGAGCCAGAGCCCATCGCTTCGGCAGGCCTCTTCCCGCCCGCATTGATCGTGGAGCGGTTTGCAAGCTACTTCCCACCTAGCACGCCTTTTAGTTACATCATGCTACGTCTCCATGAGATTTCGTTCGTCCACGAGCGTTTCCATCTGTGCGCTCTCAAGGATCAGCTCGCCATAGCGGACGAGATCCACACGGTGCGGAACCTAAGCATTGCGGATCGCATTACCATCTGCGCAGCTCCAACCAACATGAGGGACGAGGGTGAGCGAAAGTTCTTACGCACCCTAGCCGAGCACATCGCGGACAACAAAGTAGGCAAACTACTCGAGCTACCCAACCTACCACTTGAAGTACTCGACGAAAAGCCCACCGCTGACCGAAGCTATCTGCGCAGCCTGGAGCAGCTGCACAAGATGATTGTCGCCTACCTCTGGCTCAGTTACCGTTTTCCTCATGTCTTCATCACGCGGTCTCTTGCTGTCTACGTCAAGAAATTGACCGAGGATGCTATTGAGCGCACTCTTACCGAGTTCTCATGGACCCCTCAGGCGAGGAAGAAGCTGAAGGCGAAGAGGCAGGAGGCTATGCTTGAGATGAAGAGGGAACTTGAGCCTGGGTCGAACAACACGAAGGCACAGTTTCTGCCTACCGAAGAGATGCGCAATGTGTTGAATGACGAGCGGTCGTTTAATAACTCTCAAGCTCCGATGCATGTCGAGGCTTTGGATGGCTCGATGACGGAGAAGCTCGATGCGCGACAGGCTGGATAGACGGGGAGTGTACGAACAAGCTATCACCGGATGCCGGTGACGTGATTCGGAGATGTATTCTTCATGCTGTTGAGTCACGCGATGTCTTGCAGGCAGAGCTGGATCGACCACTTGGTACTATTGTTGTATTATATTGCGTATCTGGGATGGGCATTGGGGCATTTTGGCGTTGTAAATACCAGATCTAGAGCTTTGGGGTAGACTTGTGGTAGCATACGTGTAATAGATTTTGTACAATATGCAGTATGGATAGCCAGCTTGATTGGAAAGAAATGTTGTGTGGTTATCACTTGTGAGTGAATTTTTTTCATGCTTAGCACGGTTGGTGTCTAGCTTCAGCCTTCTATAGACTGACCACATCGTCTTTTCCCTTTACTGTAGTCCTTCTGGCCCTAAATTATATCTCTTCGGACAACGCACAGCACTCAGGCTTGAATCTGGCACTGTAGTAACATGGAAGGAATAATGAGATGTGCTGCTTGAAATTCTTACGTGACAATAGCAATTTTGGTTTTTAGGGCCTGTTCTTGGGAGCTTTGGTGCTAGTCTGCCATTGCGAGGAGATCGAGGATATGCCGCTGAGATATTTACGTAGATTTGCAGGATTTCTACACTCCAGTCGGTCTATATGTAGTGTAACGTATATTGTCAGCCGAGTAGTGACAGCCCGGGTTCGCAGCTGCAAGTGCGTCATAGTGGCGGAATATTTGCGCTCACGCATATTCGCTCTCCCAGGTAACAACATTGACGATTCGCTGCGGAATCAACATGGACGTCGTCGCAGGAGAAGTATAAGAGTTTCTGTTCACCTAAGGCAATTTAGGGGTGAAATGTCCGCGGCACGTGAGGCTTGCCCGAATCGGGGCTTAGTAAAGTGAGCATGGGCAAAACCGAAGAGCCGGCGCTTCCACGCCTGCCATCACCATCCCCGAGCTCGTCCTCCTCGCGATCTCACCACCACCACGCTTCGCAAGGAGTTCCAGTCTTACCAGAAAATACCTACCTCCTCGCTGGTCGCGACGACTCACCCGGCGGATCCCGCGCTCTAGAACCCCCCTCCACCACCGCGATGACGCCTGCACAGCTCTTTGAGCTGCCCCGGCCAAAGGTACGGCCCGACGCTGTCACACGATTGAATTGTGCTAATATATGGCAGAAATTCTTTCAAAAGATGTCGCTGCGGACGGGTGCCGAGATCATCACCTTTCTCCAGGTCATTAATAAAGTCTCCGGCCTCTACGGGCTACTAGCGCTCCTGACAGGCGCCACCATCGATGGCTGGCAGCTGTCAATGTACCTCTATTCGACCGTCCTACTCCTGGCGACCGTCTACCTCTACAAGCACATCCGGTTACAAAGCCCCTTCGAGAGCTTGCTGCTCGCACATCTCTATGCCCTCGACTCGGTGGTCAACGCGCTTTACACGGCCTTCTTCGGCGTTCTGTGGTTTTACACGCTCGCGAACCACCCCGAGGATGGCAGCTCGATCGCGCCGGGCATGGGAGAGAACGCCGGTTTCACGAGCCCAAAGTACAACAACGTCAGCGAGGTCAACGTTGTCGCCGAGCCCGCTAGTGGTCTGAGGGCTGGAGAGAATGCTGTGGCTATGGGCCAGGGCACGCCGAGCGGGTCTGCGGGACTAGGCGGCGCCGTCTTCCAAACTGGCAGCATCATGAGCATCTCGCTTATTTCGGGGTTCTGGGCGCTCCGCGTCTACTTCCTCTTTGTTATGCTGGCTTTCGCGCGCCAGTGCCTCCGTCAGCACATCGCTGCCAATGCTTCCTCCGCTGCTTGGTACAACGAAGATTCGCAAACGCCGCAAAACCTCGCCGAGAACCCGTTTGAAGAGAACAAAGAGGAAGGCCATGGACTACGAGGCAAGGTCGGCAGGATCATGTTGAGCGGCGCGCCACAATACTGGCTCGGCGCTGAGGAGGATGACACATGGATGCAAGGTGTTGGGGGGCAAGTTCAGGAAGAACGCATCGTCAGGGCAGCCGATTGGCTTGGTTGAGCGAGAGCGGAGGCGCAGGAGTGGAACGGGACCGCCCGCTCCACCGCGGGAGATAAGACCACCGCAGCTTGCAGACTTGCAGGAGGTGCGATGAACAATAGGCCGCTTAATCCTTCTTGCTCTGTGGAGCAAGTCGATCTGGGTAGAGGAAAAGGGAATGTTGTAATGCAGCCACGAAGCGTTCAAGCGAAGTCAGGTTGAGTTTCGAGTGGCACTGGTCTGTACATTAGGGGAGCTTGGAGTCTGGTCTGGGAACCATGGGCCCAAGCCGCATTTGCGACTATTCTTCGTTATATATCCCTCTGTACATCGCATAGCGTTGTTTTCCATATAAAGTATGAATCCGGTCTATCGTCATGCTATATTTCACTGAAATGTCAACATGTCGTCCAGTTCGTGTGTTCGATGACACTTGGTTGTCAGTATAGCGGCGTGCGTAGAATATGGCGATGGTGAATGCAATGCGGGGCGAACAGTGGACTATGTCAAGGTAGTAAGCCGAACGCAACGTCAACGTCACAGCGACCTCGGAACGATTGTCTCCACATTATCTGCAGACTCAACGTACAGTACCAACAAGCCATTTATGCCATGTGTCTTTCAACCCATTTACAGTCTCCATCACTTAATCAAAACGAACTTACGTCAGGAAGAATAAACATAAATACTGAAAAGCACAACGATCATGGCACAATACCCCCGCCCCGACTTCCAGCGCTCAAACCTCACGTGGGACTCCCTCAACGGCCCCTGGTCCTTCCTTTTCGACGACAACGACGTCGGCCTGCCGCAGAAATGGCATCAGAAGGGCTTACCCGACGAAGCATCTGTCGACCCCTCCATCTCCACCAATTCGACCAATTCGAATAATGAGAGCGACAGCATCACGGCCAGGATTGCTGGAGAGACGCAAGAATTAATCAAAGGCAACGTGTTCAAATCAGAGGGTAGGGTCACCCACAAGAAGAGGGATATTGAAGTCCCATATGTGTGGCAGTGCGCCGCGAGTGGGATCGAAGAAAAGGGTGTGCATGAGGTCTTTTGGTATGAAAGGGCGATCAAGGATTTGAGGAACGAGGAACAGAAAAAAAGAGACGATAAGGTGATGCTGAGATTCGGCGCTGTGGATTACGAAGCCACTGTTTGGATCGATGGACACTTTGTTGGCGGTCATAGAGGTGGCCATGTGCCCTTCTCGATTGATGTTACGGACTCGCTATCTCCAGATGGGAATCACCGTCTCACGCTGCGAGTCTTCGACTCGGCGTACGACTTGACGCAGCCGAGAGGCAAGCAGTATTGGGGCGCGCAGCCTGAGAGTATATTCTACACGCCTAGCGGGGGTATCTGGCAGAGCGTTTGGTTGGAGGTCGTGCCCACGGTGCGTATTGCGGACTCGAGTGATGGGACAGTACTCCGAAGCGACGCCATCGAAGATGGGAAATTGAAAACTAGCGTCAGAGTCTTGGATAGGCCAGCTGGGCGGCAGTACAGTGTCGAGATCGAAGTCAAGCTGGGCAATACCCATGTTAGCTCAACTGGCAAGATCAATCTCCCACGCGAAACGAACCTCGTCTCTTTCGAGGCAGACATGCGTCTTCCCGACTCACAACTCCCAAACCTAGGGCCCGAAATCTTACAAAAAGCACCCCTCAACGAAGAAAAAGCCTGGCTCAACAACGTCGCCCTCTGGTCTCCGGAACACCCAACCCTCTACACCCTCACCCTCCACCTCTACGACCGCACCAACACGCGCATCGACACCGTAACCACCACAACGGGCATGCGCAAACTATCCTGGCACGCCTCCGCCTTCCACCTCAACAACAAGCCCTACTTCCAAGCCCTCTTCCTCGACCAAGGCTACTGGCCCACCACCTTCATGACGCCGCCCTCGCCGTCCGCCCTCGCGACCGACATCCACCTCGCCAAGCAAATGGGCTTCAACGGCTGCCGCAAGCACCAAAAAGTCGAAGACCCCCTCTTCCTCTACCACGCCGACCACCTCGGCTTCCTCGTCTGGGCCGAAACCGCAAACGCCTACCGCTTCTCCGCGCAGTACATCGCGCGCTTCGACACCGAGTGGCGCGAAGCCGTCCTGCGCGACATCAACCATCCCTGCGTCGTGGCGTGGACGCCTGTCAACGAGAGCTGGGCGTACACGGATCTGGCCGCCGATGTGGGCCAGAGGAGCCATATCAGGAGCTTGTATTATGCGACCAAGGCGCTGGATGCGAGTCGCCCGGTGAATGATAATTGCGGGTGGGAGCATGTGCGGACTGATTTGACGACTTTTCACGACTATGCGGATGGGGAGGCGTTGACGGAGACGTGTGGGTCGCTTGAGGGGATACTCTCGCCCAAGTCTGGGAGGCCGGTGTTTTTGGCTGCGCTTCCGGGGGAGGGGGGCGATGAGGGGTCTGCTCATGAGGCTGGGGCGCCGATTCTGTGCACGGAGTTTGGGGGGATTAATATTGCGAGGGGGGCGGGTGGGGGCGGGACTGGGGGTATACTACGGCGAGGGATAGTGCGGATTTGCTCGGGCGGATTGAGAGAATGATGAGGGGGATTGTGGAGGGGGGGCTTGTGTGTGGGTTTGTGTATACGCAGCTTACGGATATTGAGCAGGAGGTTAATGGGTTGTATACTAAGGATAGGGAGGAGAAGTTGGATGCTAAGGAGGTGAAGAGGATTGTTGAAGGGGTGAGGGCGCGGTATGATGCTTTGCAGAGGTAGGTTGTGGGCAATATAGGGGTCATTGTTTGGGAGAGGAGGTGTGGAAAGGGGAGATGGATACCTATACAGCCGTGGTAAATTGATACAAGGGTCCTCCAGACTCGCCAGGTCACCCATTTTCGTGGCATCCCAAGTCCCACTCTTCCCCAGAACCGGGCCTAAGACTTTGAAACCCACGCAAGTAAAGAAAACTCGACAAATGGCTACCCACGCAATCCCTCGTTTATATATCTCCGCTCCTACCAGACTAACGTCTAGTAATTTAGCTCCACATACCTGACCGGGAAAGTATCCCGCTGTACCCCGAGTTCTACCAAGAGTTGGTGACCTCCGCGCGAGACACAATCCTTACCGTTTCACCGGTTCTGATGGAGAGATGGTCCTAGGTTTTTGATTTGCAACCGTATAGTTACCGTCTCCAAGGCCCAAGTGTATGCCGTCAAATGCCTCGATTTAGCGTCCGGTTCTGGCGTGGTGGACTACTTGTGCTATTTTCCGTCCCCATTCTGCTTCGAATTCTGCATATTCTAGTTTTCTTTGTAGCATGGTGCGGGCGCGGTGGAGCAGGATATAAAGTTGTTCCCCCAATACGCGTCCAGTACACTTGATAAGAGTCTGATCAACACAACTCTGAATTCCGCCTCCACCGCCTCGTTGTAGTCCTTGTTTATATTGCTCCATATCTTACTCTGCCATGATACAAAAGTAAGGTCCACTTGAACAACTGCCCCTGTACTCTTCTTCTGGATTTGTTTTTCGAACTTCCTCATCGTTTGGAGAAAGTCGATCATCTGGTCGGCAGCACCTTCACCAGATTCTATCATTGTCATGTGCAGAGTGACACGTAAGTGAAAAGCTTTCGTCCAGCTCTGTTCAGGCTTGATGATGGGATCAAGTAGCTGGGGTACATGCTCCGGCTTCGTTGTGTCCATGTCGAATTTGAGTTGTATCTTGCAAATCGCTACGTCACAAGGGGATAGACCCAAGCTGAAGTAGTCCTCTTTGAGAAAACGATCGAGTTCCGCAGGGTCCTTGACTGTGTAACCATCGAACAGCGTGTAGAAGTGCGCTGCGATCTCTCGTGCGACTCCTGGATCCATAGAATTGAAGTCCACCGTGCAGGCGCCATTGTCGAGTGCTCGGTCCAACAGCCTCGGTTCGCAGCGAAAGTGTGCTATCGCATTCGTAGTTTCCTCATCGAGCACAAAGTCGTAGGCGTGGAAGCGGAGCTCGGTAGGTAGACGGTCGTGGAACGCCTTGGTGAAGCTGCGTAGACTGCTTGCGGTGAGAAATTCATCTCCATTTCAAGAGTTTCAGGGCTGTAGCTTACGCTTCGTTCTTAGCTTTGGGTGGTTCCATATGGACGGTTAGTGGGCTGGAGAGAATTGATCTTGAAATTTGGGGGGGCGCACAGAGGTAGACGGGGTTTTTGTTTGCTTTCACGGTGCGTCTCACTCTGTCGTACTGACTAGCCTATTCCGGGATAGCACCATCACACAACCGCGCTCCTACCTAGGTAACAAACACCGTGAAAAGTCCCACGTCTCCCTCTTCCTCTCCCTTCTTCGCGAACACACCAACTATCAAACAGCACTACGGAGTTGCAAGTTGTTGACATGTCCGGGTCGAAGGACAAGGAGAGCGAAATCGACAGCCTAGGTCATCTCTTTCGCAACAAACTTCCCCCGGAGGTACGTGTTCCTAAATTCTTCTGTGTTACCATACTGACTAATGCAAGGTGCGCAACTATGTGTTCTATTATCTCTGGGAACACGAAACGGATGAACTCAATTATGCCGCCCTGAGCTCACATTCTAGAAACTGCTGACTACCTTGCGCTTGCAGCTTGATCTGTGGGGTACCCTCTTTTGCTCGACCGGGCATAATCGGAGAAGACATCGCTCGGGAGGCCGTGAGCTGGCCATACAGCAACTACACAAAGTTCCCAGTGAAGTGCATAGAGGGTGTCCACGGCTTCCTTTTCACGGATGCATTCCCAGTTGGACTCACACCAGCTAGCAGCAAGATACGTCAGTTGCAGCTGATCGTGAAAATTGGTAGTCAACACCGATCTGCCGCGAAGAAGATGGAATATCAAGTGGCGGCGCAGCTTCATATTCTTCAGGAGCTGGATCTGCGCGAGGGCTGTACGTTGACGCTGCACTTCAGGCGCTGGCATAGGGACCGCCCCTTGAGCAACCATCGTCGTTTTGCAGAGCTAACTCTCGTCGACATATTCTTCGCACTGAAAGGTCTCCAGCCTATCGTCTCGCATCTCGAGAAGACGAAGGGAGTGCAGATCAGTGCCAGACACGAAGTGGAGTTGGATCCTCAGATAGGTCCATCTGAGTTTGTGTGGCTTTGAATACGAAGATCATGCCACTGGTTGAACCGTACAACATGGTCACAGCCGCACCGGAGGTTTTCAAACTGATGTATGCTGTCTGGAAGGAAGGAGATCCTTACTCCAAAGTCGATCTGGACACAGAGGCGCGCGCGTACTATATAGGGAGTCGCCTTCGGGATCGGCATTGCAAATGGAATTTACGAGGATACCACGACTGGGAATCAAGCAGTGAGGAAGATCCCGACGACAGAGACAACCAAGACGACGATAAAAACGGCAATGAAGACGACGATGAAGATAGCGATGAAGATGGCGAAACAGACAGTAATAAAGACAGTGATAAAGACGGCAATGAAGACGGCAATGTAGACGGCAATGTAGACGGCAATGAAGACAGCGAAGAAGACACCAACGACGGTAATGATTCCGAACACGACGATCACACCAACAACGGCAAAAATTCCGATGACGACGGAGACACCAATCACGACGACAACAACGTCGTGACCAAACAAGAACCTCCATCCGACAACGAAGGCCCGGTGTTCATTGACTTGACCAACATCAGTGATACATCCAGTGACTCCGAAAACGAATATATAATCTGGATAGGCAATCAGAAGCGACAGGATTGCTAAGAACAAACCGCCACGAATAAAGGACCTACTGGCTCACATCCCTTTAGTGGACGGACCCCCACAATCTTGGATAGCAACAAGTATTGGACCCAGTTGGTATCCTGTCGCCATATTTTTGCATATGCTGGATTCTCAATGAGTGGTTGGAGATCGCCTTGTCGCCTCTTGGTATAATTGGCACACCCATCTTCTGGAAATACGATGGAGAATTTGGCAACGGCTTTGTTTAATAATTTTGGAGTTCCTCATAAAAAATTGAATAGCGGTTGGCCGGCGAATGCATACGCTTTCAAACCCATGCCGGGTTGTCATGTAACGCACATGGACCTCAATATAGGATCAATTGCCCATAGTGTGTCCAGATGAATTATGACGATAGAATTCTAGCACAGGTCACGCTCATCGATAATTCTTTCGTATTGTTGTTATATAGGAAGACGTCCCCTGCAATAGGCACCAGACGTTAGATGGCTGGAGCAAACTGCAAACCATGCGAAGAATCAAATTCCATGTATTAATTTCCAACTATCTACCTCGAAATCGGTAACCATGCAGTCATGAAAGCCGGTCTCGCAATCCAATTTAGGGCGATCAACTCGTGAAAGGAAAACTGTGGGGAGTTGGCGGAAGAGTCTTCATGCCCGCCGTTCGTGTATCGATAGTAGGCCGCATGCTTCGTGCGCCGTTCGGCTCGGGTATAAAGACAAGGCTGGAGGGTTGCTGAAAAGTGTGGTGATTCAAGATGAATCTTGAATGTCAAATCCGGTTCTATACTGAGCACTGCTGCAGTGAGGATGTCGAGAATGTCTCGAGTTTAGATGCGCCCGCTTCTCAGATGTGAAGATGAAGTCGGCAATGGCAAATGCAAGATTAAGCTATTATTTGGACTTGATGCTCTTGCGTGTCAGTTTTAAGAATAGTAGAATCTAGTACTCATACTCGGAGGATTGACACTTAGTACGGGAGATTATATCCCAGTGCCTCTTTCCATTGTTCGGACGAAGTATAACAGAGCCAGCCGTACGGTATAGTCATGGCAAACACGCGCATTAACCATGGATAGTAGCGGGGTATCTTCAGATACTCAGACAGCGCGATGTTAACATTGACGTGTCGAGCCTTGAAGCTGTCCACTACTGCCTTGAGCTGCGGAACGATGAAAACAAGAGGCGCAAGAAGACGCCCATGGTCGGAACTGGCCTCTGTATCCCACATGACGATGTAGATCCTTAACCGAGCGTTTTTCTTGAACACGTGGCTAAGCAAAGGCGCAAACAATTTCTCGAGGTTGGAAAGAAAGGCCTCGGGCTCCAATTCGCCGGTGTTTACGTGGACGGTAACGCTGAGCTTTTGGAGTGAGCAGTCGGACGGGGTGATGCCGGCATTGAAGACGTCGGCACACAAGAACTGCGAAATGTCCAGCACATCCAAGCTGGTCTTGTGATATTGCTCCTCTCTACCTTTCCAGAGCCAAGTTGACGCACTCCCTAGACCCAAGTTGGCGTTCTCGAAAAGATACTTTGCCATCTCCTTGGCGATATCTCTGCCTTCGTGGAAGTCGCGGTCCCGAAATCGGCAGCCACGATTGGGCATCCTCACATGCTAGATAGCTCCTTAGCTTATACACATATTTATACCTACCTCCATACACGTTCCTGTGACACCCACGCACCTTTTTAGACGTCTCACACAATCAGTTACAAAAAAAAAGGACGGGAAGCCTAGAATCAATTCCAATGTCACCAAAGTACAAATCTTTGGTTGGGTCAATTCGCGCCTCAGCCCCCATCGACTATTGTTCGTCGCTGCACTCTCTCTGCACTACTCTGGACTGGAGATTTAGACTACTTCAACACGACGGGGAAAAGTGCAGGTACATGCATGCATGCGAGATAACCAGATGCAGGGCACGACATCCATCGTTGGTCATCAAAGCCTATCTATCCCCACTACTCCATTGCTACATTAAACCCTCACCTCAAACTCCTCACTTACTTCCTCGCCCCTCACATACTTCCCCCTCTCCTCCAAACACGGCGCATACCCACACGCCATACAAAGCTCACCCCCACCAGCCTCCATCCCTCCCTCAGCCTTCATCCCCACCACCTTCCACCTCCCCACTCACCTCCCTCCCACACGTCCCACAAACCTCATACTCATCCCCCCTCACAACCCCCATCTCCATCCCCGCATAATCCCCCCCACCACACCGCCCCCTACTCTCCAACTCATCCATCTCAATCCCCACAATATTCGCACGTCGTTTAGCCTCCCTACGCTCCCGTCTCCCCTCCCTACGAATCAAAATGCACACATGCACGAAAGCCGCCATAACTCCCCATAGTATACTGCTTACCAACAAGGTGTTAACAACGAGATTAGGGTTTCTGTTGATGGCTGTGAAAATGAACGCGACGAGGAGGCCGGCTGTGGTTGTGTGGAGGAGGGCGAGGAGGAGGGTTGTGAGGGTGGTCATTTTGGCTGAGGCTTGGTTGGTCAAGTGATGTGTGATTAAGGCGCGATGTGGAGGTTTAAAGAGGAGCAGGAGATATAGCGGGTTTCTGATCGGGAGATGCGGGGGGCATGAAGGAGAGGGCTGTTTGTAGAAGGGCGGTACACGTTAGAAAGTGCTCCGTCGGTTGCCAGCGAAGGACAGCATGATACAGCACAGCAGAGTAAGTACCTTTTTTTGCAAACACTCTGATGAGATAGTACAGCATCTAGATATTTAGACCGCCCGTTTAAACCCCAGCCCAGCCCAATCCAATCCAATCCCAAGAACCCCCCAAATACAACAAACGCTCAAAAGCACACTCATCTTATCCACTCTCCTTCCTTGGAACACTAATATCCACTGGCAGACAAATACCGAAAACTACTACCCAAAAAGCAAGCCCTTTCACACAAAACTACCCATTCTCGCTCTCCTTACGGTAACGTAGATAGGGAGTCAGGCCGCTGGCCAAGCTATAATTCTTCTGAGGCAACCCCGTATGTCTAAGACTTCCACGCGGAGGTTTTTGTAGACTCAATGTATTTCTAATCAGCATGCTTTTCTTGCTTTTGATGTTGAGTTATGTATTGTTTGCGAAGCGGTTGGCGGGTAACACGACTTAGCAACCAGAGTGCACGCTTGTGGTGGCGACTCCTGATTCTCTTTTGTATGCATCAACACCAAGTGCGTACCATGTAATTCAAGAAGGGAGCTCTGCGAAACACTGATGCATAGTCGGCGACGGCTGTGTTATGAAACAAATCGTGGAGGTAAAATCTGAACGTACGCACCATACCAGTCTAAAGCGGGGTTATTTATACCTGCCAGCTCAACCGTGCCGCCCCACGAACATCACAGCAACATCACCAAAAGCTCCGAGCAATAGATAAACATCTTCTCTATTGTACCGGACGCTATCCAGCTACCGGAAAGAATGCTCAATAGAGTACACAAAAGGGCGCAGCCCACATACAGACATCCCACGAGACCCCCTCACCTGCCAGCCCGCAAACACCGCAGTAAACCGCTTACCATTCCAGGCTCGCGGCACGCAACATGCTTGTTGTCGACAGTCGAGCGAGTCTCGCTCTTCCCTTTCGGAATCCACCTGCCCCCGAGTGCACATCCATATCCGACCATCTATCGATGCTGGGGTATAATATGCGTTCGAGGCTGTGTAACAAGTCGAGTGGAGGGAAGAAGGGGGGTGAGTGATTCACTACTCTTCGGTCTTGTCCTTCTTCTTCGACTTCTTGGAGGGTGCGGGGCCGCCCTCCTTCTTCTGGTGTACGATGAAGCGCGTGTAGCATTCTTCTGGGTCCCACTCGAAGCCGGCGAGGACGGGCAGGTCGAGCTCATCATCGGCCTGCAATGGCATGTCAGTCAAGCTGCTTTCAAAGAGCGGCGGGGATACGGCAGCGAGGGGCGGTAAATATGGGCATCTACCAGGTGTGGGGAGATGGGCTAGTGCAGGGAGATGAGAAACACGCACCTTCTTCTTAAACTGCTTGTAGATGGCGTCTAATGCATCCTTGATGGTTACTCCCTTCAGATTCCGTGCGGTAACCTCAAGCCCTAGCGGGAAGTGCAGGTCGATCTTGCGGACCAGTGGTGTGGTGAGGGGCTTCTTGAGAACATCTTGGTCGTCCAGTGTGGCAGGGGATTTGTTCAGCTTCCTACGCATGCATGTCAGCCTGGCCGCATGGCAACGGGAGCGGGCCGAAGGGAGCCGAGCGACAGCGCGCTGCTCAATGACCCGCGGGCAACCAAGAGGAATGCAGCATGATAGATAAGGCGGGAGCCGTTTCGACTTACCAGTTCAGCTTCTGCGTCTCTGGAGCAATCTTGATCTCCTTCCCCTCCTTCTCTGTCCGCATGTCAGCCCCACAACCCCTCACTTGGACCCCCTCCCCTGTCATCGAAACAAGGCGGATAGTAGCGACTCACCTAGGTCGGCCATGTTGAAGACATCGGCGCGCAATGAGCTTGCTCTCCGCTTGGCGGGCTTTTCCTTTGGCTCTTCGACCAGAGAGTCGACTTTGGAGATGTTGTTTTGGGTGTCAGCTGCCATTGTGCTGGTGTGTCACAAACGAGCGGGGTTGGACCAGGAAGCGCTGGGTGAAGGATAGAGCTCAGATGAGCTGAAGACTTGGGCTGAGTAGCGGGCTGGATGAGGCTGGTGGTCAGGCACAGCTGAGAGTGTGAAGAAGAAGAGAAGGAGGCCCGGATGCAGGCGACGAAGGGTTAACAGGAGACAAGTCAGTTGATCACGGCCCACGCGCCGTGAGCTGCACCGTGCACAGGACCCACTTTTCTGGGATAAGAATGCGGGGTAGCTCAGCCTGAGGGAACCATCAACCTTGTCCCCTTGAGACGGCCGGCGACGCGTGGACGCCCAGCTTCCTCGGTTCTCAGCAGAGGCAGAGAGCCACCATTTGAGGTTCTTTCGAATGATGGCGTAGTGCTGCTGTTGAGGCTTGCTACATGTGGCGTGTTGGGCGTGGAATGGCAGTCATGCGATCGGAGCTACGTCATCCAGGGCCGACCACCACCATCACTAAAACCACGCATTGTTTGCGAGCTGTTCCACGCGGCCGCCATACTCATGGGCTCTACATGATTATTGCTTACATATATCTATCCCGTGTTCTGTCAGCCTCCAGGGCTCAGGCCTAGCGAGCGTCTCCAGGCGCCATTCAACGGAGCTTTCCTACTGACAAAGAAAAGGATTCGGGTGGACCCATAAGGTATCAAAAGGTATCAATTGCCTCCAACTACTGCTCGGAAACGTCCAACTGCTGATCGGAAACATTCAAGATGGTAGATGGTGGCAGTCAGCGTTGCAAAGCCGGTCCCAATTGCTGCTATATCAACGTGTATCTATCCTGGCTGTCATCTAACTGTGTCCGACGATCGGCCGCGGCGTGTACAGCTCCTCCAGATACTTCTCCTCCTCATCCGTCAATGTCTTGCCCCTCGCCTCAAGCGCCTCGTCCATCCTCTTCTCCGAGCTGAAGCCGATGATGGGCGACGCTACCCGCTTGTTGATCCACGCCAGGGCAACAGTGCTCATGCTCCAGCCGTGAATCTTCGCCAGCTCTTCCACGCGCCCAACTGTCTTCTTGTCCGATTCGCTTTGGGAAAAGAACGAGTTACCGGCTTTCTTCTCGCCTTCGGAGCGCACCGTCTCGCCAAACGCGGCAACTGGGCGTGCGAGGTGGCCGCGGCAGAGGGGTGCCCACTGTGTGCTGTTTGTTAGCTAACACGTAGCACCAAGTGAACACGCAAGACTTGCCGGAATCAATCCCACACCGGTAGCATCGCAAAACCTGTTCATCTCCCTCTCTTCTTCTCGGTACAGCAAATTGTAGTGATTCTGCATGCTCACAAACTTGGTCCATCCGTTCTTCTCCGCGACGAACTGCATCTGTGCAAACTGCACCGCCCACATGGAGCTCGCCCCGATGTATCTCACCTTGCCACTCTTGACCAGGTCATGCAGCGCCTCCATTGTCTCTTCAAGGGGCGTGTTTGTGTCAAAGCGATGTATCTGGAGCAGGTCGATATAATCCGTGTCCAATCGCTGTAGGGACTTGTTGACCGCGTTGAAGATGGCTGCGCGAGATAATCCACCCTGGTTCGTGTAGTCCTTCATCTGAGGTAGCTCTTTAGGGTACTGGATGGCGCGAAGCTCTGGCGTTTCCCCGACGTAGCCAAAGCATTTTGTGAGGATAACGAGTTTCTCGCGGGGCAGGCTGTACTTCTTGATCGCTTTGCCAATGATTTCTTCTGAAACACCGTTGGAGTATACGTTCGCTGCCGTGATAGTCAGCGCGTGGGTCGAGGATAGTGGAGCGAAGAAGCTCACGTACCAGTGTCCCAAGTCGTGATGCCCTTGTCATAGGCTGCCTTGAGGAGTGGGAATGACTCTTCCTCGTCAATGACCCAGGGTTGCCTTTGAATTGCAGAGAAGTCAGCATATACTCCAAGGCGCCAGCAGAAGACGCCTTACCATTGCTTCGTCCCAATGCTCATAGCCCCGAATATTGGAACAGACACCTTCAAACCGCTCTTCCCCAGCCGTCGGTACTCCGCCTTCGATTCCTTGAGGAGCTGTTGAACGTCCGTCATGGCTGCGGTGCTTGTTCGATGCTGGCAATGGTGGTGCTGGGGTATCTCGCTCGATGGCGGGGTATTTCTGTGACGACAGGAAAGTGCAGTGGACAGTATAACATCCTCGTACGATCGCCAATGGCTTTACATATCTGTATTTAGGCGCCTGATTACGAAGCGAGACGGAAGAATTCGCCTCGTCTGGCGGCTTTTGCGGTGATATGGGGTTGTCGAAGTCGGAGTACCCGGGGTTTGCTACAACAGGCATTACGAGCGTAACCATCACTGTATCACTGTATAGAGTAGGGTGTCCTTTCATTCTATGATTCAACCCAATATTGCATGTTTAGTGCCCGGTTCCTGAACCTTGACTGCATTGACCTTACCGACTAGGCGCGGAGCAGCAATTGTGATCGCATCATTGCAGATGGGTATCAAGTCATGGTTCATTGAACATAAATTTTTGAGCTATATCCCCAATGGCGCCTGTTTGCACACCCGAATGCAGGAATACTCATATGCCCGTAAAGAAATCCGCACCCTCGGAACCGTTTATGCATCCTCGACAATGTTGCCCCGCTCCGAAACGTACAGACCGTCCAAGAACTTTCGGATATCCTTGTTGCGGACACGGCAGATCTGCTGGATGTCGGCAGCGCTCTGGGAGACATCCTCGAGGCTCTGTGGATCGAATTAGCAGAGGTATCAATTACTAATAAGAGAACCACTCACGTTTCCGGTGAGCTGAAGCTCATCCTTCACGTTCTTGGAGGCCTCGACGTGGACACCGGGCCTCATGTTGACCCTTCGCACGATCTTCTCGCCAATGAAGTTTCGGATCTCAACCTCGAAGCAGTCGGTATCCTTGTTCTTTTCGATGTTGACGTTGATGGGGAAACTGGCGTCGCATTAGCCTCATTCATCGAGCGGCGAGTAGACCGTGGCATGGTTGTTGGATAGGAGAGGAAGAGCGGACGCTCCCAGGAAGGGCTCGCTCCCAACTGCCTCTACGCAATATCGCCACAGATCCTCACTTCCGCATGCGCATCGCGTGTGGTTCGTTCGAGCATGGAGGGTATACATACTGGGCATAGACGTATCGCATCCTGCTTCAGCATTAGCATGATTCCGGTGATCGCGACCACGATTGCACTTACTTGTACTTGAAGCCTTTGGTAACACCGATGATCAAGTTGTTCTTCCCAGGTCAGCTACAGTCCAGCGCTCTACAATAGCGACTAAAGAGTGGTAGCGACGTACGATGATTGTGCGGACAGTGCGGAGGGTGGCGACGCTCTTGCGCGAACCGTGGTGGAGCTCAATCTTGATGACATTCTTGCCCGGCTGCGCAACGTTTAGTATGTAGTCCAATCTTTTAATCTTGGCCTTGACGTACGTGCGTGAAGCTGACAGCCAAGTGATCCAGCGACTTGCTCAGTTTCCCCTGATGTTTTTAATATCCATGTAAAGGAATGATGAATTCGTGCTTACTCGGGGACCTGCGCAGCGGAACGTCAGTCAACGTAGTTTCTATATCCAATAGCTACTTACCCTCAACGACGACGTTCCTGGTCTTGATAGAGACCTTGACCCCCTCGGGGACCTCGAGCAGTTCCTCAGAGTGGCTGTTGTCCAATTGTTAGCCCAGTCCTGTGCGATCTCAAGCTTTGCGAAAGGTGGGATTCAAGCCGGCATCTGAAAAGTCCATCGGCCGAGGCTCGTAGGTAGAGTGGTGCAGTTGGAGAGGGAGAGAGCGTAAAACACGACCGGGAAGGCGTACATGTACTTCATCTTGAGGTCGGCGGCGTGAGTGGGTGATGTTGTCGCTGGTCGCTTCTGAAAATGAAGTTCGGCATCTGTGGGCGAGCAGGCCCGGAAAAACCATAGCCGAGCGCCGACTAAGCTTTTTCGGGTGCGCTAATACCACCAGGCGCACCTCATCACCTCATGAACACCATCCCTCGCAACGTAGTCTTTCTGCCAATCTTTCATTAATTTTCTTTGCAGCCTGCACCATCATCATATTTTGCGGGGTTGCTAATCTTCATTTACGTCTGCCGGCACCATGTGAAGCTACCATAGGAATCAGGATTAAGTAACGCAACCCCTGATGAGAGGCATGCGATAGCGACATTACTTATCTCGACCAAGAGGAGTAGTCTTGATTCAAACGTCTCAGTGGAGTGTTTCCGCTCTTTTTTAGACTTCAGCGCGTTCTGAGATTTAGTAGCACCTCAGCGTATTCATTGCTCGTTATCGCAACATTGCACGAATCATTGCTTCGATAAGCTACGTTCCCAGACATGTATTTTGACGCTGCATTTCGTCCCGGTCTTGGGACGCTCGATCTATCCATACGCAGAGAGGGGCGATGCATTCTAGCTTACTATACCTCGACTATCGACGTCACTGCCCGAGGGCGTTACTCATCGTCATGCGATGCGGCAGAGCTGAAGAATACATGTTATGAGATCCCGGGAGTGTAGCAAGGACCCATAATGTCATTGTATGTCGATGATAAATATCGGATGAGGACACTGTTTTCGTGGGATTTCCGCGCCTCCTTCGGTCATGCTCGATGCTCGAAACTTTCCGCTACTCTAATACAGCTAAAACGCTGCCTTTTTTCTGTAGGATATGATTCTGCATTCGCGGACTGCAGGCGGTGCGTTGATTTGCAACATCGACCGCAGTCGTGGCGGGGCGGGAGGTCAACGCATCAAGAATATTTTTGAAGAGGGATGGTTCTTACAAAATAAATATATCCGATTAGCTTGACAGTTACAGCTTGGAATTGATATTCTACGCCCTTGGTGAAGTTGATGCAGGAGATAGAACGCATTTACCGTCATGCCCTTTGTGTGCGAAAGTGAATTGTTCTAGGATGCTGATCTCATAAGGTATAGACTGGTTGGACGCTGGCTATTGAGACTGGTCCGAAGAGATACGTATACCTATTTAGGTCGTCACTGTGCAATACTTGCAAAGCTACTACCCTAAGGTAGAGGTGGAGGATTACATGTAGTCGCCACCCGCGCCGGGGACACAAGAGTCGCCTGTGCTCGAAAAATGAATCACATTCTGATCAGTTAGTGCATGAACCCATTGTAATATTTTCACCCACATGCGACAGCAAAATTTCGCCTAGATCGGTCAACGTGATGATACAAACGTCCAAAGTCCTGATCATCCACGTGTGGTGTCCAGATGTAGTTAGCATAATAATTTGCCAAGCTCCAACGGCGGAATGATTCGCCGAGGTCTGGAAATTTTCGGATGGAGTGTGAAAGTTCAACAAGATAGGTACTCCACAAGACTACTTCTTTTTGGCCAGTTCAGCAACATGGCACCCCGCAGAAAACGCCAGCGCCTCTCGGAAGATGGCGCGTCAGCCGTTACTGCCGTGGCTGACACCGAAGAGCCTTCTCGTGCCGCCGACAGCCCCTCTAAACCGCAACAGTCGCGCAAACAGCTCTTCGTCCGCTCCCTCGCGCCCAATGTAACTACCGAAGACCTTACCGAGTTCTTCTCCGAAAACTACCCTATCAAATACGCCCTCGTTGTTCTCGACAAGGAAACGAAAGCGTCGAAGGGTTATGGCTTCGTCACTTTTGCTGACGCGGAGGATGCGCAGAGAGCGAAAGAAGAACTTGACGGCTCCTCTCTCAAAGGGAAGAAGATAAAGGTCGAGGGTGCAGAGGTGCGTCACCGTGATACGGGGACTGCTGCACCCACGGTTTCTGCAGGCGCGCGCGCAAAGGCGGAGCGCGAGCAGGCCATGAAGGAGAACCAGGCGCCCAAGCTCATTGTAAGGAATCTGCCGTGGAGTATCAAGACACCGGAGCAGCTGCAGAAGCTCTTCTTGAGCTACGGAAAGGTGCATTTCACCAAGTTACCCAAGAAGCCGTCTGGCGAGCTACGGGGGTTCGGCTTCGTGGCGTTGCGGGGAAAGAAAAATGCGGAGAAGGCCATGGAGGAGCTCAATGGGAGGGAAGTAGATGGTAGGCAGATTGCGGTCGATTGGGCCGTGGATAAGGAGGCATGGCAGGATCTGCAGAAGAAGGAGGAAGATGAGAAGGATGAAGCTGGGGATGGTGACGTGGATGAACATGATGCGTCGTCTGTTGCCGCATCCGACTCGGAGGAAGAAGATTTTGAGAACGACGAGGATGACAGCAACACCGACTACGAAGACGTTTGTGACAGCGGCGAGGAAGGCGGTGTATCTATCGAGGACGAAAAGCCCAGAGCGCCGGATTACACCGTATTCATCCGCAACTTGCCCTTCACAGCAGACGACGATAGCCTCTTCGAGCACTTTAAGCAATTCGGCCCGATCAGCTACGCCCGCGTTGTCCTCGACCACGAGACGGGTCGACCAAAAGGTACAGGCTTCGTGCGTTTTTACAAAGAAGACGACATGATCGACTGTCTGAAGGGTGTCCCGCCTACAAAACTGCAAAGGATCACTGCAGACCGCAAGGACGGCACCCAAATCACGATATCACACTCTGTGCTCGAGAATGAAGAGGCCGACCCCACGGGCAAATACATACTCAATGGTCGCGTCCTGCAAATCACGCGCGCCGTCGATAAGAACGAAGCCACACGTCTTACCGCTGAAGGCACCGTCTCGCGTTTCAACCGCGACAAAGACAAGCGCCGTCTATACCTACTCTCTGAAGGCACGATTGACACAAAGTCTCCACTCTATCAGAAGTTGTCGCCGTCTGAAATCACCATGCGCCAGGAAAGCGCTACCCAGCGAAAGAAGCACATCGAGAAGAACCCCGCGCTCCACCTTAGTCTGACTCGTCTCGCCGTCCGCAACATCCCGCGAAGCATCACGAGCAAAGACCTCAAGGCACTCGCCCGCCAAGCAGTGGTGGGGTTTGCCGCCGACGTCAAATCAGGCAAGCGCCAACGCCTCTCGAACGAAGAGCTCGCTCGTGGGGGCGACGCCATGCTTGCTGCAGAAAAGGCACGAAAACGCATGGGTAAGGGCATCGTCAAACAGGCCAAGGTCGTCTTCGAAACGCCCGCTGGTAGCAAAATCACCGAAGAGTCCGGCGCGGGGCGAAGTCGCGGCTATGGCTTCATTGAATATCACACGCATCGTAGTGCACTCATGGGTCTCCGCTGGCTGAATGGACATGCCGTTGACTACAAGGTCAAGGGTGACCAGCCGAAGAGCAAAAAGGCTGCTTGTGTTGCGACTTATCGTCGAGTTTGCGATTGAAGAACGCGAATGTGGTTGCTAGGCGGTCTGACGGTTGCTAGGCGGTCTGACAGGGAAATCAAGGCTAAGGACCCGAAGACGAACACGGATGAGATAGTCGGTCGTACTGGGGAATCGGGTCGTGATCTGAAGGGCAAGAAACGTAAGCGTGAATCGGGAGCTGTGACAGCTGGCAAGCAGGTTCAGGGATCGGGCGCGGAAGTGAACGGAGATGCCGGTGCCCAAGTGAGACTGGATGCCAAGGCTAAGCAACGTTCCCAGATTATTCAGAAGAAACGACAAGCTAGAAGGGTACGGAAGCAGGGGAAGTCATGATAGAAATTTGATATAGCTACATGTCGTGATGATCGGCGCTGCATGTAGCTGATGATACACCTGTTGTCATTCTGTGCGCACGGGAGACAAGAGGTTGAACGATGAGAAGTCATCGCTAAACTCCAGTATGACTGGAGCTGCGACCTCGGCGAAACCTGTTATAACCCTGCAAACTTGCCCAGCACAATGCGCGTGCTCCTGTCGTAACACCTTTGCTCAGCACCCGCATGATATACCCTTGTCGGCGGCCCGCTTCCCCTTTATCGAGTGACCTTAGAGGTGCACGTGCTATGAACTGTGCAAGAAGTACGGGTCTCTGCGCCGCATTGGTGGTAAAGAGATCGTATTCTCTGGCAAAGAAGAGACCCCAAGCAAAGGGGCGCTAGATATCTGAACTTACTGGCTGAATGTGGGCATTAGGAACATTCCGTTTAAAAGACAAGGAGTGCCTAGGTAAACCACGCGATGAATGAATAAATCAACGTAAAGCGTGGGGTGTTGTCACGCGCGTTCAGCAGGTTGTCTCTTGGGTTAGGCTGAGCCGTGAACATTTGGGAGCCGCCACGTTTAAAGCTCGAGCATCTAAGTTGTGGTACGTTACCACACTGCTGCAGTGTGTTAGCGCGCGGGTTAGTCCAATTGTATGCCATTTGACGAGCATAGTCGGTGTAGATAGATGATGAGTTGACTATCTCCAGAGTGTTGCCTCGACCCGGTTATTGAAAGATCACGAGCTGGCTGTCTTCGGTCATGATTATCCCGTTGAGCTATTGCACACGACATCTGGAGGTGTAAATCGCCAAGGTTAGCAGCCGCACTTATCCTTCTTTCTCATTCCATGAGATTCCCAAACCCCAGTCAGTGCTATATATTCTGAGCGCTCAATTTCAATACTGATTACGATGATCCAATGTTGTACGCACCGAATGGCCTAATCCAGACCGAAAATGCTGTGACCGCTGCAATGAGTTCGGAACCTGCATCATTCTGCTTGAGTCGATCCAACGAGTTCAAGCTGCTGTGACATGTAACATTAATTCTTTTCCAAGACGATATGAGCTGCTCTCCGACAATCAGTAGGCTGATGTGATGAACACTGTGGTTGGTGGAGAATGGACTCTCTGGGCATGGTTGATAAGGGAGCGTGGGGTCTTAGGGCTACCCTTGCGCCCCTGCGTCTGAGCAGGAGGGTAGACTTTAGTCATTGCCTATAGGGAATATGTGCGTCGTGGCTTCTTGTGCCGTGCTCCAACAGTATAAAGGCTCTGTTGCTGAGCCTCAGTCACCGCATACGGGAACACTCTCGCGCTCGTCACTCGAAAAACAAATAAAAATCACATCCCCAAGACATGCGTGGGATGTTTGTGTACATAAAGTGCGCGGAAGCGGGGACATTTGAAGGGGACAAAGGTAGGACACGGGGGGGGTCAGACGTTACGGAGTACAGCATGTACCAGGACAGTACTTTAAGAATTGCTTGCATGGAAGAAAGACTGTGGGGCCCGTTTCCGTCTTAGTGCATGTGATCTTGACCCAAGTTTACCTTAGGTAACACAGCTATGAAAAAAGCGGGGAAAGAGAAATATCGGAACTTCCTGCGAACGCTGAACTTGGAGCTAAAATATGTGCTTCTTGTAAGCAATTTGGTTCCACCAATGGCAACCAACCACCAAGAATATGATATCTCATATGTTGACGAAAGGTACATGCGCGGAATGGTACGTGCAGTAACTTGCAATTAAGTCGGCTGCAGCATGGACCAACGGCAGAAAGAGCCGGTAGGCATGCCGAGCTTACATTCGACACCGAGTTTCATTGTAGCCTAAATCCGGGGGCATGGGCCGTAGATTCGTGCTGATTTGTTGAAGGCGCTTATGGCAAGGCATTGGTAAGACAGATATCAGTCGTCGACAAGGGCAGACAGCGATCGGGGAACCGGGAATACATCCAGTGTGATACACAAATAATCACTCTACTCACATGCATACACTCTCTTCGAGGTGCTTTATTGTCGCACAGCAAAGGCGGTGGAGGTATAAAGAAATGGCGAAGGTTCATGGGAGTGCAATCCCCAGATTTTCCCAGATTCCCCAGATCTCCTAACACCACACGACACCGCTTTCACAAACACGACGGCCGTGTGTGGTAACAAGCGACTCGCCAAAAGGCTTCTGGAGCAAAGCCACATCGACACGAATATCACCAGGTAGGTCTTATGACTGAAGATAGCTAATGAGACGAGAGCTTACTGTTATACCAGATCCTCAATCGACATGTGCTATTACGAGAAAATCCACTTTGTCCCTTGCGGACACGACGACACTCGCCGCATCCAATACTGTCATTTCGCCCGAAACGACCCCCTCCATCAGTGCTTTGGCGCTTGGAATATCAAGCGAGAATGGGAGCAGCACGAGACAGAGTGTAACAGTTGTGTCAAGTCGAGACAAGCTACAGACGCCTTCAACAACCGCAAGCCGCAGCATGGGATTGCTAGTGGCAGATAAGCAATCGGCCCAAGGGCTATTTCGATCCGAGACTCACAGCTCGCTACTATAAAAACCCCGCACGACAGGGTGGATTCGGGTTTCCTGACTAAACCATCTCAGGAATGGTCTTGGTGGTTGACAGGCGGTTGGGGTGTGTATAACGGCCTGTAACGCATGTGCATCTGGTATTTCGTGTGCGCGAGCCCAAGGAGCATTTCCGAGCTTTTGCTTCTATCTCATTCAGCGTCTTATCATGTATATAGTAAGGAACATCTTACCATGCATAGGAGGGTATGGGTTCGCCACGGCGGTGTATCGGGTCAGTTACACGTAATGAGCGGTCTTCATGCGCAGATGTCGACCGAGTGATACATACATATCAAGAGAAAATCATCGCAAACCTTTCGGTACAGGGTAAAACGCTGTGAGGGAAAGCTGTGATACATACATATAATCGGCAAAAGGTCCAAATCCTTCCTTAGATGGACGAGAAACACAATGAGGTTCGGAAAAGCTTATATCCGTTCAATAGCGTCCCCCGAGACAAAAAGCTACTGCAGTGCAGCTTCAACCTCGTCACTTCATTGACATTCTGATATTTGTTTGAGATATCATGTACACTTGTCGGATGATCTTGGTAGTCGGCGGCGCCGACAATGTTACGTCGCTAGTGCGAGATTAAGCATTTGTTTGGCTCGTTATTTACTTGTGAAATGTGTCCACTGACACCACTGAATCTACGGACAGCAAACCTCACCACTCAGGACTCACCACGTCATGAGGAGGCTTAACTACAGTGCCAACACTCTTCTTGTGTTGTGATCGTATCCGCCCAGTTCATGCTCATAAGCTTGCGCTTTGCTCCGACTGGAGTCGCCCGACAATATTGTATCGCTTGGAGAAGAAAGTGTGCCAGTCATTCAAGACCTGTGTCTCTTTTTCGGACAGTCCAGAGTAGTCCGATATGCAGTCTTCCGGCTTGAGCGAAGACAATCCCAAGGCACGATTCGGTTCTTTCCCCGCGAAAACTGAAAAGAAACAAGTTAGTGTTACAGAGCGATATGCATGTCATAATGCAGTTAGGGCTGGAGTGTATATACCGTGATAGTTCTTGCCCGGTGCATATGTATCTTTGCCACTCACATCAAAGACATCGCCCTGGTTGTTTGTGAGTACTTGACCGCTAGTCGCGAGATGACGACCCACCTTGATGGCAACTAAGGTGGGGAAACCCTCATTCGTGCCTGCAAACCAATCTGTCAGCTCACTGATAGTTAGTGTGGTGTATCATGTAGAATGTACCGTCACACTTGGAGAGGTAATCGCGTGTAATGACATCGTCTTTTGGTGGCGCTAGGTCCACGGGTTGCTTGGGCGCAAACCTCTCCTTCTGTTGCGGAGCTGCACTGTCGGACATGGCGAATGTTTGTATGAGTGATAGAAACGACTCAGGTAAATACCTAGGTAGATTGTTGGGTGGGAAAAGGTTGTGACAGTTAACCTCGGCATGTGGGGGACGGTTACATAAGCACGCCACAGCCCAGCCACATCATCCCTTCCCCCATGTCCGAGACTTCCACATATCATTCTGCGCTGCTATTGTGATATGATCAAAGTATCAGCTAAAGAAACCCAGGTTAGTAGCTATTTACTTCCTATGTGAGCTTAGTCGAACAAGAGAGCGCACGTCCATCGCCGACGGCGCGCCGCTAATGTGTATAGGTACACTCTGCTCACATATCCCTCCTTCACCATATCCAAACATTTGGTCACCTTTCCTTGAGGTCTACTAATTGGCTCAACAAACTAGCCTATCGGATGAAGGCGGTCGTTGATCAGTAAACTATCCTTGCTATATCTACATTAGCTATCTCACTATGGCACGACGGTTAAACCTGACGCAATTTGGACTTCTCAGCCTCTGTCTGGGTTGTCCAAAGAGCTGCCAGAGGGTGCTTTGGTATTCCAAATTTGCAGCTGACTGCGTTAAAGATGGGATGCATGGAAAGGGAATAATGTCGTATGGTGACTTGACTGCCCCCTACAAGCAAGTCAATGTCACCGGCGCAAAGGGACAACGACGCTCCTCAGGCTAGGTGGCATTTGAGAGTTGACTAATCGCTTCTGTGTCCAATTCCACAGCATTAGAAGACAAAGCAAGGCGAAGTCTTGCGGCCAGGATTTGTTGCACTGGGTACCTGCAACACAGTCGTTCAAGCCGTCTGTGGAACCTTGTTCGATGCGAAAACGTGGACATAGCTCGGCTAAGATCCCAGAGTGCGACTACGCTCCCTTGACAGTTGTTGGGTTGTCAATGTGCTGCAACTGTAGTGTACTGAGGATATTGCTGAAGAGTAACATGCCAGTGTGGAGACATCTTTATCCTAGCCACCGGGTGTTTATCCCGGACCCAACGATGTTATCTATGTAGCTTATTAAGACATCCCCGCAGAAAGGGGTCAACGGATACTGTGCGGAAGAGATCTTGGTGCGGAACGCCGAGGATACTTACTTTGCGTGGATATCATAAGACAATCTCTTCTCGGTTATGCTTATGCAATCCAATTCCAGAGTCTCATTGGTAAGAAGCTGGATTAAGTTGGAATCCGTAGCTGATATATAATTGGGAGACACAAGGGGTCTCGATCCACCTCATGTTGCGCGAGGATAGCCGATGACATGGCCAGTGGCGACGACGCTGAACACTTATAAAGTGACATGATTGATGGAAAGTTCCTTCATAACACTCATGAGAATGACCGCATTCGAATGCCGATGGTTGACCACAACGTTGTTTTGAGCAACGTTGTTCGACGTAGGTTCTCCCACTAGCCCCATCAAGAGGTTCATGCAGCGTGTTTCCGGTTCAAAGGTGTACATTTCAGTCAATGTCGACGTGTTCGACCGATCTCTGCTTCAGATTGGCCTCGGTATAAGAAGCCGTCTTGCGAAACCTCATACCCCGCGCGAGGTCAGCGATTAACGACCAGAACTAGTAGCCACTTCCAGCGACTGGTACCGTTGGAGTAGATGAGTGGTTGGCCTGCGGCCTATGATCTGCCTGCTATGGTCTAGAAGGACTTTGAGCTATTGGGGCCAACATAGGTATTGTATATGATAATGTCGGGAGGTCGAACATGAGTTACCGTGTTGCAGCGTGCTACCTAGGCGCAATTATGGTAGCGCCTATACAAGATAAAGTGGGGGAGATAACAATATTTAGCAGTGTTAAGTTAACCTGCGGCTGCTTAGCCAGTCAAATGGCATATAACGTGGCTGTTAAGTAGCACGTAGCGGAGAAGTATCACCGATCTGAATAATCCCGCCCAGGTGTTATCCTGTTAAACCGCCATAGATCGGCGGTGCAGTCCGACCATGTGCCAAAAAATTTCCACCAGCCGCCCGTTCTCGAGTTGAGTTACACATTTTCATTGGTACCGAGTTCCAAGTTGCACTATGCTATCTATAGACATACTTTGCCCAATGCGCTTAATTCTACCACAATAGTTAATTGTGGCTGCAAGGATTAAGCGCATTGCCATGGACTGCGAGACTGCAGAGGTAATTCCAGCATAGGGGCATGGGAAACCACATTGTGCACTCTATATACACAGGCGATGCTTCAATCGCGTCCATAAACGCACAACACATCACAGAAGCGGGTGGCACATACAAGAGCGGCTTCGTGCCGTTCCGCGTAGCAGCGCACAGTACTCTGTTGGACACGTGCATGGGTTCTTAGATCCGGAGTCGTATAAACCCGGGCAAGAGCACATCTGTGAAGTGCCTAAGCCCAGTAGTAGTTCGGTATCCAAAGTTGTGTCACGGGAGCCATCACGGGACCCCCGAAGTTCTTCTTCGTCTCTGATTAAGAAATATTTTGTGTATTGGCATATATACTTAATCCGGCAAGGACTGGGCCTCATTGGTAGCATCGACGTCGCCACCCTGGTCAAAATCGCTATGATCTCGAGAGCTAGTGCGATGGAAATGTGAATTCGTCGCAAAGCAACATTTGCAAGAGACAACAGCCTGTCAATTTAATAGATCCGTGATTATGAGGTGGAATTGAGTAGGATCGGACAGAGGATGCTAATTGGTCTCGGTCTCATCTAGCTCACTGCCGGCTGTGTGACGTGCGCAACGGCACCCATTTCACACCAACGACGGAAAGGAATCATGCAACGCGGTAGCATTCATCCGTTCGTGACGTCTGTCACGCAAAGCGAGTCCTGTGACTTTGTACATCTCATCTTTGCCAATATGTACTCGGCTCTAACACAGTGTATGTTCAGATGACCAACCGACCACTCCAACACGCAGTTTTTTGCGCAGTGGAGCACACTCGATACGTTACATAGGATAAATTACATGGCTGTCTATCCTCCAATGGAGTTTTGATGGAGAAATTGTTTACATGACCATCCATAAGTTCTGCTACACGTTGTCCATGCCTTCCGCATGCTTAACGTCTTAGATTCATACGATGACATGTCCCTCTCTTGAGTACCCTAGATCTTTAGCATGATTCTCTGGTTCTATAACTTTGACTTTTTTGCGCAGGGTCACTTTTGACAAGAAGCTACGGCATGTCGTCTTTATCTTCCCTGCTTGCTCAACCTCTGCTATTTTTTTTTTAAAAAAAAAACCTTCGAGACATGTATCCGCTCCCCCGCTGACGATTTCATGTTTAGTCATACTGTACACTTTAACCGTGGAATTCCCTGTAGCTGTCAGGTTCGCTGTTGGGGTATTATACGAGGTAAAAAGACTTGGATGATGTATCAATTATGGCGAGTCGAACAGCTTCTAGTCAATCCGCAAGTGGCCTGGTGTCAAGCCTGTTTAGATCACTTATCTAAGTAAGTAGTAGAAGATCAAGTGGTAGGCATATAAACCTTTGTTCTGAAATAGAATACTTCCCATCTTTTTGTTTATTGTGCATGGGGATCTGCTCCTTTTGTCAGACCATGCAAACATTTTATTGTCCTACCACAAGTAAAAAATTGCAATATGTCATGCATAGTATCATCGTGGGCAACTTAGGCTCGTAAAGTCTCGCAATAGGATTCAAGAGTGGACATATGGTCCGTAAGCATTGAGTGGAAAGTTCATTATCATGAATATAACTGGATCGTCAACTTAGGAAAGGGGTATAGCTGAACAGAACTCCGCCCAATAAACACAGCCATCTGCGACAGTACAAGGTATAATGGACATGGAAATATGAATTTTCGAGCGTCATGCAACCTAATCGTTATGAATCCAGCTCCTGGTCGGCGTGTTGCATCATTTGCAATTAGACGCCCTGCATCTGAGGCGGCGGTGCGGTGTCGTTCGTTGAAGACTTGCGCACATGCAGTGCAGAGACGATGGTTGTAGCTACGAAAGCAAGCCTTAAGACGTTAGCACATTGATTATACTGCATCCATGCATGCACCCAAACTCACCAGATGAAGACGCTGAACACGATGGCAGCGACGCCGCTTCCGTAGACACTGCCGTGGTTTCCCGAGTGGTGGAATGAGCGTCCCCACAGGGCAGCAACAGCGATCCAAGCAGCGAACCAGAAAATCATGGTGACTGCTTCCACGCCTGCGATGGCAAATTTGTGGGCTGCGGCGGGGAAGCGCGAGGGTGCGAGGACAAGATAGGCGACGGCTAGGAGGGTCCAGATGGAGCAGAAGAGCATGAAGTCAACGCTGTCGGGGGTCCAGCCAGCACCCCAGGCACCACGATATACATCGATAACTAGATTACAGTGAGCATGTGTATAATGTGAGCATTGGAAGTGGATAAAACGTACTGTAGGCCGTCAAGCCGAGCACAATGATGGAAAAGAGAGTCTGGATGGCCCGAAGCGGGAGCACTGCGACGTCGAGGAATGGCATTTTGGTGTTGAGCTGTCGGACAGGATGGGAAATCACTGCCTGGGAATGTGAAGTCTTTGTTTGAGCCGCTATATGGGTATGTGGAAGGCTCTGTTGGCGCAGGGAGAAGGGGAAGGGGAAGGCTCTGTTTTCCCCGCACCGGCAGGCTTCTATATACTTCTTGGTGGTGCCATGGAACGTCAATGAGCATGTGGTGATGATGCCACACTTTGTTACGTCATGGGTTGTGGCGGTGACCTCGCCGGCCAATAATGACGCAGCATGTGACGCATGCGACCCCGCTGTGGCGCTCGGCATTGCTGGCAAGAAAAGACCGCCAACCTTACCTCGGATCACCTTTTGGCAATTCACCATCTCTTGTCCATCTTGCGTCCATCTTGACCTGCCGCCCGAGAAGGTTCAGCATCAGCGACGCGTTGACGACCGTATTCAATCGTGGTGAAGGGTTCCGCGGCCTCCAAGCAAGCCACCATGGTGCGACGCGTTTGCCCTTGGAGGCATACCGTTTCCCCGCCCCAGCCCCGGCGATGACGACTCAGACGGAACGGATGAGTAGCGGAAGCTTGACGGCACCGCATTGCGTTTCATTCGAGACGTCGTTGCTCCTGGGTGTCGTAATCGCGAGTTTTCATCGCCCCGAACGTTCGCTGGGAACAACCCGTCATCCACGACGCAGATGCAGCCTTTATCACAGTACATACGACTGTAGGGCGAGCTGTCCGGCTTTTTGACCGCCGAGTATTGTGTCGCGCCGCCTAGCCGACGAGCTTGGAGCATGGTGTCAACTTCCCAGCGGCCCCAACGTATACACCCATTTTCTTTCATCCATCTAGAATCTTTTACTTTGAAGAGAACTCTCTCGTAGTTGCGAGAGGTGGAGGTGCCCAGGAAACCGGAATGAGGTCTTGGCGTATTCGGCTAGCCGGGCAATTAATCAGTCTTGGGCGTGGTCTTGGATAGTCTTGGAAATTACTGTTGGACACACGGTGTCTATAAGAGTACTCTCCAAAGGTATAAGATGATGCGCTTCGCAGGCCAAAGCTGAGATTCGGCCTGCTTAAGTTCTGTTCCTGCGGGTCGTCTTCCAGCGGACTAGAACCTTTTTCTCGGCTTCTAAATCCTCCACTACCTCGGAGGTTTCACTAGGGTCAGGCGGACTCGGCTCAAACCCCACCTATTAATCGCCTTAAGCGGCGGCAAAATGCGAAAGCGTGCGATCAGCACGAGGATTAATGGGTGCCCAGGTGTGCTGCGATCCACGTGATGGGGATGCATCCATGCATCCATGGATTCATGGACGATGGATCCATCAGCATCCATGGAATTTTCAGATGACCCCTGTTGCCGCCTCCAACCACGAGCGCATTCTCGTGCATTCTCATGCGTTGCCTTCGGTCCGTTAGGCCCTGGATGTGGACGCCGCCGAGGCACACGAGCATCTAAATGAATGAAGGAATCAGCAGCCGTGAGCTGTGCCTCCCACTTGCGCACCCGCCCTCATCTGGAGCCTCGTCCTACTCTGACCGTACCAAGCCGGTAAATTGACATTATTGCAAAATGGTGCAACCCAGACCCCGCCGATCTTCCGCTGCAGCTTTTTGCATTCGGCGAGACCTTCTGGAAGTTCTTGTGAAGGGCAGATGCGAAGTTGAAGCTGCACCCACTTCTTTCCCCGGTCGCTGGAACTCACAATGCCACGAACCAGCCCAGCGCTCGGTCGTTTCAATCTACAAAGCTCCGTGCATGTGGTTGGCGGGTCCTTCATCTACATGATCCAGCGGCTAAGAATAAGGCATGTTCAGCGTGCATGCAGACCCTCTTCCCCAATACCGACCCTTTCACGCCTTGCAGCGTTTGGATATTTGCCCTACAACCGAGACACCCGATCGCAACGAGAGGCGTCGGCGCACAATTGCGGTGTTCCGAGCGTTTGGCAATCGCAACCCCACCTGTAGACCAACAGCTCGACTGGGGAGAAGGGTCCACTGTGTTTTGCCGAATTTACCAACAACAAGGCAACCTCGATGTCGCTTCAATGCAATCTTCCATTCTACGCGGGCCGCAATTCGTTCGGAGCGGGTCATGGCATTGGAGGATAAAGGCCACTAATTTAGCCGGTAAGCAGGCCTGTGCGATCCGCCGAGCCGCTACGCCTATATGAGATCCTACCCTACGGTACAACCGGGCTGCTCTCCGGCTTAGGTCCTTACGATTTGGGTCGTCTGGGGAAGAGAGCCGGGGTAGTGGGTTGCGCGTAGGTATGTATAAGAGCATGGTTTACTCGCCTCTTGTGCCTGCACTCAAGCGGGTCACTTTTGACAGGACACCGATACCTTCGACAATATGGCCATCACGAAGCTTGGACAGGCCGGTGACCCCGTTGTCACGCGCCTCGTTGAGGCCGACAAGGTACCATGGTACAAGAAGCCGAACCTTCGGTATATGTACGTCTGGCTGTTTCTGTGCTGCATGGGTGTTGAGATGACCTCCGGGTTCGATTCTCAACTCATCAACACGCTGCAGTTCTCGCAACCGTTCAATCTATGTAAGTACCTTGGAATATTCTTCGTGTGGCAAAGGCTAACGACACAGACTTTGGCAAGGGATACAAGAACTCGCTGGACAAATATGCCATCGAGGATGGCCTCCTCGGCTTCATTTCGTCCTGCTACCAACTCGGCTCCATCCTCGCTGTCCCAATTGCTCCCTGGTTCAACCAAAAGTACGGACGACGATGGTCCATCATGTGCGGGTCTCTGGTCATGTGTGCCGGAGCTATCATTCAGGGGTTCTCCCAGCATGGTGCGTTGTGTTCGTGCTCATTGCCGCGACATGCTCTAACAATTCCTCACAGTCGCCATGTACATCATTGCCCGTATGATGCTCGGTGTTGGCATCGTATTCTGCATCATCTCCGGATCCTCGTTGATTGGTGAACTTGGTCACCCCAAAGAACGTCCATTCCTTACCTCCCTGTTCAATGCGTCGTACTTTATCGGAGCTATCGTTGCCGCCGCCATCGCGATCAAGACCGTTGAGATCAAAGGCGACTGGAGCTGGCGCCTGCCCTCATTGCTGCAGATGTGCCCGTCCTTCCTCCAGATGAGTACAGTTTTGTAAGCCTCTCACTTCCCAAATTTGTCAAACTGGTATTAACAAAATGGTAGCTTGCTTCCCGAGAGCCCCCGTTGGCTTGTCAGCAAAGACCGGGACGACGAAGCCTACGCGATTCTGACGAAATACCATGCCGAAGGTGACGCCTCGTCCGTTCTCGTGCAAGCCGAAATGGCCCAGATTCGCTCCACCATCAAGATCGAGCTTGAACACTCGAAGCAATCCTGGATGGACATGATCCGTACCGCTGGTATGCGTCGCCGTGTGCTCATCGCCGTCATGATGGGACTTTTCACGCAGATGAGCGGCAACACGTTGCTGTCTTACTACTCGGGACTTCTCTTCGAGATGATGGGATACACGACCGACTTTGCTAAGACGCGCATCAACATTGCCAACCAGTGCTGGAGCTTGGTCAACGGTATCACCATTGCACTCGTCGTGACGCGCTTCCGTCGTCGCTGGATGTTTATGCTTTCCGCTCTTAGCATGATGCTCGTCTTCATTGGTATGACGGTCTCGTTCGAGCGCCTCCGCTTCGCAAAGGACAACGACACAACCAACAAGTCAGCCGCCATTGCAGCACTGTTCTTTTACTTTGCCTACTCGCCCTGCTACAACATTGGTAACAACTCACTCACATACAGTAAGTCTTGCGCCCATCCGCATACTCGCCTCGCTCTAACATTGTCACAGCCTACCTCATCGAGATCTTCCCCTTCGCCCAGCGTACCATGGGTATCGGTGTCGAGCAAGTCTTTGGCAAGATCGCTGGCTTCTTCTCCACGAACGTGAACCCGCTCGCGCTCAACTCCATCGGCTGGAAGTTCCTGGCCATCTACTGTGGTTGGATCTTCTTCGAATTCGCAACCGTCTGGTTCCTCTATCCCGAGACGTACAACCGCACACTCGAGGAGCTTGCTTTCCGTAAGTCATGCCCGCCATATCCTCCACCCTCTATGGTACGAGCGCAAACTAACCCGCCTGCAAACAGTCTTCGAACCTCGGGAACTCGCCGAGCAACAGGCTGCTGCTGTGGAGAAGCAAATCCACGGGGGCGGCCAGATGGGCGTCGACGAGAAGCACGCCACCACCACGTCGGAGCGCGTCGTCTAAGCTTGAACAACGCGTTGTCGGGTCGTTGGGGTGTAGATTTTGTGGGACTTCTTAATATTGTGCAGCTTTTTTATGCACCGTGCGGTTTTGCTTGGTACCTTTGTACTTGCATCGCCGCACGGCAAATATACCTACTTCTTTTTTGATGCCTGGTTTTACGTGCATTGTATTCGGTCAAGTGACTAAGCCTACTACAATCTCCTAAGCATATAATACAACTACTCCTAATATTTTACTCTAGGCTATTTATTTAGGTTAGACTTCTACTAACAGCCTATAGTCTACGCCTTCTTCTAACGAGCCCACATCTACCCAAACTCCGATTACGTCGTATAATGGCATACTCCGTAGTACTAGACTACATATAATGGCATGGATAATGGGTTAAACGAAGGCATTATGGCCTGCAGTTTCACCAAAGTAGGATTTAAGAAAAACCAGGACCTTAAGTTCGTGAAGATGTTCGTGCTGCGCTGCTACGGTATTTGTTACAAAAAGAAAAAGCGCAGGACAGGAGACATGCTCTGTATACTAAGTAACACACACAGAGGAGAAGATAATTCCATAAGGCATATATGTAGTAGCTAGGAGTAGGCACGACTCTATGTTAGGTGACTATCGCCAGATGCACATGCAATGTGCAGAATTTCAACCAAGTGACCATCACTATCAAGTGCGTTATAAATATGCGGCTACGTAATTCAATCCGTTAGATGCAGCACGAAGAAGGCTCCTGTGATAGTTTAGTTAATCAGTTTGGTTTAGTGTTTGCGCGTAAAACATGTCTTAGTGCTAACGTGTTTACAAGCGTGCCGTGAGTACAAGCGAGCCGTCAACCCTACCAACTTTCTACACTTAAAAAGCCACGTAGTTTAACAACACATCAAAATTCTATTAATATAATAGCTTTCCTAAATCAAGCAGTATCTATAGAAGCCTTCTTGCACGTACGTGAGTTGTGCCCAGGCTCCCTGCAGCGCGTGCAGCGCGCTGAAGCCTGCCGGCTCGCACCTGACCGCGCCTGGCTATACCGCGTTTCTCCCTCTAGTTGCTGCTCAACAGCCTTCTGAGCAATAATATCCTCTCCCTCTGCCTTTGATAGAGTGCCTCGCTTCTGGATCCGCTTCTTTTTACGCTGTTTACGCGTTGTGGCTGCCTTATTTGCCCTTCGTAGACTAGCTATCTCATCGCGCATAATTACCATCAAATGCGCCATTCTCTCAGCCCCTCTTGTAAGCCGATTAAGCGACTGGATAACTAATGTAGGAGAGGATCCTTGATGCCTTTAGATCCGCTTACGAACTAGAGTTGACTAAGCGCCTAGCTCGCGCGCGTTGCTTGGTGTTGCAGACTCCCATAGGGTCTCTAGTAGGGCTGCTGGCGACGGCGTACGAAGCTTCACATCAAGCTTTAATATCACCGCCTCTAGATTGTGTGGGACTAGCCCAGCGCCTCGAAAGCTTGCGCAGATATTCTCCTTTGTAATTGACTGGTCGTAGGCGGCGCGGAAGGCTGGTAGGAACTCAAGCTTAGTGATATGGTTGATGTGGTCGCGTATCAGACCCTCGACCTGGCGCCCGTACGCCCGCTTCAACGGCGAGAAACAGCCAACGTCAAGCGGCTGCAGAAGGTGTGACGAATGTGGCGGCATACAGAGAGTGTAGATCTTGTTCTTCTTGCAGATCTCCTGGAATTCGAGCGAGTTGTGACTTTCATGGCTGTTAAGTATTAGTAGCTGACGCGCGCCCACTCTACGCTCTACTGTATGCTTAATAAAATGCCGTAGCTAGGCAACACCAAGCTCGTTTGTAGTCCAGCTATTGTCGCTGAGACCAATAGCCCAGTCACCTGGTATATCGTCGCCCTCGTACCAGGCAGAGAGGTGGTACTGGCCAGCGAAGATGATAAAGGGCGGGATTGCCCACCCAGCAGCGTTGATTCCGTGGATCGCCGTCACCCACTCACGATTGCCTGGCTGGATCGCTTTTGGCCGGCCACGCCTCTCTGAGCCAGTAACGACTAGCTGGGAGGATATTTTACCCATCAGAAAGCCAGTCTCGTCGAAGTTGAAGGTATCCTCGTCGCAGATACCGTAGGTGGCCTTTGTACGTGCTACTAGCTCAAACCAGGCCTGTATAACCGTCGGGTCCTCGCAGAGGGCTCGCTGTCGATCGTAGGGTCGATTAAATCGCGTTGTGAGGCTGTCTGTTCGCTTGACAAAGTTCCTAGGCCACTGCTGGCCAACGTGGCCTGCGCTGCGCTCAGTGAGCAGCTTATTCGCCATATCTCGTACAGCACCTAGAGTGGGCGCAAAGCCTCGCGAATCTAGGTCAAGTATTTGCTCAACAATCACCTCCTCTTCTAGCTTGGTAAGCTTCTTTGATTTGGGCTGGTAATCGCGTCGCGCAGCAATTCCGGCGCGTCGGTCGCGCAGCGTTGATCGAGGGACGTTAAACGTTAAGGCAGCGCGATTTTCGCTCTGAATCTGATTTTTATTAATAGCTGAGATAGCAAGGAAGATATCTCCTTCGTTATAGGGCAATTGAGTTGTAGTTGGTTGAGGCATTGTAGTTTGCTTATCGCGCGTTACGGAAAGTTGGTGGGGTTGACGGCTCGCTTGTACTGACGGCACGCTTGTAAACACGTTACGTTTTGTTACTAAACAGCTAACATGGATGGCAAGCGAGCGGCGCAGGCAAGCGAGCGGCGCACCCCATCAACTTTTCGCACCTTTGAAGTCGCGCAGCTCAACCACAATATAATATACTATATAGATTTTGATACAATAGATTAAGCAGTATTTAAAGTATCTTTTTTGCACGTACGTGAGTTATGCCCAAGCTCTCTGCACCTTGTGCAGCGCGCCAGAGCCTGGCGGCTCAGGCCTGATCGCTCTCCACTTTGACGCTGTTCATGCTCTATCTGCTGGTCAGCCGCCTTTTGAGCAAGTATATTCTCTCCCTCTCCCTTTGTTAAGGTCCCCTGCTTCTGTATCCGCTTCTTTTTGCGCTGTCTACGCTTAGTTGCTGCCTCATTGGCTCTCTCAAGGCTAGTAATCCGATCGCGCATAAGCTCAGCTGAGAGCATCATTACTTCAGCACCCTTCTTAAGTTGATTAATCGCCTGAATAATAGAGGCAGGCGAGGAGCTCTTGTGCCGTTGAACGCGCTCACGGATTAGAGTTGATTGAGCCTCAAGCTCACGTATGTTGCTCGGCGTTTTGGCTTCCCAGAGAGCCTCTGGCAGAGCAGCTGGTGAAGGCGTACGAAGCTGCACATCCAGCTTTGACAGAACAGCTTCAGGCTGGAGAGGAACAAGGCCTGCGCCTCGAAAGGCTGAACAGATATTGGCTGATGTAAATGATTGCTCAAAGGCTGTCTTGAAGGCTGGCAGGAATTCAAGCTTCGTGATGTGGTTGATGTAGTTACGGATCAGAGCCTCAACCTCTCGGCTGTACGCGCGCTTCAACGGCGAGAAGCAGCCCACATCAAGTGGCTGCAGCAGATGCGAGGAGTGAGGCGGCATGCAGAGCGTGTAGATGTTGTTCTCCTTGCAGAGCTGTTGAAATTCAAGAGAGTGGTGGCTCGCATGGCCATCAAGGATAAGCAGCCTACGCGTGCCAACAATCCGGGTCTCTGTATGCTTGATAAAGTGCTTTAGCCACTCAACTCCAAGCTCGTTCGTCGTCCAGCCGTTGTCGCTAAGAGATATAGCCCAATCGCGCGGGTATCCTCCTCGTACCAAGCAGATAGGTGGTGCTGGCCAGCAAAGATGATAAACGGTGGGATAGCCCAGCCAGCAGCGTTGATTGCTTGGACAAGTGTCACCCACTCGCGGTTCCCAGGCTGGACAGCCTTTGGCCGGCCCTCCTCTCTGACCCTGTAACAACGAGCTAAGTCGTAATCTTGCCCATCATGAAGCCAGCCTCATCAAAATTGTAGACGTCCTCATCGCAGATGCCGTACCTGGCCTTAGTCTGCTCTACAAGCTTGAACCAGGCGCTAATTAGGATAGGATCCTCACAGAGAGCTCTCTGTCTATCGTAGGCTCGGTTAAAACACGTCTTAAGAGAGTCTGTACGCCTAACAAAGTTGGCTGGCCACTTCTGTCCAACCTGGCCTGCGCCGCGCGCAGCTAGCAGCTTATCTGCCATATCGCGAATTGCTAAGTAGGTAGGCGAAAATCCACGTAGGTCCAGATCAAGTATATAACGAATTATCACCTCCTCTTCTAGCTGGGTGAGCTTCTTCGAGTTGGGCTGGCAATCGCGTCGCGTAGGTCTCCCAGCGCGTCGGCGGCGGAGCGTTGTTTCGGGTACATTGTAGACTGCTGCAGCAGCTCGGTTGCTTTGGATCTGGCTGGTATTGATTGAAAAGATGGCAAGCTGAACATCTGCTTCCTTTGAAGCCATTTGAGTGTTGTGGCGTGGAGTTGTTGTAGGACGCGTTTAGAGCGGGTGCGAAAGTTGATGGGGTGCGCCGCTCGCTTGCCTGCGCCGCTCGCTTGCCATCCATGTTAAAGGTACCACACCCATCGGGATACCATCACATGTCTAGCCACTACACCATCAATTATTCTTAAACACAGCATTCTCTACCCACTATCCCGACACGTCAGAAATTTAACTACTAGACCTTGTCGCTGTTCTACACAACCCGCTTTTGGATTTTAATTATGGCCGATACTCCCCTGGCAGACACGCACCCATTATACATCGTTAACCATCACGTACATGGAGACTGTCTAATGCTTCTTATTCACGCCAAGTTCGGCACTAAAAGCGCACGATTCGATAAAATCTTTAAGTACCAGAAAAAAAAAATTGCGTTCGAGGTGGACAGAGCTAGCTTAAGAGAGACACATTTTTGAAAGGTGGGGTTAATAGATTGGATTTAGTTCAAAAAGGTAGAATGCCGGAGTGGGCAAGAGCTCAAAGTAAATCTGAAGGGCTAGCTTAGCCGCGTGGTGGAGTATTTGAAGGACGATGCGGAGTTTTTGCTACAGTGTTCACTAGGAGAAGAGTTTAAATTAAGAGATTTAGGAAGGTAAGGGGGGGGCTGTGTGGATAGGCGAGCGTGCTTATACATTTAACGGATCTCGTACTTAGAAGGTCGAGGCTAGAAAAGGCCCCTTCTAGTTATTATTGTTGATTGGAGGATCTGAGATGGTAAAACTAGCGCTCTCCTCTATTGTTATATATATATATGTGTGTGCGTGTGTGTTTTCCTTAGGCCATTCTCACCGAGCGGGACGTCAGCCAGCCATAGTAAGCGTATGTACGCTTAGCTATTATTATATATATATACGTTGCTTATATTCCCCAGGTTATATGTAAGATAGTTTAGCAACGCAGTACTAAGCATAAATGTTGTTTCAGTTGTCTTTTAGGTCCTACAAGTAAGGGCAAAGTTGTAGAAGTCGTCCTTCATAACCGGATAATACCTAAGGTAGTAAACTACTCTCTAAATGTTTTCGCGAATGGCTCTTAGTGATAGCTTCATTGGTAGAATGTAACGTTATCGGTATTACTCAACGTGTAGTAAAATCCGTTATTAAAAACTATTTAACCCGACGCGGATACGAATAAATAAAAGATCAGCAGGGACTTGTTTTTGAAAGGATCGAGCGTGCAGACTGCCCTTTAAAAGTTTACCGCAAAGGAAACACAAATTTCTCTGCAGAATAGGCGCAAAAAAAAAAGGACGGGGACTATGTTAACGTGGCCTATAACCTCTAAACAGGTCTCTCCGATTGTGGAATAGAAATCTTCCGGCGACTGCTCCTATTCGCGAAGGTGCGCAGCCTCAAACCAGGCACGCATCCAACACATGGACTCCCAATCAATCAGAACGACCTCTACTATATCGACAATTTTACTCTCCTTGACTCGGACTACTTTTACCATGATATTACCAGGTCCAAAATCTAAATGCGACAGTACGGGTAGGCGATCGTTTGGGTCCAGGTCGTCGAGCAAGACGGATCTCGCTTTCTGATATAGCATCCTGGTCGTGGTGGAAATCTCTTGGTCTTCGCTACGTGCGGAGCTCACGGCGTAGCGATTTTTTTGCCGTCTAGTAAAGTTTCGTAAAGTTTCGTAATTGAAAGGGCCGTAGTCATTGAAGTCCGGAGCTGGCGGACACCAGAGCGCCGGGATGGTTGGAAATGCTTTGCCCCCGACACGGCCATAGAGGTCTGGGTACTCAGCTGGCACAGTACGCATCGACCTTGAGCGTCGGTCAGCACCAGCTCATGTTGGTTGGCCGCGCGCTGCTTCGGCGTCACCTGAGAGCCTTGTATGGTGGTATCTTGCTCTTGGATGAGGTGAGCTCGAGCGTGGATCGCGAAACGGAGCGACGTATCCAAGAGATTATTACGTGGGAATTCAGGGACTACACGGTTATAGCGATTAGCCATCGACTGGACAAGATCATGGATTTTGACAGGGTCGTCGTTATGGACTCCGGCGAGATTGTCAAGATGGGCGTTCCCGCGGTATTGGCGACAGAGTCGGGAAGTCGGTTTGGAGAGTTTGGTTTGGGCTGCAGCAAAAGAGAAGGCAACGTAAGAAGTCTTAACAGGTAACACTGTTGAGCCCTACGCATGGTCTGCGCGCACTCCTCGCCACGCTGGTAAACGATCCAGGTCTCCTCAAGGCCGACAAGACTGCAGCGCTCCTCGCAGTACAGATTGGGAAGAAGCTATCCAGTCTCGTCCTTGGCGGCGATACCGAAGTCAATATTGCGATGCGCACGGCTGACATAGGCTTAGGCTCGTTGGTAGTCATCAAGTCGCAGGCGTGGTGGAAGCTGAGCTTTGGTTTCGACATGAGTACCCTAGAGATAATAAGTGCGAAAACGCTGGAGGCGTTGGGGAAGCGCGCTGCAGAGGGGCGCAGTACGTAGCATGTTGGTTTTCGAGCCTTTGACGAGTGGAGCATGTGAGATGCAAGTATGTATGGCAGTATCCTATCTTGATACTGAACAGTGATTGATGACTTCTCTGTGTCAAAGTAAGCTTCCACGAAGCTTCGCTCGATATGCAATACTACGCTATGCAAAAGAGCAAAGAGGAGAGAAAAGGACAGAAAAAAGACAAGAGAAGAGATGATATTTACAAACACCCCCTAGGCGTCGATAGACTTCATCGCTAGCGCTAAACGCAGCCCAAGACGACGTAATTCACAACATCATCCATCCATCCACCTATCCAGCCCAACAAATAGACCCCCCATCTCATCTCCATCTCCATCTCACACCTTGTCCTCCTCCCCACCCCTCACAGCCCCCCTAATAAAAGCATGCAACCCCTCCCCATCCATCTCCCTCATTTTCTCCCTCAACGCCTCCGCCTCCGCCCTCTTCTCCCGCACCTCCCCCTCATAATCCGGCATCGCCCTCCCCTCCCGAATACACTCCACCTCGCGCAGCGCCTGCTTCCCCGCCACCCGCATGCCCACCTCGCAATACGAACAATACCACCGCGACACCCTATGCAACCCCAAATCCGCGACGCAGCTCCGATGAAACAGCCCTATAGGACAGTCGCGGAACGCGCACTCGACCAAGTCGCCAGGCAAATTGTCCCCATCCGACATAATCTGTTCGTCAAACCGCGCAGCACAGTAGCAAAAGACGCGCTCATCCTTCTTGCATTCGCACTCGTTCGTCAGTTTCTCCAGCGTCTTGCCCACGCAATGACTGCTGCCGAGCCGATCATTCCGATCGGCAAGATACTGGTACTGCTCCACCTGCTTGAGCCCCGCGCCCTTCTCGTACCCCTTGAAGTAGTCCTCGACTTCCCACGCGAGGCGCGGCGGCATATACCTGGATGCGCTCGGGTCCCGCGTCGGCATACCCAGCCACCAGTGGCGACCGTCGTCGCGGAGCCACTTGCACAGGTCTTCGTCCACAATCATCAGTCTACCATTGGTCTCGGGGCGTGACTCGAAGAAGCGGAAGATTTTCTCAATGCGCAGGTGATTGTAGGGACCTAGCCAGCAGCACTGGGTGGCTGGGTAGGCGAGGTATTTGTAATTGAGTTCGTTAAGGGGGTCGAGACAGGCGCAGTAGAGCTTGTGGCAGGGACAGTCACGTGTCCCGGAGCTCTTGAAAGGGCAGGTAATGGGGCACACGCCGGGGCCATCATGCCCAGGGTGACGGCTCGGCATGAATGTCGGGCCCGTCAGGTCGTCAACCTTGGTGAAGTTGGCGTACTTCAACCAGTCGTTGTGACGGCCATACCTTACGACTGAGATTACAGAAGGGGGTTTAGAGCGCGCAGGAGAGTTATTGGGGGCTGAGAATACGCGCCGCGACAAGTGCTTAGTCGCCGGCTCCGCTTCTGCAGACAATATATTCGCAGACTGCGCTTCAGGCGCCGATTTATCGCCGCGAGGATCAACGTCCAATGCTGGGATGCCTTCATCAAACTCTCCACCAAACGTGTTGTTAGCACCCTTGCGGGGCGCATGGTCTGAAGAATGAGAAAGAGATTGCTCGACATCATCCTGATCAAGGTTCGACTTGCTAACAGAAAGTGAACGATCTAGACGCTCAGCCTCGCCTTTGCCCTCTTCGAAGGATGCATTGAGCTCAGTGGGTACAAGTTCCTTGTCGGCGACCCTCCTAGCTTTACGCTGAGCCTCGCGCTGCTTCTTCTTGTCCTTCTTCTTGTTCGACTCGATAGGGGGATGACCGGCACCTTGCTTGGGTTCGTCAGGTGGAGCACTTACGGGCAGAGCAACCATAGCGGGCATCGGACTGTCAGGTTTTCCGGAGGGGTCTTCGTCGAACTACGATTGATAAGTTATCTAGGACAATGTACGGTGGAAAGCGACCTTACCTTCCGAAGATTCTCATAAGACCTCTCTGAGACGGGTCGCTGGTTCTCAATGCCCGTAGGCGTATCTGTCGCGATCCTGCTAGCACTCGCCAAGGACGAAAACACATTGCCGCTTGGTGACTTGGCTGGCGCCCAAGGAGCCCGCGGCGTACGCGTTGAAGTAGGTGGTTGGCGGAAATGGACAGGGCTCGTAGCCCTCCCAACAGTCTGCCACTCATCGTCCGAATCTAAGCTAGGGGTCCTGCTTGAAATATCTGTATAAAACAAGGGCTGCGCATCCCGCTCACGTCGAGCATCCACGGGCGTAATGTGACGCGGTGTTATGTGATCGCCGAATCTAGATATCTTCGGCTTGTTGACGTTGAGATTGACAATCCTCAGCGGCGGAGGCTGCTTTGAGATAGGTGTTTGTCGTCGAGACTCCCGTTTCGGTATCGATCGGACCACGACTACTTCTTGCAAGTTGCCGTCTTCAACAATTTTCATGTGCGGGTGCTCAATGTGCCGTAGATCAGGTGCATCTTTCGAAGCCAGTGATAGAAAGACGCCAGCCTTGTTGTTTCGGATCTCAGCATCGCCTTCTCCTCCTTGCTCATCTTCTTCCTCGACGGCCGTCAAGCTGTCAGAGGATTCGCCATCCCAACCAGGATATCGGTGCTTCTCTCCCGTCTTCCAGTCCTTCTCTGCATATCGCTGTTCGACAATGTCAAAGCTCGCTCGATTTGTGTACCTGAGATAGCCAGCCCTGCGCATTCTGATCTCCAGCTCGTCCTTCTTGACTTGCACCAGATCCTTTACGATGCGGCTTTTGAACTCGGCCACCAAAGACTTGAAGTTGGCGAGTTCCTTGTTTTGTAGACCGCGATTCCTCTCGTTGCGCTTGAGCAACTCCGCAATGCGAAACACATCGAAGATACGCTTCATCTCAGCAGCAAAGTCAATGTTCGCATCTGGAATATGAGCAAAGTCCTTGACGTCGCGCCCCTTCGTGCCCGTATTATAACACTGTGCATTGTATTTCAAATGACGTTCAATCTCTTCCACCTCCTCGGGATTGTGAGGGTTCTCCAAGTCGGCTTGGGTGGTTGGAGTGTGTAGCACCGCGTCGATGTACGTGATCTCTTCTTGTGTGATGACCTTGGTTCTGCTCGCCGCTCTGATCTTCCGCTTCTGGTCCTTTCTCTCCTTCTTGGTTGTGGGTGTGTCGCCCGACGGGGAGGAGCGACCGGCTCTCTCGGGCGTACCTGCATCTCTTGATCTGGTACGGCCCCTGCCGACGTCGTCCTCGGGGATGATGGACCAGTCCTCGCCACAGCACTCGTAAATGATGCGGAGTTGCTCGCCCATTTCGAGGTGGCGTTTGTAATGGGCTTCGTCGATGCGCCTGCACATGTCGCATGTGTGGCCGCGGTTGCGCATGAACATGGCTTGGTGGAAGCGGTGACATGGTTCGGCGTGCGTTCCGAAGCAGGAGGACTTTGCGCCTGGGTGGGAGAGGGGGCGGTCGCAGAAGCCGCAGTGGTGTTCTGTCCATGTCGGTTAGCACATGCCTCGCGTGGGGGAGGTCGCACTTACTCAGACTCTCCGAGTCTTCCCACCGGTACAGGACGGCTTTGCCCATGACGGCGGCTGACGGTTATGGTTGTCACGAGGACGGTGCGGACTCTGGAGAGGGAGCGACGGATTTTTCGACTAGGTTGAAGGTGGAGGTTGTGTGGGTGCGGTCCACGTGCTGAGTTCCGAAGTTGGGTGGGCGAAACGTACATATACCATGGGATAGCTGCAGCTAGTCGGATCACGACAATTGAGAAAGCGATCTCGCCTTGTTTACACGGGGGCACGAACGGCGACAGGCCGCTTTCATTACTTGGCGGCGTTGGGGTAGCGTCGCCCCGGGGGACGTGGCAAGACATGATTTCACATGGCGAGATGGGAGGTGAAAGGATAGTTTTGGTGTTTTGTTTATTCTTGACTGAGACAGGCTGGAAAGAATTCAATGAGTGGATCCGTGGATACGAAGACTCTGGAAGCGACTGGGCGGGCGAATGACGTGTAGACGTGTGCGACCGTTGAAGCAGAAAGAGCGATCCATCACATCAAAAAAGTAGAAAGAGCGACCCATCACATCAAGCACGAGACGGCGACACGTCCGCGTTCCACAACACGAGGTTGGCGCGCCGCGACGTGCACTCTGCCACGCCCTACGCGTCCTGCACAAGTCGCGCCGTGGCCCAGACATACGGGTAGTTGCGCTGGTACCAATTCACGCTGCATCGGTTAGGAATTCACTTCGCTCGCCCGACAGCAAGACTCACAATGTCTTCCGCCCCGCAATACGGCTATGCGTGGCCCACGACCCTCCCAGCACAATGTTGTGCTTGCCGTCGAAGAAGTCCGCCGTATAGCCTGGATACAGGGGCATGGCCGAAAAGCCATCGTGCTTCTCCAATACAGTGCTGGTCTGAGAGTCGACGTTAGACCATGTCTCACACGCATTGCCTATCCCGGCTTACCCATTCCCACGCGCCGCCCAGATCCGACTGCCCGCAGAGCTTCCCGCCCTTCTCTGCAACGGACACTGGGTGCCAGTGCTGAAACGCCGTGTTCGTGCCCTCTAGATCAATGAAGAGGTCACGCGGCTTCGGACCAGGTGCTGTGCTGGAGTCGCCGTTCGACAAACCCTGGCGTGGCGGGGACTCGTCTACACCATTGTTGATCAGGTGCCTAGATCGTTAGCTGCAGCTCAACAATACAGAAATGGCTGCACGCACCCGTTCACGGCTGGGATCCTGTTTCCGTGTGCCTGTTTGAACGCCTGCATCCTGCCGTGCTCAACGAAGTTGTAAATGCTCCGTGTCTCCTCCATGGTAGGGATCCGACCGCCCATCCACTGAGCACAACTCGCCAGCTCATCATACGACGCAAACACGGGCCAGTTGAGCGCGTGGCGAAGGGGAACACTCCCGTAAACAGTTCGAACATATTTCCCCTTTGTGACTTTACGAGTGTCGTTGTGGAAGCCGTTGACACGACCATTCTCGATGCTGCCGCTCTTCATCTCCGCCTTGATAGTCGCCTCGGGAGCTTCGCACCAGGACGCTGGAAATCGACCTTTCCCAGTCTGCGCCAGGTATTCCGCATACTCACCGTTGGTGATGGACCGTGCCTTTGCCTTGAAGGATCGGACATGCAGCGAGCGAGATGGCTTTTCGTTGTCCCAGCAAAGTATCTTTCCGGGCCTGTCTCGTCATCTGCATCATCAATACCAGTACGTATGTCCGATTCCGGAATGGTAAACCACTGGTTCTCAACCGCGACTGTCTCTGACTGCTGAGCGAGCGCTTCAAATGCAGGCCTTACAGATCCTGGTGGCGGTAGAACTCTTTCGCTCTGAATCAGCATATACAGCAGTGTTTCTAGATGCATGGCCTCATGCTCAAACGCCAACCACAAGGCGCGAGAGATGCGAGCGTTGCTGTGTGCTACTCCCGAATCATACAAGGCCTTGGTCCTCTCCCGGACCTTGTTCTGAAAAGATAGAACATCTTCTACCGGAGGCCACGTGTCCGGAATCTCGCTATGATCATGACATTGCTCGGGGTTATCCACGTCAGGGTCGATCCCACGCTCGAAAATCTTTTGGAAATATGCGGGCTCGGTGAGACTTCCATCCGTTGCACGCATCAGATGGATATCCAGGAACGTCGGGATGTGTCCAAGATAGAAGATGACTGCGTTTCGAAGTTTGATAGGCTTCGATAGCAGATCCTCCCGTGGAACCATCTTCTGGGAGACAGAGTCCCAGGCAACCCAAAGCTCCTGCCACTCAGCAAACGAAGGCACGGGTTTGGATGCGTACAGTTCCGGTTTGGTTGGAAAGAAGAAGGCGGGCTTGGAAACGAGGTGAAGACCTGGACACCTGATCAACCTCGCTCTCTTCATACCCATGTCATAGTTTTCACATACCATAGTCGCCTCTGGACATGCCAAACACAGTGTTTGAGACTAGACCAGCTTCATCCCATAGGTGCTGGATCTCATCGGCGCTGAATTTCCAGCTTTCTTCGATACGAATACGCTCCCCTTTTCGGATTGTCACGCCGTCAATGACCACGTCTTTGAGTGGCGACACAAAAGCACGATGGTAGCCAGACTCCTCGACAAACTCGCCAACGGCATCCCATTCCCCAGGCTTGAATGCGTCAGCGCCCATAATGCGGTTGGCGTTCTTGAGTCCATTCAGGGTGAATTGCCGAGTCACTCCTTCGCTGTCGTTGTATGCACCTACTCGTAGGGTTGCAATGAGCGTATGTTCAATATGCATTGGCTCTCGTGGAGCAACTTACGGAACACCCTTTCGGGATCCTTGCAGGAATCGATGCCGATCAACATGGTATCGCCAGGTTGGAGTGCATTGCGGAAGCCAGACAGAAAAGGAGGGACTTCAGAGCGACTAAAGTTGCCCAGGCTGGAACCCAACCATAGAATGGTTTTGGGCTTCGCGCTAATCTTGGGAGACTTCAACCACTCCAAAGCATGGTCGTAGGTCCCGTGCAACCCGTACAATTTGACGTGCTCATGGTCTTTCGAGCACAGTTAGCACAGTTAGGATGATCATCAAAAGGCCGACCTCGTTCACAGGGATCATTGAATTATATCCCACTTACTGATCGGAATTTTGGCGAATGTCCGCTCCAGCTCTGGCAAAGAAAGATCGACTGCGTAGTATTCGATGTTTTTGCCTAGGCGCTCGATTGCCTGGAGGAGAATTTTGACTTTACGCAAATTACTGCAACGCAAATTAGTACCGGCCTCGGGCGGCATGACTCTTGATATCCGGACAGGCTCCTACCCGCTCCCCAGCTCAACGACAACCGATCCGGGCCGAATCCTCTCCGCAATCTGGTCGGCATAGGTCTCCAACACTTCGATTTCGGCATTGGTGAGATAGTAGTCCCTCACGTAGGTGATCTTCTCAAACAATCGGAGCCCTGTCTCATCGTACAATAACATTGTTGGGAGGGTCTTCTCTCCACCGGCTTCGGGACGCAAGCCATCCTTGATATCTTGCAATATATCAAACTCGGTCGGGCCGGTCCTGATGTCGATGATCTCGGTCGATGTCTTGGAAGACATTTTCTCGTTTGGCGTCGATTTGAGTAGACGCAATGGACGGGATGCGGCTCGTAAAAGAGCCTGATGCGTATTATTCATCGTAGCGTGCGGTTAGGCCGACAAATATATATACCCACCAAATTGACGACAGACGCTATTACGCTTCAAAGATGGCGTAGGTTGCGGTGATGGATCCGGCAGAGTTTAAAGGGGCGGTGGTTACTGTCAGCTGCAGCAGATGACCAGGTACGGCTCCACCAATGCAGTAGGGCTCACAAGGCTCAGGGCACGGGACAAATCAAGCGGCGCCATTTCTCACGATTGAGGACGGTACGACCAAAAGTGCTTGTTCGCCGTCACTCCCGGGTTGTTCGGTTCGTCACCATCCCGGATTGACGCCCACAAGCCGCATCGCATGATTTACGGCGGAAACGTAGGAGAGGGGCAATCGACACCACCCCACATCAAAACTCGGCAGTATGGCACATTCCAAGAGAGGTATAGTGGCCAGGAAGAGTGGGTTGGTCTCCTCGGGATGACGTTGCGAGTAGCTCGGGGGTTCCTAACGCTGCGGAACGCCGGAAGCAGCGCGAACTGGAACTTCGGAGAGAACAAAGTAAAAGAGATGGTTCAAGAAGGGACACGCGGGAGCGACAGAGCTAATGGAAGACGAACCGATCATCTTGTCCCTTGCGCGTGCTCTAGTCGCTGGGACACGTTGCCGACTGTCACAACAGCCTCAAAAGCGCGCAGGAACAATAGCGTCGCGAGCCCACGGCTTGACACATGCAATTGAGCAACCATCGGAGGGACAGCGTGATTATGCGATGTGCGCAAGCCGCCTGCTGTGTCAGCGCGAATAGGACGCGGGGCTGCTGCAGACAAGTTGACATTGGCGCGTCAGCATACGGGCGGGTCTCCAGATCAAGCTCGCGACGTTGTGGAAAGCTTTTCACTCTGCTGCATGCGAGGTTGCGCGATGTAGAAATACTCATCGCTGATCGATCGAGGATTTGGTATTATTGGCATGCACCTGTGAGACTCGGTGAGAGATGATATGGTGTATTAGTAATCGCATCTCAGAACGGACTAGCTTCCATTTCACACTGGGGCCGCCGGCGTACCCGACCACGACCACAACACCACAACCCTCTACCTTTGCTTAATAAGATTGTAGGACCTGCTGGGCGGAACTCTTGATGTAGAAGCGCGTCACTGATTCGATGCACCTGCTTTGTTTGATGAGGTGGTATGGTCCTTCCTTGTACGGCAGGCAAAGGTCGCCGAGGAGACACTCAGTACGGATACCTACGGTACATGGAACGGCTCAAATCGAGAGGTTTGCCCTAATTCACCGGTCTACTCCACGAAGACGCGCGCCGGGATTTAGTTTCTTCACTGACCAGTGACGATGCCTGGAGCAGCTTGCCCTACAGGATGTACAGTCAGCGAAGTCGTCTTTTATTCGGCCACTTGATTCGAGCTGCTTCCTCGGCGCAGGTCACATCGTCCTAGTCATGATTGCCAGGACAGTGGTCCCTTCCTCTGCTAACGGCCTTCGGGTCCACTGCATCCTGGACAAAGCAAATGTGCGGGAACGCGCCCTCTTGTGCAAGAAATTTCACAGGCAAGCATCATCAGTCAGGGCGAACACGCCGAAGTTCAATAGCTCCAGCCGTTCGACCAACCCCTTGGGAATGTATCCTATAACAAAGACAACACAACCTGGCTGTTTGCATTGCCCGACACGACTACTGGCCAACGCGCTGGCAAACCACGAATATGCACTGCACTCCAAAAACCATGCACAACTCACACACTATGCTGCTCTACGTATTACGTAGCTAAACCTACGTAGTGTCACTCTTCCACGACGTCTTTGTCCTTCAAACCAACTATTCTTTGTTTTCCATCAAGGACTTTGAGCCACTAATGAGCCACCGCAACGATGGAATATTTTCCAGGAACGCTTGGCCTCTCCTTCTCATTCAACCTCATCACCGGGCCTGCATCATGTGTAGATGGCTCTCCCTCGGACAGGTCGTCAGATTGCCCGCCGTTCATTGTTCCTGTCTTCGTCCGGCTACGTGGAGTCACCGAAGGAGCTTGGCATATTTAAGGTATGATGGCTCAGCTCGCCGTGGTCAATTTCACTTGAAAGAACAGTGCTTCGCTCTAGGTAAGTGGACATTCAGCCTTGTTGGTATTTGAATTGGTTCGTCGAAGGACGACAATGCTCCCCGCTCCTTTGAATGCTGTGCGCTCAATCCGAGGTCCGTTCCCATCTGTGAAACTACTTGAGAAAACGTGGATCCGTTTGTTCGCAATTTCTCGACATGGAGTACGGGATACTGCCAGGAAATTTTTATACACCTCGTCGACTTTCGGGCTACTTGGACGGTTTCGTTAGCAACGCACAGACGATGCACGATCCTAGCACTTGGATTCCGACGTTGAACAGCCTGCACGGTCAAAGACAGTATCTGGAGGAACTACTTTCCAAGACTGCTACAACGCTGAACGCACTGCGTGACAGACAAACGCGGAACGAGCGCCCTGAGCACCAACCCGACGCCTCGGTCGAAAAGAAAGAAGATACAACAGAATCGATGGAGGACGAGCAAGACGATCCAGACGTGTGAGAATGAGGAGCGGGTAATACTGAATTGCTTGCAAGTTTGCATGAGCAACATCCACACGCTGGAGGGGTTCATTTATCCGGTCGACTTGTCGTCGACAACGGCAGCATACTATTCAAACGAGTCGTACGCCGACTCGGATACCGCGTCGTTCGATTGGCATGGCTGGACTGACGACGCGCCCGTGTCGCCGTTCCTGAGAAACCGCGAACGTGCGCTCCCGACGGACGAAATCCCTCCCGAGGCGCTCCTTGAGACGGTATTGGGCGACAAGAAGACACCCGAGGCACCACGCCTCTCCTCACTGCCTCCTCGTTCGCATTTCGTCGTACCGCCAAACACTGCGTGCACACAGTCCTTACACTCGCCGCTGAGCCCGCAGGCTGCCGAGTTTACGCCGAATGTCAAACACAATGCCGCCAGTAGCCGGTTGGCCAAGGAGCTTGACAAGCTCAGCATCTCGGGCTTGTTGGCCTCGAAGCACATGCAATTGATCCAACAGCGCCGCGTCAACCCTCTCTTTCACCGTCTTTCAAGCAATGCCCGACCCGCGTTGGCACGGGCGCATACCTACCAGAACTGGACTGCACCGACGTCGCGTGGAGAGCAAGAGTTGGGAGCAGCTGCGGGCAACCTGACAAAAAGGCACAGCACATAGATGAATACATACATGTATAGTAACGCGTGGGAGCGTGGCTGCAGGTATTGTGTGATGTCGATATGGCATAGAGCCATAGACTGCGTTGTGTCATTGCGTGTCATAGCGGGGGGCTCTCCTAGCTGCTCCACTTTTCCCACTTTCCTCGAGCAGGAACGACGCCGTTTGCGACAATCCCCGCCAGTTGGCCACCCACGCCTCGAGGCCCCAATATTCAACATCTTCCGTGAAGTTCAACACTTCATGGCCGCAGCACCCTTCCTTTCCCCTCTCTATTCTCTCCACGCAGAACGTCATTGAGCAGCACCTGCCCCACTACATCAACTTACCCGCGCTCCCCCACTGTTAACCATACCGCGACTTGCGGAGAGGCTGCATCGCGCCGCTGACCTCAAAGCCCGCCGTCTCCCCACCGGGCTTGTGTGACCCCAGCCGCCCCTCCATTTTGACGCGCCTCTCCGCATCATGGCGGACGTGTCCAGCCGCACGAGTGCCGACGGCAGCGGGTTGCGTGAGCGGCCCTCTACCAAACCGTTAGCCCTGCACAACGCGGACGACGCGAGACAGAAAGTGCTCGAGCTGAACGAACAGGAGGAGAAAACGCAGAAACATGACGACCAGAAGCGCACCTACGGCAGGACGCCCGACGGCACCGGTACGTTGCAATCGTCGCAGAACCGACGCCTGCACAGAGGCAGACAGCGGAGAAATCAGCGAGTACCAGCTCTTACCACAGTGGTACTAACATGCGCGTCGCAGTCTTTATCGTGCCGCAGACGCACGACATGGTCTCACAGCTGCTCTCGCCCTCGCAACCAAAGAACCTGTCCGACCTTGTTGTCCTCGCTGTCCTCGCCGGCTTGATCCTCCTGCTCTACGCACTGCCCCAAAGCGCCCGTAAGCCCGTCTTCGCCGTAATTTTTCTCTTCTGGCGCGCTGCCTATAACGTGGGCATCGGCTGGCTTCTGCACATGCAGTCCAACCACAACCGCCTGGTCCTCTGGGCCAAGAACTCGTACATCTTCGAGAACCCCGACTTGGGCGCGAATAAGCATCGCACGCTGTACCGTCTGCTCAAGCGCGAGATGGAAACCAAGATCCCCAAGGACTACAAGTTCGAAGAGGCGCCGCTCGAGTACAATACGTGGTTGTTGTTCAGGCGCGTGGTAGACCTGATCCTCATGTGTGATTTCGTCTCATATTGTCTCTTCGCCATAGCCTGCTTCAACCGTCCAGCTGAGAGCTGGGCTTGTGGATGCTACGATGGGCTACGGGTATCCTGCTGTTCTTGTTCAATCTGTGGGTCAAGTTAGATGCTCATCGCGTGGTAAAGGATTTCGCGTGGTACTGGGGAGATTTCTTCTACCTCATTGATCAGCAACTGACCTTCGACGGCGTCTTTGAGATGGCTCCGCATCCAATGTACTCAGTGGGATACGCTGGCTACTACGGTATATCTATGATGGCCTCAAGCTACGCCGTCTTATTTATTTCAGTAATCGCACACGCCGCCCAATTTGCCTTCTTGACCTTTGTGGAGAACCCGCACATCGACAAGACGTACAACACGCCACCACCCAGAAAGCGCCCACAGTCCCAAAGCTTCAACCGCGAACATCATCCCACCTCCTCTCCGCACTCGGATATCATCTTCGCCGATGGTGCGCCCATCATTGATTCCGAAGGGCAGCCTTCGCAGATTCATAACATTGTAGGTCCCTTGAACACCGACCTCCATCGCTCAATCGACGTTGCGGTATTCTTGTTCGCGTTTTACATGTTCTGTTTTGCTACCATGACTCCGAACACTTGGTCGGTCCGCGCTCTTCCTTGTCAACGCCTTCCTATGGCGACTATGGTACGCGCTCGGGCTAGGATACATCCTAGATCGACAGTCCAAAAAGAAGAACTGGACACGGCATTTCATCAAAATATGGAGACAGCAAGGAAGAAGCCTGGCGCCAATGGAAATACCTCTACCACCTCAGCATGTCCCTGAGCCATATTAGCTTCACCGCGGCGGCTTGGAAAATGTATACTATTCCGCCAGACTGGACGTATGGCTGGACTCTCCTGCGACACGTCTTGGGAGTGGGTCTGATCGCGCTGCACATGTGGACAGCCTCCAGCATCTACGAATCTTGGGCGAATTCGGTTGGTTTTGCGGTGACTTTTTCTTCGATCCACCCCCCAAGAACCTCACCTATTCCGGCATCTACCGCTTTCTCAACAACCCGAACGCGTCTTGGGCCTTGCAGGCGTGTGGGGCCTTGCACTGATCACATGGAGTCTTCCCATGTTCTACCTCGCGGGCACTGCGCATCTCCTCAACCTTGCCTTCCTGCAATTTGTGGAACGTCCTCACATGCAGAAACTCTACGGGCAAAATCTGCGGCAAACATCAGGGGTGAGTAAGACACTCAGGCAGGCACTGCCTAGCCCTGTGAGAAATTGGCAATCCGCGGCCGATGATTATCTCAACTCGACTGTCGAGTTCATCGAGGATGTTATTGAAAGTGCCAGGCCCAAGCTAGCCGCCGGGGTTGATACGTTTTTCAAGGACACAACGGCCTTGTTTAAGTCTTACCCAGCGCGTATATCAATTACGCGCTTGGAGCCAGAACTTGCTGGAGTCGACCCGTCCGAGTACACGCTTGAGATTGAAGGGTCGCGCCTGTCACCTTGGATGGAGCTCCAGAAGGGCGGTGGCAGGGAAGGAGAGATGGCACGCACACCCAGCGGAGCGCACAAGCGAATTCACCACGCTCATGCTCGAATACGGAGCGCCAATCAAAGTGCGGTGGCGAGCACCACTGAACCACAGCAAGAAGGACTGGATCGGGCTTTATATGGTGGCTGACAATGCATCACGACAAGTCACCCGCATTGGCTCCAATGGGCGCTGGATTGCGACCAACAAGGGCATTCACGACTCAAGCCGAGCAGAGGAAGGCATCTTGGTATCCGACAAGCTCCTTCCAGCAGCAGAACGCAAGGATGGCGATACGGACTGCCTCAGCGGAGAAGTTGAATTTCGCGGCGACAAGCTATGGTGGACTACGGGCGTTTTCGAGTTCCGCTACCACCACAACGGCAAACACAACGTCTTGGCCATCTCGCAAGCTTTCGAAACGCGCATCCGCCGGTTCGACGAGGAAGACGTCGAGCTTGATGTCAATGGGACCATTCGCGAGCCAGTTGAACAAGCTCTTCTACCTGTTATCCAGAACTGCTTCGACAGAGAGCCTGAGATTGCGCCGTCTACGGTAGATGAGCAGTTCGGCAGCGTGGTCGAACGAGATGGAAAGTACGCGAGTAGAGTGGTGTTTGCGGTGCATCAGATGTAAGTGAAAGTGGGACTGCCTCGTCTACACAAGTGTGCTAATTTGCGTCCAGGTTCGGGATTGAATTCGCGACCGAAGTCGTGCAGGCAGATGGCACTGTACGCAATCTAGCCTGGCGCATATGCAACGCGAAGAAAGTACTGGTGCGTATCCCTTTTTACTTCGTTTGGGATCAATAGCTCATGTTGGCCAGGCTCCGTATAGTATGTCGAGAAGCCGTGGGAGGAACACTCCGACTCTACGATAGGGGGGGCGGACGCTTTGTGCGTGGTTGCTTACCTTGGACCTACCTAACGCTTGTTGGTTTTGTAGTGAGGCTCAGAAAAATGATGTTGTAGCTGACTGGGAATGGATACAATAAAAAGTGAGTATTGTAGTGTGTAATCTTTTGGTGTTGGCGTTGTTGTTGTTGTGGTCACTCCCCCACGTCCCGCTCCTCGGCTGTCTGTGCGCGATGGATGATGGCGTTTCGCCTGTTTGTCGCCCACGCCAGCGTACCTCGTCGCCCGCCCGCCTCATGCATGATGGATGCCGTCTCAAAGCAAGAGACAGAATTCACGCCGACACGCAATTACGAGCAATTCGCGATGTCGGCCTCGCGCTTAAGCGCGCGTCGTTTGTGTGCGTTGATGATAAATCAGAGAGCGAGGTCGAGGGCGAGGTTTTGCGCTGCAAGCGGGAGGTACTATAGACGGGGGGAGGTGATTGGTGGTGGGGACGTCATTGGGAGGGGGTGACGAGTGGGATGCATGCGGGTGGGCGGGTGATGTATGCGGGGGTGGCCATAGCTTGCTGTTTGGAATTTGGGGCGGTGAGCCGAGAGGAGAGATGGGTAAGCAAACCAAGGCATTCATCAGCCTGCCTGCCTTGTTAGTTACGACGTTGTTTCTCAGACAGACGGTGGGCTCACTTCAATCCGGCTTCACGCGCTCGTTCCATTCAACTGGACTGGAAGCTCTCTCTCCTCGCCCATCGATCGCATCGCATCACATCGCCTCGCGCAAGCATTCCTTCACCATGTCTCCAACCACCACCACCACCACCACCACCACCACCAGTACCAGTCCCCTCCTCAACCTTCCCCCGGAACTCCGCAACCTCATCGTCGAGCACGCCCTCCGCACACCCACCTCGACCCTCGTCTACACCCCGCACCCAACCCACCCCTCCAAACCCATCTTCCGCGATGCCTCTGCCTCCCTCCCTGCCGCCTCTTCCCGCCGCACCACCACGCCGCACCCCTCCGACGCCTCCATCAACCAACTAAAATACACCTGCCACACCCTCTACGCCGAAACCGCCGGCCTGGAAATCAAACACAACCGCACGCTGCGCTTCGACATGCCCGTGTCGACGGTGTATGCGCTGTCGCGCGTGCAGAACGGGGTGGAGAATGGGGACGGCCTCGCTTCTACACTTGTTTCCCCCCAGACATCCAGCACATACATGACTCCGCCACTTACATCGTTATCGACTACATCGTTATCGACTACATCGTCGTCGACGACGACGACGCCCTTCCCCCCCTTCCTCTTCCAATGCAGCCCCGCCCGCATCCGCTGGCTCAACCGCATCATCATCACGATCCACAAGCCCCCGCACCACAGTCTCGAGCAGCTGGTTGTCGAGCGGATACTCCAGCTGGGGGCATTTGTCCGCGAGCATCCACACGTGGAGATCGAGTACGTGTATGAGGAGGCTAAGGGGGATGGTGACGATGGCGGGGGGAACGGGTGGATGCGTGTTGTGCCGTGGGTGAGTGTTGGGGTTTGTTTGGGGGTGGGGATGCCGGGGGTTGGGAGGGTGGTTGGGGACTGGGTAGGGGAAATGGTGGGGTTGTGTGGGAGGGGGGGATTGCTGTTTTGGGGGGTGGGGTTTGGGGGGTGGGATTTGGTGAGGGGGGTTTGGGGGTCGGTGGGCATGGGTGTGTGAACGAAACGAGCGAGCGAGGATATATAGATATGTACATGCCATGCTATGTGTAATAGGTAGGTGTGGATTTGTATTACCGAACGTGAGCACACGATGCTTACTTACTTGTTTGCGCCTCTTAATCTTTCAGTTCTTTTGCCTTGCCTCTTGTACACCTCACTACCGACCGACCTCCGTATTCCCAATCCCATCCAATCTATCCGTCCATTCACATAACTGATATCATTTATCCATGATCCGCCAACCCCCTCCACCTTGGTACTCAGCCTGCCCAGCGCCCGACACACAACGCGAACCCTACCCTACTCTACCCTCCGCTTCCTACGCACTTCCCTACTGCCCAAACGTCCAAGCTGTAAGCTAGCTACTAAGCACACGTAACACAGCAAAGCATAGCACAGCATAGCATAGCACAGCATACACACATACGGCCAGCAAAGCTAGATACATTAGACCTACCCGCTCATCCCCATCCCATCCCATCCCTACCCACATTCTCTCCCTCGTCCCCTCGTACAGAAAAACAAATCTAAAGCTAACTAACAAACCAAAAAAAAAAACCACGTACATCCATCCCTACATATAACAACGTCGACGTCCCAGAACCTAACCTCTCAATAAACCCACCCCAAGCAGATTTGAAAAAGGGAAAACTCGCCAACAGAAAGTGACTGACGACCGGACGGACGTAACGTTCCATCAAATCGGATGGGATCAGATAGAGTACATAAATAGTAGCGATTTTAATATATACGAGAAGCCCCATCGAACCAATACATACATACATACACACATGCAAACCAATGCCCATACCAACGCCAACGCAACCCGAAACCTCCGCGCCAAAAACTTACCATACCATACCCCCAAACCAACTCCATCTCCAAAACATACTCTCCCCCCCATCCCACAGTCTTACAAACCACCCTTCACCTACAACCGACTCTCCCACCCGCCCACACTCCTCTCCCACCTCTCGGGCCACACCAACCCAAGCGCCTCCCAAATATGCCCCACAAACTCAATCTTCAACCCCCTCAACACCTCCTCAGGCAAATCCCTCGCATCCTTCCGATTCCCCTCCGGCAACACCACGCGCTCCACGCCCGCCCTCAACGCCCCAATAAGTTTCTCCTTGATCCCACCAACAGGCAACACCCGCCCGCGCAGACTAACCTCACCCGTCATAGCCAGCGTCGGCGGCACCGGCTTCCCCGAGAAGAGCGACGTAAGCGCAATCGTGTGCGCGAGACCCGCCGAGGGGCCGTCCTTGGGGATCGCGCCCGACGGGCAGTGCACGTGGATGGAGCGCGACTTCATCACGTCTTCGTCCGCGGCGCAGAGCCCGAGTTCAAAGGCGTGCGCTTTGACCCAGCTGAGGGCGACTTCGACGCTCTCTTTGAGCACGTCGCCGAGTTTGCCCGTGAGCTGGACGCGCCCTGTGCCGGGCATGTCGGCGATCTCGATGAAGAGGATGCTGCCCTGGCCGCCGGTCGAGTAGGCGACGAGCCCCGTGACGACGCCCGGTCGGGAGTGCTGCTCGGTGAGTTCTTCGGTGAAGCGCTCAATGCCGAGGATGCCGTCTAGGTCGGCGATGGACACGGTGGGGTTGTAGGCTGCGAGCGTGTCTGTGTCTTTTGCTGTGGCGTACTCGACTGCCTTGGACCGGCACACGGATCCAATTTCGCGTTCTAGATTCCGCACACCGGATTCGCGCGTGTAAGCTGTGATGATCTTGTCGAGGACGTCGGTGGGGATGGAGAGGTCTTCGCCGTGAAGGCCATTGGTTGTGATCTGCTTGGGGATAAGATGTCGTTCGGCAATGTGTCGTTTCTCCAGTGTGGTGTAGCCGGAGAGCTGAATCGTCTCCATACGGTCTAGCAGGGGTGGTGGAATGGTGTCCAACGAGTTTGCTGTCGCGATGAAAAGTACCTTGGAGAGGTCGATGGGAATGTTCACGTAGTGATCCGTAAAGGTGTGGTTCTGCTCCGGATCCAAGACTTCGAGCATAGCTGCGCTAGGATCGCCGTTGTAGTTGGACATGCCCAGCTTATCAATCTCGTCCAGCAGGAAGACAGGATTGGCAACGGCAACCTTTTTGAGTCCGCTGATAACAAGACCGGGCATCGCTGCAACGTAGGTTCTGCGATGACCGCGTATCTCAGCCTCGTCGCGCACACCACCGAGCGAGATGCGGTGGAACTTGCGGCCAAGGGCCGCCGCAATGGACTTTGCAAGCGATGTCTTTCCGGTGCCTGGAGGGCCGACAAGCAAAAGGATCGGCGACTTGTCAACCATGCGCTTCTTTTCCATCAACCGCAGCTCCTCTTCTGTCGGCTCTCGGGCAGGCTTCTCCAAGGCCTCTTCCTCTTTGTCATTCTTTGCTCGCGGATGCGCCGCCTCGGCCAGCGCGCGTATCTGCTCGTCGAGGCTCTTGTTCGCCTGCTCCTTCAGCTTCAGCACAGCCAGATACTCTAGCAGCCTCTTCTTGATCTTGTCCAGCCCATAATGGTCATCGTCGAGCTGCTTCTTCGCTTTTATCAGCGTCTTCGCATCCAGTTGATCGACTGTGCACTTTGTCCACGGGATCTCTGCTAGGTTCTCCAGATAATTTCTGCAGACTTGATATTCGGCCTGTGCTGGGTTCATCTTCTGTAATCTCTGGAGCTCCCGCTGGGCGACCTTGTCTGCTTCGGGCGAAAGCTGGGCGTCCTGCAGCCTCTTCTTCAGCTCGTCGATTTCGTTGGGTTCATCCTCTCCCACGTTCGCTCCACCACCTGGGAAACCGCCCGGAAAGCCTGGTGGCATAGCCGGTCCGCCCGACTTGCCTCTTCTCTGCAGGGCTTCCTGTTGCAGTCTGCGCAACTGGTCTATGTCGAAGCTGCCCGTTGGCACAGGCATCGCCGCGCTGGTGACGGTTATCCGCGTGCTGCCCTGTATGTTGCTGATCTGCCGCTGCAGTATCTCGATGACATTATCCACCCGTCCCTTGACATCGATTGCGGCCAGAACCCGCAGTTTCTCTTCATGTGTGCAATCCACCACATTCGCCATAAAATCTGCCAGCGTGCCAGCTTCGAAAAGGTCTTTCCGGGCTATGAACAGCTCCAATCTCCGTGCGACCACGGGCGAAAGCTGCACACTCGGGGCGCGGGGCAATATCGACGACAGGCGGACAAGAGCGAGGAGTTCGCGTGACAGCTGTTTGAGAAGGTTGAACTGCTCGAGGAGCTCAACATTTTCCAAGTCCACTGCGACCGTTAGCAACCGTCTCATCTCCCGCCGGCCGAAAACAAGAAGAATATGCACGCACCGAATTCTTCAATAGCCTCCAGCTCGCCCTCGAAGTACGGCCTGTCCTGCACAACATCCACGACCCTCACTCTCTCCAAGCCCTCGACCACCAAGCTCAGCTCGCCCTGCCGCCGGCCCTGCACCCCGCTGACCTTGGCCACACACGCGTACCCAAACACATCCTTCTTGGTCGCATTCACTGGGTCCGTCTCGTACTCGACACCATCCCTCCCATCCCTGCCGCCATCCTCAATCAACAGCTTCCCATCCCGTGGCGACACGCGCGGCGAGCTCAGTGGCACGCAGGCGACGGTAATAGCGGCATCCGGCTTCGCCGTCGAGCTGATGCTGTAAATTTTGGCAAGAATGGCGGTGATGTCGGAGCGGTTGGTGATGGGGATCTTGAGCGTTGTCCCCGGGAGGAGGGCGAGTGGCGGCGCCAGCGGAACGAGCGGGAGCACTCTGGCGCTCGTTTTCGACGATGATTTCCCCATGTTGGCTATATTTACACGATGCGCTTTTTACAGTCTCACGCGCGCCTACGGAAAGGGGACGGTGTGGTGTCTACTCCAGGTGTGCGCACGTCTGTCTCGTCGCGACCTCAAGACGTCAGCGCGGATCTGCTCCAGCTAGCGGGTGGCGTGCAGAGAGCGTATTGGATGGATGCGAGGTCGGAAAGGCGGTGCGAAAGCGGTACTACAAGATGGCTATGGAGGAAAATGGCTCTAGGGAAAAGAACGTGCAGACAAAGCGCCGGGGTACTGCAATTCAAAAAGGGTGAATATATCCAGTGAGGGGGCCGCGCTTTCCAGAAGATGCTCGACCTGCATCGAGGCCGAGGTTATTGCCCGAGCGCTAGGCTGGATGCGGTTGCGTCTGATCTGACAAGTACTGTATCGCCCTCGCAGAAATGCAATAGAGGATATTTTTGAAGGGGAGTTATTGTTCTCGTTTGAATGTTTTTCAACTCGAATGGGCCTGTTAGCAGCAAGCTGATTGGAGGCCGGTGAAAGTCACCAAAGCACCACCGACTGCCACTGCCAACATGAACCTGCGGCACATGCAACCATTCTCCCTTCTCTTCAGATATATTTCCAATTATATTTTCAGATGCCCCACTTCACTCCAACCAGTCAAATGGCATTAAGCAAACCAAGTAAGAAAAAGAAAAAGAGCGCGGTGTGGTAAAATATATGCATTGGTATTGAATAGAACACAAGTGTGAATAGGTTAGAGCTCACTCACTCCTCCTGTAACTTAGAAGTTGGACACCCTCTTCTTCTCTCCGAACACCTAAAATTCTGCGAGTGCAGAATCTAATCCTCATCCTCCTCTTCCTCATCCTCATCCTCGCCCTCGCCCTCTCCCTCTCCCTCTCCCTCTCCCTCTTCTCCGCCCTCTCCCTCTTCTTCATCCTCTCCCTCTTCCTCATCCTCTCCCTCTTCCTCATCCTCTCCCTCTTCCTCATCCTCTCCCTCTTCCTCTCCCTCTTCCTCATCCTCTCCCTCTTCCTCATCGTCCTCACCAGCACCCTCTTCATCATCCGCCTGCGCACCAGCACCATCATTCACAGCAACAGCACGCGCCGCATTCCCCGCGCCCTGAATCGCCGCATCAAACGGAAGCTTCGTGCTAGGCTGCCCCGCCGCCGCCGTATCCTGCGCAATATTATTGTCGAGCTTCTTCTGCTCCTCGGCAATCTGATCCGCATTGTCCGCGCCCTGCGCCTGCTGGGCTTTCAGCTTGAGCATCGTAGCCGTCAGCTTGAGCACTTTGTTCTTGATCTTGCCGTTCTGCGTTCCCAAAGCGTTAGTATCGCGCTGATAGGTGGTTGTTGCGAAGCGAGGGCAGGGATGGGATGCACATACCTGGAGCGCAGTGGCTTCATCGCCCGACGCAGCTTCGATGGCGGGATTGTACGCCTCCTTCTCCGCACCGTTGGCTACCTGGTTGACTTCATTCAAGAAGTCTTGGTCTTGCTTGGAGATGCTCCCGGGGTTGTTGACGTCGATGGCGGAGAAGACGGCGAGGGCTTCGGCTTCGGCGTTTCCAGCCGTGCCGCCCGAGATGGAAATGTCATTGAAGGTTGTGCTGGCGAGGAGGGCGCGGCCGGCCTGGCGGGTAGTGAGGGAGCGCTTGGTGGGGAGTGCGGCGCTGAGCGCGGTGAGGGAGAGGATGGTGTAGACGGAGAAACGCATTGTGCTTGATTGGATGGCTGTTCGAAAAAGGGAGGTTATAGAAACGGGAAAATGAACGGAGTGGGAATAGACAGCCCGGCCGTGATGCGTAAAGAGGGAATAGAAACGAATAGACGCAGCGTCAAGCCGGTGGAGTGAATGGCGGAGCAGAGGAGCAGTGAGTGAGTGAGTGATAGAATGAATGTTAGTGGCCTCGTGTCGTAGACTTTATATATCAATGCAAACACAACACCACCAGTTGTCAAGGCGCCATCCATTTCTGGCTCCGAGTCCAAAGTCCAAACGCATCCTTGCGAGCCTTGTCCCCTGACGAGACGGCACGCTTCCGCAAACAGTTTGTTGGCTCAGCGCACACGGGCTGGCCGCGTTGACCAGCGCGTAAACAGGAATTCGCCCGAGGAAAAAGACAGTGGCTAGCCGTTGCAGACGTTTCGCGTGTCGAGGTGTTGGGGCTCCCTTGATTGATCGCCCTGTGCCTGAAACCCATGATGGGGGGTAGAAGGAGGTTGGTGGAGAAGCTTGGCGGGGGCTTTAGGGGTGGACTTGGCATGTCGGATATGTGGTGACAAAGGTAGCTAGTGCCCAAAGCGGCAAGAAAATCTTAGGCAAGGCGTTTTGCATATTGAGTCTTGGTTTGAGGTGGAAGCTTGTTTTTGTGAGCTGCCTCAGAGCTCTTCCTTTCATCTTCTGTGTTTGGCTCTGCGAGTACGCGACGGAGCATTTCTCTACAGGCTAGGTCCCTTTTGCTATCGTCTCTTACTAACAATGTCGGGCGTAGAGTGCACACATGCTTTATTCATTCTTCGCAATACAGGTGTTCTGCCTATCAGACTTCGTGACAGGCATATAGCCCTGGAGGTTTACCACGGCTGCATGTAGTCGCCATGAGGTACCATCAATCTTTAGTACCGTAAATAGATGACGAGAGTGCCACCGAGTCCGGCACGCCACATAGCTTACTTCCTCACTGCAATTGAAAAGTTTGTTGATAGTGTGGCTGCGTCTGAAAATCGTGATGTTGGATCGTATTACATGCTGTATCCGCCCGTCTATGTGGTTGCCGGAAACAGTGAGGATATGTACCGCCAGGCCAGAATCTCCGATGCTCTTTGAACACCTCGAGTAGGTAACCGCAAAGCGATGTTTAGGAAGCGACTTCTCCAAACCGCAGCGCTTACCGTGGAGATTGCACTGGTCGATCCAGGATCACAGTAAAGATGTGTCGAAATGCCCTGGGATGTCACGTAAAACATGTTCCCTACATAGGTCTTCAGTGGATTCAGACCCGATCATACCCCCGCATCTCTCGGATTGCGTTTGCATTGCATATCCTGGGGTAACCATGGTGCGGGCATGACTGCGCATCGGACACCCACGATATGGTTCGTGCAGGTCTAAATCAGGTACCTAGACGGCTGGAAATTACAGTTTCGCTTTCAAGGGCGCAAACGTCGAAGAGCCTTGTCCGCCACTCAGGGCGTCGACGACCTCGTCCACCTTCTCCAGCACCCAGGTACACCCTTCGTCGCTGACTAGCCACCTGATGCCCTCCTCGTCGCCCGCTGCAGGCTCCGACTTCCACGACCCGTCGTCCCACGCCTTGCGCAGGCCAAAGACGTGGCTCAGCACCTGGGGTCCCACGCCCTGCTGCGCCCGCAAGCACGCAATGGCGCACAAGCTCGTCGTCACCCTGCCAATGTCGGCGCCCGACGAGCGCGGCGGGTCGCTGAAGAGCGCGCCGTACTCGCTGCTTATAATGAAGACGGGCAGGTCGGGATGTGCTTCTGCGAGCTTGTTCTCCAACTTTCCGGCCAGCGGGCGGTAGATTGAATCCCACAGCGCCCTGCCCCGTGAATTTATCGAGTCAACGTTGGACTGCGTGGGCAGGCGTGATGGCGTGGTGTTGAGTGAGGCGACAACCTCTGAGGGGAGCGCGGCGCGAAAGGCATTGAGCATGTTTATCGTGCGGGGCACCTGCGGGCGACTGTCAGCAAGGCGGTATCGTGGGAAGAAGCGGCGCCCGTACGCCATTGAAGCCGATGCACTTGAGCCCGACCTCGCGCATCAGCTCCGCGATCGCCACGCTCTCGCTCTCGGGCTTCGATTCGCTCGCCGACTTGTACAGCGCGAGCATCGACTCGGGCGAGTTCATCGTCATGGTCGTGGCCGTCGACAGGGCTAGCCATGAGGGCCGCCCCAGCTTGTGCGCCGTCGCTTCTTGCTCTATCCTCTTGTATACCGACTCGATGTGGCGGGGAGCTGGGATTGGGCCTGGTCGGGCATGCGCCGCGTTGATGAGAGCTTTCACGCCCGGTCCTAGCTTGGACATGGCGGCGACAGCGAAAGCTTGGATGGATGATTGGGGAGAGACGTATGAGAGCTGGCAATTCGCTCATGTCTGCCGCATCCGAGCCTGGAGGTCGGAGCTACATGTGGCTCCGAGTCTAGCACTGACCAGTGGGCCATGACCGAACCGTCACTTCGACCTGAACACCATCTGCAATGCATCGCAGCAGCATGAGAACGGGAGGCGCCTTGGGGGCTTACGTCCAAATATCCGGAATCATCTCGACCAACGAGAACTGCCTCAGCTCTCGTGCCTAGACGGTGAAGTAGAAACGGCTGACATGACGAGAGGGCTTTCTCCGCCATTTGCGCTAGATGTGAGTCAGCCAAGCGAGAGGATACATATTCAAGTGCAACCCGCGTTATGCATCATGGCTAGCATTCGTCATGGCTTCTCCGTCTTTTCGTAATGTCCTTGTGCATGCTCTCTTGTGGGGAACGAGTCTCTTCAGCATCGCGCAGGCAGCGCCCACCTTGGTCAACCGAGCTCAAGTGAAGCAATCGGTCGAGGAGCTTCATGAATCGTACGACTACATTGTCGTAGGAGGTGGAACTTCAGGCCTTGTAGTCGCGAACCGCTTGAGCGAGGATCCATCCAGTAGCTTTTTTTTGTACCTTGAACATACACTATCTCTCAACAAACCACTCATCCAATGTCATCAGAAACCGTGCTAGTGGTAGAGATTGGCCACACCGCCGACGAGTCGTGTATATGGATGCCCCTCGACACTGTATCGCGCGACCCGGCCTGTGCAAAGCATCGCTTCAACAGTTCGTGTCCTTCCTTGAGTTCCTCGCTCGTTTCCTCTGATCATGATCCCTTCACAAAGTTCCCAGCGTTCCCCAAACCTAGATGAATGATCTCGTTTATCGCTACTCCGTTGGCGCTGTCGTTGGTGGCAGCTCAGCCGTGAACGGTATGGTCTTTGACCGTGGCGCCAAAGCCGATTACGATGCGTCGGAAGACATGGATATTCCTCTGCTAGAAGAACACGCGCTGGGTGACGCAGTTGGCCGCTTCTGGGTTCCCTCTTCCGGGCGGCGTAGCGTTTCAGCCGTACGTATCTTGGCCCCATTAGATAGTAAGCGCGGAAAATGTATGGAGTTTGTCTTCTTGCTAGGCTTATCGTCGGAACGGGCCGCTTGATACTTAGCAGGGGAATTAAAGCGCTGGTGATATGGAAGAATATTGCATGATGGAAGACGTTAGAGTAACGTTCGATGTATATGAAGCACGAAGGAGCGACTCGTTAATGTTAGGCCAGAAAAGCGTCTTGTCCGCCATAGAATGCAGTTGCATCCGGCGCAGTTGTAAAGAAAGTACGCAAAGACTTGAACTGAATCGATCATGGCTACCCAATCCCGTGAGATTAGGCATTTGTCTACGTTGGTCTTGTTGTACTGCTTCATCTAAGTCATTTATGAGATTGAGCTCCACATGTCGTAGTGTATCTGGTAGACCAACTGTTTGAACAGCATCAGCGAAACCGTTCCTAGTATCATGGCGGCATCCAGGGTAATTATGTTTGAAGTGTTCCAAGCAAGGTTCCCAATCATCAACCGGGTATTCGACCACCCACTCATTGGCGCCAACATTGAAGCCTGCATCCCATATACTCGAGATTAGGCAATCGACTAGCAAGATCTATGATGACGCGAAGATCAACTTTGCCTTGATAACTGTCACCGCCATCGTCTGTATTGCAAATGCTAAGTGCCCACACAGAGTCCAGCTTTGGCAACTCGTGGGGGCATCAAAGTGGATTCGCTAGCTCAAATAACGTTGGTGATTACAGTAATCATCGCTGAGAAGACGTGTAGGTGTGAGAATCAGAACTTGTATCTTCCCAATACCGGCGTCATGTGCGTGTTCAGCAGTGTTGATCACATCCCAAACATTTCGAACCTGTTCCGAGAACATTTCGTCCTTCTCTGTCAGGTATTCAAGGGAGTCCCGATATGGTCCCGGGTTTGCGCTCTTTCTAGACTTAAGGGGTGAGAAAGTGGTATGCACCTGGATATTGCGAAGGTAGCGGAATCGACGACAGCCGCCACCAAGTTTGGCGAAGAAGTCCTGACGCTCTTCAGGGCTGTGCTCTTTGAAGCAGAAGAATTTGAACCCCCCCGAGTCTCGCTCTGCTGCATGCTGGAACTTGCGATACTAAAAGAGTGTTTTTGAGGTCGTCGTAAGCTAAGAATGAGCTGGTCCTGTCAACCAGCTCTTGCGGGAAGGCATCCATATTGATATCGCAGACAGGCGTGTGCTGCAATTTTTGCAAATAATAAAGGCGAGCCTGATCGATATACCAAATTGAGGGGGCCCGGCCAAGCGAATACAGAAGATGGGTCTAATACGTGATGATCACGTAATCGCACTCTAACCTTGGAATAATGCGTGTGCCTGGAAAGGAAGATAAGATGGAGATATGGAAATATGGTATTCAGGATTCAAAATCTTAGATAAATCGGAGTTGTACCGGATCGTGACCTCGAGGTCTCTTGCGCAGCGATTGAATTGTACCTAGGTATGAGCCCTGGAGTATGGAATGACACTGGATCTCCGGTCAGGCATTTTATGCTTTGTGCACAGGCATCCGCGTCACGTTATTGCCAATTTTGGTACCATGTGATCGACTATCTCCCGAGGTCATTAACATTTATAAGGGGCTGATTTACTCGTACTTACAAACAGCTGCTAACCTAGTCTTATTGCTTTACCTTAGTTTACTAGATTTTTTAGCACCCTTATAGCTTTTACTAACAGTATTATACTATGTACTGAACGTGCGCGAAGTCTTTTTTTAGATAGCTTCGTTGATTCGTCACGTTGCACGCAAAGAGGAATTTGTCGGAATTCACAAATTCGACGAGGACAAGGCGCTCGTTGGGCTGACTCGCGTGCGCAGGCTTCCTTGCAAGATGTGTCATCTTTTTTATTGGTGGATCTTCCCAATACTGTCATATCGAATCGGAGAAATCCAACTTCTTCGTGAGAATCGGTCCGCTAGCGAAGAAGTGGCCCGAGTCTTTACTCCCCACGTACGTATAGTGAGCAAGATATTCCTGCGGGATTGGAGCAACGTTCTCGGTATGACTAGCTCTCCCGATTGGCCACTGTTCGTCGTTGTCCATGACGAAGAAGCCACCGTTGCTGAGAATGTAGCTGCCCGGCTCCTCCAACCAATCTTTTGGGTGAGATCCGCCCGATGCTTTACCCTTGACTTCAATCTTTGCCTTCTTCACCCTGATGACGTCCATTCTACCGTCATCCGTCATCGTATGCATAACTTTTTTGACTAAGGGCAGAGATTTATCGTTGGGGTACCGTTTTATCGCATCGTCGAGACCCGTTGACCAGCCAGTGTTCCTCAGAAAGCTCCAATGCTTGTTCTTTGAATCGAGAATTTTTGCCTCGTACCATGTTCGAATGTCAGGCCTACATTCAACCTGTTGGCCACCAGGCGAGATTGGAGATGCTGATGAGCCTGGCGATCTAGGGGGCGATCCTTCTGGAGAGGTTGGAGAGGCCGGACGTTTTTGCGTGCGAGGAAAGATTGCTCTGGCGACGATTTCGGGGACAAGACTTCCAAAAATATCGCGAACCGTTTTCTCGCCGCCCTTATCCCTGCTCGCTCCAGCTGTGCCTGGTTTCTTGAGGAAACAAGCCACTGGGGGGCATTGGCCGCCGTTCTTCTTCCTCTCTGCAGGGGTACATGTTGGGCATTTTCCACCGTTGGCCTTCTTCTCTGCAGCGGTACACGTAGGAGGACACATTCCGCCATTCTTTCTCTTCGCAGCGGTCGAGCACTTAGGATTTTTAGGAGTCTTCGGAGTCTTGGGCTTCTTGTGAGTCTTGGGTGCCTTGGGTGTCTTGCGAGTCTTCGTCCTGGAAGGCTTGGGTCTGGTCCTACTGGTTCGTCCACCTCGAGAACGTCGTGTCTCGGGAGATCGAGGCGAACCCTCATGTTCCCAGATGCTGTAAAAATCTCCGTCGTCGAATTCGTTCTCGTCGATATCAATGGCTCGGGTCTCCACGCGTTCCTCTTCAGTTGACGAAGTCACATTTCCTGCAGGCGCAAAATTTTCCTCCTCTTCCTCATTCTCTTCCTCCTCCTCCTCTTCTGTCTCATCTTCGTCCTCGTCCTCGTCCACGTCCTTTGGCTCACTCTCGTCCGGAACTTCGTGATCCTCGTTGTCGGCGGCATAAACCTCGTACAAAGCCCCTGGGGCTTGGAAAATACCTCCCTGGACACCTTCGGTCGTCAGACAATCTCCAAGAATGGATTTGAATCGCGCAAGACAATCAGCCTCAGCTAGCTCAGCACCGAGCGTGGAAACCGAAAACAAAACCTCCCCGCAGTACGCCACAGCCGGGCTTTCGATTCCCGGAGCCTCGCAGAAGTTGTCAAGGCAAAGCTCGGTTCTTTTAGCGGCATACTTCATGCCGGCATCAGGCTTGGAGTCGCAGATGACATTTCCAAGCGCTCCAATAGCCCAAAGGCCAAGTGCCACCCCAACAGTGGGGAGTGAACCGACACGCATTGCGATTTAAGGTGGTCTAAGGAAAGTAGGTGGTGAATTCGAATGTAAAAGAATGTGTGCCTGTTTCAAACAGGATGGAAAAATAGTGTGTGAGCAAACGATAGACTGTAGATGAAGAACTGACTGGAAAATGAATGCTTGTAAGACAGAACAAAAGGAAAGCTTGAGTGATGGTATGGTAGGTTAAACGGAACGGGGCACTTAATTTATACCTATGCTACTCTGAGGTGACTATTGTGCCTCGTAACATGAGGCTCTATCATCACTTCGGACTCTGGAATCGGGAAGCTGAGATATGCGTTGTTGCGGCGTGTGTATGCGTTGTGGACTGGGTACAGCATTGCGGCGTGTGTATGGCGTTGCGGTACAACACCTGATACTGCTGTGCCAATTAATTGTGAGTGAGAAAATCGTTCCTATACACGTAACTCTGTCTTTGCCCAGCTCCGTAATGCTCGATATTTGGTACCACTTAACGAACGCCCAGTGGTCCTACGTCGCGTTAGGGATAAGCAAGCAGGCCACTCAAAAATGCATTGCTTACTTCATGCCCAGCTAAAAGCATCTTCACTGCTTGGGGGCCTGGGGCCGTCTCAAACATTCCAAGGTTCGAGGACTACCTAGGTAACGGGCAGAAAATGTGAATGTCTTTCGGAGTTCGTAGGTACGACTTCGGGATTCGGACTCCCGCAATGGGCAAGTGCAGCCTTACCCCCATCCTCGCCCCAATTGGTTCGGCGTCCGAAATCCCGAAACCGCGGTTCTACAGCGTTTTCCTACGTACGTAGGTAGATCAACGACGCGACCCCGCAGTGCCCTCTCAGTTGCAACGCTGGTACTATACCAGCTCACAAGCTCACGACATTATCTCGTTTTCGATCGTTTCAGCTAGAAGCATGCCGGCTACTACATTCGCACAGCTCCCGCAGGAGATACAGAGCATGATATGGGCTGAAGCCGCTGCCATTCAAGTGCAGAAGGTGAGTTTCCAATCCAATCTGTTCGTTGCAACGACTGTTCGAAAATTTACTGATTACCGTGCAGTAAGTGAAGCCGGTCTGTTCCAGCGAAGACGTTTCCAAACCCTCCACTCTGTATGTTGGGAATCCCATCGTCGAATCCCATCTTCTAGCAAGGTCAAATTATATATTCATGCAGCACTGAGCTAACATCCCGTCCTCGAACCATAGTATCGCTGACGGCGAGCCAAAGCCCTCCAGCCCGCTCGCTAAGCGCCAGCGCCAGTCTCTCGTCGGCTACGACGACAACAGAAGAGACAAAGATGCTCTTCGCATACATGTGTATAGCTCGCGCGACAAAAGCAAGCTGCGTGTGGGCGTGAACGAATTTCAGCTCTTAGTTAACAGCCTTCCCATGGCGACCGTCTGTTTTGAGGCGCGCTCGCACGCACTAGAAACCTGCCGCGCAGAGATCCAAGCTATGAATGTCTTCTATGCTATTGATAACAACGAAGACAACTTCTCAGAGCCACTGCAAGAACCCATCTTTGCACAGCTAACAACAGTCATGGTAGCCAATGCGGTCCAGACCTGGCGACCGCGAGACGCACACGACCATCCACCTGGGTTCGACTCTGCAGAGCAAGTCGTCGATATCGTCAGCCGCGTTTTTGGCCAGTCCGTTACGCGCGTCGACCTGAACCCCAGATACCACTCCCATTGGGTGAGTTTGGAGAGAATATACTGGCCACACTCTGAGCAAACACGGCGCTTGAAGCTGAGGTGCGTGGATTTTTATGTCTAACACATTTATACTGCTCGTTTGCAAGCTAAGCTGATCTGGACCTGACCCAGGCGACCTACCGTCGTGTACGGTACCGAACACAACTACGACTTCGAAACAAACCCACCACCCACCATCGCCTTCATGACTCCAGAGCGCGTCCTGCACATACAAGACATCGAGTTCCGCGAACCTTCATATGACGGCGACCTATTCTGCTGGCATCTCTGCAAGTTCCATGAACTGCTTGACATTTCGAAGGAAAGATTGCCACGGCTGCGCAGCATTGGGCTGGCCCATTGTCCGGATGCGGATTTGTTAATAAGCCTTAGGGGGACGGAGAAGGATGGTGCGCTCTGGATTAATCGGGAAGACTATCAATTTGGGTTCAATTTTCAATTTGAGGACTATTGAGCAACGTAAGCGTATAGTCATACCCTTGTTGTAACAATCAGCTAGCTATCAGGATTTACTAGTTTAGTAATTAATTATTTACTAACAGCGCCAAAGTGGGCAATGGGGTGGCTATAAGTTTAAGATGATATGGTTGGCTGCAAAGTTCCTTCAGCTTTCAGATAACGATCCCCCCCCCCAAGTAGATGTATGGCAGAGGAGCATGGTACCCTAGTTTCCCTTCCTCTATTTGCTCTATCTTTCAAAGCGTCGACGTGAGTGGTGTCTTGCAGGTGAGACGATGACCTCACACCTTCACGACCCGCCGCTTGCAACAAGATATTCATCCATTCATTCATTCCTATCCGTTTATGACGAAGGCTTTCATGTCAAATGATATCACAAAAAAGCAGAGCCCCCTGCTTAGTAAACAAAAAGAGCATGTAAAAAGGTTCCGTTTATAGTCGTCTTAACTTACAGCATGTGAGTATGGAGTGGTTACTGACATGTGCACGGACATGGTGCATGCAACTGAAATCACGTGTTTGATGACTAAGCGTGTATACGCCTTCAAATGTTACTACGGCCAACTGACGTCCCTCTTGGTGAGAACAGCGTAAGGAAAATAAATAAAAATAAATAGTCATCTTAACCTTTTACAGATTATGAGACCTAGGTTCAACAGCCAAAGTACAGTATCGGCAGATTGGACCCTAGATCATGAAACTTGATTGCCGTAGTGTATATTCTCATCAGCTCTATTGTGCTGCCATGGCTTAAGATGTACAGTGAGAACAATGCAAACATAATATACAAAGCAGCAAAATGATACCTAGCATTCGGCCTTCAGACGAAGACTGGTGCTACTAGTGCTGCGCTCTTTCCAAGGACTTTTGACTTTCTCGGCTGCGTGTTACCAGGACAAGGAGGGCTGCAACGGCTTTGCCGCAAATTGTGGCTCTTTCCGTATTGAAGCGAAGATCGATAGGAGCTGTGCGGCTTCATGGCCGCCATTCTCTTGCCAGAAAGGCGCAGACGAGGCTTGCTGCATGGCGAGATCGTAGCATGTGTCGAGGAGAGAATTAGTGTTTTCCACGCTGTCTTTGATGCGTACCTTCATGCCGATGGACATCGCCATGAAGACGTGAAAACGCGCCATAGACGTGGACACTGGGATATCAACTGGCATGCCTCTTTTCTTCGGATCCGGATAAACAGCCTCGCAGAATCGACCGAAGAGGGCGGGGTTAACGGAATACTCCTTCTGTCCTGACGTTTCCAGATACTGCACGAACTCGGAGGTGAGCGTCTCAGCCTCAAAGCGGCTAGGAAATGGTGTTGTGGTGAGTGCTCTGCTTCTATCGGTAAAGCTTGATCGCAAGGAGCCTGGTGATGGACTTTCTGTGTGTGCTGCGAAGATACCCGGACGCGGCAACAGGGGTACGGGTGCGAGGGGCAATACATCGGCCTCATCTTTGGCAACTTGCTCTTCACTCTCCAGTGAGCTAGATGATATCGAGGTAGCGCGAGAATTGCTAGCACTTTGAGGCGTCTCGGGTCTTAGCTTGATTCTTTGGGACATAAAATCCCACTCTGTGCCGTGCGGTAGGCCCGGCGATGGCGTGTAGGATTTGGTACTCGCGGGGAAGCCCATCGGCGGGAACGACGGCGCACTCGTAGGTGGGAAATCGGGGGACGATGCCCGTGTGGTGCCTGACCAGAATGAAGGTACTGGTGAAGATACAACTACCGCACTGGGGGCAAGCTCACATTCAGTGATGGCTATTGAGGGCACTATAGCCCCTGTACTGCCAGCCGAGAAGCTTCCAACATCCATCTCAGAGGGTTCAGCGCTGAAAGAGGGCGTATAGGTCTTGTCTAATGAGAGATGAGGTGGGCTCTGTCCCCAATCAAAGCTGGTTGCCGTGGATGACATGAGACTTTCGTCTAACGATTCCATGCCATGCATAGGTGCATTTACATGCGCAGCTAGCTGAGCCTCTAAATGGTGTATTCGGTGCTCTAATGCGGCTTGGTGTTCACTGAGTTGAAGGTGTTGGTATAATCACGTGATTGCGCGCGGTTGGGCTGACGCGGAAGGGACAAGTACTAACGATGCCACCACCTCTCGTGGTTTTTGCGTCCTGACGCCTGAAAGCAATCAGCTCAGCCCCTTGTCAGCACTTAGAGCCACGAACATTGTAGTGAGAAGCGTTTGCATGTCGCGCATGGAGTGTCTCCGTCACACCGAATCTAAGGTGCTTTAGAATTTGGAATCTACGTTCAAGAACAGTGATTAATTACCTTTCGTCTTCTACATCGCTCGCAGGCGTTGGGCACCGTCTTGCGTCTTGGGGCCCAATCTTTCACCGAAGCTGGCGAAAAGCGAGCTGGCCCTTCGCCCTCCGGCAGCGAGGCTGTGCCCATCAGCATGCATATATAACAGGAATACACTGTGCCAACTTACTGAATGGACACATGATAATCGAACCAGGTGTTTCCGTGCGCCGTCCAAGATGACTGGGGTCTGGGTGAATAGGAGGAGAAGCAGCAATGTCGGAGATCCCGCACCGGAAGACGTGCAACCCGAAAGCCAGAGGAGCTGGATAAGAGAGGAGCAAGAAAGGCGGAAGATGAGATCTGGGTTTGTTTTACACATTGCGCGAAAGAAGCCCGCAAGACGAATTGTGCATGACTAATCGGCAGCGATTGCCATTTTCCAACCGCCGCGTAGGCCTCGCGGCAGATCTGCCGCACACCGACCCGCACCACGACCAGATGGCGTCTCTGTCACAGCGCGGGCGGTCTCCTTTGCTTATGCGTGCTTGTTTCGCCCAGCAATCATACGCATTCTGTATTAATTATGCCTAGCCTTAACACACTCGGCCCTCGGCAATCGCCCAGTGTTCTAGAAATAAGGCCTGGTGCGCGGAGGGAAGCGGTGCTCTCCCGCACCTGCATGACCCCTGGCACAATCGCCTCCCATCTGGCCACCCCTGACCCCGTACGACGCGCGGAGATCAGCCCGCTCTCCGTCGCCGCGTCTTACTCTGATGCACTTTTGCCTTTCCCATGCGCACGCGTAATTGTATGCAGGGCGAGTACCGGCAACCGATCTGTGTGGGGTTGGAAAGACGCAACCACCCATGGCGTCGACGTGCACTAGTATCTACCTATCAATCCGTCCTGGCCTCACTTTCCTTGTGAGCACGTTGACGAGTCACACATCAATCACTGGTTGACTATAAACGGACATGAATGAAGGAAAAAGTGTACCATGACTGCAATGCAAACATACAGCGACCCATCCATTAAAAATCTTCGTCGTGTGGAGATTCTAACCAAGTAGCGACCCATCGATATAGTATCTGCAACACAATACAACTCTCCAGAACGCTCGACTCATCAGCCTCTCTCGCAATAATAAACTTCTTCGCTTGGCAAGTCTTAAACACGTCACCAACACTGAACGCGCTCGGTCGAGATGAAACGTGCCTCAGGATCCGCACCGACCACCCGCGTCCCTCGCATCGCATTGACCATCGTCTCCATTGGAGTACATATCCCGAGGAAAATTCATACATGCTTATCATGCCTTCCTCCTGCACTTCCTCGGTGAGGTTTGCAATGCCCATTAATCACACACAGGCCCAAAAGACAAAAACGCAGTGTTTAGTAACCATATAAGGAGGCTGGTAAACCTCAACCGTCTTAGTCCGGACAGGCTCATGCTGCTTTACGGTATGTGTAACATCGATTGAGGCTATGTGGTTGACCATCTGAGTTTGCATAACTATGCAAGTCTGAGAGGTCTGAATTATCTGATCGATCGTCTGAGTGTGCTGGACTAGCCAAGTCACAGAGGTCGGAACTGTCTGCTGGACGATTTGTGTCCACGGAATTATCTGACTGACCGTCTGAGTGGTCGGAACTATCGCCTTGACGCTCTGTGTCCACGAAATTATCTGATCGACCGTCTGAGTGGACATGACTTGAAAAGTCTGATAGGTCGGAATTGTCTGCTGGACGATCTGTATCACTGGAATTATCTGACTGACTGTCTGAACAGCAGCTATGCCAGCCTCCTTGATGTTGAAAAGTGACGGGACGAGCATAGCTCCAATGAAAGAAGACAGCACTGCACCGTTGTCCATGTCGGTTTGACCGGATGCGATAGGCGGGGTAGCACCAGATGTGGAAGTACCAGTGGGCGCAGTAGAAGGGGCAGCGCCAGATGTGGAGGAACCAGTGGGCGCAGTAGAGTTGTCGGCGTTCAGTTCAGCGAGAATACTTGAGACGCTAGCCAGAAAGCGGGTGTGTAATCGAGAGAGCCGTCAAGGAGTGAGTTAAATTCAACAGTGTTGTTAGGGTCGTAAACAGTTGAGTTGACTATAAACTGATAGGAATGATTGGATGAAATGCTAGTTGGAGTTGTGGTCGCTAGGCCTGCAAAGTACAGGACAGTGCCCAAGACGGCAACGAGGAAGGTTGCTGTACATCGTGACGAAAGCGTGAGAAGTTAGGTTTTGCTTTGAAAGTGTGAGTTGTTGGATCTGCTTTGAAGCTGGTTTCGAGTAGGCTTTGACGATGGGAAAACTGTTGGGTTAGTGCAGAAAGCGAGCAGAACCTTTAAATAGGGAAGACCTTATAGCTCAGGACAGCCCCTCTCAAGATTGTAGTCATAATCTTATTAAGAAAGTCTGGTTCTGGATGAAAATTCTCTAGCTTAGGCAGTTAGGTTATTAGTCCAAAGTCGTCTTCGACTAAGTTCCGATTCAAGAGCGCATAGGCTAGTTTCTCTAAGTCTAGAGCCTGAAATATTTGTTTTTAATTGTTTGGGTTCAAAGTGGACGCAGAGACCTTGTAGTGCTTGAGATTGGACAAATTTTCCAACTCGTTCTGTGAGACATGTTGCTAGGTGATCGGTGATCTTTGAAGATTTCTCCTCTATTCCAATAAGAGGCCCTTTGAGATACTTGTAGATCTTAGGTCAATAATGAACTGGGTCATGACTTGGTATTCCGGAGTGAAATACTACGGATTCTAGCAGTGGGGCACGATAATGCCCTATAGTTGTATTGTGGTTGGAGAAGTAGGTCTATCCACGATCAATCAATTGTCTAGAGCAAAAGCCATCTGATCTGAACCAATCACAATTCTCTATGCACTTTCCGAAGTTCTGATGAACATCCAACCTGAGATAGCACGTGACAGACAGACCGCAAAAGGTCCCACAAAGGTTGTCTATCTATTACGTGTATGTGGAGCTTACCATGGTCCGGCAGTTGGCGACCGTTCCATGGACATGGCCTGCGGCCCGGATTTTCGTTTCGGCGGCTTCAGGGGGCGATTCGATTTCGACTGGAGTTGTGTTCTTGGCTCCCTTTGAGGTTCTTGCGGCCCTGTGGGGCCGTCCCGCGGTTGTGGTGGCCAGTTCGTCGCTAACGAAAACCACGGGCGAACCGGGAAAGCATCAATGATATGATTGATAAAAGTGACGTGTGAGATTGATGGAGGATCTGGCAGAGGAGCCTAGCTATGTACCCTAGTTTATGTAATAGCGCGTAAACAATGAGACGACGACAGGCACCCGCCAAGTACCCCCAGAGTACCTTCCAACTGTGATTACAGTAATATTACTAGAAGGTTCATGAACGTGGTGCGCACAACCACCTAAATAACTCTCATTGTTGAATAATGGCGTATGCGCTTACACAAGGGCGTACAGATCGCTAACATGCTTTCGACAAGATAACTATACGATGAAAGATATAGAAAGTTCCACTTGCAGCATGACTTGCCTTGGTGAACAATTAAAATGAGAGCACCTAAGCCAGCGACCTCGCGCCATCCAAATGCTTCAAATCAAGATTGGGCACTGGTGCCTTCCTGAAAGCCGCCTCATCAATCATGCAGGTCACTCCTTCTGTGTTCTCCACAGCGCATGCACATATTTCGCACGGCGCTTATCACTTTAGAGGAGGACCAAAGCGCAGACGTGTCCTATTTATTATCACACATCCGCGGCTACCTAGGTAAGCAATATACAGGTCGAGAAGGGACTAGACATGCAGGTGAAAAACAATACAATTCACTGAATAGGACTCATAGCAACCTTGAATTCGATACCCTTCATACGGGTATACGGGTAAGCTTGGCATTGCTCATACGTTGGCATTGACCGGGGGCTGTATGGGCGTCACGGATCGCTTCGACCTTGATGGTCAGGAACATGTTACTCAATAAATGAAAGGAAATTTTTGCTAGTGTTCTCCCAACTATCCTATAATCAAGATATCAGTCAAGAAGAGAAGTCGAGAGAAAGAGGTGGAAAGAATTTATGTCTAGACTATCTAACAGATGGAGCGCTCGGATAAGACTAGAACAGCTCGTAACAGACGGGACGACGTCTTTCTTAGTTAAGCACATCGACTGCTCTCTCATCCGCATCGAAAACTAGATGACGAATATTAACGTGTAACTCAACAATCTTGGGTATTCAACACCGATTTTGGGCATCGACGACCTTGATGTAAAGGACACAACTCGCGTTATTATGAACTCACTCCTTAAGAAACACAGCACAAAACCTTATATTAATCTTTAAGATATTCTTGCGTCGAAAAATGGAGAACAACTGAAATTTCCTGCTGTTTTACATTATTTCAACATCTTAGACCTGCGCAAACAAACCCTGACAGTGTGAATCAGTTGCAAGAGCGGAATGTCGCCGAGAATTGAGGCGCGCATTTGAGACATCTTGGAGAAAAAAACGAAAGGCGGATCTCTCTGTGTCAGATGAATGCTAGATGCTCTAGATACGCAATTACCCGAGCAGGAAATACTCGACCACCTGGCTACACCTCCCACAGACATTGAAAGCATGACCACGGAGGTTCTGGAGGTGTGCTGCTATGCTCTTAAAGATCAAGAGGCCGAATATATCAATACAATCCTAGCTTGGGTATCCTTGGCCGCCTGCCATCTGACCTTGGCTGAGCTGGACGCAGCCTTACAGTGGACCTCACCCTCCGGGACCCACGTATTCTCCCTAGAAACGAAACTGAGTGGGAGGTTGGGCTCTATGGTTACGCTCGCCCGAGATGATGGAATCTCTAGCAGCATGCTTCCAACGCGCAAGCAGCGGTCAGACCAGAGTCGCGACTTTTACTTCAAATACCTAAGGTACAAAGCAACGCAAGACAGTTTCGCTCACGCCTCCTTGCTGAGTATTTGCGGAAAGAATTGGGCAAATTCGCTGCAAGAGATTCGTAACCGAAGATTGGCGTCGAGCTCTCGGAGTCACACCGCATGATACTAAGGAGTTGTTTGGAAGTCTTCCTCGAACCTGCGGTAACCGGCAAGCTTGAAGTAGCTACCATTTTGAAAAATATTCTGCGAAGCACTAGTACATCCACTTGATGAGTGCTATATCTTAACAGTTCGAGCCTACAGACTACGCATAGCTCATACTGCGCCTTTACACGTTACTTAACCACTCCAAGGCTCTACTTAGTTGGTGTATGGACACAACTTGAACCTTCTACACCCAAGAGACGGCTATCATCTTGGCGAATCGCATGCACGCATGGTCGCAGCCTGGAAACGTGGCGGAGGACAGCACTATCCAAGCATGGATAGCCACATGCAGCGCAAAGTCTTCGCTGCACATGTGGTCTTCTTGCCAGCAGCACAAATCAAGAAAGTTTATCGGGATAATCGGGAGGGCCAGACGTGAAAGAACCTGTAGCCCAAGCGTACATCAACGCACTTCCCTCGATCGCAAACGTAGACCTTGAACAGAATTATGGTTAGAGAATCTTCGTGCTCTTTATGACAACGGAAACATGTGATAACACACAAATCAAGTGGCTTACGATTGGATGATATAATTCGTGTTCCACGGCTGGGCGGGGAAGCCGCCATCAACATTCACGCATCAATGAACCAAACTTCAAGCAGAACCAAAGCTAGGCGCACAATATAATTTATTCCGCTTCTATTCCCACCAACCCCAGCCCCAACTTCCTTGCCAACCGTGTTTTCCCCTGCCCTTCGGCCCCGCTTCCGAACACGGCACCTCCCCCATCGCCATGTCGCAGCCAATCCCAGGCCGTCCTATGAGGTCGATGCGACGCCTAGCCGAGATTCAAACAATGATGCAATCGAGTAGCGTACGGAGTTCCGGCCCTAGAAGCTGAGGAAGCCCCGTCAGCGCTATAAAGCTAACTGGCACAGGGCACATGGTTCGCATCTCAGAAAACTATGCTTTCATCATTGCTCCAAGGAGCTCAGTTATGTGGTGTATCTTCATCGAAACAAAGCCTTTATCCGCAGTGCAGATTCCACCTGCCTTTGTGTATGTAGGTGGGGACGGCCAATGATGAGACAGGAGCCGAACATGCTCGTATATGCTAGCTTGACTCGGTGCCTGCGGGTGTCGAGTAGCGGTGTATAACTGTCTGAGGCCGGGGGATAGGCTAACGATCGAGTGGATCGGTATCGGTTGTGATCGAGGGCTTCGGCGGAGGAGGCGGAGGCGGATGTCTGAAATGGCGAATTTGGGGACATTGGCATGTGGAGCTTCAATCAAAAGCGCGGGAATGGAAACGAAGAGGAGGAAAAGAGGAGCAAGAAGAAAGGTATGGTTTGCAGAGGCGTACATTCGATGCTCACGACCGGATCGTTGGTGGTAGTGTGAAGTAAAGAAGACGGGGCCAGCGAGGTATGGAGACGCTTTTATCATGTAAAAAGTGAGTTTCTAGCACTTTCCGGTGATGTTAACTCATGTTCAGCAAAGAAGTCGCTGACTACAGATACAGAAGTCGGCATTGTTGAGCGAGCAAGTCATTATCCCCAAGTGAGTAGGTGCACATGGCTAAGTGAGCAGGAGTATATCACCGTTGGTCGCCGAAAAGAAGGTGCAACAAGAAATAGCCCCATTGACGCAGACTTTCGAACACTCGAACATGTACCCGGAAGAATTCCACTGGTTCGAATGTATGGTCTATTAGAGTCGGGCAATACTACTCGATGCATGCGATTCAACTTATAATCGACTCGGCTTTTACAGGTCATAAAACGTACATGCACTAACCACGGTGGTTACCTCTGCTAGGATATAACGTGTTTGATCACGTAATGCACGCTATCGCGTAATGCACGTTTTCGGCGATTTCCGCCTATCCACAACTTGAAGCTGTGCAGCTTATATATATTATAAAAATTATTAGATTTTTTAAAATAATAATTAGAAGAGCTTATTTAATAAATATAGCCTTTTTATTAGCTGCCTATAGCGCTTTAGGAGGCGTATTTAACGTGTGCGCGTTATAGGTGTAATTTTAAGTATCTTAGGCTTATTTGTAAGGGATCACTCAAGGCATCAAAGGTTGAAATCAAGAAGTTGATTTTACTAAGATATCGAGGTGGCGTATAAAGACTGTTAACAGCTGCCTTATATACCCACACGTAGCCGAGGCGCTAATGCCTAATCGGGTAAGGTTCCGGGGCTCGGCGGAACCTTCCGCCGGGCGCGCCGCACCTCAGGAATCCCTAACATCACCTCCCCCTTCAACAAGCTTCGTCCCGAAGCGTTAATTCCAATGTGGGCCTTTCGTGGCAGTCGCGCCATACCCATTCATACAAAATCGTGTGGGGCTCGATGTGGGAGGTCGCAGATGTGGTGGATGCGTGAATCGCATTGCCTATCCTGGCAACATCGATCGTGCGGGTGTGCGGTCGCTTCGCAACGGCGGGGTGGTCGGATTTTGGCCCTGTCCTGGGCGCAGGGGCACCAAGCTGTCGTGCTTAGAGACCCTACAGCATGTCGCAGCTGATGCGCGGACCTCGATATAGTGTAAGGGATCACTCAAGGCATCAAAGGTTGAAATCAAGAAGTTGATTTTACTAAGATATCGAGGTGGCGTATAAAGACTGTTAACAGCTGCCTTATATACCCACACGTAGCCGAGGCGCTAATGCCTAATCGGGTAAGGTTCCGGGGCTCGGCGGAACCTTCCGCCGGGCGCGCCGCACCTCAGGAATCCCTAACATTATTAACTTTAATAGGCTATAACTTAAGCTATATAAGCTTAATATCTTTTAAATTTTTTACTAAAGACTTAAGGCTATATTAATTACTTTTTTAAGAAGCTTTAAGCTTATTGTAAAATTATTTTTTAATTATATAGGCCTTTTATTTTTTTTAAGTTTTAATAGCCTTTAGCTTGCGCTTATAAACGCACTTTACTTAAGCTTAAGCCTTTTTAAGGCGTTACTATTATAAAAGGGCTTACTTTTTAAGCTTACTTTACTTTCTAAGCTAGGCTTAGATATTCTTTTAAAGCTTTACTTTACTAGCAGCGCTTATACTTATTAATAAAGGCCTTTTTAAGCTAAGTATTTTTATACTTAAAAATCTAATTTTTCACTAAAATTAAGTAAAGTATATATAAGAGTTTAGTAGCTAAAAATTTATAAATATCTTTAATAACTTAATATAATAAGCGCTTAATTTTACACTAGTTGCTAGTGCTAAGGACTAATATACTACTCTTACTTAAGCTAGGGCGCTTAGACTTATAAGTTTTAAATTATTTAAAATTTTTATTAGAATCTAAAGGTATAATCTTAGTAGCCTTAAAGGCTTTAAGGACTATTACTAATATTAGTATACACTTTTAGGCAGCTTAAAATATTTTAAAAAAGTCCTTTTTTATAATACTAAAGAGGCCCTAGTAGGTATTTATAAAGCTTATAAGGCTATTACTATATATACTTATAAAAGGCCTAAAAACGCCTATATTTAGTAGCTAAAGCGTATAGGTGCTATAAGGTAGAAATATTACTAGTAGAATCTTATTAGCATTATAGAAATTAATAAAATTCTATATTATATAAGATTTATACCTATTAATAATTAAAAGATAGTATAGTATTCTTATCTTTGCCTTTATCTTGTAGTTAAATACGTATTTAAGCTAGCTAAGCTTAATATTATTATTAGTTTATTTTAATGGCAAGAAGATAAAAAAAGCCTTATAAATTTTAGGATTAAAATTCTAGAGCTAGGTATCTTATATATTACTAGAGGCTATTTAATAAATAAGGGTGTCTGCACTCTCTTGTCTTCCAAGTCTACGAGAACTGTTGTTAGATAGAACAAGCGCGTTGAGGTCGGATCTGCATAATCGTGCAGGGACCACCGTGCTTGGCGCACAAGGCGCGACATTAGAGCCAGCCGAACATAGGGGTGACAGAACACAGAATACAGACACCAGATACCGAAGACAGAGACCAGTTTTTCCTTGCTACCTGTGAACCGACAAAGGGTAGGTATAAGAGTAGAGCTATTAGCGTAAATATAAACTATTAAAGTTATCTACTTATAATTACTATTTTAAAGTGATAATTTAAACTTTCTATACTTATATTACTTATAAGAAAACACGCGCTTTAATTTAGAAAGAATTTTAATAAAAAAATTCTTCTTATTTATATTATAAATATAGCGCGTGTTAATATTATATTACTTAATTTTTTTTAGCTAATAGCTTAAAGTATAGTATATACTTAAAGGCTAAATTAGCTTTATAGCGTAAGGTATAAATACTAAATATCTATTATAATATTAAGTTAAGTTTATAGCACTTAATAAAGCGTTGTTAGATATGCAGCTATTAGATAGAATAAGCGCGTTGAGGTTGGATCTGTACAATTGAGCAGGGACCACCGTGCTTGGCGCACTAGTTGAAAAGTTAGAACTAGCTGAACATAGGAGAGAGGGACACAACAGTTTATCCATCTTATCTATCAGACCCCCCCATCTCAATGAGCTCAAATAGTGCTCAAATCTAACAAGCGTAATAGCTAGTAAGCCCTAATATATTTTCTAGCTATTTCTAACGCAAAGTTTTATATTATATAGCTTATAGAAGGTAGCCCTTACACTAAAAGGTCTTAAATATAGTGTTAAGTATTTATTAATTTTTAAGCTTATACGCTATTAATTAGGTTTTATTATACACGCGCTATAATAAAGTTAACTAGCTAACCCTAAATCTTTTAGTAATTTCTATATATATAAAATATTCTCCTAGTTTTAGCTATTTAATTACCGCAAGAGCCTTATTAATTAGAGCTATATTAGTGGAGTTATAGTGGGTTGACTATTTCGCGATTTTGGTGGGGCGCGTGCATTACGCGATAGTGTGCATTACCATGTTTTCCCCGCTCAACGCACAGACCCCACTCAACGCACAGTTTGAGGATGCCCACTACTACTACTTTTAAAGCTGTACAGCTCTATATAGATCAAATTATCACGAGATTTTTTGTAGTAGCATTCTTAAAAGTCGTTTTAATCGATTGGCAACGATATATTAGGTGCGATACCTCTGTGGGAGGCGTAACGTAAGCGATCACCGGATGCACGCTATCACCGGATGCACGGTCTCCCACACCAAAACCCCCCATCTTCAAAATTTGATAAAATGATCAACGAGGACGATATTCAACTAGCTATTGATGATTTGAAATCGCAAAAAGTCGTTAATTTTGCTGCCACCGCTAAAAAATGCAATCTAGATCGTACGACGCTCATGCGCCGCTTTAAAGGGAAAACGACCTCAAATCAAGAAGCCAACTCAACTCACCACAAGCTTCTCACAGACGCTCAAGAAGAAGTTCTTCTACAGCATATCTCCGATCTTTCGGACTGGGGAATGCCGCCAACCCCTCAAATCCTAGAAAATTTGATTGTGGAGATCGTACGAAAGCCGATCGGACAATGCTGGGTTCGCCGATTCTGCCAGCGGCACAAAAACGAGATCAAAAGTGTTTATCTTCGTGGAATCAACTAAACCTGTAAGGTAGCCGATAATTCTGTATACTTTGAGCATTTCTATCGAGGTGTACGACTTCTCCCTTCTTTAGTTCCTCTGGAATCCGAAACCCGAAGGCATGTGCTTACTTCTCCCATCTAGCTTGATGAAAAGATCAGAAAGTACCGCATTCGCCATTTAAACATATATAATTTTGACGAAAAAGGATTTCTTCTTGGCCTATGTTGTACGATGAAAAGAATTGTATCGACCCTGCAACTTCGGAAGAAGAAAATTCTTGGATCAAATCAAGATGGTAGTTGGGAGTTTATATCCCTTCTTGCAGCAATCTGTGCTGATGGAACAGCGCTCCCACCGGCCTTAATCTATCAAGGCGATTCATATGACCTCTAAGACACTTGGTTAGAAGATTTCGATGGCTCATCGGACGATGCATACTTTGCAGTCTCAAAGAAGGGCTGGACGAACGATGAACTCGGGATGTCCTGGCTTTCAAAGATATTTGAGCCTCGTACGAGGGAAAAAGCTGGCAAATCGAAACGACTTCTTCTTGTGGACGGTCACTTGAGTTATGTTAATCTTCGGTTTATTGACTTTTGTGACCAACATGACATTATTCTTGCAATTTTACTGCCGCATTTAACGCACCGATTACAGCCCCTTGACGTTGGAATCTTCTTTCCGCTTTCTACCGCATATTTAAAAGAAATTGACTGGCTTATTTAGTTAAGCTATGGATTCTCTCGAGTAACAAAACGAAACTTTTGGACTCTCTTTCGTACAGCGTGGAATTCGGCGTTAACGGTTAAGAATATTCGATCCGCTTTTGCTACTCCAGGAATCTACCCTATAGATCAGAGCAAGGTACTTCAGAAGATTACAAGGGAGACCCTGTCACCCATTATAAGCGATAGCGAAAGGAAGCATATTACCCTAGGCTCTGTACGAGGTCTCCGTCGTGCGGTAAAGGCGATCTCTAAGGAGAAAGAGGATGTCAATCTCGGGATAGATTTAATTATTCGCGCTAGCGAAAAACTAGCAATACGAAACGAAATACTTAAATATGAAAACCAAGGGCTTCGTACGGCACTTGTTAATGAGAAAAAAGGGCGGAAAAGAGGGAAGCCGGCTAGACTTTTTGACTAAGAACAGCCTGGAGAGGCCCAGTTCTTCTCTCCCGCTAAAGTTGCTGCCGTACGAAGCCGTATGAATGAGCTGGAGCGGCAGAAACAACTCGAAAAGGCCGAAGCTGAAGAGAGACGCCGGAATCGGGCCACCGAGAAGGAGAGAAAGGCACAGGAGGCTCTTAAGAGAAGGGAGGAGAGAAGGAAGGCCCGGGAAGAAAAACTGCAACAAAAGGAACGCGAAAAAGAAGAACATCTTGTACGACAGCAAGTAAATAAACAAATCCGGCAGGAAAATCAGCTTCAAAAGGATCATCAAAAGGAAGAAAAGAAACCTCAGAAGCGGAAAAGAGAGGATACCGTGGTGGAATGCTCCAAGAGGCAGAAATCAGTAGTCGGACGAAATGGGCGGCAGATCACGCTCCCCTTAAGGTTTCAGGATTAGATAAATAAATATTCGTTTTCGCATAGCTTTCTTTACTTTGTATCCAAAACTTGAAGATTATCCGTCGTCTTAATCGGTTGATATTGGGGTTTTCGTACGAGGGGTTCGTGTGCAGGAGACCGTGCATCCGGTGATAGCGTGCATCCGGTGATCGCTTACGTTACTGTACGCGTGCGCGTTGATGGGCCAGATGCCTCTACCACCCCTTCAATGACGGATAGATCCTCAGCATCAGCCTCTAGGTCCTCAATAACATGAGCAGGAGATGCAGGAGCTGTGAGGCTACGCGCCTTACCCTTTTTAGCTAATTGTATATCATTCTGGAGTTGCTTTTTAGCTGCGTGGGCGAGTAGGGCTTCTTCGCGCTCTGCAGCCTTCTGCTGTTTTTCCTGCAATTTAATCTCCTTTGCAGCTATCCTTATTTCTGCTCTTTGCTAAAGCATAGCCTGTTTCTTCTGCTTTTTCTGCTCCCTAGCTAGCTTATTGCGATCCTTCTGGTGTTGTAGTTCTTCTGCTTTGGCGTCTTTTTGGACTTGTTGATTGCGGGCAGCTTTAACTTTAGATGGCGACCAGAAGACAGCGCCACTAGCGTAATTCTGGGAAGGTTTAAGTAGTAATGCCTTGCCACGCGTACGGCGCTTCTTCTTATTGATAAGGGCATCTTTAAGGCGGTTGTTTTTATGCTAAAGGAGCTGTTTTTGAGTTATGATTGCATGTATCGTGTGAGAGAGCTGTACGGCGCGTTTATTGTAGATATCATCAACTACCTGTTGTAGGAGCTGTTCAATCTTGCGCCAGTTGCTTGCAGAGAGTACTGACGACGTACTATCACTGCTTGATGGCCTCTTAGGCTCTGGATCCTTGAATTTCTTTAATATAGCGTTGCTATCCAGTGGAGAGATGCTAGTAACTCTGAATGAGTTAATAATCGTTTCCTCAACAAACGCGGTCCTATACGCCCTATAGAAGAAGCGGAAGAAGTCGCGCTTAGTAATAGATGTAAGGCCCTGGGTGTTGTACATGAATTGGGAGAGCTCTTTGGTATATGCAGCTGAGAGAGGCTTAAAAAGGCAGACATCTAGAGGCTGCAGCGTATGAGTTGAATGCAGCGGATAGATAGCTAGGAGGATCCTATTTTGATCGCAGAACTTGATAAACTCTATTGTAATATGCGAGCCATGCCTATTAAGAATAAGGAGCCTATAGTCGCGTTTTGCCTTCGTCTTAGTCTCCTCCTAAAAGCACCTCTTAAGCCAGGCAATGCTAAGTTCGTTGTTTGTCCATCCTGAAGGTAATGAGGCGAAGAAGGCGTGGTGCTCTTGAGGATCAAAATCCTGTAACCAGGTGTCCTGAATATTGCCAGAAGCTGCCTGATATGAGGGCAGGATCGAGAGAGCTGCCGTCGGCGCATATACAAGCTATCGTCGTGATCTACTCCCTGTTGCCGTCCTGGAGTACCTGCTTGACGCTACCCTGATCATACTGGCGTCGGGAGAATACGCGCTTCATTCTTGACACTACCCCAATTAAGAAGCCCTTCTCATCCATATTGTATGTATTTGATGGCGCGATGTCGTACTGCTTGATCTTATCGTCCAAAAGCTTAAAATAGAGGGCGTATTTAAAGGCTGAATCAGCTTTGTGGCGCTGGTTATCAATACCAGATGTCCATCGCGATATAAGGTTAATTTGATGCCGCGCAATATAGCGATCAACCCAGTGTTTGCCTAGCTCTTAATAGGCTATTTCTGCTGCGAAATTTCGTATCATCTCTCTTGTAGGAGGTAGGCCTCGTGTACACAGCTTTTTAATATACTGTAGTAGCTGTTTTTCCTATGTAGAGTTGAGGAGTCGCTTTTCTTCTGTCCGGGACGCATAGGTGCCCTGCACCCCGCGAAAACGCTTCGAGAGCCGTGACCGCTCAACGCCGTACTCTCGCGCAACCTGAGATATATTAGGACGTTCTCCTAGCTTCAGGGATCTCAAAGCTTCAACAGCTGCGTCAATCGGGTCCATATTGGTAGAGTTATGAGGGTTGAAAGTATAGAGATTTTTGGTGCCAACTGTGCGTTGAGTGGGGTCTGTGCGTTGAGCGGGGAAACATGGTACGTGACGTTAATCAGATCTTCCAAGTTCGAACACGAGGCCATGCATCCAGCCGCTGCCACTCACTGATCATCTTGACGACTTTCGCATGCAGAAAATCCATGCACTATAGCTACAGTCGACCAGACGGTACGGGTGACTAGCGCCAATCCTCGGCAGGGAACAAATCTCTCGTGAAGGACCACCAAAGGGCTGTGCGACCCATGCGCCGCTAGTCACCCGTACCTGCTGGTTGACTGTATTCATTATCTAGCTACTCTAGCGTCCGAAATGCATATGCACCCAGAAAAACAATACAGCTGTCAGATATGCAGCTATCAGATAGAACAAGCGCGTTGAGGTTGGATCTGTACAATTGAGCAGGGACCACCGTGCTTGGCGCACTAGTTGAAAAGTTAGAACTAGCTGAACACAGGAGAGAAGAACACGACAGTTCATCCATCTTATCCATCAGACCCCCCCATCTCAATGAGCTCAAATAGTGCTCAAATCTGACAATTAAGAGTCTCACTGCCTCAATCGATACCAAAATAGCTGCACTACCCCAGCGTGACCCAACGGTGACCCTTCGAGACCACACCGACTACAGGGCATGGATGATGCAGCTCCAGTCTAGATGCGTCGCATATCGCATCTGGCCAAAAGTTGATCCTACGTTGAATATCCTAATGAAACCTGAACCTATAGCCCCAAGGGCGCCGCTAATTAATAGGTATACTCCAGCAGCGAACGTTAGCATCCCAACAAGGCAGTCCGAACTGTCAGCAGCAGGACTCAAGGCGTTCAAAGAAGATCTCGAGTATTACAAGATTCTTGCTGAGCAGTATAAGAACGATCGACATGAGTTTGAAAAGGAGCAAACAAGCCTCCAGCAAATCATTGTTTTTATTCAGGCTACTGTTAGCCCACATCTTCAGCGCACTTGCTGCCTCCCAGATCAACCACTGAGACAGTGGATTACGAACCTCAAAGCCACGGTTGGCGTCGACGAACGATTCGAGAGAGAACGAGCCCGCGACCGATACCTTACATCCCTCAGACCGATGAGAAACGCGTCGAATTGGGACACATGGCTTGCTGAGTATGATCAAGCAGCTACAGAAGCGGAGACAAGCAATGTCCCTGAGATAACACAGATCGATGTGATCACAAAGGACTTTCTGACTGCCGTGAACAAAGTTGCGCCCAATTGGTCTACGACCTTTCAGGATAGCGGACGGTTCACACCTGGCATGAATCGGAAAGAAATGATGAAGCGCTTCCGAGAGCATATGATGTTGAATCATCCAACCCCTCGAACAGGGAAGCACAAGGCCGCATTTGTGGCAGATGACTCGTCATACCTCGCTGAAAGTGGGAAAACCACCTAGGGCATTGATGCCGAAGCAGCACCATCTAGAAAACGGGGCAGACCCCGATATCAACGTGATGACCGAAAAGATAATAAGAACTTATCCTTGGTCCAAAGACCTGCAAAAACAGGAGGCGCTAAATGTCCTGCTTGCGGACATCTCTATGGACTCTGGGATTGCTTCTATGTTAATGCAGACAAAGCTCCCAAGTGGTGGAAACTAAACGAGAAGATTGAAGAACTCGTCGCATTGAAGCGCGAGCACGATCCCGAATTTTAAGGACTGCTAAGAGGACAAAGCAGACTGAGATCAAAAACACCAAACATGAAACAATCACATACTCCAACACCTGAGGTCCAAGAGGAATGACTAGATGGTTGGGAAGTATCAAGTGTCGATGCAGCCTTTGTATCAGCGTCCTTTAGGACTGAGCAAGGTGGCTATCCACTCCAACGATCTTTCATCCTCGACTCAGGCTCAACCTGTCACATCACGAACGATCCCGATCGCATCCACAATTATCGCCAACCAGTACCAGGAGACTTCATATGGGCTGGCAACTCCAAGGTATGGATCAAGGGATACGGATCAATTAATCTTAACCTAAGGAGCACCTCTGGAATACACACACTAACTCTGCACGACGTGGCAATATGTCCTGATCTATTGTGCAACCTGGTGTCATTCCAATTACTTAGGCGGAAAGGTATATGGTGGGATACCCAAGCGGAGCCAACCGCTCTACGAAAGCCAAATGGAACAATCATCTGCCACCTCACTGAAACTCATGGGCAGTGGGTACTGGAACACCATCCGACGACTGATGGCTCATACCACACACACAGAATTACCTCAGCAACCAAGCGAGGACTACAGAAAGCACCGGCCGAATTATGGCACAAGAGACTAGGACACCCTGGACCAGCAGCTATCGAACATCTTGTGCAGCAAGCTGAAGGGGTGCGAGTCAAGGGAGTTACAACAGTTCAATGCGACTCCTGTGGGAAAGCAAAAATCCGGCGACAAATTAGCCGAGCACCGCGAATCAACGATGAAGGACTAGGAGAAAGACTGGCTATCGACTTTCATGCCTACGAGGCGCAAAGTAGCACTGGCGAAAAGAGCCAGATGCTTGTCACCGACAGGTACTCAGGCCTGCAATGGGATTTCTATTTTAAAGACAATTGACTAGCAAAGTCGGTTATCAAATTTCTATCGAACTTCTTTCTCTTCCTTAAAAACCATTACAACATTACGGTCAAGGTCATTGAAGCGGACAACGAGATCACGATGGTGAAACCGGAAATCGAGCGCTGGTTGGCATTACAAGGAATTACTGTCGAGCCTTCCGCCCCGGATACACAAGCTCAAAATGGAGGTGCCGAACGCTTAGGGGGTGTGAACAAAGAGAAATCGCGCGCGATGCGTCTCGATGCCAACCTACCCTGGGAACTATGGCCCGAAGTTACGAGAGCTGCAGTATACCTCTATAATCGAACACCAAATTATGCGAACAACTAGAAAACGCCATACAAGATATTCTTCACACGAGTTGCTCTGAACAACGGAGTAGTCACCTCAATCAAGAAACCTAACCTCGCTCACCTCAAAGCGTATGGCTGCAAAGCGTTCGCAATGACGGATGATACACATCGAGGTAAATTAAGGCTACAACGCCTAGACCCAAAGGCTTGGATTAGTTACCTGGTAGGATACCGGTCCTCAAACATCTATCGAATCTGGATACCGTCACTTGCCAAGGTGATAAGCACCCGCGACGTTATCTTCGACGAACAAACTGTCTTTAGTGGCAAAACTGAGGACCTTATGGATAACCTCATGCACAGCACACTGGAGGAAATCGCCACATACGTGAGAACGATTGAACTCCCAACACCAAGTCATTAACCAGAGACAGAGTCCTTCCATAAAGACGACACTGTTGGAGGCTCATCAAATCCCCAAGGCGAAGTAGACCCACCAGGCTACTACCAAGGAGTGAAGATTAGGGACAACTATCCAACTCCTCCAACTACACCACCACCTGCAGCATTGCTTGCGCAGTTAATAGCTAGAAATAAATCAGAAATGAACCTAAAAGGGTCATCCAAGACTGTCCCCTGGGCAGCCGCCTTCATAGCAGGAACTCAAGCCGGCAACGTTGGAACATACGAAGGAGAAGTGGTAGATAAGGCTAAGATAAAAAGGATGCTCGCCAAAGGCCTAAAGCCTCATCGAAGTCAACTACCCCCCCTACTAACATGTTAAACCAAGCTTAAAGATCATCCAATAGGTGAACTATTCAAGAAAGCAGAACAGGTCCATCTTCAAAGTCATCAACAAATAAGATCATAGTTAGAAGTATCTCTCAAATCTATTAAACTGACAGGTTAACAGATACTTAACTGCATGTGGGTATACACCTACAAACTAAACAAGCATTATTAGTTTCTCAAGTGCAAGGCACGACTGGTGGTTCGTGGAGATCAGCAAAGGAATATCGCACCACAAGATACCTATACTGCAACATTAGCAAGTCGTTTGTTCAGGATGCTTATAGCAATTGCGGCCAAATATGATCTTAAGCTAAAGCAATACGATATAACTAATGCATTTGTTCATACAACAATAGACAGGGAAGTATATATAAGGATGCCCCAAGGATATTAGAAGAAGGGCACAATCCTTAGGGTGCAGAAGGCCCTCTACAGTCTACGCATCTCACCTATGCTATGGCAGAAGGAGTTCACAATAACCCTTAAGACCATCAGCTTCAAAACCGTACCTCACGAGCCCTGTTGCGTAATCAAGGACGGCATCATCATCTTCTTCTATGTAGACGATATCATCGTCGCATTCCACAAAGAGAGTGAACAGGAAGCGGAACAAGCTGTCAAGCTCCTGCAAGAAAAGTATACCATGACTAGAGGAGACGACCTGCAATGGTTTCTCGGCGTGGAGATCATTAGACGATGTGATCAGCGCCTTATTCAACTTTCACAAGCTGGTTATATTGACAAGATTAGTCGCCTGATTAACAAACAAGACTGTCGCCATGATACCCCAATAGCCGCTACCGAGTTAAAGCCTCGAACAGGCTTAGTAACACCCTTAGAAATTAACAAATACCAACGCAAAATCGGATCGCTTCTATTCGCGGCAGTAACGACTCGACCGGACATCGCCTTTGCAACTTCAAGGCTAGCTCGATTCCTGTCAAATCTAGGCTCAGAATATCACAATGCCGCTGATCGAGTACTACTATACTTATCCAGCACTAGATGGAGAGCACTGCAGCTCGGAGGAGGCAACTGCCTTCAAGTAGCCAGCGATGCCTCATTTGCTGACAACACACTGGACAGAAAGAGCTCGCAAGGATACGCTATTAAGCTATTTAACGGACTTATTGCCTGGAAAGCAAGCAAACAAGACACTGTCACAACTTCGACAACCGAAGCAGAGCTTCTCGCCCTATCACAAGTGGCCAAGGAAGCAATCTTTATATCAAGACTACTGGACGAACTGCAGATTAAACTGCGCTCATCGTTAATTACCATTCAATGCGATAACAAGCAAACTATTCAACTAGTCACTAAGGAGATATCCAGGCTTCAGACCAAACTACGACACGTTAACATTCACAATCACTAGTTAAGACAGGAAGTCTCTACTAGAAAGATTAAGGTGGAGTACGTACAATCGGCAGAGATGATCGCCAACAGCTTCACGAAAGTCCTCCCAGTTAACAAGTGGGAAGGATTCCTAACCTAACTTAGGCTAGTTAAGGTAACAGAACGCAAAGTAGCGAATAAAGTACCTCTAAAGGAAATTCAAGGGCAACTTAATAACCTCACTTTGGGATAACAGGCTGCTAAATAGTTCAGCTTGCAAGGATCTTCCAAGCTAAGGGGGTGTGTCAGATATGCAGCTATCAGATAGAACAAGCGCGTTAAGGTTGGATCTGTACAATTGAGCAGGGACCACCGTGCTTGGCGCACTAGTTGAAAAGTTAGAACTAGCTGAACACAGGAGAGAAGAACACGACAGTTCATCCATCTTATCCATCAGACCCCCCCATCTCAATGAGCTCAAATAGTGCTCAAATCTGACAACAGCACGCAGTGCTAAATGGCCTTGCATAGCAGCCCGACGCGCTACCTTTCGATCCATCGAATTAAATGCGTCCGTTCGATGAGACTACATCACTTATTATATGCAAGAGCGTCCACCGGAACATCAATAACATTCAATGTTCATCCCACGCACCTCGGCACAACCTTTATTTCCTTCTTTTGGTTTTACCAAGCTTGTGATTTCCGCATGTAACGAAACAAACTCTGAGCTGGGCTGCACAACATCATGTTGTCCCTCCTCGTTCGCTACATCGTTAAACGCCTCCACAAGACAAAATCGTCCTTTCTAACAATCCCTTCAGTTTGCGGGTAAAGAATCGGCCTCGTTTCTCCATGTCCTGACTCTTCAGTACAAATCACTGGGTGTTTGTTTGATTTAATGTTCTGGGCAGGGGCGGATCTCTTGGCGACGAGAAAACTGAAATGAAGGCGGAAAGCCACAGAAGGATCGTGTGTTGGCAGTCTAACGATTCGATACGCTGCGGAGATGTGATGAACTCCGCCCGAGAGGCCAACCCTCAACCTTCAACACCGACGCCCCCGGCAAAACCTTACACCTAAGCCAGAGCCGGTACATTTCAGATACATACAACTCCTTCCAAGCTGTTCAATTCTTCAACCACAACTTTTGCCCACCATCGCCAGCAAACCTGGAGAAGATCCAGCTCGCTATTCCAGCGCGGCGGCAGCCATCTCCAAATTAAGGCCCCATGCCTAAACTAGCGAGTTTCGCCCAACGCCACAAGCGCCTTGTCTCGTTGAGCCCAGTCCCTAGCGCGGCACTCAGCCGACGTCGTTTCGTTTCATGTTTCTTGAACACACCAGCAGGCACGCTGATTCGCCAGAGCGGACCTCTCAGCCGCCAGCTCGGAACCTGACGTGAAGTGGCCCCATCCGATGCATCATGGGGGATTCGTTGCAAGGAAGGACGACATTGTTTCCCGAGAGTTTTGATGAATCGGCGCAGGGATGCGGGTTTCACTGGGGAAGATTGCACCCACGTGCGGGCCCCCTGGCCGTGGATCAAAAGCGCTGGGTTTCCCACGTTGGTAGGTACGGACTTCCATTCGACTTGCTGTCTGTCTGTCTGTCTTTCGTTTGGGACGTTTGTTGCCCGTTGTCACTCTTTTGCAGGTCGCCAGTCGACGCTTTCATTCTTTTGTGAAGAGATAAGGAGTCCTAGAGACGAGACCTTGAGCTTTTCCTGTGAATACTACTACCTACGGCTTCGTTTCGAACATCTCGACGACATATCTTTTCGAGCAGGACTGCGGAGACGTTGAGTCAGTATGAAGACTCAATCTGTTCTTTTGGCGGCTCTTGCTGCTGCGCCTTCTGTCTTGGCGCATACGGTTTGGTCTGTACTCTATGTCGATGGAGTGAGCCAGGTAGGTTGCCGTCCATCTACTATCACTGAGACATAGTTCTGACAGTACCAACTAGGGCGATGGCGCTGCTATCCGCATGCGACGCGATCCCAAGGTGGCTTCATTCCCTCTCGAGGACTACAGCAGTGATGACATGGCCTGCAGTACGTTGCAACAGAATCCCGCAACAAGTTCAAGTTGAGCCCCGAAGACTAACCTCCACCCCAGACGTCGACGGAACCAAGGGTGTCCCCTTCGTCTCCCCCGTCCAAGACGGAGCAACGCTCACCTTCGAAATGCGCTCCTGGCCCGACGACCCATCCAAGGAGCCCCTCGACAGAGGCCACTACGGCCCCTGCGCCGTCTACCTCAAGAAAGTGTCCTCCGCCATAGAAGACAAAGGTACCTTGCACCCTCCCCTCCGCCCTCCCCCTATCCACAAAAACTAACCCCCACCCCCAGCCGCCGGCGACGGCTGGTTCAAACTCATGGACGACGGCTACGACCCCTCCACCGACCAATGGTGCACCGACCGCCTAATCGACAACAACGGCCGCCTGTCCGTCGTGCTCCCCAAAGGCCTCCAAGGCGGCTACTACCTCGCGCGGCCCGAGGTCGTCGCCATGCACAACGCCTCCGAAGGCGGCGCCCAGTTCTACACCAGCTGCGCGCAGATCTTCCTCGAGAGCACAGGCGACCTCGTTCCCGAATCTACAGTCGCGATTCCAGGACCCGAGTACGTGACAGCAGGCCAATCGTCCGTCAAATTCAACATCTACGTTGGCAAAAACGCAGAATACAGAGCCCCCGGGCCGGCCGTGGCGAACTTCACGTCAGGCATGAACACGGCTGCTTCAGGGGACACGCCGACTCGCCAAACAGAAGGCGTGGTGCCTGCGTCCTGCATCGCGCAGAACGCAAACTGGTGCGGCAAAGAAGTGCCCTCGTACACGGACGAGGCCGGCTGCTGGGCCGCGGGCGAGTCCTGCTGGACGCAGGACAAAGCCTGCTGGGACGCTGCGCCCGCGACAGGCGGCAAAGTCTGCGACCTCTGGAGCGACAAATGCACGGCCATCAACGACGCTTGCAGTGCAGGGGACTTCACAGGGCCCCCGAACAAAGACAAGGTCATTACCCCCAAGCGCGAAAAGATCGATATAGGCCTTGTTATTCCCGTGGTGGGGGGCGGGAAATTAGATGCCCCGGGCAAGATTTCGGATATGCCGATATACACGCCCAAATCTGAGGGTGTGGCGGCGCCGTCGAAGACTTCTGAGGCTGCACCCGAGGTAGAAGCCTCGTCGACTGGGACGGCGTCTGCAGAGCTGTCGTCGTCCTCGGTTGTGACGCTCCTCTCGTTCACGGATGGCTTGTACGTCCTCCCCACCACCAATGTCCTCGCTATCACGGTCCCAGCGTCAGAATCCACGACCACCCCCGCTCCCATGCCTATTCCGGATGTAGAGACAAAGTATAAAGTCGAGGTTGTGACGGAGACGCAGTACGTGACTGTAGCTGTGGATGCGCACGCGTACAGGAAGAGGCGCGTGGAGCGGTGGGCGCATCATACTCGCCACTGAAGCCGTGTTGTCTGAGGGTTTTCTTTTCTTTTCTTGAAACACGACGGCAATTTTTGCAGTCGTGTTTTGCCCGCTACAGTAGCGCGGTTTTGAAGTGAGCGTTTTTTTCTATGGGCATGATGGACATGAATTCGCTTCTTGGTATGGACTTCTCCGGCATTGAAGGTCATTTGCGCGCTGCGCTGGAAATAAAACCATTGCTTCCGTGGACATGATAAAGTTGTGTTCATTCAGCGTGGTGAATCGCCTGTTCGTTTGACGCGGATTGTATGTGCGTTCATAAAGACGGCGCGAACGCCCGCGGGCATCGCGCTATCACGTGACTAAACTTTCCCCAGCGCTCCAGGCTCCCGATCCATTCAACGTTTGGTTATTTGTGAACAGTGCCAACAGGAGACTAATTCGAGACATGACAGCGCCATTCTGAATTTGTCAGTTAGTATGCTTATGATGTCTCGACGGAGGTCAGCGCCGGTTGGGACGCACAGCGAGTAATACGAGGCCCCTACACAATGCATATGCGACACATGCACAACAGACAGCCGTAGACGGGTAGCATACCTCGCACGTCGTGCTTCCGTTACAAACAATTCAACTGCGTGATGTTACATGCGCAAGGACTACGTCATGCCAGATCTATGCCAAAATGATGAAAACAGCAATCAGTGCAAGAATGAAATCGCGGCCTACGGTAGGTAGGGAAACACTTGGGCGACATACTAGAGGGTGTTCACCCAAGATACGCAACATGTACGAAGCCTGTCTAGCAAAATCCGATGTGCGCTGGAAAGACGCGAGCAGCACTACTGCTTCGCTGTCCGCACCTCAACAGTTCCGTCTTGCATGCCAAAGTACACAGCCACTGGTTTCTGACCGCTCGTCACCGTCATCACTTCGTCCGTGGATCGAATGGCTTCCGCATCCGGACCGCTTAGTCCAGAGAAGATTCCAACTTCGAGCACGCCAGTCAAAGCTTTGATGGCCTCGCTCAGCTTCTTCACCTCCCACGTCCCATCACTGCCGTCACCTTTGCCTTTGCCAGCTTTTATGTCTTCTTCGATCAGCAGTGGTTTAAATGGCGCATCTACAATATAGAAGTCTTGGTCGGTTTTCAGCGGTCCGGATTTCTCAAGAAGAGTGGTGCGTAATGTGGGGTTCGTGGAGCCGAGAACGCGGAGGCTTTTGAGGACAGTGGGTACGGAGATGGGGGCTACTTCTATGGGTATCGTGGGCCAGTTGGTGAGGAGGCGGTCTTGCTTTTTGCGATAATCTAAACAATGAATCAGGCACAGTCAATGGCCGGATAATATACCATGGTACCTGCTACGCAGACAAATTTCTTCGCTCGTTCTGCGACCAGCTTTTCCTGGAACAAACAGGCGCCTCCGCCCTTTATGCAGTTCAGTTCGAGGTCGACCTCGTCGGCGCCGTCGAAGGCAACATCGAAGACGATGTCTGCGGGCAGGCTATCGAATGCAACCGGAGTCAGGCCAGCTTTGACAAGGACTTGGTGCGACTGGTATCCGGTCGGGATGAAGTGGATGTTGGTGTTGGTGGAGGCAGTTTTGATAGCCTCTACCACATAGACGATGGTCGTGCCCGACCCGATGCCTACATTCGTTGCCGACGGGTCGAAGTGGTCCTTGACAGCTTGGTGGGCGGCCGCGCGTTTGGCCGACTCAACCGTAGCGTCTGCCATGTTGTTTTGGTCTTGGGCCTGCACCCAACAGCGACGAGGGGTTCGCACGGACAAACTGCTCTGCGATGATCCTTCTCTAAAAGTAAGGGAAGCGAGCGTGCGAGTGGCGAATTGACTGGTGTATGTCCTCAATCGAAGCCCGTGGTGGCAGATGCAGCGGCTTTGGTGGGGACTGTTGGGAAGCAAGCCACAAGAGGGAAAGTAGAGGAGACGCACGATATACGCCGGTGAAAGGACCGCGAGTCGGATGCAGGGAAGCACGCAACGAGGGGAGGGCATCGAGGGGCACACGAAGGGCCCCGGCATTCGCTTGGCGCGTGTGGGGCGGTGGCGGGCGGCAGAAACACGGTCGACGCGACATGGAACCCACAGCCGCGATTGCCCGTAGCAGAGGACGCTCCTCTTCCTTCTCTATCGACACCTAGCAATGGCCGAACTGCCCCCTCCGGTCCAGGGCCCGACCGCAAAGGAGAAGAAGTAAGCTTCCCCAGCGCCGTCGCCCGTGCCGCTGCATGTAGTAACGGATCCAGGTACGATCGCCAGCTGCGTCTATGGGGAGCCGCCGGCCAACTCGCGCTCGAGGACTCGCATGTGCTGCTCATCAACTCCGGCTCGGGCGTCGTTGGCCTGGAGACGCTGAAAAACTTGGTGCTTCCCGGCGTCGGCTACTTTACCATACAGGACTCGGCAGTGGTGGACGAGGCCGACTTGGGCGTGAACTTCTTCCTCGAGGAAGAACAGCTGGGCGGCTTCCGCGCCGAGCATACGTGCAATCTGCTCAAGGAGCTCAATCCAGACGTACAAGGCAGCTTCGTCACAGAGGTAAGCGCCAGTCAGTTCGGCCTCCGCGTGTGCGCATAGCTAATTGCGCCGCAGCCCGTCGAGTCGTGGCTCACGGAGCCTGATGCTCTGAAGCCATATACCCTAATCCTCGCAACCGCTCCCATCCGACCCGAGCTCCTCGAAAAACTCGCCACCCACGCAGACGCCGCCCTCGTCCCGCTCTTCTACATCCACTCCGTCGGCTTCTACTCCCACTTCTCCGTACACCTGCCGCCAGCTTTCCCCATAGTAGACACACACCCAAGCCCCGAGACCACGGCCGATCTGCGGCTGCTAGAGCCATGGCCCGAGCTGCTCGAGTACGCCATGGAGAAGACCAAGGACCTGGACAGCATGGCCGCCGATGACCACGGCCACATCCCTTACGTGGCGTTGCTGTTATATTACCTAGAGCAATGGAAGAAGGAGCACAGCGGCCAGGTGCCGCAGAATTACAGCGATAAAACAGCTTTCCGGGACATGGTTAAGAACGCAGCACGGACCGACAACTCGGAAGGTGGAGAGGAGAACTTCGATGAGGCTGTAGCAGCAGTTCTCAAATCCTTGAACCGTTCCGAGCCGAAAAGTACCGTCAAGGACATCTTCAAGGCCCTAGAGTGCGTCATCATACGGAATGACTCGCCACCTTTCTGGATCATCGCGCATGCCACTGGTCTCTTCTATACCAAACATGGCGTCCTGCCAGTGCCTGGCGCTATACCGGATATGAAGGCACGGTCTGCAGACTACATCCAGCTGCAGAATGTGTACAAGTCCAAGGCGCGAAAAGACTTGATGGAAGTGTTGGAGAACGTGCGGTTTCTGGAGCGGAATGCGAATACAAGCACCGAGATCAAACAGCAGGATGTAGAGGCTTTCTGCAAAAACGCAGCGTACATAAAGCTCGTGCGCGGAAAGCCGTTCCCGGTCGTGCCAGCAGATAAGCCGTTGATCTTCGGAAAGCACATGACGTCTCTTGGCAAGTTACCAAATCATGCTCAACTTGACCATGTCCCTGTACAGGCCATACTAACGCACCAAAGCGCAAAACCTCACAAACGACGACGCTCTAATGCCAGTCTACATAGCTTTCCTCGCCTGGGACAAATTCATCGCAACGCACGACCAAGATAGGTTAGGCGGGGCCCCGAAAGTTCCCGGCGCATCCGACGCAGACCTCGAATCAGATACCGAGAAAGTAACCAGCATCGCACTCAAACTAGCCGACGACTTGATCCACCAGGCCATGCACACCATCGACGACGACGAGTACGCCACGGTGAAGACAGCAATCAGCGAGGCGGCGCAAGAGCTCGTTCGCGCAGGTGGCGCCGAATTGCATAACATATCGGCACTGACGGGGGGCATTGTGAGTCAGGAGGTCATCAAGGTCATCACGGAGCAATATGTCCCGGTAGATAATACCTGTGTGTTTGATGGCATTAGGAGTAAGACGTCGGTATTTAAGGCTTGAGAGGCGAATGGATTGGGGAAGCGGATGTAGCGTGCGTGCATCGTGGGCGTTTGAGCATACTGGTAGTGGGGTGGTGTTATGCTTTGAGCTTTTGAGCTGTAGTTGGGTGTGCGCTTCGGCCGCAGGTGGGTTATAAAAGCTTCTTGGGTAGAGTAGGTTGTGCGTATAGCGGAGAGTGTCTCATCTCATCTAGCGAGGTGGATGCTCCTAGATTTCTTCGTTGGGATCATCGACTCGTTCTTGCGCATTGCACATTTTCGAATGATGGCGATATCAGGGCTCCGCTTCCGCTCATGTGATGTCTACAAGGAAACCATTGCGCCATATCGCATCAAGAGTCAAGCGGTATAAATAGTGAGATGATCGTATCAGTATAGAAACGCAAGCAATATGTCCTATCCCATTCTCCTCTCTGCCTGTATACGTACGTATTACTCCTACAATCTCCATTCGCTTGTTTGTTTCCTTGTTTATTCGTTCGTTTTCGTTTTTTTTTTCTCTTGCTTCTGGCAGACACCACCAGTCATCATTCTACAAACACACAAGTATCAATATCAGTATCAGTATCTGCGTCCATCGACCCGCCCTCCGTCATGTTGCTGGAGCGTCAAGTGGAATCCTTACCCCACAACAAGAGTCAAAGTCAAATTTTCACAAGCGGCTTCCTCTCCACCCCCTCCTCAACATCAACCTCACTCTCACTACTCTCCCCCTCCCCAACTCCATCTCCATCTCCAGCTGCCACCCCACCCCTCCCCTTCTCCCCCACCCCCATCCCCCCATCCGAAAACAATCTCTGCACCACAAACCCCTCCACACTCTCCGCACTCCCCCTATCCCCCTCCTTATCCTCCTCTTTAAATGTAAACCCCATCTCCATCTCCAAATCCAAATCCAAATCCAGCATCACAACCCCCTCATCCCTCCCCTTCTTGCCCCCGCCATCAAGCTCACAGTACCCCGCGCTGGAGCGCAGGCTAGACCGCCTGCTCGCCAGACTAGACGACAGGCGGTTGCGCCTCCACATTGTTTTCATGTGGAAGGCGGGCGGGGGGGAGGCGTCGGCGTGGGTGCGGCGTGGGGGGGTGGGCAGCGAGGAGGGGAGGTTGGTGGAGGCGGCGTTGAGGAGGGGGTGGGAGGGGGAGCGGGAGGGGGAGCGGGATGGGGAAGGGAGGCGGGAAGGGGTGGGGGTGGTGAGTGCGGTTTGGGAGGGGGAGGCGGGTGGTTGTGGTTGTGGTTGGGGTAGGGGTAGGGGATGGGATTGGAGGGAGAGGAGGCGGATGGCGTCGGTGGAGGCTTTTTCGCGGATGTATTTGGCGCTGTGGGGCCGTGTTAGTAGGGTGGTTGATGGGAGGATAGGGAAAGAGAAAGAGGGGTGGACAAGGGGGATAGGGGGGGGATTGTAGTGACGTGGATGACTTCAAGGTAAGAGATCGCTGTGCTGGGTGAAGGGATGACTGTCAAAATGACGTTCAACGCGTAGAGAATAAGAAGCTCTCAGGACTTACTCGGCCTCTGTAAGATTGGGCATCCCCTCCGTAATGTCCATGCGTCGTACGTCGGTCGGAGAACCCTACACTCAGATTAGCCTCTTCCTAATTCTCATTCGAAAGTCGGAGACGGAGACATACGATATCCATCGCGCGGCTCTTCTCCGTCCTCCAGCAACAGAGCAGCGCGCGTCTGACCTTCCCCATAACATTTTTGAAGGCCATGTTGCTGAGCGTGGTATCCAAGTACAAGAGCACGTCTAAACGAATAACGAGTTGCAAGGGGTATAGTAACGACTAAGCAGAACCCACGCTGTAGGGGAGGACAATGATAACACAAGGGAACAAAAGACCGCTAATGGAAAAGACAGAGTGTCGATGCACTGAAAATTCAGGTCATCGATGATGGATGGGTGGAAGTGGGCGGAAAGGAAATCTGGGCCACCGTGGACAGAGCCTTTTAAAGGAACCGGTATGAGACTGTTTCCCAAGTGATGAGTTATCCACGCGATGGAGGGAGGGATAAATTCCTTGCACTGGCGAGACAATGCTAAGGTTCCACATTCCTAGGTTCGTAAAGAGGAAAACTTTGCGGATTGGAATGTTGGACAGGCAACATGCCGTTGACGCGCTGTTCAGCGTTGGGCAAAAGATGAGACCTCTAGACATGGTAGCAAAACCAGGCAGGTATAAGAAAAGCGAAGATAGAAATAGATGAGACGTCCAAAACTGGGCTGCAGCACCGTCAGACAGGCGCAAAGCGTGACGTTGGACAGCGCGAAATTCTTTGCTAGGTTTCCGCGGTCGCGTCCCGTTGTGTCACCGACCTTGCATATGGTGCGCATTCTTCACTCAGGTACCAGACGCGTGTTTAAGACGCGACGAAGCAATGATCCGCCTTGCCACTTTTGGAGAATAGCAATATTGAGGCTGCATCTATGAGACGGCCGGTTCCACTGGGCGAATGAAGGACGTCCACAAACGCGTATGTACTGCTCAATTGCTACTACCTTGCGCAACATCTACCCGCACCCCAACGTCATGAGTATTTCGTTGTCCTTCAGCTAGCTGCATGAACCCTTGAAGAGGTTAGCTGACAGATCAGACAAATGCATGTCTCGGTTGTCAACTTTTGTAGCGAGAAACATGAAATTTGGTAGGTTTGTCATACCGCATCATGCAACGACATCTATTTCGGATAATCTTTGATGTGGTAGCTCTTTAGCTTGACAAATTGATCGAACCCAAACTTGGAAAGCGTCTGGCCCTTTCCAGAATTCTTCCACCCTACCCATGCGAGATCCTACTGTTGTCAGCACATGAAGATAAGGGGAAACCGGTGCTACTTACAGGAGCAGGATAATCGCATCGATTTACGAACACGGTTCCAGCTTCGACGTCATCGGCGAGCTCATGCCCCTTGCTCACGTCTTTGGTCCAGATGCTCGCTGTCAGACCGAACTGACTATCATTCATGAGCTTGATAGCTTCGGCATCATTCTTGACCTTCATGACCGGGATCACTGGGCCGAACGTTTCTTCGGTCATCACGGCCATGTTGTGGTCCACATTGGTCAGCAGGATGGGAGCAACGAAATTGCCGTCTGGTGGAGGAGATTGGAATGTCTCGTTCTCCGGGGTTAAATCTTTCGCCCCCTTCTCAAGAGCGTCTTCTATATGCGAGCGGATGGTATCGACAGAACGTTTGGACACGACGGGTCCAACATTCGTCTGCTTCTCCATGGGGTCCCCGAGTTTGTAGCCCTTAAGCACCTCCTGAACAGCGGTGACAAATGCATCATGGATGTTTTCGTCAACATAGACACGCTCCACGCTGCAACAGCTTTGACCGGAATTGAAGACAGAGCCGTCAACAATTTCTTCGGCGGCCCACTGGATATCGACATCAGATCGAATGTAGGCGGGGTCTTTGCCACCCAACTCAAGCCCGATACGAATGGGTACTCGGTCGCTTGCGGCGGTTTGTAGAGCGAGCCCGTTGGCGACAGAGCCAGTGAAGCACACTAGCTGAACCTGTGGCGACCGCGCTATGGCTTCGATCTGAGAGATGGATCCGCTATGGAAAATCTGAAGCACACCCTCAGGTAGCCCAGCTTCAGTGAAGATTTCCTTGATCCGCTCAGCGCTTGTTGGTGTCTGTGGCGATGGCTTGAGGATCACAGAATTGCCCGCCAACAATGCAGGAACCAGAGAATTTACGAGTGTTAAATAGGGGTACTATATATCAATCAGCTCATGTTGACTATTACGATTCCTTGGTATACGAACGTTCCACGGAAAAAGGATCAAAACAGGTCCCACGGGGAGCTTCTTGATGTAGCGCTTGAAGCCCTTCTCTGCTTCGCCCTCGGTCTCTTTCAGAGCTTCTCCGCTGATCTTGAGCATATAATCGCCGCGGGCTACGGCAGTAGTGACCTCTATGGGTGTATACGCGATAGGACGGCCCATCTGCTCGGTAAGCTCTTTGCCCAATGCATCCTGGCGTTCATTGAACAGTTTCAGGGCTTTCTTGACAATTGCCTGTCTGTCGGCGAGAGAGGTGAGGCGATATGATTCAAAAGCCCGGGCAGCTGTCTCTGGGATGGAGAGGAGATCAGCACCTGACAGGCCACTGCGGGTGAGAATTGCCTTGTTGGTCACTGGGGAGATGGTCGTGATGGTTTCGACGGACATGATGATGGCGCAGACGCGATTGGCCTGTGCGAAAATATATTGATTGAGGATTGGAAAGATCCGAGAGGGCACCCATGTAGGATCGTATTGTGTTTGGGTGCAGTTAATTTTGGCGTTGTGAAGCCCCCGCCAGCGGGGTGACGTCGGAGCTACGACCGATCGGGCCAAGCGTGTAGGTCCGTCCCCACGCCCACGATCTCCCTGGACTCACCATGTCGCAGATGAAGACCTACGAAGAACACCATTATTATCTACCACGTCTCCCATTCTGCAGTCGACATCTTACTGGGGGAATTGGCTCTTGCTGTTGGATCGCAATGTTCGGCTCCCGAGCTCAACGAGCCCCCTCCAACAGCGTGGCCGCCCTGCAGATTCCGTTATCGGACGACGACTGAGATAGGTCTTCATCGAAGCGCGTGCGACTGTGGACTTACCTGTGCAGAGAGCACAGGAATCATTGTATTGACACTTGCGTTCACCAGGAATGTCCATACAGTCTTCAACGAGGAAGGGGCTTCATGGAGAGGCCAGCCATAGAGAGAGCAGTATTTCACACAACTCCGACCACGACCACGGCCATGTCCAGGAATAGGAGTTCCACGTCTTTCCGGCGCACTCAGTGCTCCTCCATCAGTCACGGCTTTGCAGTAGTGGTGTGCGAGGAGTCGAGCATCAGCGCACGTTCAACTCTCGGCAGATCCTAATCCTTTATCACCAAGTACCGATCCACTTTTGGAGGCAAGGGCCTCTGTCGAGATTCTTCGTCCGACGTCGGGTGATAATGCCTTGGGCACATGTACACGCCCTTGAACACACAACACACAAAGGATCAGTCCAATGCCTAGTGCTTCATCGTCAACGCTGCCGACTGAAGATCGGCCTCACCCGACGACCCAAGCTCTTGACTATGCGGAATATCGAGTGTGAGGGATTGCCCTCCTCACATACTTTCCTCCTGGTCCCCTTTCGAGACGTACCTCCCTAAAGTGGAAAATGGGGCCTTTCAACTGGCGTAACGGGCGAGGCGACCGCCCCCAATGCGACCAGATTCCTTCTTTCGTCTTGGAAAGTATCGCGGCAACGTCATGTCAGCTCGGCTTTACGAAACAACTAGCTCCCCCCCAGGGTCCTAGTTTGCGTGCGGCAGACGCAAATGCCGTTACTCTAAAAGTACTGCACTGGCATGGCGCGTCATGCAGCGCGCACAGGGAGTCAAGGCAGCGTGCTCTCTTCCGAGTCTCAGACCAAGTCCCAAATTCGAAAATTGCCATTGGTTGCAATTCAATGCACCTCCAACAGATTGTGGCTTCGCTTACCCACGTGTAGACTAGCTGGGCCGTTACGCACGGTATCGGCACCCGTGGGAGGACCAAGTGGGCGCTAACACTTCCCGGCCTAGACCGGTGGCAGGCAGCGATCCTGGTCGACGTCTCCGTTCCCTGTTCTCTCGTTTCGCGTCGGTTGCGTCAGTGGTCACTATGTGCGTAAAAGACTGGAGTTCGGTACATCTGCCGCTTTACCGATCCTCGCAAACCTACCTTCGTAATGGAACGCCGCAATAAGCAACCGACCGCGAACGGTTCACCTGAGGTCGCTTGTTTGAGAACAAACGGCAGACGGAGAAAAGCACCCGTTCTCGAACAGGACTGGGCCGGTAATCCTTCTTCCCCTTGCGAGGCGATTTTAAACCTAGCAGATCTTCAAGAGCCTTGACGCTTGGACACCCAGCAATTGAGACGCTCTGCAGCAACGCGTCGTCGTCATTCACACGCCTTCACAAATTTATGCCCTTCCGCGTTCAGTGCATTGCTCGACGTTGGAAGCCTCGGAACTGAGTCTTCCTTGGATAATTGGAACAAAGGTTCTCTCATGAATTGCCGAGAGCATGCGTACACCTCCTCGTTACAGACAGAGCTGCGCTATTGATCGCCAGGAGGGATGGGCCCGGCAGCGCAACCAAATTTTCTCAGCACTCTCGACTGACGTTCCTGCAGCAAAGGCCGCCAAGCTGTCAAAGAAGTGAATGGGGGTAAAGGCGAATGCCCAGCACTGAAATTGCGGAGCGATCCGCTGGCTTCAAGGGCGCCATTCCCTTAGTAGTCGGGCCAGATTTGGCGCTCTCTGGCTAGCTCTTACTACAGTAGATATACCATCGAGATGGCCGTTTGGGCTGGCCTCGGAGCGAACACGATCACTAAGGACGGCAACGGACCAGTGTGTCTAAGGGCGTTGTCTGCCCTCGCACGCTGCTTGCGTTGCTATAGGCGGCTGCCGGCTAAGACACGCTGGCTGACATGGCTGTGCCGTGACCTCCCATTCTGGATCTCATATGATAATTGAGGTATTATAGACCAGAGCTGTTGCAGCCAGCCTCTCCATCGACCCACTCTGGCGAAAGGCTTGCAGGTGACTGAGGATTTTCACAATATGCATTACCTAGTGAAATCCATAATGGAAGGCATTATCATGCGCGCGCCCTCGAGTAATTGTTCACAAGCGACGTGTTTCTGGGGTCGGCTCCGGATGATCGAAGCGTTTTGGACAGGCCTGAGACCGATCCCATCGGCGCATCACCAGCATTGATTCATGCCCGCCGGCTTCTCTAGGGAGAATTCTGGATGAAATGCTGATCCGCACAGGCTGCCAGCGGAAGGCTGACGAGACGGGCTATTCACCGGGATGGGGTATGACCGCCAGGCAGGAAGTGGCGGACGGCGGCCATGAATCGCTGCCGGTCGCAGGCTGGGGAAGCGCAACTGGAGTGTCGTCGCCGTTGGAGGACTCGACTCGGGCGCATGCACACCATCTACTGGACCGACACGGGAGCCAGCGGAGGGCGGCGACAGGAGGCGTGCCATGAGCGGGTGGTCCTGCTGGCAGATGCACAGAAGCGGGCTGCGAGGGCCAATCATGGCAGGGGCCGTTTCGTCCACGGCCAGAGAATCGAGCGACGACGAGGGGGCTGTGGCGGTACGGAGGGTACAAAACGGTACCTCGAGCCGGCATCGGTATGGTATGGGCGTCTTATAACGGCCGCATATAGGGTCGGGATGGCACCGATCAAGCAATATCTCTTTTGATTACGGGCCCTGATGCGGCGAGCAGCTTGGGGTGCATCTGCTCAAGCTCGCGGCACCGACGATCAAGCGGCCTTGTGCGCTGTGCTTAACGTGGAAGCGTTGCGCTGCACCGGGGTCCCTGGAGGCGTGCCGGGGTGACTGCTGAGGCGTGATGGCCGGGCCAGCACAGAACATCACCGCCATCTCGTTTGCAGAGCCAGCCCATGCGGCCCAGCGGTTTTCTGACGCGCGACGCAGCTAGCAGACCCGGAGATGGGAGGTCGCTGCCCATGCCATCCGGTATTGGCCACTCCCAGCACGCAAGCACTCGCAGCTGTGCTATACCCCGCGGGCACCACTAAGACCTGGCCTGGCTCGCCGCGGAGAGGCCAGCGGCCGGCAGCGACCTATATTGTACTCAGGGACACGGGCGCGAGTCAAAAGAGCAGCGTGCACCTCTGACCTGCAGATCCAGCATCCAGCATCCACATCCAGTCCAGCCCTCCGTCCCGACGACATCTGGACACTCCTCAGCCTGGTGCTGACCCTCTGTCTCGCCTCGCCGCTTACTGTGCTCTCCTCTCCTTGCTGTCGCCCATCCGGCCTCCTCGCAGACCAAGTCCCATTCACCACCGCCGCCATTGAGCCCTATCCGCTACCGAGTGGTGCACGTGTGGCCGAGGCCGCTGACGGCGCTAGAAGCATCATGTCTACCAGCCTCCACCAATACGACCAGTTCCCGCCGCCGCTGCAGCATCAACACCACTATGCTGCCCAGCACATGGGCCCGTCACCGCTCGATTCCCTGGCCCACACCTCGCAGTACGCGATGCAGTTCCATCAAAACCGCCATGTCCTGCCCACGGCCAAGGGCCTCGTCAAGCAACACCGTTTGCCCTACGCGAGCGGACCTCTGGCTGCAGCCCCTCGAAGCCAGAGGGATGCCATGCTCCACGGACGCGGTGCCTCCGCTGCAGGTCCCGTACGACGCAGGATCAGCCGGGCGTGTGATCAGTGTAATCAGTTGAGGACCAAGTGCGACGGAAAGGCACCGGTGAGTAACTGGCGTTGGCGTGATGAGCACTTGCTAACGTCGCGTAGTGTGCCCACTGTATAGGTACGGTTCCACCAAGCTCCACCAAGCGGGTTTGACAGCTGGTGGCGTTGCTTCGATACTAACTAACCACATCGCAGAATTCGGCCTTGGGTGTGAGTACATGCGCGAGCGCAGAAGCGCGGGAAGGCCTCGCGAAAGGACCTCGCGGCGGCGGCTGCTGCCGCCGTAGCAAATGGAACAGCACTGCCCTCGGGTGAATCGGCCTCGGAAGCCCTCAGTCACGCAGCAATGGTCTCGCCGATGAGCAGAAGTCTTCCCCAAACGCCGAAATGCCAGAAGGCCAGCGACCGCTACCTGAGTTGCCTCCACCCAGCCTCCCCCCTCCCGGTCGTTCTGCTAGCATTGCTACCACTCGTGACATGGACAGCGCAGCCATGTATCAGGGCGTGAATCCAGTATCACGGACGATGAGCATGAGCGCCATTGACTCCATCCCCGGGCACCAGATGTGCGAAGGCATGCATCACCCCATGCAGCCACCGCGGATCCAGACTCAAGGCTTGCCCATGCACAACCATACCATCTCCGAATATGCGCCCATAGACGACTTCAATCGTGCTTATCAACAACCGCACCAGATGAACCAGATGATGCATCCTATCATCCCCTCCGAGTACGCACAGAGCCCGTACGAGATGATGAGTCCACAGAGTGCGCAAGCACCTCCGAGCAACTTTAGGATGCCTCACGCAGAGTCTCCTCTGCCCAGCTACATTGGTACCTCGCCCGCTTCTGGCTCCCCTAGCTGGTTGTCCCTGCCGTCTCCGTCTGCTACAGTATACCCAAGCGCACACGCATCCACTTCTCAACAACTGAGATACCCGGTTCTTGCGCCCCTAGTGCCCCATCTCACGAACATAATGCCACCATTGTTGGCGTGCGATTTGCTAGAGCTCTATTTCCAAAGCTCCAGCACTGCCTTCATGCAACCCACCAGCCCCTACGTGCTCTGTTACGTCTTCCGGAAGGAGTCGTTCTTGCGGCACAACGACCCACGCGTGTGTAGCCCTGCGTTGCTCGCTAGCATGCTTTGGATCGGATGTTTGACAAGCGAGTCGCCGTACCTAGCGTCATCGCCATCGGCACGGAGCCAGCTGTCGGAGAAACTTATCAACCTGACCATATCTCTCCTCAAACCTCTCGTCCATCAATCACAAGGCGAGGATGCCAGTCCGACATTTAGTGCTGGCGCAACAATGAACAACTTTGGCATCTCGACGCAAGATCCGGAAATAGGATTGCCGGGCGAAGATGTGTGGCAAAGAAGCTATGCAGCCAGTTCCGCAGGCGCTCCAGGAGGCATTGACGATGTCTGCACGTACGCTAATCTTGCAGTCGTCATAAGTGCGAGTGAGTACAAGGCAGCATCTCTGCGATGGTGGAACGCGGCGTGGAGTTTGGCCAGGGAGCTGAAGCTTAGCAAGGAGGTGCCATTGACACCACCCCCCGAGGAAAGTCCGGATTCTCAATCTGAACTCAATTCTGACCACGTTGGCGGACCTTCGTCTGGTCAGAATACCCCTATCAATCTCACAGAAGAGCAGCGAGAAGAGCGACGACGCGTCTGGTGGATGCTCTATACCGTAGATCGGCACCTAGCACTGTGCTACAACAGGCCACTGTCACTGCTCGATATTGAGTGCAGTGATTTACAGACACCTGTTTCTGATGACGTATGGCAATCACCCGCTGCCGCTCTCTTTGGGAACTCCGCTCAATCTTTCTCAGGTCCTACTGTTCGACGAAGCACAGGACCCATATACGAGTGTACTGGGACATCCACATTTGGATTCTTTCTCCCTCTGATGAGTATCCTGGGCGAAATCGTCGAAGTCCACCATGCGAGGAACCATCCGCGCTTTGGCTCCAAGACGAACTGGGACGAACACGCGGCGGAAATTACCCGACAATTACAGGGTTATGGCCAGTCGCTTCAGGAATTGAAGGCAAGAGCTATCGCCGAGGCAAACGCAGAAGTTCACGAGCCAATCCACCCAGGAACACCTTCAGCCAGATCCGTCAATTCGACGACCTCTAGAGCTCAAGAGTCGCTCATGCGGGCAAGAATCGTGGTCGCTTATGGCACACACATTATGCATACCCTTCACATTCTGCTCAATGGGAAGTGGGATCCTATTTCCCTACTTGACGACAATGATCTCTGGATATCGTCTCAGAGCTTCATCGACGCTACAGGACACGCAGTCTCAGCTGCCGAAGCGCTGAATGAGATACTCGAACTTGATCCCGACCTCAGTTTCATGCCTTTTTTCTTTGGCATATATCTGTTGCAGGGAAGTTTTCTCCTGCTCTTGATAGCCGACAAGCTCCAAGGCGAGGCGAATCCAAATGTCGTCAAGGCCTGTGAGACGATTGTTCGCGCGCATGAAGCATGCATCGTCACTCTAAATACCGAATACCAGGTAAGCCTACAACAATCCTCTACACAACATTATCCCTTGAGGCAACTTCTACCCCGCGTTTCCAGAATGCAGGTGTGCACTTTCACCCTATTACCCGTCTAGGACGCCAACATCCTGCATTCAGCCTCATTTTCCCCCGTTACGATTGTCGCACATGCATCATTCCCCACAATCTCGGAAAATAAGATCGATCATGCTGACCAAACAATGCAGAGAAATTTCCGGAAAGTAATGCGGTCGGCTTTGCAGCAGGTGCGTGGTCGCGGCATGGACGAACATGCCGAATTTGCACAGCTCCGGCGCCGTGAAATGCTCAGCCTGTACCGTTGGAGCGGCGACGGAACCGGCCTTGCGCTATAGTTACGCTCATGGGAGCGAACAATTCTTTCTTAATCCTGTCATGATGATGAAGTACTTTGGGTTCGACGCGGTACGAACGTTCAGCATATGCATATACCCCTTCTTTTCGCTGCGCACGTCATATTTTTAATTCTTGTCTCGGCAACAGTTTCTGCAGGCACTTATAGTTTTATGCTTTGGGTCTTGGTCAACGGTAGAGGGTTCTGGCGTTGGATGTTAGGTTTATCTTGGTCGGTCTGGGTTTTGATTATGGACTTTGCCTATACCACTTCAGCGTTGCACATGGCAAAACGGATATCCTTAATGGGGTGGTAGCATTCAAAATAGCTTGGTCATTCTACTGTTACTTCGTATTGTTTGGAACTACTGGTCTTCCCCTTTTCTTTCATCGCCGCGCGTTTATGCCCGAATCCAACAACTGCGAGTCATTACTTCGGACTGCGGGCTAGGGTTAGTATCGTTACTTTGTTCTCTTCTTGCGCAGCAAGGACCAAGTATAGATTACTCGGATCCGGAGATAGCGAGAGAGCATAAGGCGGGACGGGATAAGACAGGGCAGAGCCAGGACCAGGCAGGGCGAGCGGATAGACAGGCGCTCGCGGGAAGGGGGGGGCGCCGGTCGATCAGCGCATCACCCCAAAGCAGCCTAGCCCATATGATGCTTACATGCCCATAACAAACGTTAAACGTCCATCGCTTGCGCGGCGGCCAACCGACGTCGTGCGAACATGGCAATACTGGTTCGCTTGCATACAAGGCCCCTCTTACGGTGGACTTACAGTGGGCTCACCGATCGAATTGGGGGACGGCGGCGGCCACTAGACGTTGACAGCTCGGAGCGCAACGACTAGGCTTGTTAGTGGTGGCATGGAAATGGTGTGGGCTGCATGGGGACAAGCGCTCTAGAGCACGAATGCTGAGAGCGTGGGTCTTTGGGGGTGTTTTTTTTGGTACTATAGCTGGGGATTAGTGTGTCAGGATAGGATTAGGATGGCGCATGCCGACGCCTACTACCTAGGTACCTACCCTCCTTCGCAAGAGATGCCGAGTTGTCCAAGCGCAAGGCAGCTCAGTCAGTCAGTTAGGTAGTCAGTGCCCATCCATCCATCCATCCATCCATCCTAAAAGCCTTTGCCACGTAGCCAAGCTGAAGTCCACCATGCCAGGAGATCTAGGCGTTACCGTCGCATTTGGGCGCTCCGTCATCCCTACCTACATATTGATATCAGCAATCTCACGGTCCTCTGGAATCCAGTCCTCCGGACATATACCGTCCCAGTCGGAACATGGCTCCCTAGTCCGTGTAAGCGCGCGCAAGAAGGCAGCAGATGAGGCGGCGCCGTACATATGCTGCTCGTCGCGAATGTTCTGCTTGCTCTCGGAGGCGCGGCTGACAAGCTGACAGACGGGGTCTGTGTGTGTGTGTTGCGTCGGCCAGGCTTTGCCGCTGGGCCGGATTTGCATCGTCTGCTCCGCTCGGCCATATTGGCGACGGCAAACTATATCGCCGCCAACAAGTGTTGCCCTTGACATGAATGCCACATTCGGAGATTTGATGAAAACAAACACTCAGTATGAGGGTTGGCTCGAGTGGCAGAGGATAATAGCGCGGACTAAGATCGGGGGAAACGGGGAGGGAGGGACGGCAGGGCTGGATACGCGTAGTACGAAGAGGAGGTGCGGAGGTTGGGTAGCGATGTGATTTGAATTATCGCGCTGCAGGGGGGAAAGGCGATGAGTCTGGTACGTGTACGTTACCTGGGTATCTGGGAGCACGTAGGGACTTGTCACGGTTCCGCTACCGGGTGTCTGTGCTACTTATGCGCCATGTCAACTGTCAGTCTGCTGGCGCGGTAACGGCCCAAGCACAAGAGCATACAGCCTCGGACACGAGAGATGTATCTCCACTACAGGTCTAACCACGGTTATCTCTTTGAAACTCACAATGCAGAACTTCAATCCAAAATGACCAGCGGACGGGCGAGCGCGACAGCGGATCACTCAAAACTCAATAGTGATCATGTCCTTCCAGCCTTCGCGACTAAAGTAGTTTGGACTTGGCAGGACTGGTATGATGGTGTGCTCGTGTATGTATGGAAGGTGGTGAAAAAAAAAAAAAAAAAAAAACTGGATACGCCTGACGCAGGCTGCTGTCGCTCATTGCCATGCACCCCGGATTCCTTTGGGGAGCCGTAATCGACGATGATCATAATGGCGTTGTTCCAGGCTTTGAAAGTGGCCACCTGCTGGCCACTTGTTCGCTATTGCTGCGCCATCAAGCCAGGTGCAGTCCAAGTCTCATGACTTGTGGAGCTGCAGCCGCGGGGGCAATACGCGCTGCTGGACGTCGTTGTCCGCTTTCGTTGCGGAGTAGGCGTCTGACCACATTCAACGTGTAACTTAACAGAGGCGCATTAAGATGCACCGTCAACATCGCGCCGTCTTTCCACAGCATGCGGAAGCCAAACGCACAGCGAGCTGTGACTTGTGCGCTGTCATCACGTCGGCACTTTGCCGACGCTTCACGAGAAAGCAGAGCGATTCCTGCGTCAGTGCTGCAGGAACACTACTCTACCCTCCGCTCCAAGGGGTTCATACGGTAGTGAGCATGGGAAAACCAGGAAAGACAATATTCGATGGTAGCACCGCAGTATGGGATACAGGTCCAGCTACAGCTACGCATGTCAAAGCGACCCCTGCTGCGGTACTCAGCTGCCGCATTACATTGCACTGTTGCAGCTCTCCACATTCTCCACACTTTCCGGTATTGTCGAGATTGCGAGTAGTGGAGGTTTCATCTGTTTAAATGAAGGCGGCGAGGAAACCTGGTAGGGTAGAGTGACCCCACCATCCCTTGCTGCGGAGCGGCACGGACGCGCACGTTGTGAAGGGGCACGCGGAGAATAGCATTACAGCGTGCATGCGGCGAACGTCTCCCGTTCCTTACAAACGGCTGTACAATTCCACTTCGATACTACCTTGTTAGCAAGGAGAGCTGTCTTGGTTCTCGTGATTGATTTCACTAGGCAGAACTGACGGAATCGAGTCGTTGTCATCCGAACGCGTGATATATCGAAAAAGTGAGCGGCGCTCGTCCTTGACAGTGATCGTCGTAGCCGTCACGCTAGAAAATCTTCTAGAACAGGAAATAGATGAGCTGATGCAGGCCCAACAGGGCACTGCCATCTAGGCTGCGTCCTGAGTCCATTTTGCGGGCTGAAACCACCGTGTCTGCGACGTGTGCTGGAGAAAAACTACCGCCACTGGTTATTCTTTATGTTGGTTCAGCTTCAAGGACCAGGGCGCGCAGACGCTATGCGGAGGTTATCCAGAGGGGACAGGTTCGTCAGACGACGCCGAGGCGCAGCAGCATGCACGCGACGACAACGTCCAGCAGCGGCAGCAACATGAAAAAGTGGAAGCGAGCTACAAGATCTGCACCTGGACGTGTGGGGAGATTGCGGCAGGGTTGGGGGAAGTTCGAGGGTACCTCGTCGCTGCCAACGGCTTGTACCTCGAGGTATCTTCTCCTCCCTAGCTGTGATTCGCTCAGTTTGACTTTTCGGTCGACCAGGGAAGAATTCTTTCTGCTCCGTAGAGTGGCTGTCGACGGTTTTGGAAACGCGGTCGAGCATTTAGCCTAAACAACGGCCTTGTTCAGGACTGGACTCTGGAGTCGTCCATCGCAGTCTTATCAGACCTCTATTATAGCTTTGATACCTCTGCGTGTGGCGAAGATTCGGTCTAGCGCAGAAAGTCTAGGTCGTGAGATGAAGGAGAGTGTTGAGCCTCAAGCTAGGAAGTTTCGATCTGGTAACTCGCCGCACTTGTGGGTTCTCATGTCGCAAACACCTTTTCCTGCCGATGTAAGGTCTTCTTCGTAATGAGCAGGCATGGAATGGCAGAAAGTCTGATTATCTGACATCAATCTGTATGTGTCTTCCCGCAAGTAAGGTAAACGGAAACCTTGAACACTCGGTCCATCTTTGTCCTGTGAAATGTCTCCTCAACTTTCTCAAGCGACTTTTGAGTTGAAGGCTCCCGTCATTTTCGCTTGGTGACGGCTCGTTGCAAAGACGCCCAGTTTTCTTCGTATCAGTATGCGGCTTTCGGACAGGATGATTCAATGAATCGAGCAGATGTTCGCTAGTGCAGCCACGTTCGTGTTTTTCGACCGCCAATGACTAGCTCTGTCCGATTTAGAAACCTAAAAGGATCCGGCTGCAGAGAACCGATCAGTACGCGTATATACAATGTGCGCGAGGACGTTCTGGGTTTCGGGTACAGGAAGCAGTCCACGACAGATGTTATCCGACTAGTGCAGGGTCTTCTTAAGTTCCGGTCCCTGAACGGCAATCTGCATACTGCTGATGCAGTCCGAACGCGCTGTGGGGACCTCGACTTATTGAATTCGTGTATTTCATCCAATGAATCGGAAGAAGGTCCATAATTTGGTGAACAATATTCCTCAGGAACACGCGATTCTCGCAGGAGAAAAATCGCATCGAGCTAAAGCTCCGACGAAGCCGGCCATTTAAGTCTTAAACTCAATATGAACCGTATGTAAAGACACCAAAGCGGTGAGCAGGGTAAGCGAAGAGGCGTTACCCCCTCTATGTTACCAACGGGTGGGTGTCGAATCCCAACAGCCACTGCTATGTATAGGTAACAGGAAAAGCAATGGATCAGTCGAGTAAGTGCGTTGACAATTCCAGCCCCCCGTGATGTGCAATAGCCATCGTTTTGCAACTGAGCTCTGATGAGCTGGTAATTGAATCCGCGCTCTTTCTTCCCAGATCTGATATAGACAGGCTCTGCAATAGCTATGTTGAGATCGAAGCAGAGGAAATCGCAATGGTCGTACAGTGGTACGTGGCGTAATGTAGAGCCGGCATGGTTCTGATATAGACCAGGAGCGATAGTAGCCATGGGTCCTGTGTAACCTGTCGGAACGCACAGCGGTGGCTCGGTATGTGAGTCAGGCGGCACAGATCGCATAACGCAAGAGAGGCCACTCAAACTAGCTTATTGTATCCTGGAGCTGACCTTAGGAAGGCTTCATAAGAGTACAGGATGCTGGAGAAACGGCCCTGCAGGCGAAACCCAACGATTTTCGAGAAGCTCTCCGCATTATTCTCTCCACATGAACGGCAACAGTTCATTAAGAGGATGAATTTCTGGCATAACTCGCCCCACTATCCTTTCCGATCCCGAGATTGGCAGTACTGGAGTATGCGGGGACGCAAACAGAATAAACTCCTACGCAAGCGTATGCGGTAGCAGTACTCCATCCCGCTAAGGCAATAACGAGTAGCGGCGGCGGTTGTGTCTACCAGAGAAGGTTATAGCGGTGATCGCAAACTTTGTTTTCGTTCTGTGTACTGGAATGTTCGACTTCGGGGTTTCGCTGTTGCGATCTATCATTACGCCTTAGTAATGCTGTCTGAACACGTTGCCTGCAGTATTGGTATGTACCATTCGATGGCTACGACCATTTGTACGGTTACTTGCAGTTACACGGGATACGGGAGTCAGATACTCGAGAGCCGAACCCCGGTGTTTCGAGATCGATTGAGGGTTATCGCCCAATGCGGGCAGCACGCGGAGAAGCGAGAACCGTGCCAGGTATGTCGCAAGAGCAACAGAAAGCTGCATGCAATGCATACGATATCACCCTGTCCAGACGCACAGGCTATCCGGGGAAAAAAATTCGGCTCCTGGCTGCACGGTAGTGCAAGCCCTGTCTCCGGTCCTTATCCGTGGTCTTAAAACTCCGCCCATGCTATATATCTCCGCGTTTCGATATCGTGGCTCCAAATTTAGGCAGTTCTTAGCATCGAAACCTATCAAGCCTAGAGCCACTTAAGGTAGTTTTTAAGTGGCTGAAGTGTCCATTTCCGATGCTCTGTTGAGTTTTGAAAGTATATGTGGCATGCAGGATTCCATAACGGCCACATGCAGTCAACTCACAGCAGCGACTGCAGTAGCCAGGAAATAAAACCATCATAGAGCTAATGGTTAAATGGCCTCAAGTGCTTTCCCAACAGTATTAGTGGTGTCGCCCAACGACCTGGAGGGGTCCGTGTGTATGTTGGTGGAATCGTTCGGGATCAAGCAGACCGCCCGTCGTCGTGTCAAAACTGAGTGCAGAAAATTCCGACGTCTCCCTGTCGGGACGTGAGCCTACAGTGCGACTTACCCCTCTCGGGGGATTTGTATTGTAGGAGAGGTGCTTGTTGAATGTTAAGTTGATTTACCCTGGTCTGGGATATAGAATGCATAAGAAAAATTGAAAGTGTCTGGACAATTTACGACCTTTCTTCTAGCATCCAGAAACTAGATAAGACGTTAATGCCCTGCAGGGAAAGCCGAGAAAGGAGACTGAGGTTCAGTTCTCGCTCCTGGTTGAACGGGCCTCACCATGTGATGTGACGGGCAACACGGTCTTCCAGAATTCAGCTTCGTAGGCACAATTGAATCTGTGGAAGTCGAGCTTCTTGCCCACCGAGGCCCTGGGAAGGAAGTGAACGTATCTTTCGACGTGACGTAAACAGTAGGCCGAGTCGCCAAGCTCAACAGTTCCTTCATCCAAATTTCGGACAAGTACATCGGGGAGATATAAGTTACCTGGTCAACAATCCAGCTTCCAATATATCCCAATAAGGCGGGACAGGACAGCGGTACATCATAACCTGCCGTGACTCAAGGACACTTTGTCGCAGTTGATCTTTCTCTGACTCAACTCTCATGATTCTCTTGTTCGCGCCTTTTTTCGCCTCTACAACATCGTCCCGCTGCTGATTTCAGATCTCGCAGCCAGACCGCTCCAACCCATATGCCGGAGATACACCACTGCGGCGGGTGCTGCGTCCGTGAAACAACGCTTTCACCAAGCCCTCAGTCTGGACTCCGATTGCTCTTGATGGTGTAGAGTAGTGTCGAAAGGCGCAACGCGTGCCGCCTGTGCTTCGGTACACAAGTGGGCTCGAAGAAACCGCGCCCAAATCTCTTTGCCCGGATCGATACCATATTAATTTTTGAATCGCCGTACAGAGTTCTAGTCGCCGACAACCTGGCACGAACAAGGTAGGCTTCGGCGTCGTGCTTACTACGGTTTGGTGAGTTGACAGGCATTGAACGAGGTATTCGAGAAAAGGTCTAGGCCTGACCGCATAAGTAGGGCTCATTGTTTGTATGAATAAGCTCTTGAGAGCCTGCTGAACAGTCCATCGGAGGTAGGAGACACAAGGTTGCCCTTCAGGTTCCACGCGTCCGTTAACACAGCCCAGCTCCTTCTTGAGAACACTCAGCATCAGGATGATCCACGGTCACGGTGGCAGGGCCGATTTGACGCCCATAAAGCCCCCCGCCTTGGTTTTCAACAGTTGCTATGGTTTCCCGCATCTATACCATTATCTTGGCCCACAGGAGTCCAAATTACTGGCCTATTCTATGTTGGAGAAGACAGCGTAATGCGCCTCAAGTGAACACCCACAGGTATCCGAATGATCCGGAGAATACGATGAGGTTTACCCCGGCGTTTGGTTGTTGTTAAATGGTCATGGGATATGGTTCCAAAAGTCAACAAATTCCTCCGATTCCGAACGCATAATGCCGAAATGCCGAACACGAGGCTGTGGAGCGTTCGATCTCGGGTTTGACGATGCCAGTCATCAGGGGTCAGGTCCCAAGAGATGGATTGCAAGAGGGTCTATGAAGAAGGCGTGGAGGTGTAGCGTGAGCGATGGATGAAGTTAGCGCGGTCTCCAGCTTTCGCGTCTTCACGTGCTGTCTCGACATCCTGGCTTCGGCTTCCTCAGGCCTCTCCGTCAACGAGAGCGCCGATAAAGATTGAATTGGACGAATGGACTTTGCGGGCAGCAAGAAGCAGCCAGATATTGAAACTCATCCTCGCTGGGTTGGTGCGCGGTCCAAGGAATGTTGACTTTAAAGATCGTTGCGTTGGTCCCTGGCCCTTCCCACGATGTTAGCAGATCCGGAGGTCGTCCCGTCTCGCACAAGCCACGACACCAGCATCTTCTTCTTGCTTTCGATATCGAAGAATCCATCTCAAGACAATCTTCCCTATCGACGGACCTGCCAACGCCTCTTAAACATCTGGAATACGGGCGCGTTCCTGCCTCGCCGTATAGTGGCTTGCTGCAACGCTCCATTTGTTCCACGAATCGGCATTACCGTATTCGGCCACTCAACGCACAGACCCCACTCAACACACAGTTAACACTAAAAATCGTATATTTTCAACACCTCATAACTCCACCAATATGGACCCGATCGACGCAGCTGTTGAAGCTTTAAAATCCCTGGAGCTAGGAGAACGTCCTAATATATCCCAGGTTGCTCGGGAGTACGGCGTTGAGCGGTCGCGGCTCTCGAAGCGCTATCGAGGGGTTCAGGGCACCTATGCAACTCGGGCCGAAAAAAAGCGACTCCTCAACAATACACAGGAAAAACAGCTACTACAGTACATTGATAAGCTGTGTGTACAAGGCCTACCCCTACGAGAGAGATGATACGAAATTTCGCTGGAGAAATAGCACATCAAGAGCCAGGAAATCACTGGGTTAATCGCTACATTGCGCGGCATCAAATTGACCTTATATCGCGATGGACATCTGGCATCGATAGCCAGCGCTACAAAGCCGATTCAGCCTTCAAATACGCCCTCTATTTCAAGCTTTTAGACGATAAGATCAAGCAGTACAACATCGCACCGTCAAATATATACAATATGGATGAGAAGGGCTTCTTGATCGGGGTAGTGTCAAAAATGAAGCGCGTGTTCTCTCGACAGCGATATGAGCAAGGAGGCGTCAAGCAGGTACTCCAGGACGGCAATAGAGAGTGGATAACGACAATAGCCTGTATATGCGCCGACGGCAGCTCTCTCAAACCTGCCCTAATATATCAGGCGGCTTCTAGCAACATCCAGGACACATGGCTACAAGATTTCAATCCTCAAGAGCACCAGGCCTTTTTCGCCTCATCACCATCTGGATGGACAAATAACGAACTTGGGATTGCCTGGCTTAAGAGGTGCTTTCAAGAGGAGACTAAGAAGAAGGCAAAGCGCGACTATCGACTCCTAATTCTTGATGGGCATGGCTCACACGTTACTATGGAGTTTATCGAGTTCTGCAATCAAATCGAATCCTCCTAGCTATCTACCCGCCGCATTCAAACTCATACGCTACAGCCTCTGGATGTCTGCCTTTTTAAGCCTCTTTCAGCTGCATATACAAAAGAGCTCTCCGAATTCATGTACAACAGCCAAGGACTCACATCTATTACTAAGCGCGACTTCTTCCGCTTCTTCTATAAGGCATACAGAGTTGCATTCGCCAAAGAAACAATCATTAACGCCTTCAAAGTTACTGGCATCTCTCCGCTAAATAGCAACGCTATATTAAAGAAATTTAAGGATCTAGAGCCTAAGAGGCCATCAAGCAGCGATAGCACGTCGTCAGTACTCTCTGCAAGCGATTGGCGTAAAATTGAAGGACTTCTACGACAGGTAGTTGAGGATCTTAATGATAAACGCGTCTCGCAGCTGTCTCACACAATACACGCAATAGCGACTCAGAAACAGCTCGTCCAGCACAAAAACGATCGCCTTAGAGATGCCCTTTTCAATAAGAAGAAGCGCCGTAAGCGTGGCAAGGCATTACTACTTGAACCCTCTGAGAATTACGCTAGCAGCGCCGTCTTCTAGTCGCCATCAAAAGTTAAGGCTGCCCGCAATCACTAGGCTGAAAAAGACGCCAAAGCAGAAGAACTACAACACCAGAAGGAGCGCGACAAGCTAGCTAAGGAGCAGAAAAAGCAGGAGAAACAGGCTATGCTTAAGCAGAGGGCGCAGAAAAGGATGGCTGCAAAAGAGGTTAGGTTGCAAGAACAGCAGAGGAAGGCGGCAGAGCGCGAAGAAGATCTACTTGCGCGCGCAGCTGAAAAGCAACTTAGGACTAATATACAATTGGCCAAAAAGGGTAAGGCGCGTAGCCTCAAGGCTCCTGCACCTCCTGCTTATGTTATTAAGGACTTAGAGGTTGATGTTAAGGATCTATTAGTTATTAAAGGGGTGGTAGAGGCATCCAGCCCATCAACGCGCACTCGCAAAGTACGCCTCCCACAGAGGTATCACACGTAGTTTATCGTTGCCAATCGATTTATTAAGCTTCTGCAAATGCTACTCTAAAAACTCTAGTGATTTTACGATATATATAGAGCTCTGCAGCTTCAAAAGTAATAGTGGTGGCTATCCTCAAACTGTGCGTTGAGTGGGGTCTGTGCGTTGAGTGGCCGAATTCGGTAGGCGAGATAGAAACTTCGGGCACGGAACCCCTCTCGTGAGCAACACCGAACACAATGTCCCAAAAATGCGATCGGAATTTTATCGACTAGGAAGTCTGCATGTTCAAGGAAGCAACTGATGGAAAATTGCTATTTTAAAAGCAGGTGGAACCATCCCAAGGTTGCTGCCACTCAGCGTCATCGCACACACTGAACATGGGACGTTCAAGTCGTCTGGTGCCAAGGCTGTGTTGTAGATTAATCATTAACGCATACACAGTATCTCAGCATCAAGTCCAAAGAAGTAGGCTCCGAATGACAACCCGCAAGTATTGGGTTGAGGTCTCGTCTACGTCGCCTAAGAACGTAGCACTTTTCATTTATTCATGTCTATTTATAGTCAATGTCAGAGAACGGGTAGCGGAGCAATGTAGGGCACGATGAAAGGTAACCAAGTATATTAGATGGCGGTGATAGACAAGACGAATCGCTGCGGGGTAAAGGTCCCCTGCAGACAATATTATATACTAGGGGTCACCTGACCCAGCCAACCTTGGTACATACCCAGGTTTCATGACAAAGGCTACTTTTTTTACTATCATAATTACGTTAGTAGTAATTATAAAGCATATTAAAATCTTCTTAAAAATAATTAGGCTTATAAATAATTTACGAAGAAGGTGGCAGGGAAGGTTCCCATCGCCCTGCCGAGTTGAGGCTGGCCTACCAGAGTCATTTGGGATGTCATGTGTCCTGTGATCTGGCGGCTTATTGAAAGGGCCAATGGACTCAATCTGAATTAGGATTGACTAATAACCTGAATATTGAAGGACCCAGAAAGCGCTGGGGTGACACATGTTCGAAGGTTTAGAAAAGATTGCTATCATGTCCTAGATTTGATCAGTTCCTCTTCTGGTACCTGAGTGAGTCGCCCACATTTGTCTTTCTTTGTCAGAACACCCAGCCTTGCCTCATTCCATCGTGGCCGGACCTAAAATAGGACGCCGAATCCCCATTGGGCGCCACCCCCGCTCGGCACCATGAGTTCATCACGCGAGGAAAAGCGGTGAAAAAAAAAAGGCTCGTTGGTCTCCTGGTCTCAATTGAAAAATATGGAGCGAAGATTGGGTCCCTACTATCCACAGCTTCAGATTGCTTCCGGTTCGGGACAGAAGAATAGTAAATCGGTGTCAAGATGCCTCAACCGGAGCGTCGATTTGACTACACAACGGTTCCACTTCGTGATGGGCAGGTTCGTATCTTCCGCCTCCTGCCACCGCGTGCGACAACAGCGGGGACTCCGGAGATCAGGGGAGACATGTTCACGACCTCAATAGCGACTCCGTGCAAGTTCACGGCTCTGTCGTACACCTGGGGTGACGGGAAGGATCAGGCTAACATTGAGATCAACGGCATCATACACACCATAACTTCTTCGCTAGAGGCCACCTTGCGCGGCCTCCGGTTGCAGGACTCCCCGCTCGACTTGTGGATCGACCAAATCTGCATCAACCAGAAGGATGTCGCGGAAAAGGATCGCCAAGTCCCTCTGATGAAGTCCATCTACACGCTCTCGACGCAAACGATTGGCTGGCTTGGAGATTCATCCCCGTCGGCCGAGAAGGCCATTCGGTATATGGAGCGAATCGGCCAGCACATGCTTGGGTTCGGGTTCACGAAGATGACAAGAGAGCTCCAGGAGCAACTCTTGGCAACCGAAGAGATCGAAGGAGTTGGCATGGTAACCATCCCCGAGTCAGTCCAGGGCCTGAAGCAGAGCATCGCGGACTTGATCGAGACGGAGGGCGAGTGGCACAGACTAGAAGTACTCAATGACCTGGACGAATTATTCGGCCGGCGGTATTTCACGCGAGGATGGATCAAGCAGGAGGTCGCGTTGCCTCCCAATCTCATCTTCCGCTGTGACGACCTCGCAATTGATGGCGATGTTCTTTACGCGGCCTTTCGGTTCCACGACTTGCATTGGAGGCACTCTTCCAGAGTTTCGAGAAAGTACCTTATGGGTGCAGCAGAAAGGACCCCAAAAGTACAGGAAATGTTAGATCGTTTCCTGGAAGACAGGCCGGGCGTGGATGCAGCCAATACGAGTCTCGTTCTGCGGGCGAGGCAGCAGCTGGATGTACAGGATCGCTCCTCGACCACTCTCGGCAACATTCTGCGCAGGTATTTCTCCAAGTCGTTGTACTCGAGCGGCAAGGGTAGGGAACCCATACCAGCCTTCACCGAAGAGAAAGATATCATATACGGCTTCCTTGGAGTTGCAAGCAACGCAAGTTCTCTCAAGATTCTGACGCGATACGGAGATTCCGTTCCGGTCACAACTGTGTACACTGAAGCTACCAAGCGCATCATCGAAACCGGTGATGTGGATTTCCTCTTCTTGGCGCATCGAACGGCGCCCCATCCAGAACTGCCTTCCTGGGTTCCGGACTTGCGCTCAATCTGCGACGCTCCCATTCTCACAGCCAGAACCGCCTCCTCGACGAAGCCCTTTGCTGCCGGCACTTCTTGCCAGCAGTCGCATCACGGGACACCTGCTTCGTCGGTCGAACCTGACGTCCTGGCATTGCAGGGGATCCGTATTGGCGTCATCATCACCGTCGGCTCAGAGTGGCCGCGGGACGAAAACGGCAAACGTGGGAGACAACAATCCATCCATCCCCTGGCGAGCATTGAGATGCTCGTTGTGAGATCTCTAGGCATGGGCCAAAATCTGACCCACCATCCCCTATGGGCGACGGAGGAGCAGAGGACCCGACGAAGCGAGGCATCCTGGCGTGTCCCCATCGCCGATCACGAATACTTGCATGATACGCGATGGCACAGCCGGCGAGCTACAGCCGAAATGTCCAAAGCCGGGCATGAAAACTTTTGTACCGCCATTGGACGGGGCTATCAGCTCTACGTCATGAATCAGCCCCTCGATGTCGTCCTTCCCTTTAGCGAGGAAGAATTGAAAAGCCTAGAGGGGCTCGAGGGCGAAGAGTTAACTAATCGACGCATCAAGCTCCGGTTCTCAAAGTTGGAAATCGACAAACTGGGGACGAACTACTCGGCTGCACTTTACGTTCTCGAGACACGTCGTGGGTTTCTGGGCGAGGATGGCATTGTGGGCATTGGACCGCTGGAGATGGCAGTGGGTGACGTGGTGTGTGTCTTGTTTGGAGCGCAGCTGCCTGTTGTGCTACGACCGTGGGGGAACGGACTCTATTCGTACGTCGGAGACGTGTACTGTGATGGGATAATGGATGGTGAGGCGCTTGGATGGGGCAGGGAGTCTGAATTGTTCAATCTCCGCTAAGTTTGTATTGCAGATAACGGAAGTTGTCTCAGATCAAGCGTTACAACCAACATGTTTTTGTCGGTGGAGGGGCCGAAATTTTTTTCGGGCGATATGTGACTCACATCAAGCATATAGTCTCTGTGGCAACTAGTCCTTTCTCAATATCCGATACCATCTCGCCTCTCATCATACCACGCACCACATAGTACCCAGCCACTTGGTATGTCTCGCTATCACCGGCTGGCCGGAGCACCATTGGCAAGCCGCACCCAAGCAAAACGGCAACCACATCGCCGGGGCGTATCCCGGGCGGTCCTATGCCAATGTACTTATCTTCTGTGGCAAAAAGACTTCTTCCGAGCTGCATGGGCTGCTGGAAGAACATTATCAGCCCGTGCACAGCTTCTTGTCTTTGATCAATCATTCGGGGAACCTTGGAAGGTCTTCAAGATTCGGTGCATTCAGGTTTGCGGTCTTGAATCTTTCAAGCCACCATTTAGGCAGAGAGTAAGCACCAAGCCCGTTGAGCAATGCCGACCGATCTCGATTATTGCGGTCCAACATGACGTTTGGTGGTGGTTGCAGGTCAGGGCCGAAGAAGAGGTAGACGAAATCTTCCATCGTTATGTCGGAAGTGAGAGAAGGCTGTTACAGACTTTCCCGTGGAAAAACGCAAACGTAGTGCCGACGCCCTCATTGTCGTGAGTGTTGCATCCTGCGCTAACGTACCTAAGTTGAAGACAATAGATGTGGAAAGGCAGATAGGAGCTACAACTGGGATCTCAGTAGGTGGTCACGTCGTGCAAGATCTGAAAAATAGGTCCACGTCTGACGACTTCAATGTTCTTAGCAGGAAGGATTGAATTTCTGATGCGGAGTCAGCAATGTTTTGAGTCAAGAATGGCTTTCCGCTCAACCTATGTTCAATATCGTTGGAATGTATAGAACAAGGCGTGTTATACTATTCAATGTATACTATTATGTTAGTGTGGAGTACGATATCACATGATACCACCAACCTGATGTAGACTAGTTGCTGATCACGATTCTGCTACTTAAGCAGTTTCTCTGTTCAGCTTGTTACAATCAACTCAGTCTCTCATTCCTAATTGCTACCCTACTTATCCCTCACATATTATTATACTACCACTACTACTACTACTATTATTATTATTATTATACGCCGTTTTCCGCTTTTATAAGCGTATCCGGAACTTCTACCTAATCTCTCGTACAGTAAACCCTCTGGGGAATAAGCCCATACGCTGCTTTTCTTTGCTGCAGCGCCACGTTTGCGCGGCGCGCCCTCTGCGTCTGCCAGTCTGACTCTCACCCGTGAGCCTAGTGGTCAAACTACGACCCTAAGAGGTGCGTAGGTTGCGTGAGAAATAGAATTATTGGGCCTGCTCAGGCGCGGGGGGGGGGGGGGGGGGGGGGTCGGTGCTGATGCCGTGTATCTCCCTCGCGAGTCCGAATTCCTGGTTCACTCCTAGTCCGAGGAACCATCTAGTTAATACCCGTGCGGTCTTCGGCTTGCTCATGAGCGTTGCGTAGTTGCGGCAATTGCGCGGCGCAGCCGCACGTGGCCTAATGCGTCCTAGGGCCTCGGCGAGTCTTCGTCTCTGCTCCTCGGTTTCTGTGCATTCTGCTGTGATGTGGAGTGCGCTAGTTAGGTCTCGAGATGTCGGGTCGGTGTGGCCCTGTACGCACCGCTCGTGATGCGTAGGCACTTCGTCTGCGTCGCATTGAGCTTATTCGCGATGCCTGTTTTGGTCCCCGGTTCGTGCCACCATCAACGTCACATCCATGCAAGAACGAGCCTCTTGGATGCGACAAGGTCTTTGTCACTTCGTGGGAGTTGCTGCGTCACGAAGGAATTTGCAAACCAGCCAAGATTCAGTTCTTACAGTCAATGCCCAACTCCAACTCCTTTCCATGTGATACTTGCGGGAAGAGCTTCACTTCTGAGAAGAACAGGAAAACGCATGTCCGCAACATGCACGAGTGGATGGCACGCACCTGACCGTGGCGGTTGCACCGGCGCCCAAGTCTTTACATCCAAAGCGGAATATTTGTTACCCTAAGATAGGCAACACGAAGGTCAGGAGAAGGAGCCTGAGTACTGTGTATTACTCCAGGATAGGCGATGCGAAGGCCGAATGCAGTCAAATTATGTCTGTAGCTGTATCAGCGTTAAGAATTCGATTTTTCTGTGGCAAAAAAGAGGTCGCTGACCCTTGAGTATTGGTGGATTGGAGGTGGCCGAGTTGGTTATGGCGCCAACTTCGCCATGCGAACATTATTTCCTCGTCAGTTTTTGCGTGATGCCATGACCACCCATCCTCAAAATCTTTCTTGGTGCAACTAGCAAGCCCTAGCGAGCCAGTTATAACAAGACACCAATTACCCTAGCGTCGTGCCAGCGCGGAACGACCCCGCAGAATCATCGGAAGTTCTCTCTACATCTACACCCTCCATTATAAACTCTAAATTTCAGAATTTTGCATCAATCATCTCTTCAGAGATCGGTGAGATGGCCGAGTTGGTTATGGCGCCAGGTTAAGGTTCTTAACATTATTTCCTGGTCACGAAAGTGGCGTGGGTTCGAGTCCCACTCTCATCAACATCGTCTGCTCCTTGAGCAGGTTTCGGGAATTCTTTTTTTGGACTTTTGTCGCCCGTTACCGTTCACTGCCCGGGTGGTTGGCTGTATTTTTGCTGGATCGATCGCGCTATTAGTCACACTACCCTGCATTATTGTGACAAACACTTCTATAGCTCTAAGATTTTATTTTATTTACATAGCCATATTGTGTCGTATGCCTACAACAATATTAGGACAAGAGTCAAGTATAGTTTATTACCCCAGAATAGGCGATACGAAGTACTAGGACAAAAGTATAAGTACCATGTCTGACCCTTAGCATGACCAATACTAAGGCCAGCTGTACTTAAACTCTTAACCTGCAGCGCACGTAGACGTAACAAAGTTCAACTGTAAACCGTCGGACGATTACCGCCTCATGCTTATGGCGTTCGACACCTATCAAGACATCTTCGACAAGATCGAAGACATCAAAGCGGGTAATGATGTACTCAACAAGGCTATGGAGCTGGAGGAGGACCTGGCCAAGTTGCTTGGCCGTCTTCAAGGGCTTAAAGCGCTCCAGCGCTTTGTTAACAAGAAGGTAAGGAAAAACAATCCCAGGAAGCCCGCTAAGAAGAATTGAGGGTTCTAGGTATCATCGTTAATGCGGTCGGCCGCGATACGAGATGAGGGAGAAAAACATGGGTACGAGCTGATATAACTGAAACATGTATACTGAGTCACTCGATACAAAGTTCACGGTGATGCAACATGTACTTTGACGAGACCGGAGATGCTCCTTCAAACCCACACCCACACCCACACAGTACCATGACCCTCACAGGCGACTCTTGAAGTTAGTAAAGACACTTTCGGGTCTCCACATTTCGTTGAGGAGCCTGGTCGCGTTTACCATCTCAGGCCTCAGCTGATCCAACGTTGTCACGCCCAACAGACGCATACCCAACGAAAGCTCGTCCGCTAGCACTGCGACATGTCAATCTCAATGTCAACAATTTGGACAGCATATGCACTTACCATCAACACACCGTTCTACGCCCCGACTCCCATATGCTGCGAGAGCGTACAGGAACGGCCTTCCAACACCAACAGCCGTCGCACCGAGACAAAGTGCCTTCAAGACATCGGTACCATCTCGCAACCCGCCATCTACGAAAATTTCCAGCTTGCCGATAATTTCAGGGCAATACGTACGTATCTCCAAGAGGGTCATGAGTGCACTCGGTGCAGTGTGCAACTGTCGTCCACCGTGGTTGCTTAGAAGGATACCATTGCAGCCATACTCGTACGCTAACTTGGCGTCTTCGGCACACTGAATGCCCTTTAAAACAATAGGACCATCCCATTCCTTTCGTATCCATTGCAGGTCTTTCCATGTCGTATGCGGGCTCAGCTGCCCCGTGAAGACTCGCCCCCCCATAGCAGACGCAAAAGGATTCTCATCTCCAGCTTCCCAGTCCGCCGTGCTCTCTGCTTCAAGGCCGACTGAAAGTGCTTCTTCGGCCTGCAGCACCCGATCCGCAGTCCGCTTCCCCAGAACAGGCGTGTCCACGGTTATCCAAATACCTTTGTAGCCGACCTTTTTAGCCGTAAGCAACAACTCGATCGCTTTCTTGCGATCTACGGGTATGTAATACTGGTAGAACAGTTTTGTTGGACTGGCGTTATTGACCTTCTTTTGCTCATCGATACAAGCTTGCATGATCTGTTCCGATGTCTTCGTAGATGCAGTGCTGACAACCATGTGCGTTCCTTTCCTCACCGCACCACGAACCATCTCAGGCTCGGCTTTAGGATGGATGGTACCCAGGGTTCCCATGGGAGAGATGTAAAAAGGATATGGCGAGCTGTGTCCAAAAATAGAGCGGCTAGTGTCAACGTCACCAACGTTGCGCATCACGCGCGGGCGGAAGTTGATGCGACCCCAGTCGTCGAGGTTTGACTTCATTGACAGACCAGTGTTCGCTGAAGTACTCGCGTATATGTGGCTCTTGTGTGACAAAGCAGCCCTCGCCGCCTTCTCGAAATCCGGACATGAGACGCAAAGTGAGAGATGGGGAATCTCTTTGTCGGTATTGGCAGATGACGCTGGTGTATCATTCACTTCTTTTGGTATCCTCAGATTACCCAAGGTATTTGGATCAATGGGGCCGACCAAGCTTCCTTCCGGTAGGTCGTGGGTGTAATCTAGAGGATGATACTTTTTAAATTCCTCAGTCGCATCCTATCGTGCGTGATTAGCGATTCGTTCGGCGCCGCAAAGTTAATACGCACTGTACCGGCCTGCTTTAAGATAATCGCCGCACCCCCAGGGTGCTTTGATAAAAAGTTCGTGACATCGTACACGCTGGAATCAAGGACCTGTAAAATGGCGATGGAGGGTTCCAAGGTTAGTACGATAAGACGAAATCCACTTCAGCGCAACGTACTATCCAGCAAGACTTGCTGCTATCATGCTTCGCAACTTCTGCACCATCCACGGCTGTCATTTTAGAACGTTTGTCTCAGTACCAAGAATTGATGGGGATGTGGTGTCTGACAATTGCCGGAGAAGACATTTGAGGGGGCCGGGAAGACTAGGCCGAAAGGGGTGACCATCGGGTTCGCGGCGGAAGGTGTTCCGCACCTGCAGGTTTCAGGTTATTCTAACTTGGGTTTTACTAAGGTCGACCTAACTAAGCTAAACTTAGCATAACGCCTAAAAAAAATTTTAGATTACGTTAGCTTAGCTTAGCTTAGTTAACTAGCAATACTATTATATCTTTAGTACTATAAAATATATTTTAATAAATCTTAATACTATATATACCCTATACCTACTAGGGCTAGATAAGGGTAATATTAATAAGCCTCTACTAACTACTAAAGTGCTAACTACTTAAGTAGAGTAGGCTATTAAGTAGGCTAAGAATATTATATTAGTATATTAGGAGTCTACTATATTTACTATAAGTAATAGCTAGAATTTACTATTACGTGTAGAGGATATTAAGTATACTTTAACTATTTTAATATACTTAAAAGCTATACTAAATAACTATACCTATGTAATTAAAATACTTAGTAATAAATAAAGAGGGCAAATAATAAAGAAAGAGGTGTTTATATTAGTTATAGAGGTTTAATACTATTAAAAATTTTTAACATTTTATTTAAAATATATTTCTTAATAAATAAGTTTAAAATAAGTTCCTAATAAAATTCTTAATAAATAAGTTTAGAATATAATCCTAATATATTTTAGTTCTAATACTCTAAGAAGTGTAGTTATAAGGAATATTATATAATATCGAACTTTTTTAGTAGTATAGTATAGAGAATAAAATACTCCTATATAGGTATAAAATACTATAAACACCTTCTAAATATATTATATAATTATTCTTATAATAAAGTAAATAAGAAGTTATATAGTAAAATAAAACAACTTTAGATTAAAGAGCCTAAAGAAAGCTATAGTGTTAAAGAGGCTAAAGGGTAAAAACTAGAATATACTTTAAATATATTTTAAATATATTTATACTTAATAAAGTAAATATTAGTATACTAAAGCGATTTGAAAAAGGGGCTTATAGTACCTATAGAAGAGCTAGTTACCTATCTCTTTTAAAGCAGTTTTAAAAACTAGTATACTCCTAAAATATATTTATAATATAATTAGAACTTATTTAAATATATTTAGTTAATTATTAGTAAGCAAAAGTAGTTTGTTTATTACGCTAATTATACGTATTAGAATTACTATCTAAAGTATTATTTTTTTCTAAATTATACTAAATAAACTAGAAATTACATATTTATAGTCTCTTTTTATAAATAAATTACTTTTTAAATATATTATGTAAAGAGAGTGTAATATTATAGACCCTATAATTATAAAATTTTAAAAATATAGCATATACAACTAGAATATATTTAAAATATATACTAATTATATTTAAGGCGTTAATTATTCTTAAAGTTAAAGCAAGGTTATCTATAGTAAGAACTATCCTATTACCTTTTATATTCTAATTCTATTAAATTTTAAAAACACTTTTTATATTATTTTAAACCTATTTAGAATATATAACTATATCCTCCTTCCTTTATATATACTAGAGAAAATGTTGAATGGACTCTCTGCTAGCTAGCAAATGGTATCAGCAATTGCGTACGAGGCAGAAAGGTTTGCACGGTGTAAACATCGTACGGGGGGGGGTTGGGTAACTGGTGTTGATTGCTTCTCTCTTTTCTATTGTACGAAGGAAAGGGTTAATATACTCCTAGGCCCTGTGCACGGAGATCCGCACCCTTCCGGATCTCACGCACAGAGATCCGTGTGCATCCGGTCCACGTGACTATTAACTAAGTGCCTAAATACTGCTATTTGGACAGTAGCAACTTTTTCTTTTTTTTTCCTTCGTACAGACCTTGCCTAGTTTACCCTGCTTTATCCTGCGCGTACCACGCGCTTACTCCGTGGCGCCCTTTTCCCCCTCTCGTACAGGCTCAAGTCTGTTAACTAACGCTTCAACTCTTACAGTCAGTTGGTTGTGCGAGATTAGTTTCTCAAGCGCGGAGTTTGGCGCCTTCTTCGTACAGGCGTCTGCTGGGTTGTCCTTGCCGTTAATCCACCTAATTTCTGTAATCTCCTCTTTCGTACGATTCTCGAATTGACATGATATCAATCATAAGCCTCTTCTCGTTTGTTGTACCAAGCTTTACAAGACATTCATACAGAGATCTTGAATCCGTGCATATTACGAGAGGTACTAGAGGTATTCCAAGCGTACGTGTGATCTGGTTGATTGTCGTGCTCAGTGCGATCGCGCAGTCAAATCCTCCTACCATCCCGTACAACTCACTGGCTAGTACGGAGCGGGTAACGCGTTTACACTTGGAGGAGTTCCAGTGTACGATATTGCCTGTGATTTCGAAGTCGTACGAGTTCCCAGTACGCTGCTCAGTCCAAGAACAATGAGGAAGCCGAGCTGTGAACTTAGGTCCTTGTTGTTCGCGAATGATCCATCGGTGAAGATGAACAACTTCGTACGGGAGAGATCAAGTGGTATGTACGACAGTCCTCGATTCTGGTTGTCAATTTGCCATTGTATTCGTACGTTCAATGCCTTGATATCGTCGTGCGACGGCGACACAGCTGAGCGGCAGTAGACAAGTCAAATGCTGCCTCAGGTTGACATACTGATGCGTATAGGCACCTCGTGCGCGCTGTTCAATGTACTTCTGCGCGGCGCCCTCTGCGTTTGGGTCCACCGTACAGAGGTTCCTAGCTTGTCCCTTCTGAGTCAACAAGATCACAGTGTTGTCTCGTACGAGCTGGATCTTTCCTCCATTGAATTCCACAGGCTGTTCGTGTGACAAAATTGTCTTGGGCTTCGCGCGGAACTTGGCCTTCTGCAGCTCTTCTTCTTCACGTCGCGCGAAATCAGTCGTGACAATACTGAGGGTGTCGTCTGTTTGCAGCCCTGTGATTCCAAACGTTGTCATGCCTTCGTGCGTAATTAATAGGCATGGATCGTACGAGGAGGTTTCCATGCGAAGTTTGTCCTTATGGTGGTTGTGATATGTCTTGAACCAATACAGGCCAGATTCTGCTGCGCCGTATAGTGGCCGCACAAACTCTAAATATCGTGCGCGGAGGAAAACTCTCACGGAGTTCTCTTGGTGGTCGTGCGAACAACGTTCGTGTGAGTCTATCTGTTGACTGTACGTACGCCTGGGTGATATCGCGTAGCTCACAGTGCATACCGTACGAAGCCATCAGTGATGGGCCAATAGCCAGGATTAGCCTCTGGCTCATTCTTTGAATTGTAGGAGACTGTGTGAGGATCTCCTTCTTTTCCTTATCTGAATGCCCTGCAAAAACAAGTCGTGATTTTTCGTACGGCTGTGTTGATTTCCCTTTAATTTCGCGTACAAGGCGAAGGTCAAAGATTCGCCCCTTGTGAATAGATGGATTGTACGTAAGCACCTCGAAAGTGTCTCCTGCGATTAGGCTCCATTTCCGTACGGTCTGACTCTTCGAATGGTTCCCCAGGTGTTGTGATCACACCATCTGCGCGGAGTTTGATTGCTAACGTGTAGTCATCCTTCTCCTTCCGGGTGAGGAATGTTGTGTCTCGTACGGGATTCTTGCGCGGTCTTCCACGTCCTCTCTTGACTGGTTGTGGCGCTGGCTCTGGATCTGGTTCGTACGACAAATCCGACTCTGTGTCTTTTGCTAGTGGATCGTGCGGAGCTGGTTCCTCTGTTGACACTGGTTGCTTGCGTGGTCGACCTCTCTTTCGTACTTGTGGAGGATCCCTTCGTACAAGAGCTGGTTCGTCTGGGTCTAGCAAGTCTCGTACAGATTGTTCCTCATTCTCTGCACGGTAATATAGCTTGACTTGTGTAGCCCGGAATTTCACTGGACCGTTCTCTAGCTCAACAATGATGTCCCGGTCTTTAATTCCTTTTATCTCGTACGGCCCAAGCCATCCTTTCTTCTCACGCCATGTCATTACTTCTGAACCAAGTGGAAGATTTAGTACTTCGTGCGAGGTTGGGCCATTCCAAGTGTTGATCGCACGATTGATATTAACTTTCGCCCTCTCGCTTTGAAGCATCCTCATCGCCTTTCGTACAGCATTAGCTCGCGTGACAATGTCAGGAGATGGTGCGGAATCCATGTTGATTCTTGGGTACGTTCCAAACACAAGCAATGTGGGTACGAGACCGTTTAGTCCTACTGTATCGTTAAGGGCTTTGACAGCCATCTGCAACACTAACTCGTCGTTCGTACGATCATCTAATTCTGCACGGAGGATGTCGTACGCGCGTCGCAACGGCGCGTGCGCGCGTTCAATCTTCCCTACAGCCCAGTGAGCCTCAACTGGCATCTGTCGACACGTTGCTCCCACGATCTTCGCGCGGTTCCGGAAGTCTTCAGACGCAAAGTTCGTACCAGGGTCATGTACGATGTAATCAGGTGGGCCTTGGTACGTGTTGATCCAACACTTGCAGAGCGCGTCCCAGGTGTCTCGTGCGGACATTGATTTCAAAAAGGTTGCTGCTTGGAACGATGTGTCCGCGTCAATCACGTGGAGTGCGTCTTGGTTGCCAATTCGTACGACGTCAATTACTATCTCGTAATTGAAGTACAAATCATCCTTAATAGTGAACTTGAATCTTTGTGGGGCTGGATCGTGCAGCTGACACATGTGGCAGAACTTCTTGATCTCCTCAAGTACGGAGGGATTAACGTCATGTCCGGCGTGCTTAAGCATTGTGTAAAGCCGTTCCGTACGAGGATGGCCAAATCTCCTATGCAGTCGTCGAAGTTCCCGTTCAGTGAAGAAGGACATTGATTCCTCCTTTCGTACGTTGAAGAATGGATGACCCCATTTTCGTACGACAGGGACAGTATTGCCATCGCTTCGTACGATTACATTCTGCACGTTGTTGAAGTACGCACCCATTCGGTCTGCATCTGCAAGAGACAGTAGGAACGGTGTTGGAGTGTCCAGGATGTGGTACGTCACGTTACCAACTGGATTAGTGATCCGTACAGTACCAACTGATCCTGTTAATCCTTGTCCTCCAAAGCTAATACTCTCCTTGCTTGGTGTCCAGTCCACTTTCGTACGAGGGAATTCTCGCAGGTAGGCTTCAAGTTGTGACTTCCCAACGGTGGAAATCCTTGCCGCGCCGGTGTCCCATAGTTCACCTTGGTATACCGTACGATATCGATCCTCAAGGATGAACTGTTCTGCGTATCCCTTAGGTTCCAGGCTGTAGATGTCCTCTGCTGTCGCGCGGTGGAGAAATGCGGCTGTAGTAAGATAGTTAACAATCTCTTTGCCTTCCTCTTCATCTAGGTCGTCGTCGTCGTACGACTCCTCTTCCTCCTGCTCTGGTTCCCCTTCAAATTCCTGAATGTACGCGCTCACCTCCTTGCGCGTTAGTGTTTCATCATGGAATCCTTCGTACGAGGAGATATACTGGCGTTTTGCACGGGATTGATCCGTGCGAGGATGATTTGTGGACCAACATCCTTCCCTGTGACAGACAAAGCATCGCTTTGGTCGTGCGAAGGACCGTGATCTAAATGATCCTCTGTGTCCCCTGGGGCTTCTTCCACGTTGTTGATAGCCTCGCGTACGTGATGAGCTGTATCGCCTATCAGTGTAGTACGCATCCTGGGATTCGCTCATGAACGCATTGTTCTGTCGGTCAATAGAGACTTGGAGTGCCGCACGGAGATCGCTAAACAATGCCTCGCACGTGGGCTTGATTGAGAACATGGCCTGTTCCAGCTCAGGCTGTCCTCGACATGCTCGTACGACAGCAGTATGAAGAGGTATCTCGCCTTGGAATTGTGGGCCAAGGGCTCTCTGTGCGAGAGTAAGTTTATCAATCATTGCTTCTAGAGCTTCGTGCGGAGTTTTTGTAGGGTTCTCCTGCTTAATTCGTGGGAAGCTCATTGTTGTCCAATCTGTCCAATACTGGTTGTGGTTCACGTTGGTATTGAAGTGATTGCTGAGCTGCTCGTACAGTAACTTCCATGTTCGTCCTAGGCCAATATTGTGAAGGTAGAACATGTGCGCACGCCCTTCAAGGATATCAGGAAAGATGCTTGCGTACGAAGCCTCATGGATAACAAGGCGTTGGCAAAGCTCAATGAATACCATCGCCTTATCAGCTAGGATATCGTACGGTTGCCCTGTGTAGTTGTTTTCCTTCTTCCAGGCCTTCTGGAATTGTACGATCTTCTCAGGCGCAAGGTTCTCTGCTGCAATTTCTCGTGTAGGTGGAAGTTGGTATGGATTGTACGGCGATTGGATCGTGTGCGGTGGGTACAGGCTTTGAGGGATCTCGTGCGCTACGGCAACTGTAGGGATATGTAGCTGCCCGGTCGTGCTCTTGTGTGATGAGCTGGCATGAGGTGGTTGTACTGGTTGCGGAGGAAGTATCGGGTCTGCGGGTGATTCGTACGGGGACATAATCTGCGGCGTTGGGACTGGCGCTGGTGATGGTGATTCCGTACGGTGCTGTGATAGGACGTTAAAAGCGTGTTCTCCTTTTGCAAGTCCGTACAGCGTAGTAGCCTCTGTTTTGTCCTTCTTAAAACTAATGCCCTTGTTCCGCAGGGTAGCAATTAGTTCTCGCAGAAAGGGTTGGCCAAGATCTTTGAAGTGTACGAGCTCCCACTCTGCGAAATCGTCCTGGAAGTTCTCAAGGGTTCGTGCGCCTGTTGCGCTTGACGCGCGAAGTTCCATGATTGAGTTGGCTGCGTACGAGTTGAGTTTCTTCTTTGGTGTGTCGTCCGACAGTTCAATCTCGTCCACCCAGTCCTCAATATTTGTCTGCTCTGCTAGGGTCTTTGCTGAGATGCTCACAAGCGGTACGTATCGGTCGTACGTTGATACGTTATATTGGTTGGTTTGGGATGGAGCTGGCGTCGCTTGTTGCTCCATGATAGTTGGTTATGCGTCGTCGCGCGCTGTCTTACTTCTTGTACACTTGGCTGTGCTGCACGGCGTCCTAAGCCCCCAGCACGGGGGGGCCCTCCCAAAAAGGTCGGCCATGGACCTAATCACGGCCTTCACCCATGAAGCCGAACTCGCTTTTAGCGAGGGCAAACACGTCACCATGGTAACTATGGATGTACTAGGAGCTTTCGACGCGCTGCTAGTTAACCGGCTACTGCACCGCATGAAAGACCAAGGCTGGCACCAGAAGGTCCTAGTCCTCACACGCAACATCCTCACGAACCGACACATTCTTGTCCGCTACGGCCAACACCGTTCTGGCCGCCACCCAGTGGCCTGCGGCACCCCACAGGGCTCGCCATTCTCCCCCATTATCTACATGTTATACCTTGCAGAGCTACTGCTCCAGGACACGACTATGCGCTTTGGCTATGCTGACGACATATGCCTCTACAGCGCCTCCCACAGCCTCGACCTTAACGTTGAAATACTTGCTGAACAAGTCCGCAAGATCAACTTATATGGCGCGGACCACAAGATTGCTTTCTCACCAGACAAGCTCGAAATGATCCACCTTACAAGACAGAACGGGGACTACGCGCCGCCCTGCGCCGTCGACGATCACCTTACTATTCACCCAATCCTCCCCACAAGTGAGGTACCTGCACTGCGCTGGCTAGGCGTATGGTTCGACAGGAAGCTCACCTTTAAGACCCACGTGGCCATACGCGCCGCAAAGACAAGGGTTGTTGCCCACCACATCCGCAGCCTCGCTCGGATCAAACACGGCCCCCCACCGGGGTCTTTGCGCAAAGCGGTGATCTCCTGCGTCCTCCCCCGACTCCTGTACGGAGCGGAGGCCTGGTACGGAGGAAGAACTAAACCCTCTAGAATCATGCGCCAGTCAAAAGGCGCCGAAGTGAGCACCCGACTGGGTTGGCACATAGAAACACTCGACAAGGTCCTCAGGCAGGCATGCAGAGCCGTTGTTCCGGCCTACCGGACCACACCCACTACCGCTATCTTCAGGGACGCTGGACTCCCCTCAGCAGCAGTAGCCCTAGAAACCTGCAAGTTCCGCTTCGCAGCACACCTGCTAACGATTGACGAAAAGCACCCGCTAACTGCCAGGACTCAGTCTAAATAAGTAATTTTTTAAAAGCTTTATAACTTTTTAACTTGTAAAGCTATAATTTTAATTTTTTAATAGATTTATAGATAAAATACTAGTTTTTAATTATTTAATTTAAAAATACTATTTTTATTACGTAGTTAGTTGGTAATTAATAAAAAACCCTTTATTTGACTAGTTATAATATATATTACGTAATATTATTATATAATAATATAGTACTAATAATACATTATTTAAAGTTTTAAAAAAGTTTTAATAAATATAAAGTAGTTAAAAAGTTATTAAAGGTTATACTTTTTAAAATAGTGTTTTTTGCCAAGCCACTAATTTTCGCCCAATCTAATTCTTTTAAATAATTATAAAACTAAATTTTTCTATTTTTAAACCTATAAAATCTAGAATTTAGGATTAGACAGAAGTTTTATATAATACGCTAGTAATTAATACTATTATATTAACTACTAATTACTATCTAGTACTAAGAGACTTTAACTTTATACTTTAAAAAATCTTTTTTATAAAGCTTACTAAGTAGCTTACTAAGCTTTTTTTAAATTCTAGCTAATTAAAAAGCTTTATTTACTTATTAATTAGTATTATTATTAGATTAATTAATTAAGTAATAGAGATTAGCTATATACAAAGTTCCTAATAAGTGCTAACCTAATACTAGCACTATCTAGAATAGTGTAAAACTAATAGTGCGCCAGCCTTATATTCTCTACTACACTTTTAATAATAGTGTAGAATTATAAAGGCCCTATAATTAGACACACCCCCTTAGCTTAGGCATATTCTTAAGCTAAACGCTTTATAGTAATTAGTCTATTCTCTACTCTATCTTAAAGACCTCTATCCTCTACTATAGATTCTATAGGGCAACCTCTTAATTAGTAATCTTATCTAATATACTTTGAAGTCCTACTTTATCTAGAAACTTATTCTATTTATTTACTAGCAAGGTATTAGTTAGACTATTTGCTACTATATTCTCTAACCTCTAATAGATTATATTAATCGTTTCTTTAGCCACTTTCTGCCTTAGCTAATAATTATAGATATCTATATAGCGCCGCTAAGTCTATAACTTTGCGATCTCTTTAGTAACTAGGCGTATAGTCTATTAATTATTATAACTAATTATAATTAGGTAATTACTTATAGTAATCTAAAGCTTCTAGAGTAATTATAAAGTAAAGATAGCCTTTTTAGCTACCTATAAAAGTGCTAGCAGTTTAGCCTTTATTATTAATATAGTAACTATGTTTTATTTGCTTACCTTCTAGACAATTAGGCTACTAAATAGTTTAATTATATATTCTTATAAACTCTTATAATCTAGAGTATTATTAGTAAATAATATATTACTAGCTACTTCTAGAGTATCTACTCCTTCTAGCTATAGATCTAGTAATCTAGTCTTTATAAGGTAAAAAAGGACGTAATTAGTAGTAGTATAATAATTCTCGCTTAGATTAGATAGAAAACGTAATAGTCTAGAGCTTATAAAGGCAATATCTAGTTACGTAGTAACTATAGTATAGAGGATTAATTTAACTTTGCGCTAGTATTAACTAATCTTAGTCTTACTAGTTAGTCTTATTCGTAAAAGTAATTTAATTAAAGATATTAGTGTTTTATATCGCATCTTATAGCAATCTATAAAATAAAAGATCTTATTAATATATAAAGCTTATAAGAGCTAGATTCTTTAGTTAGTGTAGTCTCTAATTACTTTAACTCTAAAAAACCACTATAGATTCTTTCGCCTAGTAAGGGTAAACTTAGTATTTAACTCTATAATAGCTACTTCTATAGTAGACTTATAATTCTTCTAATAGGCAATAATTAGATTATCTATATAGAAGAAGATAATAAGTTCTTTCTTAATAAGATAATAAGACTTATAAGGGACTATAGTAAACTCTATATTATAGAGTATAATAGTAAACTCTCTCTACTAAAGTAGGGAAATAATACGCAACCTATATAGTGCTTTATATAGTTATAGAATTGTGCCTAATTATATATATCTATAGTGTATTCTTATATAGATTTCTCTATTAAGTTTTTTATAAATAAAGGCATTAGCAATATTATACTAAATTAGCTCTAGGTTAAAGCGTGCCGCTATTTCTATAAGTATATAGAATAATTGTCTAGCTAGTTTTACTCTATAGATATTTTACAAGATAAAATATTACTATTAATTACCTCTTACTACTAATATTGCTTTACACTTCTATAATTAATAGTGTTTATTAAACTTATAGGTATATACCTATATATAGTTAAAGATCTAATAGCCTACTATCTTTACTAAAGTAGCTATAATTTTACTTAAAGACTCTATTTCTTTATAACTCTATAGGCAAGAGTACTTAGCTTCCTTCTATATATTATAAAAAGAGTAATTCTTAAGCTTATCTCTATAGGTAAGTAGTTTTAGTAGTAGGCTTTTATATAGCTTCTTACCTATAGTAATTATATATCTAAGCTAAGCCTTATCTACTACCTTATCTTAATACTTACTACTACTTTCTACTTCTATACCTACTATAAATACGGCAGCCTAAGAGTTAACTTATCTTTACTCTAATTACACTCTTAGAAATAGTTTAGGTTAATTATCTCTAGCTAGTAATTAGATAAGAAGTGTAACTAGTAGCAGCATTAATAAAAGTATTAGATAATTATAATTAATCTTCCTATCTTGCCTATACCCTAGAGCCTCTTTATTTTCTTTCTTTAGTGCCTTAGTAATTATCTTATCTTTATAGAAGGACTCTATAGCTTAATCCTAGTAAGGTAAAAAAGGTAACTCTACTAAGCATACCTATACTAGTATCTCTTCTAAGGTATTATATATAAGATTGTTTATTAGGTCTTTAGTCTTATTTAAAAACACTATATCTTTATTAAATATAGTATTATAAGTGCTAATTATCTTTGCGAGTAAGGAAATTTATATCCTCTAGATATTAAATAAATAGTAGCTAACAAGATAGCTAATCTAGGCTTTTAGATTTAATTTTCAGAGTTTGCTTTTTCTGCGCTTTATATTATTAGTTATTGCAAAGGCTTTATAGCTAGAAGCCTAAAGGTAAGCTTAATTAGCCTTTTTTAGCTAAGTAACTACACTATTTTAAAAGGCTACTATTATGAAGAATACTTTATATAGCTAATTATATCGCGCGCGCTTTCTTTTTAATTACACCCTCTAAGTATTTAGCCCCTCTATTCTATACTTATATATCTAGTGCTAAAGGCTTAATTTTAATATTTTACGTAGTGCACTACTTTTTTATATCTGCTTTAACTAAAAAGATTTTATTATCTAATTTAATAATCTTAATAGTTATACTAAATTACACTCTTATAAATAGCATAAAAGTACTAAGTTACTTAATAATAGATTATACTAGGCAGTTATCCTTAAAGTAGAAATTCTAGGTAAAGCTACAGAATCTATTAGTAATAAGTATCTAACTTTTTTCTCCTATAGAGCTATTAACTTTAAAATTATAAAAGTTAATTATTATTCTTTTTCCTAGGCCTTTAGTAAAGTCTCTTAGGTATTTATAAATTTATTACTTAAGTTTAGCTTTGCTATAGACGTTGTATTTAATAGTAGTAAGTTCTTTAATTCTTACCCCTTTAGACTACTACACTAGGTGCTTAAGTGCCTAAGATTCTAAATAGCCTAATTGCTTATACTAGGTAATTATATTTACTTTTTATAGCCTACACTTTATTTTTAAGTTAATTTTATATACTACTAGCGCACTATTAATAATAGTGTAACCTACTAGGGCTAATTTATATTCTAGAACCTATTAGCTATATATATCTTTTAGTTTTACTAATATTATATTATCTTATTACTTTAGTGTTATTAGTTTAGCTTATGTATTTTACTAAAGGCCTTGCCTTTAGAGTAATTAAAAAGATATAAGATTATAGAGTAAGTCTTAGTAATAAATAATATTATCTAGCCTTACTATTTACTTGCCACTTATACTCTATATACTAAAATAGACACTTCTATATTCTTTAATCTATACTTATATATTTCCTACCTATATAAAGTCTCTAGGCAATAGTAGCCTATAGAAAACAAATTAATTAATATTATTAAAGATATAGTAGGTTGTGCCGAAGTTAAGTATAGCTAAGTATTATAGTAGGTATATATTTAGGTTAGTATAGAAAAATATAGTATTAAAGCTTACTAGAATTTTAGTAATATAGTATTTATATAGTTACTTATTAGCCTTAGTAATTTAAATTAGAGTAGAAGTATATAATAGTTTAATTTTAGTCTCTATTTTCCCTTTTATCCTAGGCTTTCTTAATCTACTAAGCTATTCTATAGCCTAAATTTAATTAGGTTAGCTATTCTAGATTTTAGTCTAAACTATTCTAGCTGCTTATTTCGGAAAGTATAAAAGTAGTCTTATAGACTATAGTATTATTTATAAGTAAGGCACTTAAGACCGCTAACTACTATTAGCTTATTATCTATAATTGCGAACTGCTTAGCTTTAGTACTATAACTAGCAGATTATTATTTATATAGTTATTTCTAATATTTTAATATTACTACTTTATCTATAAGAGAGGCGTTTCTATCTATAGCCTAAGTAGGTTTACTACTATTACCAAGAGATAATCTAATAGTAGTAAAAGCGTCTTTTTATTTATTCTTAAATAGGTGCTAAATAGTTATATATTCTTAAAAGAGTTTTATTATTTACTTCCTTAGTATAAGGGTACTATAGGGGTTATTATATCGTATATAAGATAATAGTAGTAATTAGAATCCAAATATAAGATAGTCGCAATACTTACGTAAAGTGGGTACGTAGGCAGGCTATATACGTAGTCTTGCTTAGAACCTCGCTTAGTAATCGCGCTAGTCCTAAAAAGGTAATATAACGTAAGTAAAAGACCTGCACTTTAGATTAGTAACACTTAGTATAGTAAAATCTTTACTAGTATTTTACTAAAAGGTAGTTATCTAAATAGATATAATATTAATTACTACCTTTATAAAGTCTTATTTAACTAAGTCTAGTAACTAAAGCTTAAAAACCTTATTAGTCTCTACCTTTATTGTCGCATAATTATACTTAGCTAGCTATATAACCTATAATATAGCTGTTCTTATTAGCTAAAGGACTTAATACCTTGCTATTAATTGTCTATATTTATCTTATAGATTTACCCTAACTATAATTATAAGGTTATTAATCTACTACCTAATTAATTAATCTAGAATATAGTAGTTATATTAGAAATACGCTAAAACTATTAATTAGAGAATAGTAACTACCTAATTTAGGCTAGCCTACTTTTTCTAATACTTATAATCTATAATCTTATATATCTTTAGCTATTTCTTATAATAGTCGCTATTGTCTTTATATACTTTCGCGTCTACTATTAATAAATATAAGAGTATTATTAGTATATTATTTAGATTTATAGTTGTGTAAGCCGTGCTTAGCTAGTAATTACCTATTACTAGAAGTATTAGCATTATAGGTTTCTGCTTTAGTTTATTTATTAGCGCTAGGTTAATAATATTCTAGACTTTTAGAAATTAGTATCTTATTTTAAACTAGTTTAGCTATAGTGTATAGGTTATATAATCTATTAGGATAACTATAAGATTTCTAAAGGTTAATAGGGCCATTTTAATCGGCTTAGTAGAGGCAATAAGACTCTTAATTATTAGATTTAATAGTATTCTATCACGGTAAAGTAATATAATCTTAATAATTAATAAGATTAATTAATTAAGTAATAGAGATTAGCCATATACAAAGTCCCTAATAAGTGCTAACCTAACACTAGCACTATCTAGAATAGTATAAAACTAATAGTGCGCCAGCCTTATATTCTCTACTATACTATTAATAATAGTGCAGGATTATAAAGGCCTTATAATCGGACAATTATATAGGTAGTATAAGCATCTAGGGTGCCCTAGCTATCCTAGCTGCCCTAGGTGTACTAGCGGTATAGGTGCGTATCTTTGCGCAACCTTATATATACGTATACTAAGAAAAAAGTCATATTACTAGTGCGATTTAAGTATATTTAGTATACAGACGTGCGCAGACGTATATAGAGCCGCCTAGGTACTATAGGTACTTATACTTACTTAAAACTTTTCCTAATATAAATTACGCCTTATAACTATAGCATAGTTTAAAAAGGTGTTTATAGGCTATATATACTAAAATTCTTTCTAATTAGGTAATTAGTAATTGGTTTTTAGTATTAAGATTATTAAAAAGTTATTTTTTTAGAAGATTAATTTTATAAGATTAAAAAGGTTACTTTTAATAACTTTTTAATATAGCTAGTTCTTTTATAATTATAAGGCCTTAATAGTATACCTACTAAGAGAATTGCGATTGCACGTAACTATATATTTTATAAAGCTAAAACACCTCTTATAGTTATATAATATATAGGGCACTAAGAGGTAATCCCTTTATAACGCGGCGGCATAGTAAGAACGATAATTAAGAGTACTTTAAGATAATTACGAGGCCTAGGACTGTGTATTTTGTAGTATATTATAGGCAAAAGCTAATAAGTTATTACTTAAGGAGCACTAGAAAATTCTACTATAATAAAGGCCTACTAGGTCCCTTTATAATCTAAGCATATACTATACTAAAAAGGGCAAAAAAGGCTAAAAACAGCCTTTTAAATTACTAAGAAGTTATATTATAATCTTATAAAAAGGCTCCTATAGAGCTGTAACTAAGCTATAGAGCTGTATAAACTATAGCTATACTATAGCTTAGGAGGCAGCTATGTACGTACAGCGTATAGGAAGTACTACGGGACGTAGTACTACGCGTAGTACGGCACGTTGTCAGCGCTGGCCGAACATCGGATGTGTTATTCTGGGATTAACAAGGGGGTCTGTACTCGTTATCCCAAGATGGCCTGGTAACGGAGCGTTAGTGATTATGGGTCAGTCGCCTCTATAGGAGCGGATTGAAACTTTACCTGTCGCCCGAGGCTGCAGTATAGTGGGATGGATGGAAAAGAGCGAGCGCCCTGGCACAGCGCGTTCAAGTGAGTTGAGAGGTATGATCATAATTTCGATATTGGGAACTTCGTGATTACGCGATGGGTCTCGTGTATGTGGCGTCGTAACTTGTATCGTTGCCTCATCAATTGAGTCTGTATGGAGGAAGATAGCAGTTGGTGCCGAGCTGAAGCTCACCCATCCTTTTCCGGTGAAGATCCATAAGAGTATATACCAAAGACCCCATATTGCACTCTCAAGAAAGTGTAGTGTCTCCTTCTTGGGCAGCTCGAGTATGATTGGGATAGCGTAGTGGTCGGAAAAGTTGGCACCCACGGCAGGCAGCTCTTTGATGAGGGGAGTGCCGAGACTCGATTCGGTGGAGTCCTCCCCACTGGGTCCAATGCCACTCAGAAGCAGTAACTGGGGGGTAGTCATGGCTCCGCAAGTTAGGATGACCTCTCTTCGGCCTTTGACGAGATAGTCTTTGCCTGTTTTGGGACCAGTGGAAGACCGGATATAGACAGGGCTGCCAATGTAGCGTAGTACGGTACGGTGGACCCCCATCGCTCTACGCTACGGCCCGTATGAGAGCCCAGTACGTACGGGAGCCCCTAGAGATGTTAAAATACAGTCTGTAACTGTAGTACGCTCTGTAAAATTCCCCTACGCCCTGTAGTAGGGCGGGATTTCCTACTTAGGTAATCTATTGTTATTTTTTAGTGTTAAGATTATTAATAAGGCTTCTTTTTTAGAGATTACCTTTATAAGGCTTATAAGATTGCTTTTAATAACCTCTCTACCTAGCTAATTTTTCTATAACTGTAAGGCCTTAATTATATAGCCTATAAAACTATTACAATTACACGTAATTGTATATTTAGCAGAACTAAAACATCTTTTATAATTACAGAACGTGCAGGGCACAAAGAGGTAATTTATAGCTATTTTATAGAGGATTAAGTAATATTTTTAGCCTACTTTAACCTACTAACAGTGTAGGTTATCTATAAGTTATATTAACTTTTTATTATTACTACTACGGTTTCTTTATAAATTATCTAAGTACTTATTAAGCTATATTACACGCTTATAATATTTATAAGACTTATTACTAGTAAGGAGTATAAAATCTATACTTATTATTTAAGCCCTTTAAATATTGCCCTTATAAGCCCTAGATACTTTATGTAATGTTAAAGAGAATCTAAATAGCTTAATATTATTTTTTTTAGCGTTAATATATGCCTTAAATATATAGGGTAGTAAGCAATTAGCTTTTTTATACTACTTAGGGTGCCTTTTCTAGTAGTCCTTAAACTAGGCAATATAGAACTATAGGTGTAATATAGTAGTTATATAGTAAAGAGATAGATTTAAATCTATAATAATTTTAATAAAGTATATATTAAGCTCCTACTACGTAAGCGTATTACCTTTAATAAGATAAGATAACTATATATAGCTATTAATTTTATATACACACTTAGTAAGCAACTTATAAAGTTATTATAAGTTAATAATTGTCTACTAGAAAGACCTAATTTGCTAATACTAGTAGTATCCTCTAGAGTCTTATATATCTTATAAAACTCTTATAAAACCTATATAATTATATAATATAGGCAGCCGCGTTATATTATTATCTTTAACTTTAGTATCCGTAGACTATAGTATACTATAATTAACTACCTTATTAGTTTAAGGGGCTAGTTTGCACGTGCTAACAAATAGTTTCTAGCTTAACCTATTTTACTACTTTACCTTTTTTTTAATACGTTTTTAGCATACCTATAGCTTTTCCTTATAGCGTTATACTATATACTAAAAAGTCTATAATATTTCTCTTCCTAATAATTATATAAACCTTCTTCTAATTATTGTCTATTAATTAGTTATACATAGGGTTATACTTATAAAGCCTATTAATATTATTATTATTACTAGGGACCTCTAGAAGGCTATTAATATTGTGGGCGCGTTATATAAACTTTTAAATTAGATCCTTAAGCTTATAGCAGCATAACAGTATAAGATAAACGCTATGCCACCTAATCCTACTATTCTAGATTAAATTAAGGGTGCTAAAGGTCTATAACACGTTATTATTATTAAGCAATTATTATATTATATAAAAAAGCTTATAATATTTGTTTAAGACATATACTGCATTTATAAAATTATAGAGTTTTTTAATAACTCTATGCCTTTAGTATAATTAATATTGCTTCTAGGGTAATGCGTAGACAGGCTTAGTTATAAAATTACTTACTTTATTACTATAAATAAGAACTTTAATAATTAGGTTAATTATATAACCCGCGTAGTGTATATAGTATTAATTTCTAATATTAAGGCTAGTTTTATTACGTAGATACTTAATAAATCTAGTACTATTATTGCTAGCATTATTACTTATAAAATAGTAAAGTTTTAACTTAAATTTATACTTTCTAATTACCTAGAGTATAAGCTAGACTTATATAGCTACTATATAGTCCCTAAAAAGGCTATAAAAGCTAATAAGTAGGTTAAGTTATTAGTGTTTTAGTTCTAAATTACTATAAGTTAAAATAAATAATACGATTATTAATAGGAATCTATAGCAGAAAAATAATCTTACTAATAAAGTAAGTAATAATTCTAAAAAAGCTTATATTACTTAGAAAAGTCTATATATTATAACTTACACTAATTTTACTTTATAAAAAGTGTAAAAGCTCTATAATCTCCTTCTTTTACTTTACTATACTACTTTATATATATTTTACTAGCGTTATAGAGCTACTTAGTAGGGCATATAAAAGATTAGTTTAATTCTATATTATAAGGCCCTAGGTGGCTACTAAAGTCACTATTTTAAAGCTAAGATCTTCTATAATAACCTAGTTAATAAAGGCGCTGTATAACTCCTCCTCTTACTATAGTAAATAGAATATAGTAGCTTTTATCCTAGTAGTAGCTATAAAAGAACTCTTAGGCTATATAGTTACTATAGTGGGTAGTAATCTAGTATTAGAATTAATTAGATATACCTTTTTAAGGTGCTATTTAATATAAGCTATACTATTAACCTTTTAATAATTAGAAAACTTTTTATTAAAGTAATAGTCTTTATAAAGCTAGTATAAGTTCTTACTAACTATATTATCCTCTAGGTACTCTAGCTTAGCTCTATACTACTAAATTATAGCTAGATTACACTTGTCTTTAAGCTAGCTTTTATAGTAGACCTAGTACTTAATATAACTAGATTTAAGGTAATAGCTACTATAGTAAATATAGCGCTAATTAATATTAAAAAGCTTTCTAAAATAGAGCTCTAGATACTATATATAGTTTCTTTATATAGGTATTAAAGTACCTAAGGTGCCCTTATATAACTAGGACTAAAATAACTTACCTAATAAAGGTAGCGTGTTAATAGTAGTAGTAGCGGCAATAAGCCTTTTTAATATAACAGTATAGTATAGGCAATAATTAAGAGTACTTTAAAATAATTACAAGGTCTAGGACTATATATTACATAGTATATTATAGGTAAAAGTTAATAGGTTATTATAAAAAAAGTATAAAGAAGCACTACGCTACTTTACTTTTTTTAATGCGTTTTTAGCACACCTATAGCTTTCTCTTACAGCGTTGTACAATATACTAAAAAGTCTCTAATATTTCTCTTTCTAATAAAGAAGCACTATAAAATTTGCTATAATAAACGCCTATTAGATATTCTTATAATCTAAGCGTATACTACACTAAAAAGGGTATAAAAATAGCCTAAAACAGCTTTCTAAAACACTAAAATTACAACTTAAAAACACCTAAATTATATATTAAAATCTCTAAAAGATACTACTATATAGCTATACTATAGCATAAAACGTATACAAACTACGCTACACTACGGCCTAGGGCAGAGCGTATTACGTACGGCTCACGTGATCGCTACGGGCCGTAGTTGTACGCCGTACTACGCTACGTTGGAAGCCCTGGATATAGACCCCAGTGACGGCACGCCCAATTTGTTCATCGCCGGCTATTTCCAAGCGCGACGCAACTGTGCCAGTGCACACTCTTAACCGCTTAATCCTCTCTCGGGCAACGGTTTTGCTCAGGTACGCCGTCAAGGCCGAGACCCTTTCACCATTCTTGTCAATGGCAGTTTCGAGGGGAAAGTAGCCGCATGAAGGGGCCCCCGGATCGTTGCAATCGCGGAAAGTTGAAAGACCAATGTTTCTAGCCGCTTTCTCGAGGCTGTGGGATGAATATTAGTTTAATTTCACACTCGTCCCAAGCTCGAAGGAGGCTTACTACTTTAGCCACTTGGACGGATACGGTGGCTAGAGCAACTCGATGGGTCCGCCACGACCTCTCACATCAGACTGAGACTTATCCGACGGCCCAGTAACATTCTCAAGCCTCCTAAAGTATGGCTCAACCTTATCCCATGCCCAATCTTTCAAGCCCATATTGCTCCACGTCGTATAATTTCCTGGGCTGCCTCGAGTCCAGAGCATGGCGTTGAGACGAGAAGCACCACCAATGCCGTTGACCGCCCAAAGCCGATTGCTCCTCCCGTAGGCACCTTGTATCAGCTCTGACCAGATTGTGCTTTGCACCTGCAAGGTCTCCGTCCAAAGCATATTCTGACTCAGTAATGGCATTCGCGAAACAAGATTATCCTTCACATGTCCTCGTTCAATTAGAAGAACGGAAACGTTCGGGTCCTCGGACAGACGAGAAGCGAGAACACAACCAGCCGTTCCACCTAGAATGTCTGGGTTTCCGCGGTTAGAGATGGACCCTCCCAAAAGTAAGTCCAGCCTTACCTCCAACAACAATGTAATCGTACGCTTTTCCGTCAACATCTTCTGGTAAGCACTCTGGGTATGACACAAAATGCCACATCATGAGAGGCTTCTCTGGATTTTCCTGCTGTTGTCCTGAAGAGTACCTAAGGTAAGAGTGAAAGCGCTGGAAGGAAAAGGGAATGTCCGCGCCAATCCGTTAAACGTTGAGGGGGCGGGGCAAACAAAACGGCCATTGCGCCACCGGGTATTAGCAACTCCAATTGTACCGGTAGGGTTGTGCTGCTGTGCCACATGCATACATTCTCCAAATCACAGCACGGCCTAAGATGGAGACTGCAGCTGCAAATGAGGTCAGTATGCTTTTGCACTAGTCTTCCAAGACAGCATCTAGATCATAGTCCATCTTTGGCTTACGCATACTAGGAACAAATATGGCTTGCCAGCCCAGACATTGCGTCTTCCCAGGATACGAATCTATGTTTTGAACAAGCTTTCACTCTTCACTACCGCTTAAAAGAAAAGTATGTGCTTAGTTTTGGGCCCATTAACGTGTCCGTGCGCGTGATGCGCGGATTCGCGTGATGCGCGGGCAACATCAAAACGCCCTACTTTTAATACGCGACAACTCCATTAATATAGATCTAATTTAAGCAGCAATTAATAATATTAAATTAATAGAGCTAGGTAAAACTTTCTTATATATAAAAACTGCTACTAAATATAGTATTGTATAGTCTATATTAATCTAAAGGTATTATAAAATAATGCGTTCTATATAAGTTAAGAACTGTAGCTAGTAAAAGCTTACTCTATAGTAAGAGCAAAAGCTTATATAATATATTAAAAGACTTATAAAGAGATATACACCTTTTACTAGAGAGATTATATAAAACTTTATATTTATAATAATAAAAGAGCTAGTTAGTAAGAGCTAGGTTACCCACTTTATTAACTAATATAGTATTTATTTTATTTTTTAATAGATAGTTAGTATAGATAGTAATTACTATAAAGCTAATTTAGTAGATAAATATTATCTCTATTTCTATCTTCTATATAGTAAGATTAATTAATATTAAATAGATCCTTATTATACCTATAATATAGATAAAAAAGGCTTTCTAATTAGTATTATAAGTAGAGTAAAGAGAATATTTAGCAGATAAATATAAAAGAAAAAAGAAATTAGGGTATTGCTTTAGAATAGTAATTATGTGTAGATTATACTTCTAGTGTATATTTACACTAATAGATTAGCTTTACTACTAAGCCTTATCTATAAGACTACTAATAAGGGTATTTAATTAAGCTAGGTAGAGAATATTAAGGCAGGAGATTATAAAGTCTTTATTACCTTATTATCCTCTAGCTAGATAAATAATAGTATTAGGCTTGCCTAGCTTAAATAGGTGTTTAATTGCTATATAAGAAAGAAGACCTAATAATTATATTAACTCCTAATTCTAAATAGCTATAGCTTTTACATTACTATAGACTTTATTAACTACTATAATTAGAATAAGATTCTACTTACTATTCTGCCTTCTTATTTAACTTATACGCTTTAGCCACTTAATATTACAATATTTAAGCCTCTATTAACAGCCTACTTAACAAAACTATTAACACACCTCTATAGAAGTTAGGGTCTAGCTTCTATTACTAAAGGCAACTTCTTCCCCCTATTCTAGAATGCGTAGAAGGCTTCCTTTAAGGAATTAACAATCCTTAGCTCTTTTAGGGCAATAGGGATATTACTACCTAATCTAAATATAATTCTTAATAGATTTACTAAATTTTATAATTTAAGAAAAAGCTTTCTATTATTACTTAGCAATTATAATTAAAAAAAGGTAGATAGACTTATACGCTCTATAGTTAAGGATTAGAATAGTAGAGATATATAAAAGCTTTATTAATCGCAATAGTACTTATTTGTCTAAAATAAGCTACTTAAGTATAAAATAGATAGAATTAAGCAGGCACTATCTATTAAGGAGAAACGTAAAAAAAAGGCAGGACTTTAGATTTCTAATAGTGTTAGGAGTATTATAGTAGAGCAGTCTTCTAGTTACTAAGGAAGCTAAGAGAGGCACGTGTTTGTTAATCTATTAAGGAGCAGAAGAAGAAATAATAGTAGCTTTAAAAAGTAGAAATAGTAGAGCTAAAAAAGGCAGCTAAGTTATATAAGAAGAAGATTTAGTAAAAGAAGCGTATTACGCAAAAGGTAGATAAGAAGGTAAAAGAAAAAAAGAGAGCTAAAAAGGCAGCTTAGCGCGCTGCCTAGAAGTCTGCCTATAACTGTCAGATATGCAGCTGTTAGATAGAATAAGCGCGTTAAGGTTAGATCTGTACAATTAAGCAGGGACTACCTGGCTTAGTACACTAGCGAAGAAGTCAAAACTAGCTAAATATAGTAGACACAAAGACAATATAATTATTATTATCTATAAAGACACATGATTGCATTTAACTATTAAATCTGATAACAATGTAGAAACAGCTCTATAACTATTCTAAAAAGGTAAAAAAAAAGGCCTCTTAGCTATCTCTACAAAGTAGAAAGTGATAGAAACGTATTATTAATACTATAGATATTAGGAAGGCCTTAGAGGGCGCATTTACTGCCCAAACTAAATCTATACACTATAGCCACAATATTAAGCTTCTAGATAGATTTAAATAGTGCAAATAAATTGCAGCTATTAACTTACTACCCTATATAAAAATCTTATAATAATATTAATTATAGGTAGTTGTATAGTCTTGTTTTTAATAGAGTATTTTTAGTATTGCCTATATATTACGCATATCCGCGCATTATACACATAGATATATTAAAGGGTAGGCTATTAGTAAGATTACTAGAGTAAGTAATACCGCTAATAAGACTATAATTAAGACGTGTTAATAAATAAGAGCTTCTTTTTGGGTTTTAGTAATAAAATGTACTATACTGTAGCTCCTAGTCCTTCCCTTAATACTTTAACTAGGCGAGCTACTTCTAACTTTATGTATCTAATTAATAGGTTAAAGATCTTTCTTTAATAGAAATTCTAATATAGATATTATATAGTAATGCAATAGTTTATTATTTATATCTCTTTATAGATACTAGTAAGAGCCCTTAGGTTACTCTATATTATAGTTGCTATATATACCTTTATCTCCTCTATTCTTTTAAAAAACCTATTTCGCGTTATTATTTTATTATTATTATTATTACTACTAGTATATCTATATAGTATTATAAGTAGTAAGTAGATAGAGGTACTAGTGCGTATACCTTTTATTATTATTCTCTTTAATAATAGTTAACTATATATAGTAATATATTATAAGATTATAGTTATAATTATATTAAAAGTGCTTCTTTAGTAAGTAAAGATTTTAAAGCTTTACTATATTTATAGTAGCTATAGACTAACCTTATTAAGCTAAATAATTTAGAAATCTATCTATATCTAGTGTAGATCTAGTAGGCCTTTTAGATACTATATATCTATCTTTTTAAATATGCCTTTTAGGGTCTAAGTATATTATAGTATTACTACTTTATTAATTTATACCCTCTATAGTTAAGGTACTATAGGCTTAAAAATAAGGCATATTAAATTCTAAAGTAATTATAATATAATAAAAAGAAGAAAGTAGTAGTAAATATAGTAAAGTATATACTAAACAGTAGTTAAATCTATAGTGTAGACTTATAAAGAGCTAGTTAATAGTTTTACTAATAGTAATATATTATATATACTTATAATATAGAAATTCTAAGTAAGGTTAAGTCTACAGTATACACAAAGAGAAGTAATATAAAAGGTACTAAAACCTAGTACTTATATAGTAGTAGTAATAAAATATATATAAAATAATAATAATTTTATTATTAACTTTCTTTATAGTAGTATTATTATAGTAGTCTATAAATAGTCTACTATTTAGTATAACTAAGTTATATATTATCTCCTAACTAGTAGACTATTAGAGAGCCATAGTAGACCGCGGAGTTATAACTACAAAAGTAGTATAAGTAATAAAACGCTTAACTATAGTTTAGTTATTACGCTCGCAATCTAGTAGTAGTGTAACTATAGTTTGCTATATATATAGCGTATAAAGTCTGTCTCTTATAATATTAGAAATGTCTAGAATACTAAATCTTTATTTCTTTATCTATTATATCTAGTAACGTAATAACTTTCTAGCGATCTAATATTATATCTAAATCTAATATCTATAATAATATAGCTATTATTAAATTTAGTTAGGGTATAACCAACTAGCTAGGCAAAGTTAAAAATAATCCTTAGAGATTTAGCAACTTTATGCGACTAGAAGGATTATTAAAGAGGCCTCTAGAGCTTATCTTTAAGTACCCTATTAGTAATATCTTTAGGCTAATTTGCCGCGCCTTGTGCCTTTAGATTCTAGAGTTTAAGATACTTCTTTTGTATCTAGATATTAGCAAAGACGCAGCCTTTATAACGTAATAATAGTATAATATAAAGATTATACTACAAAAGCTTAAAAATATAACTAAAAACAAAGGTAATAAGAACTATAAGGGCAAAGACTAGAGTAAAGAGAAGAAAGAGTTTATCGCAATATATAAGACGCTAAAAACATAGTAGTAACGCAAAAAGCTTATTAAGGCAGTAGTAATTATCTAGGCTACTATTAAGGCAGGGGACTGCAAGCAATAAGAGTAAGGGTAAGTAGTAGTGGCGAGAGCATAGGGAAGATAGGCAGCGGCGGCAAGGTTCTAGATAGTAATATACGGCTTACTAGTTATAATAAAAGATCTACTATAGAAAAGTAATAAAATAGTTAGGTTAGTTACTATTATAATTATTATTGTTATTATTACTATAAGAAATATTATTAAAGAAATTATTAATTACGTAATATAGTGGTTAGCTAAATAGCTAGCCTAGGATTACGTAATATTACGGATTAATTCTAGGGGAGAAGATACTTATAATATATAAGTATAAAGTTATTATTAATATATATATATATATAGGTATAGTACACTAAACTAATATTATATAATTACTATAGCTAGCTAATATTTCTTTTAGTAAGAATAGCCTAATAAAAACAAAAAAAATTAAGTCTCTTTATCTATCTAAATACGTTTAACTATTCTTTATAGAGTTACTAATACTGTATATGTATATAGAACCTAAAACTTATTCCGCGACTACTATTAAGATAGCATAGTAGTGAGTAGACCTAAAATAACCTTGCTATATAGCTAATAGTAACAGTGCCTTCTAAGGTTTAAACTACCCTGTCTCGGCAGTCAATGCGCACCGTCAATCAATGCGCAACCCCAACATGACGCGCCCCAACTTTGACGCGCCCCAACTCCACCAATATGGACCTAATTAACGCCGCGATAGCAGCAATCGAAGCGCAAGAACTAGGAGAATTTTTATCATACAATAAAATCACCAAAGAATTTGGTGTTGTACGCTCTACGTTAACGCGCAGGCACCAACGCGTCACGCAGGCGCGTACTACCATGTTTCATCACCCGACGATCGGCCCCACCTGACGATCGATTTGGCAGGGCCCGTGCGTACAACTTTTGAAGCTGTACGACGCAATACAAATTGTATACAGGCTAGATTTTTTGGTGGAGAGCTTTTGAGGGGCATAGGAGACAATCGCGATACTTTATTAGGTGCGATAACGCTCAGGGAGCCGTAAAGAGCGACCCCGGCGTGTACGCGCTGGCGTAGGCGCCACATCTACAACAGATGAAAAGTTGTACTCTACATCCTCCTCATTAATTAAAGGAGGTGTAATAGCCTTCTCCTTGCCCTTACGCTTTACCTTGGAGGTGTTTTAGAGTAGGAGAGGAGCTTCTTGGATGCCTTTAGGGGCCTTGCTTTTGGTGCCCGAAGCGCCTAGGTTAACGCCAGGGCCCTGGGCGCGCTCCTCCTTTTGTATAGCCTTTGTACGCCTCCGCTCCTCCTGGATAGCCTTCCTCTACTCCTTCTCTTGCTCCTTAGCCTTTGCCTTCTAATCTTTTTGTGCCTAGCGTTGGCGAGCTTCCTTAACCTTTACTGTGTCCGTGCACTCAACGCCCGGATTCAGTCAACGCCCGCCTTTTACTAGGAAAATCAAAGAAAATAAGCAACTTCACAGCTATATAACTCTTTAGCTACTTTTTCTTTTTAAAAGCTTTCTTAATTAAAGTTATAGAGAAAGACTATCTCTATAACTCTAGAATTTTGGTTTTCTAATAATAATTAATTTTAAGAAAAAAGTATAAAAGTACTAAAACTTAAGTCTCTAAATTTAAAAATAAAATTTTTTTAGAAGTAAAGTATGCTGTTTAGAATATAGTTTATATTAAGACTTTTTTTTATAAAGGACTACTTAAGAAGATAGATTATCTTTCCTAATTTTTTTATTTAAAAAAAATAAAAAGATAATATAACTTTCTAGTTAATAGTTTTATTAAAAAGAACTTAATATAAACTATATTCTAAACAGCATACTTTACTTCTTAAAAAAAATTATTTTTAAATTTAGAGACTTAAGTTTTAGTACTTTTATACTTTTTTCTTAAAATTAATTATTATTAGAAAACCAAAATTCTAGAGTTATAGAGATAGTCTTTCTCTATAACTTTAATTAAGAAAGCTTTTAAAAAGAAAAAGTAGCTAAAGAGTTATATAGCTGTGAAGTTGCTTATTTTCTTTGATTTTCCTAGTAAAAGGCGGGCGTTGACTGAATCCGGGCGTTGAGTGCACGGACACAGTATAGGGGACTAAAACATGGCGCTACTAGCATAATTTTACGCCAATCTGAAGCGCTAAGTATAGAAGAGCTGCTATCGCTTGAGGATGGCCGCTCTAGGTCCATATTATTAAAGCGCTGAAGGATTACTTAGGGGTTAAAAGGCACTAGGCTAGTGGCCTTAAAGGCGCTGCAGATCGTATTTTCTTGAAAGGAGCACTACCAGGCCCTCTTAAACATAGCGAAGAAGTCGCGCTTTATAACTCTTAAGAGGTCCTAGCACTTATCCAAATACTTAGTAAGTTCAGCAGAGTAGGCAGTGCTAAGAGGCTTGAATAGCGCGACGTTAAGCGGCTGGAGCGTATAGGTTGAATAAGGTGGATAGATCACTAGGAAGATCTTATTTTGATCGCAGTAGTTAATAAACTCTATTGTAACATGCGATCCATGGCTGTTAAGGAGTAGTAGACGATAATTGCGGCGCGCCTTTGCCTTAGTCTCCCTGTTAAACACCTGTTTGACCCATGCTAGGCCTAAATCGTTGTTTGTTTATCTACTTGGTGATACTGCAAAGAGAGCTTTGTGTGAGGAGTCGTTAAAATCTTGTAACTAGGTGTCTTGTATATTGTTTGACTGCGCTTGATAAATCAAGCAAGGCGTAAGAGAGCTTCTATTAGCGCAAATACATGCTAGCGTCGTAATCCACTCGCGATTGCTGTCCTGGAGCATTTGTTTAATGCCGCCGCTCTTATAGCGCTGTCGGGAGAAGACACGCTTTATTTTTGACAGCACCCCAATTAGGAAACCCTTCTTATCTATATTGTACATGTGGCGCTTGTTGACGTTATACTGCTCAATCTTTTTACGTAGGAGCTCGAAATATAGGGCGTACTTGAAGGCAGAGTCGGCGCGTTTACGTGAGGCGTCTATACCAGAGGTCCAGTGCGAAAGTAGGTCGACTTTGTGGCGTCGTATAAATTGGTCAACCTAGTTTTTGCCAGCAGACTTCCCAGCTATTTCTAATGCGAAATTTCGTATCATCTCCTTTGTAGGGGTAATCCTCGTTCGCAAAGGCCATTAATATATTGTAGAAGCTTAGTTTCCTGTTGGGAGTTGAGGAGGCGCTGGCTGTTGGCCAGCGCGTCGCGCGTGCCCTGCACCCTGCGATGCCGGCGCGACAATGTATTGCGATCGCAGCTATATTTTTGAGCGACTTTGGTGTAATTAGGCTTCTCAGAGATGCTCAGCGAGCTCAAATAGTTAAGAGCAGCACTTAATTCGGCCATATTCGTTGTATAGAGCGTTGCAAAAGGTGCCGAAGTTGGGCTGTTGAGGCAGAAAATCGATCGTCCGGTGGGGCCGATCGTCAGGTGATGAAACACGGTATCACTAATAGTACACGTCGTCTACTCTATCCACAACAAGAAAAGGGGCTTCTACAATATATCACCTACCTTACTAAGTGTGGCCTTCCTCCTACACAGCAGATAATACAAAATTTTGCTTCCTACATAGCAAAAAGAGACGTCAGCATGTCCTGGGTTAATCGCTTTGTTAGGCGCAACCCTAACTCCTTAATCTCACGATAGACGACTAGGCTTGACAGCAATCGCCACAAGGCTGATTTAGAGGCAAAATACAGGCTCTACTTTAAGCTTCTACACAAGAAAATTACAGAGTATAGTGTAGAGCCTTAGCATATATACAATATAGACAAGAAAGGCTTCCTTCTTAGTATCACTAGCCGCTCAAAAAGGATCTTTAATAGGCCTCTATATAAGAGTTGCTAAGTAAGGCAATCTATACAGGACGGTAGCCGTGAGTGGATCTCGCTCATCGCATGTATATGCGCCGACGGATCTCCTATTAATCTAGCGCTAATCTATCGATCTAACGCCGCGACTCTACAATTAAGCTAGGTTGAAGAAATTAACATTAATTCTCACAGAGTCTTTATCACCTTATCAACCTCTAGATAGTTAAACAATAAGATAGGGCTTTAATGGCTTAAATAGGTGTTTGATCGCTGTATAAAGGAGAAGGCTTAATAGTAGTGGCAACTCCTAGTCCTTAATAGGCATGGATCTCACGTTACTATAGATTTTATCAACTACTACAATTAGAATAAGATCCTCCTTGCGATATTTCCCCCTTATACAACTTATACGCTGCTGTCATGGATCCATGGCGGCACCCGGCCCGGAAAACGTTGATCCGGAGCTAGGCCCGATTTGGCGTTAGCTCAGCAGCACCCATAAGGTGCTGCCGCCCTGCCTGCCCACTTGGCATAGCAGTATTTCATGTACGGAGGTGCCTTTCAAAAGTTCTGTCTGCCAAGGAAAGCCACAACGCCACCAAAACGCCACATATTGCTGATCTATCTAACTCGCTTTTCTCCTCTCCCTTCAAGGTACTCATTGCCACCTTTAAGCTTAATAATCTTAGGGATATGTTCAACAATACGCTCAATCCAAGTTTGTATCTTTGATTGAGGGAGGTCTCGCCAGCATCTCTCCCACGCCTTAATACCCTCTGCTCTTAATTAAGGAGCTCCCTTCTTTGTAGTCTCTCTCTTCATATAGAACCAGCATAGCTCAATGCAGTTGCAGTCTGGTGAGTTGCCACACCAGAGCAACTTTGTGACCTTGTACAGACTGTACACTGTATCCTGATAGTGGTGTGCATGCGCAGGTGCCTTATCCTCTATCACCACAGTCTGTGGCCTATCCTTCATACACTCCTGCGCGAAGGGCAGAAGCTTAGGGATAAGAACGCACGTCTGGTATCGCCACCAATCAATGCCTCCACCAGAGCTGCGTACGAGCTTGCCATTCTTGGCTGTCCATTTCCATTGAGGTTTCTTGCCTGGCTTGTTGCGTAGTCCTGTCCTCCTCATGGCTGTGTTCAGCTCCCACTCATCTCGCATCAAAGGCTCAAGCTCAGCGTTCAGCTCACTAATCCTTTGAGCAGCTATCTGCTTCTCTACCTTAGTCTCTGGCTTGTAGACATAGCAAGGACCCTTCTTGTCGTACGTAAAGCAGCCCCAGAACATGAACTCAGAGTATCCCTTCCATCTCTCACGTATACAGCTCTTGACTACGCGCTCCTCAGGTCTCCTCCATATTCTGTATCCACCACGGCGATGACCAAGAACGACAGAAGTCTCATCTGTCCATATAACGTTCTTCCAATCCTCAAGCGTCCAAGTAACGTGCTCAAGCGCCCACTTCAATCTCTCAGTCCTCATCTTCTGTGTCAACCCAGGCTTCCTCGTTGGCTTTGTCTTGTGGTATCCAGCCTCTCTCAAGACTCGCCAGACAGTAGTAGCTGAGAGATCTATCCCTCGCAGACTAAGCCCACCAGCTACGTCAGCGCAGGTCTTTTCACGTCCATATCTGTCGCGGCATACTTGTTGTAATCACAATTGTCAACAATCAAATATACTTCCAAATCTCGAGCTTCGAACGGCCGAGTTGCCAATTCAAGTAAATCAAGTCTTTGCCGTATAAATTGAGGCGGAAATCAAGTCCAAAATGAAGATTTGACTTGGAGATTTGATAGATTTGATAGTGTTGTTTAGCCATAGAAGCGAGCGGGTGTTGCTGCAAAAGTTGGCTTATTTGGAGTCGTTGATTGGCCACAACTTACTGCCGGCATCACGCCCAGGCCCCTAGCCATCTCATCGCGCACTTGACGCGCTGTTTTGTTACCATCGCCTATCTATCGGTGTACTTTTGTTGGTGTTTTAGCTATTGCAGTTAACTTATTGCGTACTTTCGCTGCCTTTGCTGACCTTGTGGGCTTGCTAATAGCCCGAGATGCCCCCCAAACGCGCTATCGATGGCAACACACGCGCCGGAGTACGCGCCAACGGCGCCGTACCGGTAGAGGTGACCGATGAAGGTGGAGGTCGCGGCAAGCGTCAGAAAGTACGCACCCAGCGGGCTATTGAAGGCGACTCGCTGCCAGCCGGCACTGCCAGTCAGCCGATAGAGCTGCCCGAAACGCAGCTAACTGCGCCGCCGTCGCCTCAATCGTCGCCATCACGGGTAGCCAGCCAGCCAGCCATGCCCGCCGAAGACCCGCTTGTTGGCCAGGTTATAGATGCCTCACAGCGGCCGTGGGAGCTGCAGTTGCTGGAGTCGCAGGCGTTGTTAACGCCATCGTCGGCGTCAAAGGCAGCCACGGAGGCTTCGACTGTGGAGGATGATAATGTCGTCGGCGGCGGCTTTGACGAGCGCTTTGCGGACAATTACGATGGCATTGATTGGGAGAAGCTGGCTCGGTACCAGGTGCCGCGGCGTACTCTTATTGGCAAGAAGAGCTGGGTCTTTCAGTACGGCTATCGCGTCGCGTTAAAGCAAAGTCCTGCACAAATTGCGGCTGATAAACCTGAGCGCACCTTCTTTGTGTGCCGCTTCTGCCACCACAACGCGCCGACGAGCAGCATAATCGAGGTGACGGATGCCACAAGCTCCGTGGCGAAGCACCTGGTCGTCAAAGGCGCGGCCATCGCCTAACTGCGCGCGGGAAGCAGCTGCCACAGCTGCCGGGTGGTCAGTCAACTATCTTTGACGCGATGAAGAAGGGCGTACCTGTCACGCAAGCTGTGGTTAATGAGCTGAGTAACTTTGATGTTTAAGGCTTCCGGCTCGCCGCTGTGCAATGGCTTGTTGAGAATAACCATCCACTGCGCGAATTCGAGACTGAGAGCTTCTGGCGCATGCTACAGTTCGCCAATCCTGCGGCAGTTCAAGCGCTGTGGACAAGCTACAACAGCGTGTCGAGGTTCGTACTGCGGCTCTACGACTACCTTGTTCCTATTGTTAAAGCAGAATTAGCGACTGCGAGCAGTAAGGTGCACGTCAGCTTTGACGGCTGGACTGCAAAAGGTGGCAAGCGCGGCTTCTTTGGTGTCGTTGCTCACTACGTTGACACCGCGGGCAGGATTCGAGACTTACCTATCGCGCTGCCGCAGCTCGCTGGCGTCCACAGCGGCGAGAGGATAGGCGAATGTGTCGACAAAGCGCTGCAGGCGTTCGATATAACGGCGGAGAAGCTAGGTTACTTTGTGTTAGATAACGCTGCAAGTAACAATGTGGCAGTGGAGTACTTGAGTAAACAGTATAGATTTACTGCGCTCAACGCCGCCTTCGTTGCAGTTGCCACACTATCAACCTCGTCGGCCAAACTGTTATGTTTGGCAAGGATAAAGACGCCTACAATAATAACCCAAAGCACGAGAAGGATGAGAGAAGTTCATGAATAAGTGGCGGCGGCTGGGGCCTTTAGGAGTGTTTCTAGACATTATCAACTTTATCAGTACGCCGAAACAGTACTCCAGTTTCTCTACTTTCCAGCACCTCGCGTTAGCTGAAGACCCCACAAACAAGGCCTTATTATTGGCCGTCGTCAAGGCGTGCGTTACACGCTGGAACAGCTATTGTGCTGCCTTTGAGCGTGGGCTTATCCTCCAACGTCCCATCACCGACTACGCCAAACACCACATCTCACGGATCGAAGCGCTTGATCAAACAACTAACAAGCCGCCAGCTGCTTTGGCGTGGATGCGATCAACCGGTCTACAAGCAGCAGACTGGGCAGTTATCACTGAGTATGTGGATGTGTTGAAGCCGCTCAAAGCAGCCACAGAGCGGCTGGAAGGTCGCGGCAAGAGCAAGCAGCCAGGCGATCGCAAGCTTAATGGGCGCTTCGGCGCCATTTATGAGGTTATCCCTACCTTTGAGCAGCTTATAAGCGCTTATGAAGAGCGCTTAATTACCTATCGCGATGTTGACTTTGAGCAAGAAGACGCTCCGGAAGACCATTTGGCCATCAACCTGCGCGGCGCTGTCGCCAAACTGAAGCTCTATTACAGCAAACTGAGCGACAGTACTGCCTATTACGCTGCGATTGTACTCCACCCGCGCTATCGTAACTACTGCAAAGTCGCTTGGGCGGGTGACCCAGCTCAATTGGCGGCTGCCGACGCTGCCTTTCAGCAACTTTGGCGCCTCTATAGCGGTACTGTTGCTCCCCGGCCGCCTCCACGCCCGCTGGTTAAGCGGTCCAACACCATTGACGACGCCGTTGACGCGATTATCGAGGCGGAGAGCGACTCTGATGAAGAAACTGGCGATGAGTACGAGCGCTGGCGGGCTTGTGAGCCGCGTTGGAGCCGCGCCGACTTCGATCGAGAAGGTAACCCAGTCCGCTATTGGCTTGGGTTACGCAACAAGTACCCAGCGTTGGCGCAGTTTGCGCTTGATATAATGAGTATTCCAGCCCCAGCGCGGAGTGTGAGCGCTTGTTCAGCGAACTTGGCGACTTATTGGAGCCGAAGCGGCGCAAAATGAGCTCACAGTTACTAGCTGCTCTGCAGTGTGTGCGGAGCTGGCTGAAGGCTGGTTTTATGAGCAGCGACAATGAGGTTGATGAGAGCAATCTCACTGACGCAGCAATCGAGACTCTGTACAGTGTATCTAAATGGGACGATTAGCTGCCAAACTGCAGTACAACACCACAATTTCAGATTAATATTGCAAATCCGACTTCCAAATCAAGTACAAACTGCTGCCAAGACCTCCCAATCAAGTCCTCCAGCACTGTTGAGGCACATCAAATCAAGTCAACGGGTGGATTTGGACTGGATTTGTTTGTTGACAATTGTGGTTGTAATACCTCCTCCTTGACCTCCTGCGTCTGTTTGGATGGGCGCCCAGAGCGAGGAGCGTCTTGAACGTGGTGTGGGAGGATCTTGAGAGGCAGAACGTTGGGCTCGAAGCCAGCAGCAATAGCTCGGCTGTAGATACGATCAATTGTGCGTGGTTTGATGCCAGTGAGCTCTGAGACTTGAGAGGTTGACTTGCCAACAAATGGTGATTTGAGAGTAACAACAAGAGTACGCGTATACACGTCAGTATTGGGGGCCATGGTTGATCAGAAGAGAGATCAGATTGCTCCTATCTCAAGTATTTTAGTGCCAAGAGCTGGGCGTTGTGGTGGCGCTTTAGCGTCAGACAGAACTTTTGAAAGGCACCTCCGTACTAGGAATCAACTTACTTTCATCCCAACTATCGCGGGCCCGAACCCTTACACTGCAGCCTCTTAACGTCTGCGTATTTAGTCTCTCTTAGCTGCCTACTCTAACAAGCTCTCTAGATACCTGTATAGGAGCTAAGGACTGTTAACAATTGCCAAAAGAGACTTCTTTACGCTATTCTGAAAGGCCTAGACAACGTTTGTTACGCCGCAGTTAATTACTAAAGCTTTTAAGTGTACAGGTATCTTGCCGCCAGATCTAACGCCTATCCTTAAAAGGTTTAATAAAAAGACTCTGCTAGAGCTAGAATTACTAGTAAGCTTTACCTTAGTACTTAGCGCGTTAGATTAGCGTAAAATAGAGCGACTATTACGCTCTACTGTAAAGGATATCGCGACTAAGGAGTCGCGTAAGCTAAGCTAGACGATACACTCAATCTCTGTACAAAAGCAGCTCCTAGAGCATAAAAATAAGGGTCTCTAAGAAGCTCTTATAAACCAGAAACGGCGTCAAACAAAAGGCAAGACTCTGCCCTTAGAGCAACCTAAGGAGTGGCATAGAGGAGCAGTTTTCTAGTCACCTGCCCGCGTACAGAGGGCGTAACTTGCTCAGCCAGCAGGAGGCTGAAAAACAACAGTTACAACTCCAAAAAGCTCAGCAGCAAGAGATCTATAAGCTCGACTAACGTGCCCGTGCGCGCAATGCGCCACTTCGCGTGATGCGCCGCTTTTTACTAGGAAAATCAAGAAAAACAAGGAAGTTTAAAGCAGTATAATTCTTTAACTACCTTTCCTTTTTAAAATCTTCCTTTATTAAAGTTATTAAGCAAGACCATCTCTATAACTTTAGAATTTTAGTTTTCTAATAATAATTAGTTTTAAGAAAAAGTATAAAAGTCCTAAAATTTAAGTCCCTAAAATTTAAAAATAATACTTTTTTAGTGTAAAGTATACTATTTAGAATATATTTTATATTAGAACTTTTTCTTATAAAGAGCTACTTAAGAAGATAGATTATCTTTCCTAATTTATTTTTCTAAAAAAAATATAAAGATAATCTAACGTTTTAGTTAAGAGTTTTATTAAAAAGAACCTAATATAAAATGTGTTCTAAATAGTATACTTTACACCTAAAAAAGTATTATTTTTAAATTTTAGGGACTTAAATTTTAGGACTTTTATACTTTTTCTTAAAACTAATTATTATTAGAAAACTAAAATTCTAAAGTTATAGAGATGGTCTTGCTTAATAACTTTAATAAAGGAAGATTTTAAAAAGGAAAGGTAGTTAAAGAATTATACTGCTTTAAACTTCCTTGTTTTTCTTGATTTTCCTAGTAAAAAGCGGCGCATCACGCGAAGTGGCGCATTTCGCGCACGGGCACGTTATATAGTTGCCGGCCACATAGGGATTCCGGCCACCCCACCGAAACGCGACACCTGCACAAAACACGCGATATCTCCCAACAACACTGATCAAAATGGACGCCCGTGAGCTAGCTATACAATCAGCTATCAGCGATTTCAACGCAGGTCTTTATTCTAGTCTACGCGCTGTAGCAAAGGCATATAATATCCCTCGATCCACGCTTCAAGGCCGACTAGGTGGCGCGATAAATAGTGCGCTCAGCCATCAACACCAGCAGCGATTGACTCCTCTACAGGAGGACTTCCTAGTAGACTGGATCCTCGACGAAGACGCGCGCGCTGCCCTCCCTCACACGCTCGCGCTTGAGAAATGGCGAATCGAATCCTGCGTATGAACGGCGACGATCAGCCTGTCGGCAAGCTCTGGCTCTCACACTTCATCCAGCGCCAGCCACGCGTCGCCTCAGCAGTCGGTAGAAAGCTAGAGGCTCAGAGAGCTGAGAAAGCGACTCCAGAGCAGGTGCGCGCCTTTCTAGAGCTCTTTGAGAGGACTAGAAAGCGCTTAAATATACGCAATGAGGATATCTGGAATATAATGAGACAGGGCTTGCTCTAGGAGTATGTACAAACACTAGAGTACTCTCTAGTAGTCAGAAAAAGAAGGCTTACATTCGGTCTCCAGAAAATCGCGAGTGGGTCTCTATAATTGAGTGTGTATCGGCGATAGGGCAGAAACTACGCTGCGCAGTCATCTTCAAGGGCCAGAGCCTACAGACTACCTGGTTCCCCTCGTCCTACGTACCTAGCTGGCTCTATACAACCTTAGAGAACAGATAGACGTCAAATGCAATAGGTGTTAAGTGGCTACAGCGCATATTTATACTGAGACAGCTGTAGGTGATAGCCAGTACCGCCTCCTTATTCTTAACGGGCACAGCAGCTATATTAGTATAGAGTTCCTATGGCTCTGTAAACAGCATCGAATCGAGCTCCTATACCTACCTGCGCACTCCTCACACGTCCTACAGCCTCTAGATCTTGCTCCTTTCTCTGTTATCAAGTCTAGTTACCGACGCCAGATCCAGGAGCTCGCGTCGCTCGACGACGCCGCGCCTGTCAAGAAAGAGCGCTTTATTGCCTGCTACTATCAAGCTAGGGAGGAAGGCTTCACAGAGCGTGTGATTCGAGCTGGCTGCAGGCTACTGGTCTCTGCCCATTCAACATCAATCACGCGCTCAGCTCGTCGCAGGTCTCTCAGAGGCCTACGACGCCTACGCCTCAGCAGCAGCCTCAGCAGCAGCCTCAGAGCTTCCTCTCTACCCCTCAAGGCCCTCGGATCTATACTTGGCGCAGCGCGACATCCAGAGCCTTGAAACCTAGGTCGTAGCACCCGGCTACTCCTACAGAAAGCAGGTAAGGCGCTAGCAGCTGCAAATACTCGAGCTGCAGGACTAGAAGCAGAGAAAAGACGCCTTGAGCAGCAGCTAGAGACTTCTAGCTCTCAGCGTCCTCGAAAGCGCGTTCAAGTAGACCCAAATCAACGCTTTGCAGAGGTAGAGAGTATTAGAGAGACTATACGCGCAGCTGAGGCTTCAGCTGCTCAACAGAGTAGATCTACTATATCAAGCACTGCAGAGAGAGCTGCAGTAGCTACAGCAGCTGCAGCGCTTGAATCTATGTGTAGTCAATGGCAATTGTAATAGGCGTTGTTGAGATATCGCGTGTTTTGTGCAGGTGTCGCGTTTTGGTGGGTGGCCGGAATCCCTATGTGGCCGGCAACTATATAGCTGAGCTTATAGCTAATAAACAGCTTAAAGCTCATTTATCTATAGCGCCATTACATAATAGCGTGTAAACAATGAGATGGCAGCACTTGCCAGGTGCCCCAAGGGCTCCTGCAACAGCACCTTCTTCGCCTTATTCCCTCTCTCTAGACTTTCAGCACAGCCGTCGCAGGCTCAACCACGAAACGTATATCATCGTCCATTCCCTCCCCTTCCCGCTAAGCAACCTACTTCGCCTACCCATTACGCTGCTCGCGTTCCTCAAAGACATCATCCCAATACCGGGTCTCTGTCGCGCAGCGCGGATGTGGGAAGCGTGTTGGGGGCATGTTGCTGTAGGTTTTCGGGCGCGCGTCGCCGCTTCGTTCTTATCGGTTGTGGGTGCGATGATTGCGGTCTCGGAGACGAGGTCATGAGGAGAGGCGTTAGGGGACGGGTACCGCATTCGGACTTGCGAGTCTGGGTAGACGCATCTGTGGCTTCTGGAGGCGATGAGAAGAACGACTTCGACTTGGGGAAGGCAAATCTTTTGTAGGAGAAAAAGGTCTGAACGGGAGGTTTCGGCGATTTGGAGTCGGAGGGGACTTCAGCGTGAGAGCGGACACTGTAGTGAGAGAACGCATTAGTGAGAGGATACAATCGAAATTGGGTAGGGCCAAGGTACTCTTCTAGGATCGTGTACCGTAAGCCTGTGTCCATCCACTCATTTGGCAAGTCAGGTCTGCTACGATGTCCACCGAGCGGGTGGCGCTTTCTATCTTCATAGGCTACGGCGTGTAGACCATAGGCAAACCGGCTAGACGGTTCGTAGTTTCCAGGTGTACTCTGGTGGTGGTCACTGCCCGCATTATTCAAACGCCGTTTGTTAGTTTAGTTTTCCCTAGCTTCTATCTCATATATAATTAGTTTGTTATTTATTAGCTATTATTTATTTTTATTTTATATACTTATATTAGATACATTTATCTTAACGTACTTTGCACTCGAGTCGGACACTCCATCGAGTCGGACACTTTGCCAAGACCCCACCAAGTTCTGTACTATTCACGATAGTATAGAGTCAACATAAACTATTTTCGATAGTCTAAATAGGTTAAACTATTCAGAATCTACTTCTATAAGCTGTCTACAGGTTTTTTTATTGTGCCCAGGCTTGCCGCAGCGTCCACAGCGCCGTTGAGCGGATTCGCCTCTATTAGTGCGCACCCTCTTCTTTGCCTTCTTGCCATCACTACGCACCCTAAAGTCCTTTAGAGTAGCCAGTCGCTGGCCCTCTTTAACTGTAAGGACTCCTTCTTGCTGCCATCGCTTTCTTTTATGTGATTTACGTTGTGTGGCGGCCTCATTAGCAGCTTAAAGTTCGGCGTTGCGTTTGGTTATCAATACCAAAGAATGCCCTATTATTTCAGCGCCTTTGACGAGCTTTTCTATCGCCTCAACCATATAAGTTGGGGAACTATCCACATGCCTTTGAATCCTCTGCTTAACCAGCGTCGATTGCGACCCAAGTTCTGTACTATTTCGCGGAGTTTGCGACTCCCATGTACTATCGCGAATAGTACAAAGTGGAGGCGTACGCAGGCGGACGTCAAGCTGCGATATCACAGCTTCTAGGTCGTGGGGCACTAGGCCAGCACCTCGAAAGCCTCCTTTGATATTACTTTCAGTAAACGAAGCCTTGAAAGCAGTAATAAAGTAAGGCAGGAACTCAATTTTAGTGATGTGCGTGATGTGGTTGCGCATCAAATCCTTAGCTTGGCGCCTATACGCCTTTTTAAAGGCGCGAAACAGCCCACATCAAGTGGCTGCAAGAGGTGCGACGAATGCGAGGGCATATAGAGAGTAACAATATTGCTCTTCTTGCAATACTGTTCGAATTCGAACGAGTTGTGACTCTTATAGCTGTCAATAATAAGCAAATGTGTTGTGCTAAAACACGCCTCTTTGTATGCTTATTAAAGTGCTTCAGCCACTATAGACTAAGCTTATTTGTTGTCTAGCCGTTCTCAGAGACTGCAATAACCTAATTATGAGGTAGATCCTTCTCCTTATACCAGGCGGAGAGGTGGTGCTTGCCCCCGAAGATAATGAAGGGTGGGATCCACCACCCCGTCGCATTGATGCCTTGGATGACTGTTGTCCACTCCCTATTGCCCTGCTGCACCTGCTTTGGCCGTCCTCAACGCTCAGAGCCTGTGACTACTGCTCCAGTCGATATCATGCCCATCATAAAGCCTGCTTTATCAAAATTGTAGGTGTCCTCGTCCAGGATACCATGTTTGGCCTTCATGTTCTCCACAAGCCAGAACCAGTCTTGTATCACCTCAGGATCCTCCTAGAGAGCTCTCTTGTAGTCGTACTTTCGATTAAACTTGACTTTAAGCTCTGGCTGGCGCTTAACAAAGTCATAAGGCCACCTCTAGCCACTAGCTTATAGTGGCGTGCAGCCAGTAAAGAATCAGCCATATCTTTTATAGCATTAAGCTGAGGCGGAAATCCTCGCGCGTCTAGGTCGAGTATATGCTCTACAATCGCCTGCTCCTCTCTTATAGTAAGTCTCATTTTGTTGGGTGCGCAGTCGCGTCTAAACGTCTTTCCAGCGCGTCGGTCGCTAAGCGTACTTCGAGAGACGTTATAGATAGCTGCAGCGCGTCGCTGAGAGAGTGTCGCGTCTTGTTGATAGCCTGGATCGCAAGCTGTATACGGGCTTCTTTTAACGCTGGTAGTTTATTGTGTGGTTGAGGCATCGCGTTATACTATTGCTAATAGTACGTTTTGGTGGGGTCTTGGCAAAGTGTCCGACTCGATGGAGTGTCCGACTCGAGTGCAAAGTACGTTATATACAATAAGCTAGCGTACAAGGATCCTGATCACCCGGTGTTTCTGATCACTCTACCAAAACGCGACACCTGCACAAAACGCGCGATATCTCAGCAACGCTGCTTATAATTGCCATTGACTACACATAGATTCAAGCGCTGCAGCTGCTGTAGCTATAGCAGCTGTTTCTGAGGTGCTTGATATAGTAGATCTACGTGGTTGGACTGCTGAAGCCTCAGCTGCGCGCATAGCCTCCTAATACTCTCTACCTCTGCAAAGCGTTGATTTGGGTCTACTCGAACGCGCTTACGCTGACGCTGAGAGGTAGATATCTCTAGCTGCTGCTCAAGGCGTCTTTTCTCTGCTTCTAGGCCTGCAGCTCTAGTATTTGCAGCTGCTAGAGCCTTACCTGCTTTCTGTAGGAGCAGCCGGGTCGTACGACCTAGATTCTCAACGCTCTGGACGCTGCGCTGCGCTATATAGAGATCGTGAGGGCCCTGGGGAGTCGAGAGGAAGCTCTGGAGCTGCTGCTGAGGCTGCTGCTGACGTGTAGGCGTAGTAGGCCTCTGAGAGACCTGCGACGAGCTGAGCACGTGATTGATGTTGAATGGGCAGATACCAGAATGCCTGCCAGCCAGCTCGAATCACACGCTCTGTGAAGCCTTCCTCCCTAGCTTGATGATAGCAGGTGATAAAGCGCTCCTTCTTGACAGGCGCAGCGTCGTCGAGTGATGCGAGCTCCTGGATCTGACGTCTGTAACTAGACTTGATTACAGAGAAAGGAGCAAGATCTAGAGGCTGTAGGACGTGTGAGGAGTGCGCAGGTAGGTATAAGAGCTCGATTCGATGCTGCTTGCAGAGCCAAAGGAAGTCTATATCAATATGGCTGCCGTGACCGTCGAGGATAAGAAGGCGGTACTGGCCATCACCTATAGCCGTCTCAGGTATGAATATACGCTGTAGCCACTCAACACCTATCGCTTTCGACGTCCATCCGTTTCTCAGAGGTTGTATAGAGCCAGATAGGCACGGATTTAGCTGGGAACCAGGTAGTCTGTAGGCTCTGGCCTTTGAAGATAACTGCGCAGCGTAGTTTCTGCCCTGTCGCCGATACGCACTCAATTATAGAGACCCACTCGCGATTCTCTGGAGACCGAATGTACCTTCTTTTTCTGACTACTAGAGAGTACTCTAGTGTTTGTACATACTCCTAGAGCAACGCCAGTCTCATCCATATTGTATGTATTCTCCGCCTGTATGTTGAGCCGCTGTCGAGTCTGCTCATAGCGCTCTAGGAACGCGCGCAACTGCTCTGGAGTCGCTGCATCAGCTCTCTGAGCCTCTAGCTTTCTGCCGACTACAGAGGCGATACGTGGCTGGCGCTTGATAAAGTGGTATAGCCAGTGCTTGCCAACAGGACGATCGTCGCCGTTCATACGTAGGATTCGATTGGCCATTTCTCGCGCGCGAGCGTGTGAGGGAGGGCAGGCGCGCGCGTCTTCTTCAAGGATCCATTCTACTAGAAAGTCCTCCTGTCGAGGAGTTAATCGCTGCTGGTGCTGGTGACTGAGCGAGCTCGTTGTTACGCCACGGAGTCGCATCGATAGCGTAGACTGGGAGATGCCGTACGGCCTTTGCAGCTGCACGCTGACTTGTATAAAGACCTGCAGCGAAATCGCGAATAGCGGATTGTATAGCATGCTCGCGGGCGTCCATATTGATGAGCGTTGTAGAGAGATATCGCGTGTTTTGTTCAGGTGTCGCGTTTTGATGGGGTGATCAGAAACACCGGGTGATCAGGATCCTTGTACGCTAGCTTAGATCTTATCGATCTCATCTCATCTAATCTATCACTTCCTGCATCCAACACCGTTGCAGTTGAAAACACCGCTCCATTTCTCTTACAACACAATTGCAGATAATATCTCTGGTCCGCACTTATCCGCTCCTTCTTCGGATACCGTCTACCAGGGTCGTTACATACGTAGGGCAGATTCGTCTAATTTGCCCTCGAAGTACCGGCTGCGAAGTGCCCACCTGTGCCGACAAGTTATTCAGCGTAGCGCGAATTTCTTTCCGGGAGTCGACGGCAATCCCCCAGCCGGTGCTTGTAAGGATGTCGAGCAGGTATTTGCGCACCACTCTAACGCTGTCGTCATTGCTTGGGACGGCGAAGAGGGTGGGAAGTCTTTGTCTGGAGGGATCTCCCGAATGTCAACGTCGGTGTAAACGATCTTAAGAGTCTGCGCCTTCGGAGTATGACCAATATTAGAATTTTGCGAAATTTTTGTACTGCTACCCACCCGGTCATATGGCTCCCATCGCTGACGGGCGTAAAGCTAGGGGATTGACTTCCAGAGCTGCTGTTCTTCGCTGACGACGCCATGGTTGATAGATGGTGAGAGCAGATGGAGACAGTATAAGGTGTGGTGGGTATTTGAGCCATTCGGAAGACTGCTGGGGTTCCGACTGCAATGTGCCGTGCGTGAATCCACGGTAGGCGATGGTCTGAACCATGATAACGATGCTTCACATAACCAATTACATTACCTCCACAGTTGAAAGACGCATACTAGAGACACGACTTTTCAAATATTTAATATCATATGCTACTCTTTCTATACGCTGATTAGTGGTATGTTTT